>CM076916.1:3967600-5167600 GCA_039566165.1 Maruca vitrata | reverse complement strand
TTTACTCTGATGCTTGGGATGCAGTTGATGTGAGCTAAAATAAGATTTGTGTTGAAAAGTGGTGTGATTGTAAGGGGATATTTCCGGCAAAAATTATACTGGTCCAATTCCATTTTTTTTCGGGGTTGAGAGGCAAGTTAACAATCAATTTTATTGAGCCACGATATTAATTTTAGATTGGCCTAACATTTTATTAAGTGTGAATGAAAAAGTAACTTTGCACTTATCGAAAAATAAAAGGATTATCCGCAAATATTCGTAGAAAATCTTTTGCGTAAAACTAAATATTTAATTCGACATATTTTTGGATGAAATTGTGATGGACTCATAAAAATCTTTATATTATTATATAATATATTACTAAATACGAGCAGATATTTTTTATATTAATGAAGATATAACATAAGTCAAACTTAAAAAATAATTTCTAGTTAAGATATGTGTAAGTCATCCATTATGGATTTTTCGATGTCAAATTATTAAATACGTATAATTATTTGAATACGATATTAATATCAACAATCTCGAGATATTTTGTATGGAGTAAGTGAGAAAATTATCTGCTGTATATCAAATACTAAATTAATTAATTTAATTTATAACATGCTTTAGAAAAGTCTTTAGATTTTTCTGCCATCTTCGGCCAGTCACGGCATTTATTGTACACACTAACAAGGTCAGTAATTTCACTTGTTTTATACTGCACTTAACACTGAAAACTAATTAAGATTAAGTTGATATTGTTTATTCCAATTAGTTTGCCACTTTAGGGTAGGTATATAGAGTGCCTAAGAATATTTTTAAAATGTGTGAAGAGTGTGTGTGTTTTTGGGTGATAAAAATATCATTGTAGATGATGAGCAGAAATCGAAATAGCTCCCTAAGTTTACACAATAATTATTATATCATTTTAAACTGTCATGTTTACACACATTAGAAAACTGAAAATGACCGGGATATTTAGCATGTTGTTTTGTTTTAATAAGCTCCCGATATTTCGGCACTGTTGCAGGATCATGATCACGGGTCAACCCGTTGACCAATGAGTAAAACAACATGGTAAATATTCTTGACATTTGCAGTTTTCTAATACCTACTTATATTCAAAAACAAAAATGCAAATAGTTCTTATTACGGAACGCCCACTGTATTTTATATTTTCTAATAATGTAGTTGACCTACAATAGGTATATCGATGGCCCCACCGAATAAACGTGCAAGTGAAAAACGTCAATTTTACAGGAGAGGATAAAAACGTTAAATCCTTATTATCTCGGGTATTATTATAGGTAGGTTAAAACAATGTATGATGAAATTAAAGATAAAAAAATAATCTTTTAGCTGATATAATTTATTTTAAGGAATAGTCGTTAATTTAGTCAATAATCAAGGAAATCCATATTATACAATTACTCGAGTGAAATTAGTGTAGTCAGTTGACTGTTATAGATCATTACACGTTTATTCGTGTGAATTTAAACGATGTTGATGAACGTAACGCATTGATACACTATTATTCTAGGAAATCACGCGTCTTTTGATGGCGGTTGCAATTGTTTGCACGCTTGTATTACAGAAATATTTGGTGATCTACGGATGGTAATAAAAATTACATTTATATTCGTGTCATTAAGTTAGCTTTTCAATGTGTTATGCATATTAAAAATATGAATTCACGCTATGTAATATTAAAATGTTGCATAATCTTTAAAGGGAAAATAAACAAAACTTCTGTTTTTATATATTATTTTTATTTATTATCATAATAATAACAATAAAACTATTTTTTATAATAATCAGCCTTTGACATTCATAGAGATATTTCTCATTACTATAGAAATTGAGCAAAAATCAACAAAAAAACAAACGGCTTATCTTATAAGCATTTTGAGAACTAAATAAATTCCAACATAATCTTTAATGAAATTGTCGTCATCTCAGCCCATTGCTGCCCACTGCTGAGCATAGGCCTCTTCCGAAGCTTTCCAACAAAACCCAGCGATTTTCACCAGGTCGTCGGTCCATCTGGTAGGTGGTCGTCCCACACTGCGCTTTCCAGTACGTGGCCTCCACTCCATGACATTTCGGCCCAAACGACCGTCCAATCTTCGTGCTATGTGGCCGGCCCATTGCCACTTCAGTTTGCTAATCTGGTGGGTTATGTCAGCAAGTTTGGTTCTTCTACGGATCTTCTCATTTCTGATTCGATCACGTAGAGAAATGCCGAGCATAGCCCTCTCCATAGCTTTCTGCGCGACATTAAGCCTTCTAAAAAGATCTTTTGTGAAGCACCACGTCTCAGCGCCATAAGTCATCACAGGTAACACACGTTGGTTGTACACCTTTGTCTTGAGACACTGAGGTATTTTGGACGAGAACATGTTGTGCAGTTTCCCAAACGATTTGCCGATTTGCATCGGCCTGCTGACCTCTCTCTCTAAAGTTGATTTTCCTAAACGGATTGCCTGTCCGAGGTAGATATATTCGTCCACAATTTCGAGAGTAAAGTTCCCAACAGTTTGTACGGTGGGTGCAACATTAAACATATTTTTTGTTTTATCCATGTTCATTCTAAGACTCACTTGTTGGGAAACTTTATCGAGGTCATCGAGCATTTGTCCTAGATCTTCCAGCGACTCGGACATGACTACGATGTCATCAGCAAATCGAAGGTGAGTGATGTATTTCGCCATGCCAATAATATTGATACCAAGTCCTTGCCATTCCAGCAGCTTGAAGGAATCCTCCAGAGCAGCAGTAAACAGTTTCGGAGATATGACAACTACCTTTCGTTCTCCTCTTTGTAAGGGGATTTCCTTCGTGCGATTTTCCTGTACTCGGACTGACATGGTGGCGCTGTTATACAAACACTTCAACACTTCAATGTACCGATAATCTACATGGCATCGCTGTGGGGATCTAAAAACCACCCAAATTTCGACGGAATTGAAGGCTTTTTCATAGTCCACGTACGCTAAGCATAGTGGCCGATTATACTCCTCCGTCTTCTGTATAATCTGCCGCAGCGTATGTAAGTGCTCTATGGTACTAAAGCCTTTTCGGAAACCGGCTTGTTCGGAAGGCTGGAAGTCATCAAGCCTGCAATCGAGACGATTCATGATGACTCTAGAGAACAGCTTGTAGACATGGCTTAGCAGTGTTATGGGCCGGTAGTTCTTCAGTAAGGTTTTGTCACCTTTTTTGAAGAACAAGACCACAACACCCCTGTTCCATGCTTCTGGCGTTTTGCCGTCGAGCGGGGAGAAATAAAAGAGCTTCTGAGGGACTTTAAGTACCGGTATTCCACCTGCTTTTAGAAGCTCTGTAGTGTATCCACCCTCACCCGGTGTCTTGTTTTTCTAAAGTTTTTTTGGATCCATTCTTATCTCGTACAGGCTGATGTCCGGGATTTCTTCGCTATAGTGTCGGGTTAGCTTGGCTCTGGGGTCTGTCGCCACAATAGCTGGCTCAGCACAGACCGAGGTATATAACTGCCCATAGAACCTCTCTATCTCCCGTAGCACCTCTGACTTGTTTGACGTCACGCGTCTATCTTCAGTCTTCAGCTTTGTCAGTTGGCTTTGCCCAATAGACGCGTCTTTTGCAAACACTTTGGAGCCTTGGTTCCGTTTAATTGTCTCCTTAATACGCTGGGTATTAAAGGAGCGTAAATTATGTCGCAGAGACTTCCTAATCAGTCTATTCAGCTGCCTATATGACTCAGCTTCATCCGAAGTTTTCACGTCAAAACACGTCGACTAGCCTGATGAGGATGAGGTGTCGGGTATGGTCGGATAGTTTTTGAGGTCTTTTTTTGGTGGCAATGGCTTTTGAAAAACTTGGACCGTACCGTATGAACAGTTTCATTTTACAGCCTGCTATTTATATCTTCCACTGATGAACAGCTGTCCAGCCATTGAAAGCGATTCGACAGTTTAAGCTGAAAGTTCCGGGGTTTTGGATATGTGCCTTCGATGGTCGGAGCGTAAACTTCACCAGACGCGTTCTTTCTAGTTTGACGTTGATATTCAATGTGCCTCTAACGATACGGTGATCACTTCCGGTTTTAATCCTGTTGATCACAGAGACGTCTCCTAATGGTCATGATGTAGTCTATCTCATTTTTAGTTCAGCCGTTCGGACCCAACCAGGTCTATTTTCTGTGCGGCGACTTTCGGAAGAATGAATTCTTCACAAAAGTCCTTCTTTCTCCATAAAGTCAGAAAACATCTGTCCCCTGAGATTCCGATGTTCATATCCAAATCGTCCCACTTTCAGCTCACCATCGCTTCTACGGCCCAGCTTTGCATTGAAGTCTCCCATTACAACAGTGAAATGTGTTTTGGAGCTATGTATGGCCCCTACTAATGTCCTCATACATAGCTTCCACTTCAACACTTGGTATTCTTACGCCGTAACCACACGGCTGGTGCTTGATTTATAGCAATAAATTATAAAACTTATCTATTATTACCCTGCGAGACCCGATTGCAAACATTGATTGTCGTTTATATTTGGTTAAGGCACTTTTACTCTACTTTTTATTTTGTTAAGAATAATGGGATACTGGTGCTCGATTTATAGCAATAAATTATAAAACTTATCTATTATGGTAAGAAACAATGCAAAATTATTTGCTAAGTTACTTCTCATGCAAGACACATTACTCAAAAAATCACCAAAAAAATATACACGAATAAACGTGCAAACGCATATTGCCTATACTTAACAACAAAGAACAAACAATATCAAACGTTTTGCTGTTTATACACGTTTATTCTTGTGAAACAGAGAAAGTATGAAGCATGTAATAGTCACTTAAAATAATATTCTTGTGACAAAAAAATATATTATTTCCGTGGAAAAAAGGTTTTTAATGCAATTACAGGCTTGTTTATGATCAAAAAATTCTAAAAAAAATTGGGGAGGTAGAGGAGAGGCTAATGTAACGAAATACCAAAAAAATTTTTTGTGCAATGGCTATTACACGTTTATTCGGTGGGACCATCGATATATCAGTGACTAACTAACCAACTAAATTATCTATGAAATGAAAGAGTGGCGTGTGTTTCTACTTAATGTGTATGTATACTTACTTACTCGTGTATGTACATAATGATCTCAATACTTAAGTCATATTTGTGGTATGTAGGTGTATGTATCGGCCTACCACGTGATTTAGTTAAGTATGAACATTATAAATTAGTATACTTTTTCTTACGACTGTCTAAGGTCACCAAACTCTTAAAACGAAGATATCATTATTAGTGGAATGTGTGTTAATGCTAAAAGTAATATTTAATTATATTCGAGGTACAGTAAATTGAAGTGGGCAAAAGACATAATACCTTAAAACAGAATTTATGGAATCTCAATCCTTTGTCTCTATTGTATCAACATAAGATTTGGTACTGCCATACCGCTGTTTACAATGCGAAAAATAATTATTATGTTAGCAACATTTTACATGACATATCATTTGCTTGTGTAATAGTCACTATGACGCATGGGAATGTAAATTGAAATCGCAATAATTTAAACAATTTCTATAAGCGCGCTTTAGAATTCATATTTTTTGTATCTTCAATGGTAGGGACGCATTTTAATGAATGTCATTTTCTAACAGTAGTGTGGCAGCACCAATAATGTTCGAGTATCTTACATTTTGTATTAGAACAAGTCTTAATTTGGCAAGAAAAGCTGCGCATGACACGATTAATTATTAAAGTTATTAAGTGGAGGCGAAAATACTCCTCTCATTCATTGTAATAAACTGAATTATAATGAAATAAATGTACGCTGTCACTCATAGTAATATGGGTGAAATTAAATTTCTAACTGCCTGTATTAAAATTATATAAGTTAATCATTGAAATTAATAATATAAGGGATATGTAAAACTAACTACTTTGCATTACATCAATGTTTAGGCTTTGTATTTTGGGTACTTTTTATAACTTTTTGTAACATGCAATGTGGTAAATTACCAAAAAATATTAAACTATAGTATGAAAACCGGATCTATATCAGGTGTTGAAGTAATTCTGACTGAACTTGTAGAGCTTAAGGTAACTTAGAATTGGTAAAATAATATTTTTATATGCTTTTAGATATAATATGACATAGTTATAAGTGAACTCTAATATTTGGCAATAACTATACGATGTGATTTTGTAATGCTAAAATGTTATATTTGAGAAAGCATATTTGGACAGTATTTTATGAGAAAATTCTAAAATATTTAAAAGGATTATTGATAAGAGTAAAAATATAAAATTAGTAATCGAAAAGGAGTAATAAAGAGAAATGGCATATTTTAAGCGTTTAATAAAGTAATATTTTTGTATTGTTCTCACGCAATAATACGAGATAAGGTAAGGCAGTTGAAACTTTGTGATTAAACATAATAATAACGATGTAGGTTAAGTACTGAACATGTGAGCTAATAAAGAGGCACATATAGATATCGCGTGGTTCGTATCTTTGTTTCAATATATCCATTCTGACTTGAAAATGGATCTAATTAGGTTTTTTTTTCAACTTTTTCCAAGAAAAATGCCCTTCACTAGACTTTCGATAGAAGTGTTATAGAAAATGCTCTGTCTAACTTAACTGTTCTTGACCAATTTGATATTAATGAATATTTTTGAAATGCCCTGCTGTACCAAGTAATTTTATTAACTGTTAAGCAATCAAGTGGTTGTTTCATTTATAAACACCCATAATCGATTTATAGCCATTTCATCAAAGATATTCCGTGTTATATCTATACGTGCCTTAACAAACTATAAAATCGATGAATATTCTTGAAAATTTCTTATGAAAGACATATCAAACTGTACAAATATTCCACGAGCTTCATGTAATACTAGTAACTTACACGAATTTTCACGTATATAACACATATATTACGCATATAACATACATACTAAATATTGCACTCTTTGCTACATGATGGTTGGATGTTGATTATTTTTCTTCGACATTCATTATTAATACATAACCCATAATATGCTATAATCTGAGAAAAAAAAATCAAATAATCAAAGTATCTTGAATTCACGTCCCAGACAGAAATATTTTGAATAAACATACAAACTCTCACACCCATTTATAAATAGCTTTAAACCATACATTTTCACAGGTACTATCGACCATTCTTTTATTATTGTAAGTAATTATAATAAGTTACCAAAGCAATTTCGATATAAGTTTAGAAGTAAGCGAGTTTACATTGATTATATTTTTCTATATAGTGATGAGTCCCTAAGATGTATATCATAAGTAACACTGTGTGTATATTTTTATATCACGCCATAATTCGCTTTAAGGTTTGCTTTGTATTTAATATACTTAACTCTATTGAGATATAAATCATAATTATTACTTGGAAATAACAATTCTTATGACTTAGTAAACCATGTGGCTTTAAACCTTAACTGTCAAAAATTAATAGTGTTACACAATAAAAAATAATAATGTATGTGGACTTCCAATACAATGGAGATTAAATGTATTTTTTACAAAACTGCGTTTCCATGTTACAAGTCCGTCACGACACCCTCTACTGTGATGCCGGGAGCCAACTCCACTCTCTCACATTCGTCTACTACGGAGCATATCAAGTCTGTCTTCGAATCTCTCTTGAGTGCCGCCATTATGAGTTCTTTGGAGTCCTTTCTGATTAGTTCCCTACTTATGGGACGCGGTGGCGCAGGCGCGGGACTCCTCTTGCCGCTCGGAGTAGCCTTACCTGACCCCGGGGTCGCCCTTCCCCCTACAACAGGCGAAGCGTACCCTACTGGAGAAGGAGCAGTTCGTTTAGTAACGGGCAGCGGTGACATATGCCTTTCATATCTACTCTCCAGCACACCATTGTCGCTTTCCCCAGAACGCTTCATCGACGCCCGATTTCTCGGCGTTTTCTTGAGCATAGCTTGGAAATTGAACGGTGGGTCGTCCTCGTTCATATCGCTTGTGGACTTGGCCATAGCTTGCAGTTCCCTGATCGGGTTGTTTATATCAGGAGCGTCGATGGCGTAAAGACTCCGGCTGTGGTTCGTCTTTCTGAGTTTCCCGGATGTGTTTTCTAGGATGTCGGTGTCGTCGCGTGCTCCCGTCCAAGGTGCTGGTGGCTGGTAGTAGCTGGGTGTGTATGGGGCTGGTTTCTTCTTGTAGACGGCGGGGCGATTGATGTCCTTCCCTGGGGTCCTTGGCGCTGGTGGAGCAGGTTCTTCAGGCGGTAGTTTGGGGACAGGCTGTGTGGGGTCTCGGCAGAACGGCACCGCGATAAGAGTCTGAGTGGACGCGGTCTTGAGCTCATTTTGTGCAGATGTGAATCGCCGTTTCAACGGTTCGTCCCATTGTTCGTGGTCGGAGTCGTATTGGCTTGCGAATGTGTCACTGAAATTAGATATCAATATAAAATTTTTTTTAGACTTTCGCGTTCCATTACACTAAATATTTGTCTTTATGGGTCTACACGCGTTATTAGGAGTAGCAAATTACATAGTGGTCGCGACCACGATTGGTGTAACCCAGTCGAAACGTCGGGCAGTAAGTAGCTATGTAATTTGCTACTCCTAATAACGCGTGTAGATCCATAAAGACAAATATTTAGATCAATATAAAAGTTGTAATACTTTCAACTACAACTTTGACTACTGAAAAAGCTAGTTTAGATCAAAAAGAGTTTAATTTATTTCGAATGCTAAGCATCAAACGAGGATGGTATATAGAGAAGGGTTGTGATTCTCTAATAAAGTCTTAAATTTAGATTTTTTACTTACTTGCTTTTAGCAGATGGATCACACATGTAAGAGGTGTCATAATACTGGAGTTGGTCGATCCTGAAAGGTAGCTTCCATACCGTAGGTGGACCCGAACCCAGGAACTCCACTTCCTTGGCTTGAGGGTCCACTCGTTCCAATAGAACCGATGTGCTTGTGTTGAGAAGTGCTTCTAACATTGATTGATTGTAGATGTGTACCTGAAGCATGAAAAATTACTTTGAATGAAGCCTTATTATCGAGTATCGAGGCAGACAAACTGAACACAGTGTTGTAATCGACTGCAGCAAAAAAATCTCTCATATTCCTTCAGAATCGCACTTAGATGGTTGTTCACACAAGTATTTATGCATTAGGTAAATGTTGTTAATTTTAAATTACCTGTTGTGAGAAATGCACTAAGTCTTGGTAGCGAACAGCTCTGTATTGCAGCAGAACCTGGAATATTGATCTGCTTTTCCACTTCATTGCAAATCTCTTGAGGAATTTAGCCGTTTCCTCATCTATTTGGCCTGTAGACTTGATTAGTGGCCCGTAAGCTTTTCGGACGATGTAACCGCGATAGGCTGTAATGGTGAAGTATTTTCTTTTTAATTAGGTATTCCTATTACTCTGAATTTTGTTTAAGACAGTAGGTGTAAATTTTGGCTATAAATTTTAATGATTTTCCACTCACCTTTTTGGATCAATAAAGCAGCATCATCTTCTGTCACGTTTAACGATTGCTGTTTCTTCAATTCTTGTACTAAAAGTAAAAAAAAAATGTTTGAAAAACATTCTTCAAATATTCAAGGTTTATATTGAACGTGTCTGATATGATACTTACTGTGAATTTTCTTAGCTTTATCCTTTACCGCTTTCCTTCTCGCTAAGAAAGCCCTCATCATACATTGTACTTTTACTATCTTCTTGACCTGGGTTTCGTAAAGTCTAGCCAGGAACTCTTCGTTGTAATACTTTAGGAACACTTTGGTCTTTCCGAGCACCCATCCTTCCATTTTGAGACGTATGAGGAGTAATCTGCAGTTGTCTTTAGTAACTTCCACGTTTTCATCGAAATCGAATGCCAAAAATCTGTACCTGTAATCAGAGACATTCGAAGTTCATAAAATTCTTACCTTTACTAGTATTCTAAAGAAATATGAAAGTAACTCTACCAATCTGTTAAAAAATGTAATTTGGTAACGTATAGATCCTGACAAAGAACTTAGGCTAGCTACTTTATAACCGGCTTTGCTATAAGGGGAGTAATGTTTTTCTTGAATAACGACGCTCTAAGGAGGGTAGCTAGTAAACCAATTAATATTGAGTACACAGATATAATGTGCTAAGATGTGAAAATATTTGCATACCTTCGGATAAACTCTGCAAAAGGTATACGCGAAGAAAAGCCGTTCTGTCTGGCTTTAGCAGTGTCTAAGATAGCTAGGGCCCTCAACTGCTGTCTGATGACTTCTGTCTGGAATCCCCTCGGATTGTCGTTCAGGTCGGCCCTGATGCAACGGACGTAGTGGGTGCCTCCGCTACCGGGGCCGACCGCCAGCTGCTTGAGGATTTCCAGACTTGTCGCTCTATACGTTGCAGCGGCCGTTCGCATTCTATGCACTTGTGAGTATTGACCTTTTGATACTGTGTTGTATTTCTGTAAATGAAATTCATTGATTTATCATATTGTAGTAACTATTTGCCTACATATTTTTCGATAGTTAAATATTAGTTAAAAATAAATGGTTAAGTTAATATTGTAGCTATGTGTATTTCCCTGATAAATACATCGTCAATGCTGTTAGTGTATCGTAGTTTTATTATGAATGGTTAGATACCTAACATTTTCGTTATATAAGATTTTAGGCTTTCGCGTTCCATTACACTAAATATTTGTCTTTATGGGTCTACACGCGTTATTAGGAGAAGCAAATTACATAGCTATTCACTGCCCGACGTTTCGACTGGGTTACACCAATCGTGGTCGCGAGCGAACTGGCGCCTCCCGTCTTCGTCTGCCATTGCGGTTGTGAATATCTTGATCCACCCCCGAACCAGCACTATTGTCATTTGTACAGCTACCCACATTTGTATGACACACAACACACAACACACAAGACGGGCGGCGCCATTTCGCTCGCGACCACGATTGGTGTAGCCCAGTCGATACGTCGGGCAGTAAGTAGCTATGTAATTTGCTTATCCTAATATCGCGTGTAGACCCATAAATGTTCGTTATAATTACCAAAATGTATTACTTGTTTAACAATATATTTATTGTTTTACTTACTCTCGCCTTAACATTTTCTATTTCTTTTTCAGATTTTGACTTGACCACGGCTACTTTCGGTTGACTCGGTGAAACAGTTAGATTGCCAGTTTTAGTCAACTTGTTTCTAAACAGCTGTTGCACTGTGATGTTGGTGGATGCTCTCATAGTTTCAATCATTTCAGGAGGTAAGAAATCCTTATTTTTATCTGCCATCTCCCTAGCATCGTAATTTACTTTTCCAGTGTAATGTGCAACGCTAAACTCGTGGCTACCAGAGAGTTTTATGTATGGTCCTTTGCAAGTGGTCCTGATCGTGCCTGTAATATAAATCCTGCATCATACTTAAAATACTATTTCGATTTCGTTATTAAAATTATTGCAATACGTACTCATTATAAATTCTTGTCCACTTCCCGTTCGACTGGCTTCATCTAAAATGTAGAAAAGCCCAAGTGGACGGCCCATGAGTTGATCAACCGAATTTTTGTTATCATAAAAGTGTAAAGAGACAACTGGAATGTCTTCTTCCGACGTTTCTTGCATCTCCCAAGCGAACATTCTTTGATTGTAGAGAAACTGAATCTGTTCATTTGTCGTGTTAACTATTAGCTGTTCTATACGGTTTCGGTGATAACATTCGAAGCCAAACATGTCGAGTAAACTAACAGAAAATTTGTCGCCACTGAAATCAGACAAATGTGATTAGGTTAATTACATTAAAGTCTTAAAATATTTGACACTAACTGTACATTTTTTAGTTTTATGTACTTACAATACAGATCGCATGAATGATAATTTAGAGTTGATCAAATTGATCATCCAATCGATTAACCGCTTATACAAAGTACCCGATAAAGTATCCCTTGCATCTCTTGCTTCATCTGTTGAATGTTTTCTCTTAACCGCTGTTCCACTTTCTATCAAACAGTAATTAAGTAATGCCCAATTAAACTTTACTTCCTCTAGTGAGAGCAACTTTGCCACTTTTTTAGCTTCGTCAGGATTCTCTATTTCAGCTGAACCACTTTTGCCGTCCTTGAATCGCACGTTACCAAGAATTAGTATAGAAGCTAACACTGTTTCAAGAAATGTTATGTCTTCTTCCTCCCAGTCCAAAATTTTAAGGTTTTCAATAAATTCCTTGTAGTGTTCAACGTTTTCCTGGGGAGATTCTCGAGCGCCTTTAGTAGATTTGGTGGGCTCATCCAGTATCCTTAAATATCTGTGTTTCCTGTTTTTCTCGAGACATAATTCATCTAATCGATTCGTAGCTTCCATGGCATCGTAGAAATAGTATAACAAATCGAAGTTCGCGTGAGACCTGAAACATACTGTTTTTAATAGACTTTATTTATTTAAAGGCAAGTTAAAGAATTAACTACAAATTATGCTGCATAGTTACATGTCAGTAGATGATACACGCCATTTTTCAAGTTGGTAAAGCCAGAATATGGCTCCACTTAATTTTCCAGAGCTTCCATACGTTACTTGTGTTTGTAGTATTCCTCTTGTGGAATGTGCATTTATGGGTGTTGCTGAAGTTAGTGCCGCTTGAATTACTTTAGAGGCTTTCCGGATTCTTTCAGCAGTATTATTTTTCATAGCGCCTAAATGAGTCAGGTGAGATAGCGCGTGTATCATGTTCGTGGTCTTGCCTGATTTGCTTTCTCCAGAAAACACAATATGTTGTGGTTCATTGTGATGTAATGCGTCTTGATAAGCACTATCAGCCACAGCAAATATATGGGGTCCATTATCTGATCTTGACTTGCATTCATACTTCGTATGGTACTAAAAGTAAACTTACGATTAAGTAACATAATTTAATTATTCATTACAGTTAAAATAATTTAAGATTACAGAATTAATTACCTCTTCATTATAAATATCATCACTTGTGTTCGGGTTCAATATAAGTAGGATATCGCCTACAAAAGACGTAAAAGAGCCCTTTGCTAATTTTGTTTGAAGTTCAGCAAGAATGTTATCCTCCGTTAAGTGCTCTAGGGCTGCCAAATCTTCGACTTGCATCGTCTCGGGATCGTGGACACCTTCCGTCGTTAGAAGGTTGTTTTTGATTATACGTTCTGGTTTTTTAGGGGGGCCTTCCTTTGTTTTTAAATCTAAAGCCACTTTTTTAAGTTCTGTAGTAAGCTAAAATTTATTTACACAGTTAATTAAATTTTTTAAGCAGTAAAGAACGAAAAAAAATATCTATTCTATTGGTACTTACATGGAAATCATTTTCTGGGACCGATTGTATATAGGGATGCTCTTCTAACTCCATAATATATGGGCGATGTTCGGGATTCTTTTCTAAGCACCTACAATTTTAATTAATTTTACATTGTGAATGCTAAATATGTATATCGTAGTTTTGATATGACTTAAAAACCTTACTTACTCTGTAACAAAATCGTTGATGTCATTCGACCACATGGAAGCCTTCCCGATGCCCGGCGGTGGATTCCTCATGATTTGAAAGAGCGCCCTTGTCGGATGCATGTCCTGGAACGGCGCCTTCCCGTCTGTCATCTCAATTGTCGTTATCCCCAACGCCCAAACGTCGGCCCTGTTGCCGTATCCATCTTCCCCGCACGTGACAACTTCCGGCGCCATCCAACTCGGCGACCCAATACTCGTGTTGCTTTTGTCAAGCGTACCTTTCAACTTGCACGACAGCCCGAAATCACTCAGCTTCACCTCGCCGTCTTTCGTGATCAAAATGTTGCTGCATCTCACGTTTCGATGGATCACTTTGTTCTCGTGCAAGTATACGAGGGCCTAGAAATGAATGTGTTCGGGTGAGATGAATTTATCGGACCAATAGCAGGAGTCGACGCGTTTGACGTGGAGTGATGGAGTGACCGCCCCTGACGAATGCTGTGAGCCGCCGGGGCCCGAGACGATACCGACGTCAGTGTCAGTCAAGTGGTCCACGCCCATGAGATTCATTGGAGGCTATTTGCATACGTATCGGGGCGCAGCGCTGTCGCAGGCGGCCGTCCGCGCTTTCTACCGTCTGATATATCAGTGTGTTTAATGCGTTCATTACGAACGTTTAGCTTTTGGTGATGTTGTCGTTCTGATATCGATAATACGGGAGGTGCTATATCTTAGGATTTTGTAAGGCTGAGAAGTTTTTTTTCAAAAATCTTTTTATTGAGAAACTGATATCATTCAGTTTCTTAAACATCTTAAGGATATTAATGTCTTAATAGGGGATATCTTAAGCCAATTTTATCTTTATGAATCTACTGTATTTTGTGATTGCTCGACCTGACATATCCAGCATTTCTTTCTTTATAAGGATGAACATAAGGACCTTACTTTATCTTAGTAGAAAAAATTACACAAATTGGAAAAATAGTCAATTGTATTACGTACGTCTGATCAAGCATTGTAAATTTTTCTATGTTGGTGATCGTAATATTTGCTGGTCTATTTCAAAATGTAAACATCAATTTATCGATATGACCTTCATCGATAAACTGTACATCACAAATCTGTCTCTGATTGTAGCTTACGAGATGCAACATCGATAGATATGCGTGGAAGATCTGCCGAACGAAAAGGACGGAGCACCGGTATTGTGAGGCAAGTGGCTTGCATAAAGATAATACGCATTTATCCAGGCCTTCTTACCTTAAAAGCCTACAAGATCGATGGGAGTTCTCGATTTTTCACCTAAACGTGTGGTGATAAGGGAGTTTTTGTATCGTCGCGTTCGAGTTTGAGGGATCATTGGCTACTGCGACAGAGGTCCGTATATCTTGTGTGCGCGAGCATTATTTACGATAATTGAGCGATGCACCACGATGGGGGGCCATCACAGTGTTGTCGGGCGCGCACCGACATTCGCATCGACAAGTTCGACTGTTCCGTCGCGAATCACATCAAATAAAGCGGCGTGCATTTTAAGTAATGGCCCTAGATAGTATTTCAACGTACGTGGACATTCGTCGGGCAATATTTTATTCGACGTCACGCGGGGAGCGGGAATCCTCCGGACACGGATCCGAGAACAATTGAGTTTGCATTCAAAGTATCCACCAATTGATTCAGCCGTTGAAAGGTGGACTGGCAGTCCCTTTGTTTTATAAACAGCCATCTCGGGCTTGAATGTGACGAGAGACATGTTTATAGTCAGTCGAATATGGACTCACCTTAATCGTATATTTGAGAATGTAAGCGATGTGTTCCTCCGACATTCTTCTGTCCGCTGCATGCAACTTTCTGACAATGTCGATGACAGATCCACATTCGCACAACTGGAAAAGGACAAGGTAGTCAGTTTTATTGCCTCGCTGAAGCAGAAATGAATTGAAGGTGATCTGGTGTATATCGGCATAATCGATCGTTAAAATAATTTTGGACGATGAGTTTTATAATCGATCTTCAAAATTATAATCGTTTAATCAGGATGTTTAAATCATAACTAATGAAAACAAATATTTTTTTATTAATGACATTCTTGATATTTAGTTAGGTATTGGTCTGTATTCCAAACATTGGATTGATGATGGTTAAATAAATTCATTTTTAAATTACCTCCAAAACAAACCAGATCTTCTTAACACCCTCAGACTTCTCGCAGAACACTCCATAAAAATCAATCAGGTTGGGATGCTTAGTGAAGTCCCTCAGGATCCTATACTCTTCCTGTATATGGTCCTCCTTGTCGTCAGTGTAAGTCTGGACTTTGACTGCGACTGCTTTTCCGGCCGCCTGTGTGTCCGATGCTTTGAACACCTCTCCGAAGATTCCAGACCCTAGCTTGACATCCAGGGTATACCTGTCCAGTGGACTGGGAAGTGAGGGGATATTGAGGCCCTCCTTCATCTTGCCGCCCTGCATCTGACTGACAGAACAATCCTGTGGGAAACCATGCGTTAATTAAACGCCCAAACTATCAATAGCTTAAGTCCTAATGAGGTACCGTGATTGGCGTGTTATTGTTTATTGGTAATTCAGGATTGGACAGTTTGGACATGACTGGATTACTTCATAGGGCTCTATTGCAATGACTGGTAGACTGCTTGTTAATTAGTCGGACCCAAATCTGGAAGACGCTGATGAAATACTTATTAGAAAGCTGGAAAACATGGACTTGTTCTAACGATTAGCTGCAACATGTAGTGTATCGTATAACTGTTCATCTAACATTAAAGTTACTTAAACTTAAAAATTTGGCGATTGGCATGAGACTTAGTGAAAAAGTTCAGCTTAAACACACAATTTAATCACGTTTTTGTGTTGAAAATTTATGAGACCAAGTTCTTTATTTGAGTTTGTCGCATAGAAAGAAAAAAATATTACAATAACTGAATGTTACATAAGCAAAATGATTTAAGTCAGGTGGGAAGTTTGTGACAGCGATGAGAAGTAGTCAGATTGTTGCTTTGATAATCACAAACTAATGATGCATCGGTGTCTTTCAGGCAAAGTAATAGACTATGGAGTTCCCGACAAACTAAAGACAATTAATTAAGAAAAATTAAAATTAATTTAGAGTTTCTTACCTTCCCGTCGACGTGACCGCACTGGTCCCGCACGGCGGGCGAGTGGCGGCTCCTAGCCGGATCCCGCACAAGTGCCGGGGCTTCGGAATTAGGGGCACATCACTAATCCCGCGTAATACTATTAGCACAGCGTGAGGAAGGGCAGTAAGCGTGGTGCTATACTTTGTTGCTAGTTGGTGCATAGGGATAGGATGAGGCTTTTTTTTATTGCCAGGGCTGGGTTAGCCTGAGGATTTTAACGATCCAACATGTGTGAAAGGAATATTATTCTGTATTCTGTACTTTTTAGCCAGAGTCACCACTAAAGACTAAGTACAGTCCTTAGAGATCGTATGACTTTTTGTTCACGCCGAGAAACATTATTGGGCTATGAAGCTAGTTAGAGTTAAGGGTTTTCGCGCTGCTGTGTATGGGTCTCTAACGACATGATGTGTGGCTAGCCGTTGCTCTTGTAGACACATTATCCAGTGGTTACTCCACTTAATCCTAACGGTGCGGACTTATCGTACTTTGTAGGTACTACGGAATCGACCCGGACATGAACGCATTGATAAGCAGCCATCTCAACGTATTAGAGAGTGAGATGTGAGATACCTTACTGCCCTTCACATGAGTGTACTATTATGTCTTAATGCGCAACGACCTTCCGACTGCCTTGGAAACAATTTAATTGGGGTCACGTTTTTAATTAGTGCAAATAGTAATGTTTTCATTTCTTCAATAGTAAACAGCAGTGCAAATAGGACTTTTAATTAGAGTATTTGACCTTCTAAGGCGAGACGTCATCAATGCAGGCCTTCAGGGTGAGGGCGATATGCTCACTATGGTCTACCTTGTGCCTATCTTGTGCCCATCTACTCCTTATGTAGACCTCACGGCTGCTTTACCATCAGGTGGAGTGGGACCATCCTGAGCGCCCAATATAAAGAAAAAGTAAAATGTGACATTAGAAATATTATTTAGGTTAGTAACAGAAATAAGTTGTCATTTAGAATAGAATATAATAGAATAGAAAACTGTTTATTTGGTACAATTATCTATTTATTGAAGTACTTTTGAGGACTATTTACCTATACCGTTGATTAAAATTTTAATGTGTACGATTGATGTAATACAGTTATCCGCCTTCATCACCAGTGCATTGTTATAATTCAACCATGCGAAAAATAAAATACACTTACCTATCGAAACATTTGACAGTTCAATCGACCGAGCGATCGATTTTGACAGTTATTATGTTGTCAAACCACTGTCACCAGCTGTTGACAGGCGTGACTAGACTTAGTTAACTCCGGAATCGATTCGTTTCGCCATCACCTTTTCCTGTTTGCGAATTACATCGTAAAAACAGTTAAGTACCTAGTTTGTACAAAAAAAAAACTATACAAATTGCAAGTCGTCAATCAACCGTGTGTAATATCAAAAACGGTACAGCTCGAGAATTTTGTTTCTATTGTTACGGATTCTTCGACAATGGGGTTCTATTGAGTAATTCATCACATGTAATCCGCTCAAAGTATCTTCATCAATTGTCTAAAAATCGGACGTATCCTTTTCTGACATAAATACCACCTACATAGCAATGGTGCTGCTACATTCATCTATGTTTTGAATAACGGCGAGATTTTGGTAGCCGAGTGGAAGTGAATTTGTAAGTGTGTATCCATGTTTATATTATGAATAGGGATAAACGTGAATGGCTTGCATTGAATTGCTACCGTTCAAATTAAAATTGAAATGTATCTGTCAGTCTTAATAGAATAAGTATGGAAAGGGGTAAAAAGGAAAACATAACGTTTGACAATGTTAAAAACTGTAAAAAAAAATCAAACAGCGCTTTTTTACAGTTTTTCTAAACATTAACTAAACCTTGTTTGGAGATTACAATTTAGATAAACCAATAACTTTTTCTTTTATAATCTATTATCACTTTGTTACGTCAATAAATAAATTTTATCAATAATTCTGACTACACAATTGGTGCACAAGAATATAAAAATAGTCTTAGTGAAAAAAAAAATGCCGAGAACATCTCGTATTTCAATTCGATGTACAAAGAGGTGTTCTAAATATCAAAATCAATGTTTAGGTAGGCGGCGTTAACAAAAACGCGTATGATCGAGGGCCCTCTTCTCGAGTGCTCAAATTAACCGGCAATAACTGGATAATTGCGAGGAAACTCATTGAGTTGTCGCTTCTGTGAGAACCACTTGGGTGATCTTTGATGTCGTTACCTTTTTTTTACGATTTGAAAAAGGAATAACTTTTTGTCTCGGCTTGAGTAAACGCGAAGTTAGAAACACTATACTGAAAGAGTTTTTTTTAGTTTGTGTATGTGATGTGTAACAGATTTCTGTCTAAATAAAACAAGAATTTGATAAAATGTGTGAATGCGAATTTCGTTTATTGACTAAACGGGAATCTTGTCAGTACTTAATTTACTATCGTAACGTAAGTAGGTACCTAACGCAAAAGGATTTTTTTATAATAGGCTAACAAGGTGACCTCAACCCACCTGATGGTAAGCGGTATAACATCCATATATGAGGTCGACAGGCACAATAGATCATATTATTGAGCCTGTCGCACTCACCCTGAAAGCCTGCTTAAATGCCGTTTCACGCCCCGCCTGAAGAGCCCGGGATCATAGGAGGGAGGGAAAACATGAGTTGGAAGGGCATTCCATGCCTTAATGACACGTGGCAGAAAAGAGGAACTGGACCTCTTGGTCCGAGCCACCAGCGCCTGCATTGTGTGTGGATGGCAGTGCTGTCCAGCACGTGTCGTTCGGAAATGGAAAGGGGAGGGAGGGACTAGTTGAAATAGCTCTTCAGAGCATTCCCCGTATTTATTCTTAGAATGTTCATCATTTTGTAGTTCAAATTAGTATATAATTTGTAAAACAATGTGATCGGGAAAAATCGGTGCTTTACTTCTGTATCTATCTAATGGAAAATAAAACTAATAAGCTTAATTAATATTATTTATTATTTTGATACAAACTGAACTGACATTAAAGTGACCTTATAATTAGAATAAATAGTAAAGTCAATAAATATCACGGCACTGGAATGTAGATTACGATGGAATGAAAGATATTTACAAAGAGAATCGTCGTGGAATGTCTATACTAAGGTATTTGCTTAACATTAATACTGATCGTTAATACCGAATTAACTAAATATTTATACATTTTATCTAAATATAACATCAGACCCCTGCTACCTTATTGGGTTACGAGATGTATAGTTTGAAGAGACATAATATTATAGATATGTGGATAGTTAGTCCGTTTAAGAAATTTAATTTATTAAGTACATATAACTGGTATTGCAATTACCAAATTGTCTTTGTTAAAATGACATAACTTAAAAGCTTCAATACGGATTAGATGTGCATTATTGAGCATATTACTGTTTTCGTTGTCATATTTCGTGAATCATGCAGCATATCGCTACCTTAAATCTCAAATGGCGTAACCGCCAATTTGGTCAAAATGACTTTTTAATGCAGTTTTATTCAGTTTTTTCTTCTCTATCGATCTGTATATTTAAAATCCTCAAATTCGCGAAAAAAAGGTTATTACGACCCAATGTTTTTTATAGATTTGAACACTTTTCATAAGGTAAACAGGTCGTAAAAGGCTTTGTCTAATTTACTTGGTGTTTACGCCCCTAGAAATTATTGTGACGTGAAAAAAATGTCAAAAAAAAGGGTGTAAGTGACATAATTTTCTGGCGTAACTCGTAAGACACGCTATTTTTCGAAATTGCAATACAAAAGAAAGGCGTTTACACCCAACATCGCTGAACACATGATTGTCATTATTATTGTTAGTATTGATGCGCGGGGGGATTAAGAATGCGGAGACATTGGCTATTTATTGCTTTTCCTTGTTTCGGCATTTTAAATCAATGTCCAAACACAAATCAGGATCAAAGGCCAATACCACGCCAAAGTCAACTTAACGGTCACAGAAAATAATAAATACACGGAGGAACGTAATCTATGCGCACAAGTACGCAAATGGCTGAATACATAGATAAATGTATGGTGAATACACATCAGCGGGGGTTTCAAATGACAAAATTAATCGATTTAGATACGTAAAAATCTTAGTGAAGTTTCCCATATTCCAAAATTTTTCATCCAATTCTAAAAATTACGCGTTGAGTCACTATGAAAAAGTGTCAAACGGCGTAACTTTGTAAAAGCGTAATACAGAGTGAATATTTTACGTTTTCTTTTATTATTAAATGAGTTTAAAGCACAAGAAACATTTTTTTATTGGAGATACGACCTTCACCTCTTAAAAATCGTGATTTTTATGGGGCGTAAACGCCTTTTAATAATATTACATATTTTCACAAGTCGTAACCGACTTCTAGTTTCTTAAATATAAGATTTAAGTACAAAGAGTTCCTACTGAAGCCTTTATCTCAAAATTCTAAGAAATTTGATGTATAAAACATTTTCATTGTATTAAAATTGATAAAGTTATGAATTAAATAAACATTTTTTTTTTGTTTTTCTGCTCTCCTGAAAAGTAGAGTTTTGGTGGTTACGCCATTTGAGATTTAAAGTATCGATATATGACTCGTACATAAAAAAAATGTATTCTTAATACAATCCGCATATTGTCACCCGTAATAATACACAATATATTATGATGCCTAACTGCCAAATGCACAACAAAAATTACTGACACGAATTGTTATAATAGTCGCACAAATAACAAGTGCATGCTTGTTTTCAAAAAGAAAACTTTGCAGATAGTCTTTCGTAAAAAAGAGTTTTTTCTTTGGACTTTGCAGACTTTGGAAAACGAAAATGAAAAACCCTGTTAACGGGGTCGATAAAGGTGTCCTTCATTCTCAAATTGCATAAAGTGACTGTTCTGCTCTCCCAATTAAAAACGAGGCCAAAACGGATTCAAAAATGAAAACTATGCAAACTCTTTCTGAACCTTAGCGACAGAGTATGATGGAGCATAGATTTGTCATTTGTTATAGTCACTTGATGATTTTTTTACTCAGTCCACTGCAGCAGTAGCTGATAGTTAACGAAGCAATACTTATAAGAATCGCCCAATTGGTTTCACACATTTTGTTGGACACCATTGGTTGGACAGTGTTTGAATAAAATGTGAACTAAGAAAGTATTTGAGTGCAGTCGATTAAAGCTTAAATCCCCAGGCCGAGGAAAACACTTGCTCTAGCGTAAGTTTATGCTTTGAAGCCAGTTGGTGATTTTGACAGTTGCCCGAATTGTTTGGTAATATTGTAGTAGTATATTGGGTAAAAGGTGAACTAAGTAAGTCATTCAATGGAGTCGGATAAAGTTGTCCTCAATTTGAGTCCCCGGATGCCACTTGCTTTGGAGTCCGGTTTGAAGCTAGTTGGCGATTACAATCCTCAGTCCTGCAACTTCCCAAAACCATCCGCTCCACATCACTTGCACACCGCGATCCACTTCTCGTCCTTGCACCTTTGGCAGTCTACCCGGCAGCACCAGTGGAAGGTGCAGTTGCAGGGCTTCACGCTAGACTTGCGGAGCAGCGCATGGCCCCGGCCGCAGCACAGCAAGTCGCAGGAGCCGGCACGGGAGCCCCGGCCTACGCGGCAGACTCGCCCGGAAGTGCCGGCCGAGTCGGTCTTTGGATCCGCCTCGCAGAAGCTCGGGGATCTGGTGGTGAGTGGGAATGTTTTTGCTATGTTTAACACTTGTCATATAAATACACTAGCGTGTCAGAGACTTCGTTCGTGTTTCCTACCGTTTTTACACATTTTTCGATTGTTTCTTTACTTATATAGGTCGCAGTGTGATGTTATATAGCCTAAAGTCTTCCTCGATAAAGATACTGTGCAACCGAGGTTGTCTGAACCTGTCATACTTCAAAATTTACAGAAAGATATTTTATAATTTGGACCAGTAGTTTCTGAGATAAGCGCGGTCAAACAAAAAACTCAGCTTTATAATATTAGTAAAGATAGACGATAGAATACGTGGACAGCCCTGAAGGCGTTGTAGAAGGTTTGATTTCGATTTCTTTTCAAACATTAATGATGAATCCTCAAAACTTAAATAAACTCTGTAAGTATGTACTCACTTTTCAAAGAACAGAAGACTGTTCTTCGGAGCGGGCTTCGCTCTGCTCTTCCTCCTGCCGCGGGGCCGGCCCCTGAGAATCGAGAGTCCGTTGTTCAGCTCCTCTTGAGCTACCATCAGCGCCTGGAAAAAAAGATTTTGTAAGTCTCTATTTATCATAGTAGAATGAGTTTGCCTGCTAAGGTTAAATAACTAATCAAACTTAAAGGTATTTTTTTTTTATTTTTATTCTTGATACGTCGTATTTCGCAAGCCGTATTCTAAATGTCTGTATAGAGTTAAAATTATTACTTTTAATTTCATACATACTATACAACTATGCATACAATTAACTGATTTCATGCCAAATTGCTTAAGTATGTGTTTCGGGTATCAGAAACAACAATGGTATTCAAAAACCAACATATAAGTAACACAGACGCGGAACAATTAATACTGATGTTCATCACACAAATAATTGTCCTAAAAGTTGATCGAACCCTCGACTCTTGGCCTCACTCGCCATTGAGTCTTTGACATAAACTTGAAGACCAATTGCTGAGATTTATCCTAATAAAGTCCAACTGTACCTTCCGATATTGCCTCTTGATAGTAGACGCTACTACTCGGAAGTCGGGCGTGGCGCGCCAGCAAGTCCTCAGCTGACAGCTGCCCGACAGCCCGTGGCACTTGCACCTCACCTCCATGTGCGAAGACAGGATCTGTCGAGAACAAGAGAGCGATGAACGATTGATAGCGCTTTTGAACACATTTACAGAATGGGTTCGATCCCACGCATAGGAATCTCAAAAGGTTCAAGTGATTTGACGTTGTTGGAAGCTTTAGATTTTAAAGCAAACCTGAAGCCTGAAGTCTGTTTCTACGTACAGTAAGAATTAATAAAAATCATCAATGATCTTATTCGAATGACCAAAATCTGTGAAGAACAACAATAAATAAATAAATCATTATTAAATACAAAACTTTCAAATGGGAAGAGATAGTACTAATAACATGTTTCTAGATGTACATGTAAATACTTATATTTAAACTTCTTCATTGCAATTTAGACCAGGCGGGGCCCTGTCCTATCATCAAACAAAGTGTCCAGAAAAAATCACTACGCGTAGTATTAGCCCGTAATCGCACACTCCGAGCGAGCATTACCATAACCGTAATCGATGCAATCTGTTACTCTTAACCGAGGATCCCGACGGCCGACATATTTCAAAGCCTTACAAAATAATAAATCAGAATTGTCCCGATACGTGACCGCATTTGGCATAATTACGCCACCCACCGCTGCTAGCTCGTAACATTTACATAATGAAACGCCTGGCTGCAATCACGTTGACGTCTTAATTTCGCCAATGCCGCCGGCCGAACAATTTCCCAAATTGAGTCGAGGCAAAAATTCAAATAAATCGGCGTTTCGGAACGCCTTTGCGGCCGGGAGCCTTAATAACACGGTATTAAGAGCGTTCGCGATAGAATTCGCCACCCAAGACGTTTGTAATACGTGTAATGAAGCTGGAATATTAAAAATGGCCCCGAACCGCTTATTATGTTCTCACCTCGCGAGTCGGCTCGTGAAATACGGCGGGCTAATGTGGGCCCTCGAGCGCGCGGCCACCACTTCAATGGCCTTTAATGTGGCGCCACCTACTATGCCTCGGATTCCAATTGCTATCGTGAGCGGGATGCGATCTTCCGACGGAGTGTTTGAGAAACTGGACGAAGACATCTCTTAAGCCGGGTTGAAAGATGATCTTATGTATAATTGAAGGGGGTGGTATATTAGGCTCTTTAATTTTGACACGTTTACATTAAGATATCAATTGCATGTCATGTATGTAAATTTCGTATAAGCACTTCAGGTTCTAGACTGATTAGTGTTGTTTAAGATGTTTAATGTAACCCAAATTATTAATAATATTATTCTCAACACTTTTTGACATATTAATTAGCTAGCTCATTACGAGTCTGTCAAAACTTCTGTTAGTATGATTGATTCTAAGTGTATATGTAATGATTGACAAATTGTTAGCTGATAGAGTGCTCTACATTTTGTAGTACCTGACATTTGGATATTTATTTATTTGGATTGGAGTGACATTGCCTCGGAGGTAAGTTGCCGATAGAATTCAGGCAGACTAAACAATAAACATGCAGTCATAACATTGAAATGAATATATAAATATTTTACATCACCACGTACATCGATCTGATCCCGTGGTAAGTAGCTTAAGCACTTGTGTTACGGATATCAGAAACGACAGTTACATTTGAGTTTATTTGTCAAATATATGAATAACAAACCCAGACTCGGAACAAACACCAATATTTTTCCCGAGTGGGAATCGAACCCACGACTCTTGGAACCGCCTGACAGGGTCTCAAAATGTATGTACTTAACATTTGTATATGCACAATAAATGCAAGTTTATGTTACTATTTCAGCATCAGATAGTTGTTGTCAAAGTTAGACTATTCTTCGAACCTGTAAAACTTAAACTTAAAACTGTAAGCTTATGTTGTCCACATCAATTTTATTTAAATTGCTGTAGTATTAGTGACACGATTTCATTTGATTACATTTTAATATGTACACAAGTTCTTCTATACATACCAAGCACAGACTGCACTGTTTTAAAGGTAATTACTTATTTTACGCCATAACCAACAAGGCCGGAGTCTACGAAAATATATAAAACAATAAGGAATATGAAATCTACTCCCTAAAATTGTTCAACAACACATGAAAATAGACCTAAAAATAAAATGAAAAAAACAATTTGAAATTCGGTTCGAAAACGAAGGATTTATAAGGAATTTTCTATCTCTTTCTTACAAAACATAGTTTTGTATGGATTGCGTATGGCCGTAGTGTTATTTGACGTTACGTGACATATCGGATCTCTGCCCACCCGGGAACTTTAAACAGGTATCTCGGTTGCCGTTGAAGTTAATTGAAAAATAAAATTATATTCAAATTTTCTACAATATTAAAGATTGATTTTGGATAACAAAAAAACATTTGCACATATTCCCATGTCAAAACATGTTTACGCAACTTATGACGGAATGTCTGGGCAGATGCGCACGCGCATAGAGGTTGGTTAATGGTTAATTTGTGCGCGGATTGGCTACGCTCCTCGCGCCGCTATGACTCGTCCCAGTAAGGTAATAAAATGTGGTTTTACTATATTAAAAAGGTAGTATATTTTTTGTTTTTTGTGTATGTGTCATAAAAAATCTCTTACCAGCTGTGCTAGCGATTTCGTCCGCGTTTTCTCCCGTTTTTAACACATTTTCCAATGTTTCAATTCCAATTGGTAATGTTATATTGCCTAAAGCCTTCCTCGATAAATGGTCTATCCAAATGAGATTAGCGCGTTTAAACAAACTCTTCAGCTTTATAAGATTAGTATAGAAATAAGAATAATACCATCTTATCGATTTTTTTTTAATTTTGTTTCAGTTTAAGGATACCAATGTAATTTTGTAGTTCTTGTCGACATTTCAAATCATCAACAGTAATTTAATTTTATATTCGACTATAAGCGTTTCTATTACTTATTTCTTTCTTTAGGTCTCTACTCTACGACGGATTACAGAAATAATACTGTGTGCATTTAAGATTACTACCCACAATAGAAATGGAATGGGCAGATGTTCGCCGTGTGCGGTTTCTCTAATAGCAACTATAGTTGATTTGCGCGGATTGGCCACGCTCCTCTCGCCCCATTAGCGAAGTGAACATTCACCGAGCACACACGAACGTTTGACGAACGTTCGCGGAACGTTAAACGCTGTATGCTCACAATTCAACAGTAGAGCGTTAATGGATACAAAATGGCCGGCTAATTGCTGTTTGCGTTTGGATTGTTGGCAGATTGGCGATTCATTGGCCATTCTGTGATATCATGGGTAATTGGCGAGTTGCGAGTTGCCTGTGCGTAGTCTGGTTCTATAGAAATGCACGTTTATTTGAAGACACAGTATACCTATTAGAAATGCATGCATATTATGTGCATAGTACATAGCTTTGTACGCGTGAGATCTTTTATCAGACAAAATATTAAACCCTTATAGTGAAGTCGTTTAACAAAATAAATTGGGTACCTAGTATTTCTCCTATTTGTGTCTATACTCTAATTGAGTACAAAATTTGACTCAAATCGGTTCAGTAGATGTGAAGGTTTTTTCGCTAAAGGACGATTAATGGACTGACAAATAGTTTTCCATTAATAATATTCGTTAGTATTTTCTTTAAGTTAGTCAGTAAAATCTGAACCGAATTACGTAAGCTAAATTATAGCAACCTTTTTCTTTTATTTGTGCTTAGATTAAGAAGCTTTCCTACTTTAATTTGTTTTGCGAGTAGATAATTATAAACGTCTTAATAAAAAAAATATTGATTTCCTCCAATCGTGTGTCAACCAACTCAAGATCAATGATCAAGTGTCTATATATTAAATAACTTTAATGCTTCATATATTATACATACAAATTAAAAACGTTAAGTATGACTTCATCGCGTCTATAAATTCAATACAGCAATAAATAAAATCGTTCGCTCACATTTATTAAAATCATAATTACAGATTAATACGCATTCTTAATACACTCCCGAGTTCTTATTGATCGAAACAGAACGATCGGAATGGTTAATCGATTTAGTGTCTGACGCAATCGAAAAAAATAATAGCAACAAAAGTTTTTAAATCGATAACGGACAGTCATCGAGATATAACAAAATATTAACTCATCGGCCTGTTTTTTGTAACGTAATTATCACCTCGCTCTCTCTAATGTGGTACCTAATTTCTTGTGTAGGTTGGCTCGAGAGATCTTTTATGACCCTCTGGGCCGATATCACACCGTTGTAAATGTTTATTGTTGACGAACATTCGGAATGTTAATTTGTAGCTTAAATGATATTGTTATGTGTAATGTTGATTAGTAAATACTGTTGGATTGTGAAGACACATGGAATGTTGTGATGTTATGTGCAGACGTTATGGTCGTTCGTAGAGTTCAGTTGCTTACATCTGTCTTTCGGTTTTTATTAGTATAATTCCGTAACAAATTTAGGAGACATAAATATTATTTATTACACAAAAGCATAGGGAAAACACATAAATATACCTAATTCGTGCAAACTTTGAGTGTAGGTGTATTTTGAACATTTTTTTAACTCACACAAAAGGCTGCACATACATCGCGTTTGAATAGTAACATTTAAAATCAAATTTAACTAATAAGATTAATGACATGCTTTTGTGGGCATATTACAAATGTTTAAAATCGCTAATGGTCGTCAAATGACTAGGGACGTCTTAAACGTGCCATAGGTTGACAGTAAAAAATCTCTTGCAAAACGCTTTTGTCCAAAAAATACATCTTATTTAATTCGGGTCTCCACGGCTCATCAGAAAAAATCGTTCACACTCTAATTCGGGGTTCATATTTTAATGATTTCATTTTTTTGTGCGCACGGTGTGAATGCGGCCGACTTTATTTTGACATTAATAAAAATATCATCGCAGGGGTTATAATAAGCGAGTGTGTCTAACAGAGATCTCACTGGGAGGCTGTTAATTATCTGCCCACAGTCGGGATGGTGGAACGGCGGAACAATGGTCAGATGTGGGGTCGGACCACCGGAGCGGCCCTCAATTTGCCTCAGCCACGTGAGGTCACGCCAGTTTTTAATGCTTAATGTAAATATTCACTGCACTTTTTTTTCGTCGCGCTCAAATTGATCATTTGTTTTCTTGGTAATCGAACTTTTGTTTTTCTGGGTTGAGTTTGGGACATTGTTAATCGTTTAGTTATTGGCACATGTTGACTACGATTGTGGAAAGACGAGAGGTTTTCCTGCGTGGTAAGAATTTTCACGAGTTTTAACTCAGCGTCATGTAGAAGTCAATACTCGTACTCTTGGTAATATATATGTACTTAATCCCTTGAAGCTGTAAAATAATTTAAATATCCTACAAAATAAAGCTTACATTCTATCACCGATGCTAAAAATAAATGTCCCTAATTTGATTACCTCTTCAAGTTAGCTATGAATTAACTTGACAGGTCAATAGATATAGATAAAATTTAAAAATCCAGATCTGTTTAGTATTTTATGCCTCTATCGTTAACGCAACTTTGTTAAAAACAATAACAAATGTGTCTTAAGATTTTATTGCGTGAGTTTTAGATCGTAAAACACCATATTAAAACTATGTTTTGGTAAGTTATAGTAAAATTAATAGGGTGTTTCGCATCATGCTACCGGACCGAGCCCATATCGACATAAAATGGATATTAATTAGGTAAATTAATAACTAAAGTGAGTTAATTTAACTAATTATACTGATCAAAGCACACGCTTCCGTTTTGAACCTTTACCAACTTTCTTGATCGAATTATG
Organism: Maruca vitrata; assembly: GCA_039566165.1. Taxonomy (NCBI): domain Eukaryota; kingdom Metazoa; phylum Arthropoda; class Insecta; order Lepidoptera; family Crambidae; genus Maruca; species Maruca vitrata. The sequence goes on along the minus strand of CM076916.1, from coordinate 5,138,515 downwards.
TTATGTTCATTGATCATATTTAATTTGACTTATACCTAATTTAAAATTGGTTTAACACGATAAGTATTATTAATAATCCGGTTGATTAAAAACGTTAATAATTATTATATATAATACGTTTGGGTCTTAGTCGTATTTATTCAGCAATCGGGAGGGCGAAATTAGTGGTAAATTTAGGTATCTTCTTTATAACAAAATCTCAGTCATTCGCGTAATCGCGTCAGTCATTCATTAGTCGTTAATGTAAATGATAGCAATCGTTTCTGTTCAAAATTAAATGTATTAACTTTAAACCTTTTTATTCAATCTCAAAGGGTTTTTTTAACTGACATACGATGATGGCTTGGAGTAGGCTCGTCATCATCACCGGACTTGTGGGGAAGCGGATGGCTCTCACCCCTAAACTGTAGATTTGTAACAAAAATCTATACATGTGAATTTACGTGGTTTAGGATTAACCAACTTAAATGTTCTTCCGTCATAGAAAACCAGCAAACGCACGATAAAGTTTCGACCAATATTTTTTTCCAAAAAGCTGCTCTTGCCATATTTCCTAAAAACTGTTAAATGTCTTCATCAGCATTAAATTGAGTGTTATCTATTGCAGTAGCCATAAAAGACAAGGAAGGTCGTATAGAGAACAGGCTTATTAGTTCGCTATAAATGTCACAAGCCGCCGGTGGCCCCGTATAAATTAGGCAGCCGACTTCCAACGTATAATTAAGCACTATAAACGAATTACAAATTAAATAATTTGTACCTACACGTCGTGTTTGTATTATAAAAAGCTGTACAAACGTAAATTGTATTAAATCGTAAATCCGGATAAGTAACCGAGAGACATAGTATGCCGCCTTAATGTCACATTTTGTTATGGACACTAATATAATATCGTGGTCAAAGTTAAGCTGCTTTCATCGGACGCTAATCTCGGTCATCACACTACGCGTTACGGATTATATTAGCTTGTAGACACGTTTGATGCCGGGCTTAATAAATTGGTCATGTAGTATTTAACGTTGGGCTGACATGTTTATTATTGGTTAGAAGAGGCCTATTAAATTATTTAGGAGTAATCCCTTCGCTCGGTGAGTCTGATATTTGGCTCGGCGTTACTGGTAGTGTTAGATTAGACGACGTATGACGGCTTCGGACATGTTTAGGTGACGGGCCCGATCGTCTTAAGGCGCTCAATTACCACTGTTGTTTGCTCGACAAAATTTACTGTCTCTAATTAATGTGACAAATGTTTATGGTCGCCATTTTACTGTTTATACCAGTCCATTTGATTTTATTCGTTTGCATTTTTAATTGCGTAAGTAAACGAAAAGTTCTGATAAAATAAAGTAAAAGGAAACATGCAGTAGCGGTACCAAAACGAGTTAATCGGTGCAATTTGTACTTTAATATCCTAACCAATAATACTTGCGCATTATGTTCCGTAAAATACTACATACTTAAATTTTATGTATTATCCCAACCACGTCGAGCGAAACGTTCTGACATAATGTCATGCAATATTCACTTTATAGCACATAAAACGGGGTGTGATCGCCCTAACAGAGATCTGTGGCCATATAACGCTGTGTTTATAGCCACATGTCGGCCGCAGACCACCCACTTAGTGATCACGCCGCGCCACGCCCCCTCCCGCTCTCCAATTTGAGCTAAATAAGTACTGGATCCCAATCTTGACGCCTCACACAACCAATTTAGACATCTATGTAATTTTACCCTCAAAGCGACAATTCTATCGAGAGCCCCATTATTGACGCCGTCGCCCCGACGCTTCGAACAATCTAAGAAATTCCAAAGGCCCATGTCTCCTGGGCATCGGCCAACTGCGGTCGTTACGTCAAAATTGTAAAACAAGTTACGTGTCACATTGTTGTGGCTCCAAATTAGGGCCATTACGCGTAATTTGCTTTTGTTTTGATGATTGAGATGTTTTTAAATTGATTCGAGCCTCTTTCGAACTAAGTAAGTTTTGCCTATAATGTACGGGTGGTCTCGTTGGTCTTACGGCGGCGGAGGCTTTAGGTTCGATTATACATTCACGGGCCACTTAAAAGGATTACGTTTTTATTTTCAAGACGTTAAATTGGTTAAGTTGGCTATAAGAAGTGGACAGTTACCGTTGTCGTGTCTGAGTTGGTCGTATTGTCCGGGAGTTGATTTATGTCAGTAGAAAATCTACGTGGATATGAGGGCTCTATTGGGTGAGTGTTCGTTGAAATATCCTAAGCATCTCAATGCAAACAAGGCATTCGTAATAAGCAGGCTGAAGTATTCCAACCCCTGTGCATTCCTAAACAAATTAAAATGCACCCCATTCCGAATGATCAAACTCCGCTTATGCATTCAGCGTAACGAAGTAAATTGAAGTACCATTCAGAGTCAGTGATCTTTTGAGTCATCTAGGGCTCTTGAATACATCATCAAAGGTTAACTTCTGACGCCATTCTAATCACCGATACAAGGACATCTTTTGTTTTTTTGATTTAATGTAATTGAAACAGCTTATATTATTTTAGATATGTATTCTACTGTATTGTATTGTTGATTTGTTTTCTTCATCTAGTAAGTGGCAAGTTTTCCTAATTACAGGTTGCGTACTTCCAACAGTAAATACCAGACATTCTGGATTGAGTTGCATAAAGGAAAATCTCCATGAGTAGAATAATTTGAACGCACATCTATCGTGTACATACACCTATGTAAGAGTAGGTATTCGTATTTAGTGAAATATAAAGGCCCTTCGTATACGCTAGTTTGTGCAATCGTTTCTTTTACGAGCAGAACGAGCCCGTATATTTTTAAACAAATCCGCCAAAAAGATGCTCTTTATGTTAGTCCTTAGGCAGTGATAACGCAGCGATTATACAACGCATCGTGTAAGGGAACTGACGGCTGAATACTGAAACGATAATAAGATATTTGAGCACTGATTGACGATGAAGACTTTTTAATGTGAGACTTGCATAAAATGTCAAATGTTTCAGTCATCATCATCATACGTCCCCGTTACTGGGGTACAGGCCTACCCTAAAAATGGCCGAGTCGCCACTTCAAATCCGTACCACTGTGTTTTCAATGTTTCAGTATCAAGCCTAAAATATTGAATCAAACATACCGATCTCCCAGCGTTATTGTTGTGCACGTTGATCTTCGACTGCAAGTCGTCCACCTTCTCTCTAACATCCAAGAACTTCCTGGAGAACTCGATGCCGTAAGCCAAGTTGTGGGAGCACCCGCTCCACTCCCACTTATTGGGCCTCGCGCGCCCCCTGGGGTCATGGGAGGCCCGGTAGCCAAGGGGGTCGCAGCCGCACGAGAGGAGACGGCCCTGGGCGCACGCGCGAGCGATGGCGTGAGCGACACCGGCTGACGTCAGAGCGTACAGGAACGCTGATTCGCGGAAACCTGGGGGCAGAATTTGGGAGGTTATGATTGGAAAATATGAAGAAGGAAGATAGAAAAACATAAGAACAACTTCTATGGCAATGAGTTCGCGGAAATCGGGGGCAGAATTTGGGAGGTTATGATTGGAAAATACGAAGAAGGAAGATAGAAAAGCATAAGAACAACTTCTATGGCAATGAGTTCGCGACAACCTGGGGGCAGAATTTGGAAGTCTATGATTGGGGTAATTTTGATGCAAAAGAAGACAGACACACATTAGAACAACTTCTATGGCAATGAGTTCGCGGAAATCTTGGGGCAGAATTTGGGAGTTTATGATCGGGGAAATTTTTAAACAAAAGAAGATTGAAAAACATTAGAACAACTTCTATGACAATATGTTTAGGACACATAAATGGCTCTTCTTCAGCATGTGCTATAGCTACAAGAAAGTATGTTTGCCACGGCGCGCTTAATTTTAGACAAGACTTATTGAGTGACAGCAGTGATTTAGAGCACTTATGTAAGTATTAACCGAATCAATCAGAACCGTCTATGGGATCCTCTTTGTCTGGATAGGATCTGGCTGTTGAGCTGTGTAGTACTAAGTAGGCATTATATTGTTCCTTATCCTTATAACGAAAGAGTGAAAATAAGAGATGAATAAATTCAAAGCTAAAACACGATACAAATTACTTATCGTAAAAATACGCACATTGCAAACGGAAATCCATTTAGCAATCGGATGCTATTAAGTAGTAGGATAGATATTGTATTGGGAACAAGTATTAAATAATGCGTCTGAACAGAATTTATAGGTACATTCATCCATTGAATCTCGTTCGAGCATTGCTCTCGAGTTAAAAGATAATAAAACTAAAGATAAAACTGCTCGCTTACAAAGAGGTGAATGTGGCAATGGCTCATTAACTGGTCGTGTTAAGGAAATGGAGAACAGGAACTAGCAGTTCTCTGCAGACTCTTGGAAGCAGGTAATTACAGATATTATTACGTGTATTATGAGCGGTTGTGTGAAACCGGCGGACTAGTCCGACTTTCGCGTTAAATGTATCGGGTCGTGCTTAAAGAGTGGGAAAGAAAAAAGTAACAGCTTAGGCAGTTGTTGCCTTAATTAACGACGTACTTATTGCCTGAATAAGTGAAAATACAGTTTGCATTATGCTCGAATAGTCAAACTCTGTCAAAAAACTGCGTGCTACTATTAGTTAAGTAGATGAAAAATGTGTGAGATGGATATTATTTCTTGCACTATACACATGTCAAATAAGTTCAATTTTAAAAAGTATCATTACAATAACAAAACAAAAAATTTAGGAGATAACGTCTATTCCAGATCCGTTTTAAATAACATAACGGTGAACGAACATTCGTTAAACAGAATTTAATGCAATGTTTAGCAGTTTCTTGAAATGTATAAAATGTATTAATAGTTCAGTTTATTCAGTATTTAACTCGAGTCATTATATCCTTGACAGGTTATTACATGTAATACTTGTGTAACACGTAGCTGATATTTACATTTTGTATTTCAGTTCTTACATTCAAGTGACATCTTAAATATTAAGTAAGAAAGTCTTTGAAAATAAATGAACCGGGTTCTTCAAGCAAAAATTATAACCTAACGTTCAAATGATATGTAGCAAAATACTGCTTATTCTAAAGAGGGCCAACACTGGCACGGAGCAGGTTCTTGTCTTCAAACATAATCATTATCAATCATAATTATGGCCTTGTAGAAATTCTGATGTAGATTAAATTATTAATATCTCAAAACGCCATATTTGCAACTGGATGTAAACGCCATCCATATCTTTCTTTTTAGTTTATTGCTCGAATGTTTGAATGCGCATGTTATAAAGACCTGCTTTGCTACGATTAATCCTTCGCGACTACTCAACTCGCATCCAAGGCTGTTTTGTACCCGGCGATTTTCTAGAGAAAGTCTTACAAAACATCCGTGGAAGCCGTACATTGCAATAGTGCAATTGAAATCACTCTGTCATACATAATCTGGTGCCGGCATAACTTCACTTCGATTTATAGGAACGCGGAACGTCCTAGGAGACCATTTATCTATTTTATTGCAATAAATTAAATAGTGAATACATTCCCGATGCGAAGATAAGCTAGGCCTCGGACAATGTAATCTTTTTACCATAAATAGCGTGATTGGCGATTTGCATTTGAGTTAGGTCGCTGCTCGGGTGGATCGTCTAATTGTGTTCGGCTGTACCTCTCTGAGGGTTAATAATGTGCTATTCTTGCTATTTCATTGTATTTACCTCAATAGGCATTTAGCTGGCGTATAGAGATTGTAAGGTTGGTCACTCATAGGTTTTTATTTGCAATGACTTTAGCTTAGTCCTTAGCTTGCTACCGAACTTACGGTGAAGCTTACATGTCCACAAAAAGCTTTCAGGCGGATGAGATACCAAAACTATTTACTCAGACTGTTTGTTTCACTGGCTCGGTGGAACAGTGGTTAGTGACCTAGCTTTACTGCCTACGGTTCCAAGAGTCGTGGGTTCGATTCCCACTCGGGACAAATATTTGTGTGACGAACATCGGTGTTTGTTCCGTGTCTGGGGGTATTAATAAATATATTTAAGTATATTTGTGTGTCCACTGTTGATCCTGATTTCCGTAACACAAGTGCTTAAGCTACTAACCACGGGATCAGATCAATGTATGTGATGTTGTGAAATATTTATTTTTATTATTTATATTTATTTATTAACCGTAAAAACTTACTAACTCAGATTGATAATGTTATTTTTAAATCTACCAGTAAAAGTTGAACATGTATCAAAAGGCCTGGTATTTATAGACACGATGTATAAAGCTTAACAAGAATGTGCGAACCGTGGTGTAATTTTTTCTCAACTCTTCAATCTGGTTCGGTATTCTGCACGTAGCTTTAGCATTTTAATGGGCAATTAAGGGTCTAGGTCCTAGCTACTTGGCCATTTCTGCACCTTAGTCTTAAAGTAATCGTATTAGTATTTAATCACTAATCAATTTGCGCTTTTATGTTTATGGGTAAAGTAATTTTCACTCAGTTACTTAGCGGGTATTAAAGTGTAGTTTAGGTGCCGTTACAGAATAAGGGTTAGGTATATGTAATTAGCAGTAGGTATATACTTACTATTTTGTTTATTTATCTTTATTAATTTTATTACTATTTATCTATTTTTATTAATTACTCGGATATTTTGATGACTACAACTACATTTTTATGTTAAAATATGTGGTTGATAGTTTCATGTAGTTAATAGAAGAGCTAAATGAGATCTCTACATTTGTGGAATATACTATGTACTTTTTTGTTGCGTAGGAATACCTTCTTGTACAGTACACATTAGATTAGTTTACAGGAATCAAAATAGGTGTCGCTAGTAGGAACCTATGCATCGAAATATAAATTTAAGCCATGTGGATTATTGATCATTTTTTATTTAATCATTGCAACAAGACATTATGCCAGCAAAATTTAAAAGCATTCCTTGCCTATACACAATATTTCACCAAAACTGCCTCGGTGGTCATCCGAGAGGTTCCGGGTTTGAGCCCGGATCAATGAGTTTAAGTTTTAAGAAATTACTCAGCCCGAGCATGTTAGCAGCTGAAAGAATTTTAAGCCGAACGACTTGCGCCTAATATTTCATCGGTCGCCGTGTCGCTGAATTACGAGGGTGAAAGTTTTTTTTTTCTCTTACACTGACTACGACGATGGCTTGGAGTAGACTTGTCATCATCACCGGACTTGTGTTAAACGCTCTTAGGTATTTTGGCACACGTGTAAACCTACCTTACGTCAACTTTTTCTTTATCCGTTCTCACGGCTCCGAACATCTCGATAACTTTGATGCAAGAATCGAATAAATTAATTCGATGTTGGCGCGTGATTAATACGAGGGCCGCGCGTTATCTCGACGGATTAGCGGTCTCGCTTAGAGTGAGCCTAATTGACACCCACAGATAGGGTTTATTAAAATAATGGCGTTTTTATTTGGTGCAACTCGGCCCTACCGTGAGGGCTCCGGGAGTAGGTAAAAAAAGGATGTATTACGTTGTGTTACACGCTTCTTACTCTACGTCGACTTGAAAGTAAGGATTTGAAAAAGTAGAGTATGACGGATTTTTGAAGACTGTATTCCTAATTCTCAGTCCAGCCAGGCACAAGTAATTTTGTCTCAGAGTTACTGTTGAAACATTAAAAGTTAATTCAAAATTTACCTTTGCAGCATATTCACATATGTAGTTGCTTAAATAAAGTATTTAAATCACCTTCATACATATGAATTGTCTACGAACTCAATAGATATGTAGCCTACAAGTAGGCTATTTCACAACATTTTTACGTGACCATACTTAAGAAATTTACAAATTAAATCGATTACCCTAGCTTTAAATGGGCTCTACTAACTTTGGAAGTAAAATAATCAAATGGTATCTCTGCGTCCTACTTATCATCGGACCCTAATAATTTACTTACCATTGCCATTCCGATGCGAACACGATCGCTATAGCATAATCCTACAATAACAGTAAACCGAACATAGTCAGGGGCCAAGGTAAGAATCGATCAGAGTATCGTTCAATAAATCGTGTGGTATCGATTCTATCGCGTCTCCGCGGATCGACAAATATAAATTTGTCATTGGCGGACGGAAAAAGCGCGTTGTACCGGGCAAAGTTTATAAATAAACAATAACACGGCCGTATACGGAGGGGGTACCGTAACATTCATCAACTCGCCGTATTCAGTCCAGAATGGAAGCTGTAGGGGAGGGTGCGTTTACACCCCGCGATAGTCTACCAACAGATTTGTATTTTTCATTTAAAATATCCATACACGGTCATCTGACCCCAAACTAAGCAGAGCTTGTTCTATGTGTTTCAGAGACTGATATACATACATATATATTTATAAATACATGCTTAAATCCATAATCACACTTAGATACGGAACAGACACCAAATGTTCATCACAAAAATATTTGTCCCAAGTGGGAATCGAACCCATGACTCTTAAAACCGCTAGCCAGGGTCACTAACCAATGTTCCATCGAGGCAGTCAAAATTTAGCTCCTGTGGTGTAGTGCCTCTGTCTCTTATGGTCCATTTCTTAGGTAAAGTCCTTGATGGAAAGTAGTACTAAGTATATGTTCCTAGAGCATTTGTGTTGGCACCGTGTCTGGATTTATATTCATTTTTGTAAATAGGTATGATTGTTATAGTGGATAACACTATTGTTTTCTGGTGTCTATAAAACTAGTGTTTAAGCAACTTAGCATGCAATCAAACAATACTGGTGATGTGTGCCTTTACATGTTGAGCCAATGTATTTAAAAGTCCAGGACCTTTTCACCATCATATTTAGCTGACACGGTGTGATGGCGACTTTCTTTTCCATGTTATAAAAAAAATCAAATGTATACCCCTCTGCATGCCAAGTCCTATAGGCAAGTCTCAAACACGCCCTACCTTCAACACCGGCTCTACTTTTTCATATTCACAATAATAAGTCGACGAATGCAACAGCTAAAAATATTACAACCACTATTGTATCGAAAATCATCAACAAAAAATTTTCAAGACAGGTGCCAGTCACATTATATGAACCCATCGCATAATCTAGCTTATTTTCCGTTTTGTTTTTATCGACATAAAAATTCAGTATCTGACCTGCAAAAAGCCAGACCTTAAATTGAATTAGGTAATAAGATATATCACCAACACAATACGTCGTTCGACAGTGTATTTGTAAAAATTGTTGATGACTCAATACTATTACATGGAATCGTTTAAAAAACATCGCATAGTATAAAAACCACAATGCCGTATTAATTCATTTGAGGATACGATCACTCCAACCAGATAATGCTTGATTTATAATGATTATCATTTTATTAAACGTGAGTCATCCTAAATCATGTCTTGGTTTTTGCCAGGTTTGATGACCTACAGCCGCATCATTAAAACCGCTTAATAACATTATAAATAAATAATACATTACTTGGTACGGTAACGAAACGAAGCAAACCGCGGCGGCCGGGGTCGCGACGTTATTCACTTTTATTAAGATGTCGCATCCTCGCGTTCATTATACAAATAACTATTATGACGGCGACGGAATTGCTTTAATGGTGAACACATTTACTTGACCACTGCGCAAGTAACAATTACTTGATACTTATAAAATTATGTTAAATGTATTAACTTTGTGATTATTTATGCTTGTAGAAGGGAAATAGCTCTCAGAGTATGGGTGGTAGAGAAATTACGAGAGCAGTTTTAACGGCATAGATCGGAGAAGTCTGTAGAATCGTTCAGAAATTTGCTTGTTTTTTTGATTAGTCTAATAACAGATCACGCTTAGACTCCTATATTCACCGAAAGATAAAGCTATGTACTAGACTAAAGTGTCGGCTGGAATAGTTGTATGCAAATCTGCATTCAGCACAATATTCTTCTACATCACCTATTCTGTTATGAAACCTAATTTAAAAAGCGAACTCACTTGTTATTATTATGTATCAATCAAATAATAAGCCCGATCTATGTGCACATGTGTTAATTATTGCTCAAATTCAGTGCAATCAATTTCAGCCGAGTTCCCCCCAGTCGCATTCCCTTCGCAAGGTCCACTCTTGCGCAGCGGACCTCATGCCGAATCCCATAATCAACTTTAATGAATTCCGACAATACGTTTTCGACTTTTTCCATCCAAATGCTCTGAATTTCGATATGGTGACAGATTTTAAATTCTTCCTTTACACTTGTCTCTTTATTTTTTGCCTGTGTTTGTTTTAATAATGCATGACATGTAATTATTTTGGTTACGAGTTGTCAGAAGGACGGGGTATAAGATGTACCTATTGCATTTAAACATTTTTAAGGTGGTTAAACTTAATTTTACGCTGGTCCTGATAAATGTTGTGTGTGGGACATTTCTTATAAAATTTTGCGTATTATAGATATATCAAGGAACTACGCGGGATATATGTGTGATAGTTACCTATGTATTTACTAGTTATGTATGGGGTATTAAGAGATAATCTAGTGAAGGACCTTCTGTCAATTTAAAATAAATAACTTATTATCCCGAAAAAATGCACATGTAAATTTTAAGTACCTAGGCATAAAACCACCCACGTATATGTATTGTGAGTGAATGGTAATTGAAGCACCAATACATTTACATGGCTCATTTACTGCCTACGATTATGAAGAGGGAAAAAGGTGTATTTTTTCTCACATTTACGTCTCATTGCGGATACTTAACGCATTGCTTCGGGTCCGTTAAAAAACGAGTAACGCTTATGCCCTAATTACTTACACTTATGGCTGACTGGCAGCTCTATGTGAATCATATGCCTATTAACCGATTAAATTGATGGCTTGTGTATGGCAACAATTGTATTATGTACCTAGTTCATAGTATCTAGTGAGTACCTACCCACTAGATACTATGAACTTGAATTTTGATACTCTACTCTCCTAAGAAATGTATCAAAATTCATCACGGATGGACACTTCATAAACGTTATTTTGTTGATATTTGTATTTATAATACTTATTTGTAGAGGTTATTTTGGCCTGTGGTACCCCACTACATTACTTGGTACGGTAACGAAACGAAGCAAACCGCGGCGGCCGGGGTCGCGACGTTATTCACTTTTATTAAGATGTCGCATCCTCGCGTTCATTATACAAATAACTATTATGACGGCGACGGAATTGCTTTAATGGTGAACACATTTACTTGTCGACTGCGCAAGTTACAATTACTTGATACTTATAAAATTATGTTAAATGTATTAACTTTGTGATTATTTATGCTTGTAGAAGGGAAATAGCATCTCAGAGTATGGGTGGTAGAGAAATTACGAGAGCAGTTTTAACGGCATAGATCGGAGAAGTCTGTAGAATCGTTCAGAAATTTGCTTGTTTTTTTGATTAGTCTAATAACTGATCACGCTTAGACTCCTATATTCACCGAAAGATAAAGCTATGTACTAGACTAGAGTGTCTTAGCTTGAAAAGTTATAGATACGCAAATCTGCATTCAGCACAATATTCTTCTACATCACCTATTCTGTTATGAAACCTAATTTAAAAGCGAACTCACTTGTTATTATTATGTATCAACCAAATAATAAGCCCGATCTATGTGCATATGTGTTCATTATTGCTCAAATTCAGTGCAATCAATTTAAGCCGAGTTCCCCCACTCGCATTCCCCCCGCAAGGTCCACTCTTGCGCAGCGGACCTCATGCCGAATCCCATAATCAACTTTAATGAATTCCGACAATACGTTTTCGACTTTTTCCATCCAAATGCTCTGAATTTCGATATGGTGACAGATTTTAAATTCTTCCTTTACACTTGTCTCTTTATTTTTTGTCTGTGTTTGTTTTAATAATGCATGACATGTAATTATTTTGGTTACGAGTTGTCAGAAGGACGGGGTATAAGATGTACCTATTGCATTTAAACATTTTTAAGGTGGTTAAACTTAATTTTACGCTGGTCCTGATAAATGTTGTGTGTGGGACATTTCTTATAAAATTTTGCGTATTATAGATATATCAAGGAACTACGCGGGATATATGTGTGATAGTTACCTATGTATTTACTAGTTATGTATGGGATATTAAGAGATAATCTAGTGAAGGACCTTCTGTCAATTTAAAATAAACAACTTATTATCCCGAAAAAATGCACATGTAAATTTTAAGTACCTAGGCATAAAACCACCCACGTATATGTATTGTGAGTGAATGGTAATTGAAGCACCAATACATTTACATGGCTCATTTACTGCCTACGATTATGAAGAGGGAAAAAGGTGTATTTTTTCTCACATTTACGTCTCATTGCGGATACTTAACGCATTGCTTCGGGTCCGTTAAAAAACGAGTAACGCTTATGCCCTAATTACTTACACTTATGGCTGACTGGCAGCTCTATGTGAATCATATGCCTATAAACCGATTAAATTGATGGCTTGTGTATGGCAACAATTGTATTATGTACCTAGTTCATAGTATCTAGTGAGTACCTACCCACTAGATACTATGAACTTGAATTTTGATACTCTACTCTCCTAAGAAATGTATCAAAATTCAACACGGATGGACACTTCATAAACGTTATTTTGTTGATATTTGTATTTATAATACTTATTTGTAGAGGTTATTTTGGCCTGTGGTACCCCACTACATTACTTGGTACGGTAACGAAACGAAGACGAAGCTAACCGCGGCGGCCGGGGTCGCGACGTTATTCACTTTTATTAAGATGTCGCATCCTCGCGTTCATTATACAAATAACTATTATGACGGCGACGGAATTGCTTTAATGGTGAACACATTTACTTGTCGACTGCGCAAGTTACAATTACTTGATACTTATAAAATTATGTTAAATGTATTAACTTTGTGATTATTTATGCTTGTAGAAGGGAAATAGCATCTCAGAGTATGGGTGGTAGAGAAATTATGAGAGCAGTTTTAACGGCATAAAGCGGAGAAGTCTGTAGAATCGTTCAGAAATTTGCTAATTTTATTTAATTAGTTTGGTGATAACAGATCACGCTTAGACTCCTATATTCACCGAAAGATAAAGCTATGTACTAGACTAAAGTGTCGGCTGGAATAGTTGTATGCAAATCTGCATTCAGCACAATATTCTTCTACATCACCTATTCTGTTATGAAACCTAATTTAAAAAGCGAACTCACTTGTTATTATTATGTATCAATCAAATAATAAGCCCGATCTATGTGCACATGTGTTAATTATTGCTCAAATTCAGTGCAATCAATTTCAGCCGAGTTCCCCCCAGTCGCATTCCCTTCGCAAGGTCCACTCTTGCGCAGCGGACCTCATGCCGAATCCCATAATCAACTTTAATGAATTCCGACAATACGTTTTCGACTTTTTCCATCCAAATGCTCTGAATTTCGATATGGTGACAGATTTTAAATTCTTCCTTTACACTTGTCTCTTTATTTTTTGCCTGTGTTTGTTTTAATAATGCATGACATGTAATTATTTTGGTTACGAGTTGTCAGAAGGACGGGGTATAAGATGTACCTATTGCATTTAAACATTTTTAAGGTGGTTAAACTTAATTTTACGCTGGTCCTGATAAATGTTGTGTGTGGGACATTTCTTATAAAATTTTGCGTATTATAGATATATCAAGGAACTACGCGGGATATATGTGTGATAGTTACCTATGTATTTACTAGTTATGTATGGGGTATTAAGAGATAATCTAGTGAAGGACCTTCTGTCAATTTAAAATAAATAACTTATTATCCAGAAAAATATGCACATGTAAATTTAAAGTACCTAGGCATAAAACCTCCCACGTATATGTATTGTGCGTGGATGGTAATTGAAGTACCAATACATTTACATGGCTCATTTACTGCCTACGATTATGAAGAGGGAAAAAGGTGTATTTTTTCTCACATTTACGTCTCATTGCGGATACTTAACGCATTGCTTCGGGTCCGTTAAAAAACGAGTAACGCTTATGCCCTAATTACTTACACTTATGGCTGACTGGCAGCTCTATGTGAATCATATGCCTATAAACCGATTAAATTGATGGCTTGTGTATGGCAACAATTGTATTATGTACCTAGTTCATAGTATCTAGTGAGTACCTACCCACTAGATACTATGAACTTGAATTTTGATACTCTACTCTCCTTAGAAATGTATCAAAATTCAACACGGATGGACACTTCATAAACGTTATTTTGTTGATATTTGTATTTATAATACTTATTTGTAGAGGTTATTTTGGCCTGTGGTACCCCACTACATTACTTGGTACGGTAACGAAACGAAGCAAACCGCGGCGGCCGGGGTCGCGACGTTATTCACTTTTATTAAGATGTCGCATCCTCGCGTTCATTATACAAATAACTATTATGACGGCGACGGAATTGCTTTAATGGTGAACACATTTACTTGACCACTGCGCAAGTAACAATTACTTGATACTTATAAAATTATGTTAAATGTATTAACTTTGTGATTATTTATGCTTGTAGAAGGGAAATAGCTCTCAGAGTATGGGTGGTAGAGAAATTACGAGAGCAGTTTTAACGGCATAGATCGGAGAAGTCTGTAGAATCGTTCAGAAATTTGCTTGTTTTTTTGATTAGTCTAATAACTGATCACGCTTAGACTCCTATATTCACTGAAAGATTAAGCTATGTACTAGACTAGAGTGTCTTAGCTTGAAAAGTTATAGATACGCAATTCTGCATTCAGCACAATATTAATATATGTAGAAGACATCACCTATTTAATTTAAAAGCGTTACCTAATTTAACTTTTACTACTTATACTGACGTATTTTTATTACGATTATGTGTCAATCAAATAATAAGCCCGATCTATGTGCATATGTGTTCATTATTGCTCAAATTCAGTGCAATCAATTTAAGCCGAGTTCCCCCACTCGCATTCCCCCCGCAAGGTCCACTCTTGCGCAGCGGACCTCATGCCGAATCCCATAATCAACTTTAATGAATTCCGACAATACGTTTTCGACTTTTTCCATCCAAATGCTCTGAATTTCGATATGGTGACAGATTTTAAATTCTTCCTTTACACTTGTCTCTTTATTTTTTGTCTGTGTTTGTTTTAATAATGCATGACATGTAATTATTTTGGTTACGAGTTGTCAGAAGGACGGGGTATAAGATGTACCTATTGCATTTAAACATTTTTAAGGTGGTTAAACTTAATTTTACGCTGGTCCTGATAAATGTTGTGTGTGGGACATTTGTTATTAAAGTTTTGCGTATTACTTACCTATAGATATATCAAGGAACTACGCGGGATATGTATGATAGTTACCTATGTGTTTACTAGTTATGTATGGGATATTAAGAGATAATCTAGTGAAGGACCTTCCGTCAATTTAAAATAAACAACATATTATCCAGAAAAATATGCACATGTAAATTTAAAGTACCTAGGCATAAAACCTCCCACGTATATGTATTGTGCGTGGATGGTAATTGAAGTACCAATACATTTACATGGCTCATTTACTGCCTACGATTATGAAGAGGGAAAAAGGTGTATTTTTTCTCACATTTACGTCTCATTGCGGATACTTAACGCATTGCTTCGGGTCCGTTAAAAAACGAGTAACGCTTATGCCCTAATTACTTACACTTATGGCTGACTGGCAGCTCTATGTGAATCATATGCCTATAAACCGATTAAATTGATGGCTTGTGTATGGCAACAATTGTATTATGTACCTAGTTCATAGTATCTAGTGAGTACCTACCCACTAGATACTATGAACTTGAATTTTGATACTCTACTCTCCTAAGAAATGTATCAAAATTCATCACGGATGGACACTTCATAAACGTTATTTTGTTGATATTTGTATTTATAATACTTATTTGTAGAGGTTATTTTGGCCTGTGGTACCAATGAAACTAAAAATGTAGATATGTTTAAAGGGTGGGAGTAACCTTTTTGGAAGTAAATTTGTACGGGTTTTTTTCTTTGCGACAGCCCTAATTAGACCAGTTACTAGGACAGCTGGGTTGAGCCCACCATCGCAGTATGCTACACCCTTCTCCGAATAAATGGCGAATCTACATTCAACCTTGTAAGGCAACCGGGCGCCGCGGTACAAAAAGTCCCCGCCTAAGTAAATACAAATTTCAATTATCATTAAACGTTTTATTTCAACTCCGTTTCAGTGCGCGAACGCTTAATCGATGCGCATACGACTTTTTCCGTTGTGGCTCAGCGCTGCGGTGGTCGGCTTTTTCCGTAGTATGGAACATCGTTTTTACACGTGTTTTGCTTTATATTGTAGGGGCTAAACTGGCATGCTTTACTGGGTACGTGTTGATTGGTGTTCGAGGTAGTTATGTTCGAATCACTGCCTCGTTGGTCTATTGTTGACAAGCGCTGCTTCAAGACCGACAGGTCATGGGTTCGAGTTTTGAGTTGTGCTGTGTGTTTTCTATTCAGAAATGAATAAGTCGGATATAACTAATTAGGAAGTTAGCCGATACACGCCCGTACTTTGGAAAGCATACGTCAGTTTTCTCGGACTGCCGTCTGACCGAACTATGAGAATTGGGCACACACTTGTGCACTATTATATGTCCTGCGCAGTTGGCTAAGCTCCATCGAGATCGGCCGCCATGTCCGAAATCCACTGACACCTTATTTTTTTTAAAGTTAGTCACGAAAGTATTTCTCTTCTGATCTACTATGCTACCTACATTGAAAGTAGGCAGTATGGTGCTTGTTATCCGATTTCCCTTCTTAAAACTCATCACAAAATATACGTCCTCCACCTAATTTACCATCGACATTGAATACTATAGTTTTTAAAAACGGAGCGAATCCTTTGTATTCACTATAAATTATCTGTACACGCCCTTACGTTTGATGCATTCAACTTTTTAATTTTCAAATGTGTTTTTCACCTCCCTAACCCGATATCTCATAAATCGGGCGCCAAAATGAATGAACTCGCGACGACTTTTTCCATTGGAATTAGTGCAAATGCTCTGTATATATTCATATTATTACTGGTAATGATTGCTAAAGAGGGTTTAATGGGTTATTTATCCGAATGAATAACGGACTGAGGCAGGATTTTCTTTTTAACCTCACTTGATTCATGCTTTCGTATTAAGCGAGTTTTAATCTTTGTTTCTGTATTATTCCATTGAATTCGATTCTGTGCAATCGAAAAAATGTATTCAATGATAATTGCGTGAGATCCTTTTTACTAAATGTGTAGTGTTTTCACTTGTTTCGATATAGATCTGCTAAGTTGACATGATACGGACGGAGAATAAGTAATTAGCCTTAATTGATTTGTGAAAAGTTTTACAATATTGCATTTGCACATAGCTGTATTGCTGAATTTGAAATACCACAGTAGGTAAGTACGTGTATTTATAGTAAACTCGCATAATTCCTTTAACTATTTTTCCTAACTGACATACGATGATGGCTTGGAGTAGCCTTGTCATCGTCACCGGACTTGCGGGGGAGCGGATGGCTCCTCTACCCCTAATTCCTTTAGCGTTTTCATCTTTGTCTATAGAACACCTTTTTTTCCTTTCTTTATTCCTGTCAGTGCACTTTCAATGTACCTACATTTACTATTTTTCACATAACATACACCTAGATTCTTACTCATTACAACAATCACCTACGTCTTACATCCTACCTGCTTTTAAGGCATTAAAAATAATCAAACTGGTCCTATCCGGCTCATAATGAAGCTTTGGCAAGTTTAATATGTTCTTTGAAATGCCAAAAAGCGCATTATTCGGTTGCATTTGTCGCGGGTGACGTCAGCGGCGCGCGCAGTAATTAGCGATTCGCAACAGCCCTTTTAATGCCGATACGGACCCAAGGCGGACCTTAATGCGGGCCTGGATTCCTTAACCACTCAAAATCATATTGGGCGAACCGTTTTATGTTTCGGCAATTATTTTGCTGCGTGCTTTCCGAGTTATGCCCTTTTGAAGTAGCAGTATAGTTATAAATGTAACGAAGTAAGCTATTTTCTATTTTAACATATTTTTTTAAGCAATAACTTACGTACGTAACAGTCTCAGAAAGAAAAAAGTTAAATTCCTTATTTTTTGTATTATTAAGTTATCTTAAATGAAGAATGTACGCATACCTAATGTATTGTTACAAAACACGGGGTCCATATAATTACTATAGAAAAATCTGATGAAACAATCGGCTCGTTCAGCAAATCATCGCTCCATTAACCGATCGTTCCAAATTCCGCAACATCACCAACACACATCTCGAGTTAATTAACCCTTAAACGCCGGCCTCTCCGGGAACAAAGAGCCCAAACAAAAAAGCCACTCGATGTCACGTCCACGGCGACTTTGGACAAATTCACGTTTTTATACCGCCTTTTGTGTGTTTTTTCTCACAGTTTAGACGCATCTGAAGAAGCACGACTCGGTAACGCACCGAGTTAGATGTTATCGCGGCCATTAGAGGGTTGAGGTACTGCATCGAGACATTTCGACACGTTTAGATACTTTTTTTTTCTGGTGATCTTTTATGTCAGTGTTATTTTAGGTCAGCGAGGGCGCTACCCCATCAATTTCGACTAAAACGTTTTGACTTGCATGTCAAAAATTTTGTAGCAAAATCGAGATAAGGATCGGCGAGAGATGTAGACGTTTCACCGCAAAACAATGTTCCCACGACACTCCGACAGATAAGTGCGTCATAACAGCGAATCTTTTTTTTTGCGGCGTCGCGTACGCATTGTCGCCGGTCCTCCGTCACCTGGTGCACGTTGTTGATATAAAACGCCAATAAACGTCACTTTTTTATGACACGCCGCTCGTGGATTCGTATCACGTGCGCCGGCGCAAGATTCGTATCGACAAGCGCGCCACCCCGCGGCCATTCCCTCACGCGACGCCCCCACGCGCCTAATCTAACCATCGCCCAGGATTACCTCGACGCCTGAACTTTTTTCTCACAATAGCCTCATTAGCTTCACAAATCATTAAGCCTTTGACAGTCCTGCATGTATTGTTACAGCACACTAGCGCTAACTACGCGTGGAGGAAGCGGAACTAATACCGTGATCTATCCAGAATGCCATCCGTCCACAGCGGTCTTTCATCGACGTATCCAAATCGGACAAAAAACCAACGGTCCGGAATCATTATTATCTTTCTTCTCCGATCATCGATCGCTATTATCCTATTTAAAAGCCTCTCGATTTGTTCTTGGGCGTTTTTTTTTTTTCGTTCATTCTCCAGGCGTTTCAATTCGGGACTCAACAATGGGCAGGTTAAGAAAGATGTTTAAGTGTTTAGTTACGCTGGTTTTTTCACAATTTTTCAATTTAAACGGAGTCGTGTCGCTTACGGACCGGAAGGTGTCGATACGGAATATTACCTATACCAATAAACCCGACACAACACAGAGGTAATTTACATTGATTGTTGATGAGAATGATCCGTCTCAATTCACTATCAAGTTTCATGTGTCTATATAGGGATTGAATACTGAAATGATAGTCAAACATTTTAATTCTACTTCTAATTGAGAAATGTCTTTATTCAAAATCAATTTTATTCATTCAATCCAATTATGAATTACATTTATTATCATAACATTATCTTTTCATCACTGGCCCTGTGAGATTAAGCATTTCAAAATTACTGATTGTCCCCGAGTTCGAGCTAGGTCCTAAACGAGAATCCAACTGTTATTAAAATGCGCATAAAGGGCTTGGGTCCAAGTAACTCCGATGAACCTCAAGGGCCGAGCAATTTCAGTTAAGATATTAATTGGTGAGGCGATTGCGGGTGATGTGAGGGGGAGGAGAGGGAGGGGGGGGGGGGTCGGACCCACACGTAGCGTGAAATCAGGGGCGCGGGAGCGGGCCCACCTGGCATCCAAGAGCCTTATTATTTGTTGTCTCCCATCAGCCATGCTCGTAAATTTCCTGGACAACGTGTGCGATGATTGTGGAAAAAAGTTCGACAAAGCCTTTTCACACCCAGAGATACAGGAATAAAGGCGAGAGACATTCTGTAAATACATATATTACGAATAATGCATACCCGCGTCCGCATCTTAATATGCGTGAATAATTTTTCGTCGTAATAAATTCGGATTGTAATGGCTGGCCCGATTGGTTTGAAGGGTTAGTTGCGTTTATTTTAATATATTATGTTCTTTCGTACTCGGGACTGGTTCCCTGTGCGATGTCTGATTGCTACCACCTACGTTTCGAATCGCGTTATTGGTCAATTAGCGACAAAGCTCCATAAATTGTCATGTTTATCGGGCCTTCGGGTTTTGTTTAACAGAATGAGCTGGAAATATAATTATGCTCAGTTAGGTCTCGGACAATGCAATAAGGCACTGCGTAATAGCTGTTTTGTAATTACGCAGCTATTTGCTTTACCCTGCAAGCTTTGCCTTCGTTTTGATTGTCTCGAGGATGAGTTTTTTTTTCTCGCAGTAATTAAACGAAGGTTTTGTTCGGCTTCAAACATGACGGAGTGGACATCTTTCCGTTTATTTATGTTGTTGTAAGAATGTGGCATGGACAGGATAAAATTGATTGACAGTTTAGCATTTGCGACGTCGTCTTTGACATTCATGTGACATTTCAAATTATGTTGTTCTATTTTGAAGTTCTTTTGTTATTTTTATATGTTTATTGTTGACTTGTCTTTGACCGCCTAGCGATGTTATGATATTGTGAAATATGTAATCCATAGTCATTTTGGATTTTAAATACATTAATATATCGATGTATGACTGGACTAGGTATCTAGGTATTGACTATCAATATCGCAGTCGACATTATGACGCCAAGTTGTGATTAATTATAACATCAATCATAATAAGTATTCATAATTTCGATTTCTGCAGTGTACTCAAACACAGTATCGTTGGCATAACTAATTTTGTGTCAAAGTTAAAGGCACATAGATTTTGCGCGCTTTGTTTATTTAATTTATTAGTTAGTATATTATGTCTTGGTGAATAAAATACGACTGTTGGTATTTTGTAGTTTTGACATTAATTGTATTGGGTATTTCCCAGCATACGTGCCGAATCTATACTAATATTATAAAGCTGAAGCATTTGTTTGATTGAACGCGCTAATCTCAGGAACTACTGGTTCGAATTAAACATTATTTTTGTGTTGGATAAACCATTTATCGAGATAGACTTTAGGCTATATAACATTACGCTGGGATCAATAGGAGCAAAGAAACATTGGAAAATATATAAAAAACGGGGGGAAACCCGAACGAAGTCGCTGGCACCTAGTATTAGAATGTAATCAGAATCCTACGCCAAATAATTGATTCTTAAACAAATAACATATCTACTTTGGTATTTATTTTAGTGTCCAGTTGCACTGGGGTTACGGATAGGTATTTCACCGACCAGATATACCTACATGAATAGAGAGGTAAACACATCCAGACACAGAATAAACACACACAAGTACATATTTGTCCAAGTAATCAAGCTTACAATTTCTGGCGCAAGGGGCAGATGTAAAATAAGATATCAAATTCTCTTGCGAATCAAAATGTATGGATTTTGATGTAACTTTACAATAATTCCTGAACAACACACGGGCTACAATCCTTATATGTTGTATATTATCCAAAATATAACAATAACTTACTCAACTAGTAATGCAGGCCTTCAGGGTGAGGGCGATAGGCTCAATAAGGTCTATCGTATATCATCAGGTGGAGCGAGTACTGATATTTAGTGTAATGGAACGCGAAAGTCTAAAACCTTAGGTGGAATGAGATCATCCTGAATGGCTGTAAGATTTTAGACTTTCGCGTGCCCGACGTTTCGACTGGGCTACACCAATCGTGTAACCCAGTCGAATCGTCGGGCAGTAAGTAGCTATGTAATTTGCTACTCCTAATATCTCGTGTAGACCCATAAAGACTAATTTTAATCATGAATGGCTGTTGCAAAAAAAGCTATAGTAATTGATGAATGTGAAAGAAGCGAAAGTGGTGTGCCAGGATCGTAGCACAAGGCAGGAAGTGATCTCTGCCTACCCCGTGGTTTTATGTATGTACTATAGTAATATTTTAGTATACGTACCTCTCTTCATAATCCCACTAGCATGCGGGTTAGAGCTCTTCGCGACTAAGCTGGAGCAGTTCCACCGGTGCCATCGGAACTGGTGCTGGCACTCCTTCACGGCCAGCTGCAGGCCTTCGAAGGCGATGCCGGCTGCGTCCGGCAGGTCCTGGCACATGCCGCGCTGGTCTCGACTGAGGCCCCCCACGAGGCGGCAGGTCAGAGACGAGCTGAGCTTCAAGGGGTTCGGCAATGTGTTGCCGCGAGAACTGAGGAAAAAAGAAGATAACGGCAGGTTATTAGAAGTTTTGATCGTATGACTGGCTCGGTGGAACAGTGGTTAGTGGCCTTGGCTGGCGGTTCCAAGAGTCGTTCAAGGGTTCAATTCCCACAAGGGAAAAATATTTGTGTGATGAACAGTGGTATTTATTCCGTGTCTGGGTGTGATAATGTATTTAAGTATGAATTGTTGAAAAAATCTATGTTTGGATATTGATTAATATCAATTCTAGGTTTATTAAACACACAAGTTACAGAACGGTCAAGAATATTATGTTAAAAGCAGCGTATACCTAGGTTTATGACATAAATATGGTCTTTAGACTACTGGATTTAGTTTGCTAAGCCTTAAATAATATTTCTGCACATTTAGAGCATGTATGTTCAACTACATATATGAATACAAAATCGCAATTTTTGAAGTACTAAAACTTTATGATAGTACCAATGTAGACTGGCTCGGTGGAACAGTGGCTAGTGACCCAGGTTTACTACCTACGGTTCCAAGAGTCGTGGGTTCGATTCCCACTCGGGACAAATATTTGTGTGACGAACATCGGTGTTTGTTCCGTGTCTGGGTGTATTATTAAATATATTTAAGTATATTTGTGTATCCACTGTTGATTCTGATACCCGTAACACAAGTGCTTAAGCTACTTACCACGGGATCAGATCAATGTATGTGATGTTGTGAAATCCTTACTAATATTATAAATGCGAAAGTAACTCTGTCTGTCTGTCTGTCTGTCTGTCTGTCTGTCTGTCTGTTACGCTTTCACGCATAAAGTACTGAACCGATTTAAACGAAATTTGGTACAGATATAGTCCAGAGCCTAGAAACGGTTATAGGCTACTTTTTAACCGACTGCGCTATAAAGAAGTAATGTTTTAGCCGTTAAACATCTCTACGCGGACGAAGTCGTCACAGCCACTGGACGGATCGAGATAAAATTTAGCATGCAGGTAGATGTTATGACGTAGGCATCCGTCAGGACAGGATTTCCCGAAATTCCCACGGGAACGGGAAAATCCTTTTGTATGAAAAATACTAACCGCATAAGTTAGACGCTTGAAATTTGACATGCAGGTTAAGCTTAATAAATTAAAAGCTTAGTTGCAACAGGATATTGTAAAATTCCCACGGGAACGAGAGTAATAGTGAAAAAACTTTTGTATGAAAAAATCTAAACCGCGATATAGATAGACGATTGAGATTTGGCATGCAGGTACCCTAATGAACGTGAAGCTTATTTCCAACGCGATATTACAAAATTCCCATGGGAACGGGAGTTATTGGGAAATAACTTCTGTATGTAAAATCCCATACGGGGTTGAAATATATTATAAAGAGATAGAGATATACACGAAGCGAAGCGAGGGCGGGTCGCTAGTATTTATTATATTTATTATATTTATTAATGTAAGTGAACTTATTAAGGTGGGTCTCGTAGACAGACAACACAGTATACATCCAAGAAACTACGAGTAATCTCATTAAAAAAAAAGTAAAATTCACACAAAGAAAACTAGTAACGTCGTAGGTACATAAAACATACCCAATCAATACCTTGACTCTTTCAACCAATCAGCGCAGCGGTTTGTGTGGTCTTATTTACAAATATTTGTGTTGAAATGAACATGAGAGTGGTAATTTTATTGCTCGTTCGAATGCTTATTACTTCCGTGCACAGCATGCCGAATAAATTGTGATTTGCATTTTATTTCATTTCTTTTTTTCTTATTTGTTTATCGTTGAGTTTCGACCGATCATTACTTTATTTGAACATAATATTGAAATTAAAATGTTCTTTTTTAATTTACACTAATCTGGCGATTGTTTGAGATAATAACTTTTTGGTATAATGGTCATACGAGTACCTCATAATTACTGCAACTTAAATCAGTCTCCTTATGAATGAAGGAACATTGCATCGGAATCGGATTAGAATTCGGAAACTATGATCTGTCTCTTATTCTTAACGATAGACAATAGATGTGTGAATTTCCGAATGTCCAAAAGACTGTGAACTTTTATATCAGTAAGTATCTAATCACAATAGTAATAAAAAGATTTTACACACCCATTTAAAAGAAAAAGCACAAACAATATTCTCTCCATTTCACTGTAACGCTTGAAGCGTTTAACATTGAGCTAATTTAGTATGTGAATGTAGAATGTCTAGTTTATACTGTCCCATGGCAATCAGTCTACCATGTAAGTACATATAACAATTATATACGAAGTTCCACGTAGCGTGTTTCTTTCAATAAGTCTCTATGACTTCATACAATGTAATAAATGTGCTACTTGTGCTGTAAATTCCAAGAAATGATTGATGGCATACCATCACAAAATGGATACGCAATATTAACGCGTGTTTTCCCATGTGTTAGAGGAAAATTCATTTAATTTTCCCTGAACAGGAAATTGGCAGGAATTTGCACTGGATTAATGAATGAATTGCCCTGGAGTGATTGCACATGTAGTTTCATAAAGTGAAACAGTTAAACGGATAAAATCGTATCGTCTAATAGATTGAGATAGCTTTATTGAGCGTTAGAAGACCATTCAACCTTATAAATTAGATTGGACCCAATATTGCCTGGAGTGCTTTCGCAATAAAGTATAGATTATCGGCGTTCAATCTTATTCTGATTATTTAAATACTTATAAATTACAAACTAGAAGCTTAGCTTAGCTTAGGCTAAGTATATTATGTACTAAGGACTAAGAAGCTAAGCTGCATTAAAATTGCGTAAGGCTAAGGCCGCACTACGGTTTTTTCGTGAAAACGCAAAATCGCCCGAGACGCACACACTACGGTTAAAAACCGCGAAACTAGCCACGATTTTCACTACAAATTTTGGCGCTGTTTTTCCGCTAACAATTTTGTAACAAAACGCGGTTTTGAAATAAGTCACGGAGAAAAACCGTCAGTGCGGCCACTTCCATTAGTTTTTACTCATAAAATCAGGCGGTTTAAATCCGCGGCGGTTTAGCCGTAGTGCGGCCTAAGCCTAAGGCATATTTTGAGATAATACTACCTAATTTATCATATGCCATAATGACACCAATAATAATTCCTAGTTATTTTAATAAATAATCTATGAAACATTTACCATCAACTCAAACAACATGTCAAGTCATTTTATTAACTTCTTAATGATTTCATTAAATTATAATATTACCAAGGCAGTAGCCGAGTCTCTAAAACATAATGATTAATAATTTACGCTTCAAAGCGGTTAATTATTGAGATCTCGCGTAAAAATCTATAGAATCCCTTAAGTACGTCGTTTATTAATTTCTTTAACTATAAAACAAGTTAGTGACGTTCAAAAGTACCAAAATATTGTCGCTAATTGGGCTCATGTTATATAATTAGAGACATTATAATTAATTAATTCGGTGGGCAGATGGTATCTGAACCACGAATAGTTTTTGGGTGAAACAATTTGTATGGTAGCTCCCGTTCAAAGAGCATTTTAGTATCTGATGTTTATTAAAGGCTGTGGTAATTACGTATCAGAGTTTTAGTTTACCGTTTCCGAAATAAAGGGTTTCGGTTTTGCACATATGATTAGTCTGAAAAGATTATTTTCTTCATAGAGTAAAAATTAGTGGAATAAATTACTCGATTTGAAATGTTTTTTTGGAATAAGTAACAAAAGTACAAAATGTACAAATCATAATGTATCATTGTGTACAAGATTCAGTTTTTAGTTTCATAAAATTTTCATCAAATTTGTAATGACGGCAAGAAAATTGAAATCAGACTGTTATAACAACTTACTTGTTTGTAGTGCAAAATTTCACATTTCGTGAATGATTATTTGTTTCGTACTACTTACTTCATAAGAAACCTTGAATATACAGAAAAAATATTTAATTTCTTCAAAATAGGTACTCAATAGTTTCGGTTTCGGTTACGTAACTTCACAGCATCCCTATTTGCTGGTCGGTTGGAAGATTTTTAATTAACAGAGTTGGGAGTTGGAGCGCGGAGGATTCCCGTTTATAAATATTTGTGAAATGCTTTTGATAAAATAACTTGCTCAATCAAACTTTGTTGGAATGTGGCGAATGGATTCTGGCTGTGAAGACTGAAAATTTGTTGTTTCAGTTACGAAATAATGCAGACTAGGGTTGTTTGAATGTACTGTATACTTACTAACCGAATTAGAAAATAGTTTACTTAGATATTAAACTGTTTATAAAAGTGATCTATTTTCAAATATAACTCTATTTTTTAAAAGATTTGTTTCATTTTCTTCTTCGCTGGGTTTAAAGAGAGCATGTACAATGCTCTGTTTTTTTATGTTAATTATATGTTCAGGCATTATAGTGTTGTTTTGCCAGATTTAAGGATAATGCAAAAATATGATGTGGTCGATCATATGTTTTATAATTGTCATTCTGAACTCGCTCATTTTCCCTGGACAAAAACCGTTTCTTAATTAGATAATCTCTTTGCAAACAATGAGTTATGAAGGTATAATATTTTGCTTTCTTTTTAGATTATGTTATCTGAGCAATGCCTGGTGGGCCGTTTATAGAGATATTCTTTAAGTAGAGCAAACCTCACGGATCCGGGGTTAAATCTTTACCGTCACGTAGCGACGCCTGTACATCAGATCTACGCGACTACTAGCGATGGGAATGAATAGATACACTACGGTGTCGTTGAGGTAAAGCTAAAGATGTAAGAAGTAGAGTTTGATGTTAGGTCTGTTTTAAAATTTTGTTTGAATATTTTAATTTTTTTTAGTTGTTTCAGGTATTTTAGATAATATCAGAGATATTGAAGATGTTATGATCTGGAGCCCTATAAAGAGCTAATCGCAGGTCTCTAAATATTTATGTCTAGATTAATATTTCACGCGAGTAAAATCTAAAAAAAATGTGCAAGAAATTCTTCACACTAACACGTTTCTATGTGTCTTATAGATTGCCAATTAACCAGCTTACGTTAACTATCATCTAAGTATATATTTTCCTTATGGATAAATACGCCATCAAAATTACAATCTAGACTTAAAAGACTAATAAGTAATTTATCTAAATAGATATAAAATAAGCCAATAAACTTTTAGTAAAAATCCAGCTATAGTCTTTTAATGAAAAAAGTACGCCAATAAATCGGTTCAGAAATATAATTCAAAGTTCAAAAAAAATATTGCTGTCTCTGGGTGAGGCGCATGAGCGTGGGAGAGCTAAGATAACTCGCGTCTATGAAAGCGGAAAACCATATTTGAGCTAACATGTTACCATTGTTTTGGTGGTATGTGTACTTTACCTGCTTTATAATTAAGACAGGAAAGGTATAGGTATATTTATTCGTTATGACAGATCAGGGATGGACAGACGATCATATATTTATTTATTAAATACATAAAATGAACGTGCCTCAGATTGTACGTGCAGGTAGAGCTGGCTTCCTGTTCTAGCCTTTGGTTGAGTGTGCAATTATATAAAAAAATAAAGCATATTACAAGGAAAATCTGTTAACTATATAAAGTCCAAAAACTTTCATCAATTTGAGTGCTAATATATACTAAATAACTTGAAGTGGTACTTAAAATATCATTATGCGTGCTTTGAAATACTAACATCGTTATACTTGCTAGGATACATTTTTGAAAAATTCTGAAGTAATGCTTGACTCTCCACGGGGAATGTACTGGACAGTGCTTATATCGAAAAGTAAAGTTCATCGCAGTTTAAAAAATATTTTCTGCAATAATCTGCGGAAAACATCATTCACTAGATGTTCGCTGAGAAAAATGAACAAACAAAATGCAACCTAGCTATTCAGAGCAAAACGGCGTCGCTGCCGTCTTCGCAAAGGTCGAACGAATTAACTTTTTTCAAAAGCAATCCAGCCATAATGAATCTCGCGATCAATGCAAACGCGCCCAACAAAGGAGATAAGCTAATTCTCGCCTAATTTATGCAAGCCTTAACACTTATCGAACTATGCAAACTTTTTACCGATTACATACATTCACAAATCAATGGCGTATCGCGTTTCACATAGTAGATTGTAAATTGTACAAATAAGTACTAAATGCAGATAGACATAGTTGGTACACGGAATTTCAATCAGGTTGCTTGCGCCCCGGGAAAAAATGACTTTACCGTAACTCACCAAACGAAGCTTTTTGAGCTTTCTGCCATTCGACATACGGTTGCCTTTGCGTTGGGACCAACGAAGAAAATGCCGTATCTGTTCATGGAATTAGAGAGGAGAAAAGTATTTGCAGAATTGTCGGCACGCACAGAGGAGCAATGCAAGTAGCTGTAATTTGTATTGAAATAACCTTTCTGAATGAGTATCGTAGCATTTCATCAAGCGGGCCGACGTCAGATTTATTATTTTTTACTGGCAAGCTCTTAAAGCACGAAATTATTGTTTTTATCTCATCGGGTGGAATTTTTGAAGCAATTATTAAGTTTCGCGTTGAGTTTTAATTGGATCAAGCGGGTTTAACGACTCGTCTGAGAGCTGTGAAGTACACGGACCGCTAATCTCGGGTCTCACTTTGTTGACGTTGGGCCGGCAGACGAGAGGAGAGGCTAATGTGTTGTGCGAGGGTCGCATTTGAGTCTCGGGCAAACACTATTCGCGGCCGCGATTCGCGATTCAAATGTTTTATTGGCATTACGGTGCGCATTCGATTTGCGAAATAACCGCTCGTAATTCTTTTGTTTTTTTGAATTTTTACAATGCCTATGAGCGAACACGAAAGTCGGTGTACTTGTCTAGTGAACGGTTATTTTTTTCAGTTGCATTCAATGAATTTTAATGTTATTAAAAGCGTCATCAATAACAAAAATTAACAAACTATTTTTATTATCTATTAAATCCATCAGTCAGTTCGTTTAAGATTTTTGATACCTACTTTAAAAAAATAAAGCATTGTTTATTTGTTCTTGATTGCTTGCAAATAAAACTTTTCAAATTCTCAGAATAGGTACCTATCAGTCAAAACGACCCAAGTATTAACCGACTCATTTGACAGTAAATACAAAACGTTGCATTTATCAAGCCAGGTAGTTTTGCATATTATTCAAATGAACGGGCTAATCGAATCAAGATGGCTATCGGTCAGCGCTCGATTGACCGATCATTTATGTTCTAATGGCTGTCAAATGCACCTAATTTATATGTTGGTGGGAAGGCGCTTGTCGTTCAACGATATTCGCGTCTATTTAAGCCTGGTTTGAATAGTAATGAGGCGGGAATTAGAATGAACAAATTCAAATGTCGACACCAACATTATCGAGGTAAATCACTCAATATTTTAATTTGGTACGTAGCAATTTGTTGAAATAAACTTTTCCGAAGCGAACAATTGCGAGAATTCAACAATTTTATTGTTGGTTGATGTTATTATTATTCTTTCTGTATACGCTATCTAACATTATAGCTACCGTAGCTATAAATTGGCGAAATAAAAACAAAACTTCATACCTATGTTGTCCCAAGCTAAAAGTAAAGCTGATTACAACATTAATACCCGGTATACATGTTTCGTGTAAAAATTTAAAAATCATGTTGACAAAAATAAACAACGCTTCTACAAATACCTTCCGACGAAATCTTACTTTCAT
This sequence comes from Maruca vitrata, assembly GCA_039566165.1. Taxonomy (NCBI): domain Eukaryota; kingdom Metazoa; phylum Arthropoda; class Insecta; order Lepidoptera; family Crambidae; genus Maruca; species Maruca vitrata. Next base: position 5,108,541 of record CM076916.1, on the reverse strand, counting down.
CCTTGATCTTAATATTTTATAATCGTTAAAAAAGTCCGTACCTACTTCGTCATCGGTATAAAAAACAAAAGCAAAACGCAACGACATTCAATCTCAAAGCGGCCATTTTAAACGGCGAGCAATAAACTCCAACGCTCACCGTAAGTGCATAACGCTAGAAAGCTCGTGTCTATCGTCAATTCCATCGTCCATTAGTTCGTTGGCGGCGGGTATCAATCTCGGCGCAAACCGATTATGCAGCCGTGCAGTGGCATATCGGCCCTCATTACCATACGCGGTAAATCTCCACGCTATTGGGTGGCCCGACAAATGATTGTCACCTTTTAAATTTGCATTCATTACCATTCATTATTCATTACCGTATCATTATTCATTAGTCGGCGTGTTGTCTACTTAGGCCCGTTTTGCATGATCACAGCCGGTGATGTTTTCGTTTCGCATTCAATGTGACCGCCCCCTATTTGCTTGGCTTATTGTGGGCTCCGCGTGTGTGCAACAACTTTTTTTGTTTTTATTTTACTGTTGTTTCAACGTAATTGCAGACAAGTTACGATATTTATTCCGATTTCGTTATTTCTCTTTTGTTTTGTTATAAATAAAAATCAAATAATAATATTTACAGGTTAAGGTCTTAAGCTCTACAAAAATGATTTGACTAATTCAAAATGACATATAGGTACCTACCTTTTATTTGAACGTTTTGGTTGTAAGAGTATTGTGATTTGTTAAGTAGATTTCGTTAATCGTTGTTAATGTTTATATTCAATGTTTAAAATCTTAATAACAAAGACTAATACATTATACTAAAATGCTATATTAACCAAAGATTTGCATGCATAATTAATTAGAAAAGATACACAGCTTACCTCGCCATATTGAATAAAAGAAACAAGAAGTAAACAATAGCCGCTGGGAATATCCTGCGCATTCTGTTTTCATCAGCTTTAATCTTTTTCATGTTGGCAACACTATTCGTTTTTTCCGCGGGCACATCGTATCCGTTGTCACTTAGTTTCTCTTTTTCGAAAACTGTTGTTTAACACTTTTTAATCACTTTATTGTTACAACTGGCCGAAAACACATTGAGAGACCATCTATTGCGAGATAGCATGTTTTGGGTTTGTATTTGGAATGTCAGGTTTTATTTGGGTGTTGTGGATTTGTGTTGTTGTCCTGGCCGCTTTTTCGCATCGACGATAAAAAAACGTTTGCCTGTTGTTTACCCGTTCGCCGGCGCGGTGCCGTCGGCTCCTCTAGACGGCATGTTGAGCGAGCGTGGGTCGCGAGGCGTGTATATTGCGCCGCCCAGACGCTGAGAAAAAACCTTAGAGGGGCGTACGTACCCGCGGGGCTCCACCTACTCGCTCATTATCCTTATTTACGCGATCATTCACGATATTTCGGCACAAACCGAGCGATGAGACATAGGGCCGTGTGCGCACAGTGCGCTCTCGTTTGACAGTGGCATGGTGGTCTCAATCCCTGCCTATATAAACCGCCCCACGCTATTCCCGCCATGGGAACCGATATCCCGCATTGGTTTTGGGGTTTAAGCAATTGATTTTTTTTTTCAAATGTCCATTCTTTACTATTCTACAATTCGCAGCTTCCGATTGTCCGTTTGTATATTAATTACACAATTTTTATTGGCATTTGTATAAGGAATAAAACTAGGAATGTTAATGTTTAAAGAGACTGGTCATTTTATAGTTCAGCTTTATACGAATGATATGATAATAATTATCATTATGTGTAATTAGTAAGTAGGCAATGTCGGAGTAATAATGTATTTTTCTTTATGTTTCAGCTGCGTTGATTTTATCTAGACTTTGATTAGTGTTTAATTTCGTATTTAATAATATTAAAATAGGTTTCTTATGCTGACCATAAAAATATTTAAGACAAGATAATTGCATCACTGATCATACTCGTTTATTTTAGGTACGTAACACAAATATTATTAATATAGGTAGAATATAATATGTGAAACTGAAAGACTACATAGATTTTCCTTAGAAATATATTGTTATGACCCAAACATTACATTTCAAGCATGAAATCTGTATCATCATATACGAGTATTACCATACAGTTCAAGTCGACAAATAGCAAATAATTACGGCGAAGACAAATTGTTTAATAATCGCGAGGGACGCTCTAACCGCCTGTCCACACAGAGGGTTAAGGGCGCCAACCCTTCGCATGTCGCGTGCGCATCGATAATGGTCAAAACGACCCTTGACAATATGACCTTTATTCTTACCAACATAGAGTACAAAGAGGAATTATTGTAATTGAGAGCATTGCTTTCATTGAGATGTTGCTGGGATATTAAAAACACGACAAGGGGGCTGGATATTGTAATACACGGTACTTAGTGTGGTGTGTTGTGATATTGAATCATGTCATGAATATTCGTAGAAGTGTTGTTATTCTGTGTGCTTATAAAAACCTTAAAAGTTTTGATTAATAGCTATATTATTAGACAAATGTCATAGTATTGTCTATTATTTGCGGGACACATTTGAAATTAAAATTCGAGTGTATCGTTATTCTAAACATTTTATTTAAATACCCGACGTTTCGAGCTCTTTACAGAACTCGTGGTCACGGGTAAGACTAGACTATGGCAGTTGTCTTTATGAGACAAATGTCGACTTGTGTGATAATATGTTCTTTATGTTCTTGTTCGTATAATAAAATACGTATTGCTATGCTTCCATAACACATCAACTCAAATTGTTGTACCATATATGGTACAATTAAAAAATCAAATCATATCAAAGTAATCAGTAAGTAATCAATTTGTAACATAATTGCCATATTTTTAGTTTCGACTGCTTACACCCGAGACACAATACTGATCTTTACGTTTATTGGTCAATAAAATGATTAATGTGTTAATACAATTTATGGATAATAAATAGCAAAGTTTATTATATGATGAGCAATTTAATTGTTAATGATTCAGTAATTTCACGTGTTCAATCGAAGGAATGCGGTCAGATTTAATGTTTTATTAAAACATCATAATGTTTAATTTATTGAATGTAGATGATTGAGTTGAAATATTTAATAATATGTTTCGAAAAACATTGAAAGATTGAAATTAAATATTTATACATGAACTGATTTCAATTCAATTATGTTGCACCAATTGCAGATGTCACGTTTAGTCAATTAATATTTACAGCTATTTTTTGTTTAAGCGTAGAATACGTGTAAAATTTGTGTAGTAAACCTTTCTAACTGAGAAACTAACAATGCTAATGATTAGGTCATACAAAAGATTTTATTTATAAAAAAGTTAGTTGTAATATGGCCTAGAGTAGGTACCACACATGGTTTAGTAGGTCTCTATAAATATTATTATCCTTACTGATATTATAAGTGCGAAAGTGCACTCTGTCCATCGCTCTTTCATACCTAAACTACTGAACCAATTTCAATGAAATTGATTACTTACACATATAGTCTAGTACCCTTTTTTTTCCTCATCATTGAACGAACACAAATGAATACCCCATGTATTAAATTTGTGGTAAATAATATAAGTGTCAAATGTATAAAAACTATTTTATATTAATATGTTATGATTAAATTTGTCACTGTTTTTTTACCCTAATTAAGAGGGAAAAAAGAGTGTCCTGGACTATCTGTGTAACAAATTTCATTCAAATCGGTTCAGTAGTTTGTGTTGTTTAGTAGGTACATCTAAGTTTGTTAATAACTAATACAAATTATATACTATTATAACTTGACCCGAGACAAAATATGGGCTTCTTTTTTGCCCAACTACTCAATAAGATATTGATGATTTACTCAGACGGAGTCACGGGCTCAGCTAGTTAAACATAACAACAAAAATGGTTGCGTGTCCCGTCTGTTTATGCGCGGTCAGGTACATGCAAATACTAAAGCTTTGATCCGACGCGCCTCGCCCTCAAGTGCCTACTCTTCAATCTGCTCTTGATAACTATCTATTTATTTATTTTAACCTTATAGCGCGGATATAATTAGATAAATGTAAAAAATCTGTCAAATTATTGTCATTGTATCAGCTGTCTGATGACAGTTGGACACATTCGTGGTTATTAATAGCTATATTATAATTATTGTTACAATTATATAATTTTTACTTATGTGTAAATGACTGGCTAGTACCTACGTAATACAAAAAGTCTCAATTTGTAGAAATAGTGATACTATCACTACAAATTGAGACTTTTTCTCAATTTTAAATATCAATTTATACTAAGTATTACACTTTTAGTAGTTGATCATTGAATAAAAGATATTAGAGCCAGTTTACTGCTATTTCTAATAATCGTCATCAACAGCCCATAGAATTCACAATTGAGGGGCACGAGCCTAACCTAGACCCTAGTAAAGGTTAGGCGATAGAGGTTTTAGTGAATATGGAGAAAAACGACAAATCATGAATACCCCCTACAATCAAGTAAGATCAAACAAATCGAACACTACCATTGGGTCTGATCGCCGATTCTTCTAATACCGTGCCATTGAACATCGATGGCCAAAGCAAATGAAAGAAAAAAGAACAAAAACAAAGAATACCACCGCGTGGTAGGTAATTTCACAACATATCTAGCAACACTGACTTGAGTGGGTGCATTCCCAGAGTTTGCGGTGCGGGATACGTTGCGGGTAATTGATAATGACAGATAATGATGCGTGACAGTAGCTGCAAGCGAAGTGTTGGATGTAACACTTAATCGTGTACAATCAGTAAGTGTCCGTGATTGGGTTGCTAAGGTGTCATTCTCCCTGAAAATAGGGAAATTGGTTTCAGTATCCTTATGAATTTAAAGGGATATCTTAGGTCTCACCAGATCTTGAAACATATTCAGTTGTCATATATATTATGCTGTGCTTCTGGGGTAATGGATTGTTAATGACATCGATCTCCTGTAGATCTCCTTTCTTTGCGTATGAATCTCTATGTCCTTATAAAGTAATCTTAACTATAAATATAAATAAATAAATATCTGGGACATTTCCACACACGGTCATCTGACCTCAAACTAAGCAGAGCTTGTACTATGGGCGTCAGAGACTGATATACATACATATATATTTTTAAATACATACTTAAATACATAATCACACCCAGACACGGAACAAACACCGATGTTCATCACACAAATATTTGTCCCGAGTGGGAATCGAACCCACGACTCTTGGAACCGCCAGCCAGGGTCACTAACCACTGTTCCACCGAGCCAGTCATACTTACATTCTATACTTAGCTTATGCTATTTACAGGTATAACATTCCCAGTTGAAACATCGGGCAGTAAGTAATGTATTTGCTACTTATAATATCGCGTAAAGACCCACATCAACCACTACTTATTTAATGTATGTAAGTAAACTTATACTATATTATTAACAGTGAAGTGTTTTGATTGTTTGTCGTCTAATAAATCGTTTGACAGAGATTATACATTCAGAGAAATAGAACAGATTTTTCATAATTAGATAATTTAGAATGTCCCAAAAAGCGAACATGAAGCGAAGCTTTAGTTGATTTTCTTTATGGCGAAACTGAATTCGTAAACTGGCAACACTACAATAAAATGTGGTAACCTATCCTCCGGGTAATACCGTCGGATATTTATTTGAACACCAGTATTTACGTACTAATGGGTGTCGATATCTGATCATTTGCCGACAATGGTGCCGCCACCTCGTGAATTAAATACCTACATTGTACATGGATATTGTTGTGGTTTAGTCATCAGTAAATATCTGACTTAGTCACGGTTTCATTGTTTGCTGATGTACTATCGTATTATCTTTCTATATAAATTTCGATTTCTTTGACTTTTTTCCTTGACACGTGAATGGCATTTAAGAGACCACCTACACACTTGTTCTAGCATGTATCAGAATGTCACAGTAACATGTTAAAGTACTATACTTTATCTCACTGTAAAGTAGCGACTTCTTCTTATCTACTTTGTATACAATCAAAATTGTTTATTTACAAATTACTTACCATACGATTGATAGATCACATCACCTTAACATCGAACGGCTGCTAATCATTCTCTGTAAGCATCTTCGATGTCGAAGCCATAAAGTCAGGGGTTTACCACACCGGCGTTGCTCACATAAACCTATGTTAATTATGTTAACGTTTGTTACGATGACGCCCGGCTCGGCCGATTTAGAGAACTTTAGGGACCATTATAAAAGGCCCGTAAATCAGAGAGCGTAGAACGGAACGCGTTAGGCCGGGTGCGCACGAGCGACGGAGCTGGTGAGACATTAATATTCGACGTTTATTGGCCAGTAGAGTGGTGGGGGTTATTAGGAAATTGGGGACTTTTTGAAAGTAGTGGTTTTATAATGGAATGTGTTTTGTTTAGCTCGAAAATAAAAAAAAAAACATGTGTTCACGTCGTTTACAGAATTATCTGCATATTAAGCCTTATTAGGCTTACTACTCGTACAAGGGTAACTTCTTCAATTCACGAAATAAGTTTTTACCATACTCGTATTTGTTTGTTTTTTTTTTTATTTTATACAGAGGCTAACAAGATGACCTCACTCCACCTGATGGTAAGCGGTAGTGAGATCCAAATATGAGGTCGACAGGCATAATAGATCATATTGAGCCTGTCGCACTCACCCTGAAAGCCGTGAAAAAGGAGACCACTGCTGCGGCAACAACGAGACAAGGCGTGGAGTCTCGCATTGTATCACGCGGAACAAAATTGTCAGTAGGTAGTTTTACCATAGGTCATTTTAATTTAGATCTTACTGTCTGACCAATCTAAGTTCAAGTTTAGAATTATCATCTTATGACATACAATATTAATATTGGTAACTAAACCATTGTATCATTGAGTATCTACCTACGTGGCATTAAAAAAAATCGTGAAATGATGCCATTGATGCAGTGCTGTTCTGTAACTCAAATGTTATTCTAGGAGTTTCTAAGGTGCCCTAAACACCTGCACATACTAGTGGGCTATTATAAAATCGCTCGCAAATCGCCGGTGTGATACTTGCTTAGGTCCGAGGCGGGATCTCGTTAGCATGCGTATGCGACATTTCACATGGGCTAATTGCGAGCATTTAGCCATCTTGATAAACTGCCCTTGCTGCCCTACACGCAGTGGTAAAGAGTATAGGGGAACGGCGCAGAAGGGTTCTTTGTAGCGTGGGCAAAATTGTTATTTCCTTTACCTGTATCATCCTACTTCGGAGAAAAGTTTTCCTCCAAACCCATCCACTGATAAATAAAGACATAGCTCACAATCTTCATTACTCTTATTTTGAGCTAACTTGCTAAGAGTTAAGTCTAGCACTTTTGTTACGAATATTAGAAACTACAGTAGGATGCACAAAATACTACATAACACACCCAGACACAGGCAAACACTGATGTTCATCCATTTTGAACCTGATGGGCGTCGAAAAAACGTTCTGACGCAAGAGACGAGCCTACCAAATGTGCCATGGAGCTAGAGAAAATATTGAAATTGATTACACTGGTTACACAAAAAAAAAACGATGACTGTAAAGTCATTTACCACAGAATAGTAATTTTCTCTTAACTTTAGGATGTCTAGAAATCACCGCATATAGTGATAAGACATTATCCCTAAATTGTAGGTTAGGTTCCTACTCTAGGTAGGTTCCTACTCTAGGCTTCAGTAGGTCATTGTTATCAACATTGTCAGCCCATATAAGTCCCCATTGCTGGGGCACGGGCCTACCCTAAACTAAGGTGGTCAGGCCTTAGTCAAGTTTTATGCTTACTCCAGTTTTTCTACTCATGTGACAGGAAGTAATTAAGTCATATTAACGACACTAAGGCCAATATCATCTGGCCGGCCGAGCTGGCCGACGTACTCACCAGGCGGAGGGTGGCAGTGGCGTTCCTGCAGGAGACTCGGTGGAAAGGCAGCAGATCCCGGGCCATTGGGAATGACTACAAGCTGATCTACACAGGAGCACCTAGTGGAGAGAACGGGGTTGCGGTAGTGCTGTCCGGGGAGTTGCAGGATGACGTGTTGGAGGTGAAACGCTACAGCGACCGCTTAATGGACGTAACGGTGCTTATCGAAGGGGTTACGACCCACTTGATAAGCGCATACGCTCCACGGGCTGGTTGCACCGACACCGAAAAGGCCTCATTCTGGGATAGACTTGGAGAGGTGCTGCGTGGAATCCCACCATCTCAGGGAGTCGTTCTGGGGGGCGATCTGAACGGTCATGTGGGTGAGGAGCCTGAGGAGTTCGAGCGTGTACATGGTGGCTATGGGTTCGGCAGACGCAACGCTGAAGGGGAGAACATCCTCCAGTTGTGTTCGGCTGCCGACCTGGCTATTGTGAACACCTTTTTCCTGAACATTTAATCACCTACAGGAGTGGGCGGCACGCTACCCAGATCGACTTCCTACTCACTAGGAGGCACCACATCGGCAAAGTAGTCAACTGCAAGGTCATACCCGGAGAGAGTCTCACTGCACAACACCGTCTACTTGTCATGGATCTCTGCGTGAAGCCCAAAGCCAAAAGCTTTGAGCGCTGTCGGCGTCAAATAAGGTGGTGGCGGCTTGACGAAGACAAATCCCAGGTGTTCGTCTCAGCTATCGGCGACAAGTGCGCTGAGGCTGAGAACGAACCAGTTCAGAACCACTGGGACAGGATTCAGGCAGCCATAACCGAAGCGGCGAAGTCAGTGCTTGGCACGTCTAAGGGTGGACGCAAATTTGACAAGGAGACTTGGTGGTGGAACGACGCAGTCCAGAGGGAGACTAGGGTGAAGAAAGCCCTCTTTAAAAAGTGGCAAGCGTCCAACTCTCCTGAAGATCGCGACGCATACAGGTCCGCAAAACGTGCAACTAAGAAAGCTGTTGCCAGAGCCAGGCGAGCCCACCTACAACCGCTCTACGATAGGCTGGAATCGTCTGAGGGGCAGAAGCTTATCTATAGATTGGCACGTTCTAGGACAAAGCGGCACAGGATATCTCCAAGTGCCGCTGTGTTAAAGACCCTCACGGTAACCTACTATGCGAGGACCTCGCGGTGAAGGAGAGATGGCGCTCTTACTTCCACGAGCTGTTAAATAAACAGCATAGAGAAGTGCAGCCACCGGACCTCCCTCCAAATCTTGGACTTGTGCCACCGGTAACGCCTGAAGAAGTAGAGAATGCTCTTCGCCGCATGAAGAATCGGAAAGCTGTCGGAGCCGATGGAGTCCCCATCGAAGCCTGGAAGGCAATGGGTGGTCGTGGTGTGGGCATCCTAACTGACCTTTATAATCGCATACTCAGCACCGGCGGATTCCTTGCCAATGGAGACTGAGTGTTATCACCCCGGTCTTCAAGGGCAAGGGATCAGTGCAAGAGTGCGGTAGTTATCGCGGTATAAAGGTCATGTCCCACACCATGAAACTATTCGAGCGGATAGTAGACTCTCGAATCCGTCATGGAGAGGTGCTGCGTGGAATCCCACCATCTCAGGGAGTCGTTCTGGGGGGCGATCTGAACGGTCATGTGGGTGAGGAGCCTGAGGAGTTCGAGCGTGTACATGGTGGCTATGGGTTCGGCAGACGCAACGCTGAAGGGGAGAACATCCTCCAGTTGTGTTCGGCTGCCGACCTGGCTATTGTGAACACGTTTTTCCAGAAGAGGCCTGAACATTTAATCACCTACAGGAGTGGGCGGCACGCTACCCAGATCGACTTCCTACTCACTAGGAGGCACCACATCGGCAAAGTAGTCAACTGCAAGGTCATACCCGGAGAGAGTCTCACTGCACAACACCGTCTACTTGTCATGGATCTCTGCGTGAAGCCCAAAGCCAAAAGCTTTGAGCGCTGTCGGCGTCAAATAAGGTGGTGGCGGCTTGACGAAGACAAATCCCAGGTGTTCGTCTCAGCTATCGGCGACAAGTGCGCTGAGGCTGAGAACGAACCAGTTCAGAACCACTGGGACAGGATTCAGGCAGCCATAACCGAAGCGGCGAAGTCAGTGCTTGGCACGTCTAAGGGTGGACGCAAATTTGACAAGGAGACTTGGTGGTGGAACGACGCAGTCCAGAGGGAGACTAGGGTGAAGAAAGCCCTCTTTAAAAAGTGGCAAGCGTCCAACTCTCCTGAAGATCGCGACGCATACAGGTCCGCAAAACGTGCAACTAAGAAAGCTGTTGCCAGAGCCAGGCGAGCCCACCTACAACCGCTCTACGATAGGCTGGAATCGTCTGAGGGGCAGAAGCTTATCTATAGATTGGCACGTTCTAGGGTCAAAGCGGCACAGGATATCTCCAAGTGCCGCTGTGTTAAAGACCCTCACGGTAACCTACTATGCGAGGACCTCGCGGTGAAGGAGAGATGGCGCTCTTACTTCCACGAGCTGTTAAATAAACAGCATAGAGAAGTGCAGCCACCGGACCTCCCTCCAAATCTTGGACTTGTGCCACCGGTAACGCCTGAAGAAGTAGAGAATGCTCTTCGCCGCATGAAGAATCGGAAAGCTGTCGGAGCCGATGGAGTCCCCATCGAAGCCTGGAAGGCAATGGGTGGTCGTGGTGTGGGCATCCTAACTGACCTTTATAATCGCATACTCAGCACCGGCGGGATTCCTTGCCAATGGAGACTGGAGTGTTATCACCCCGGTCTTCAAGGGCAAGGGATCAGTGCAAGAGTGCGGTAGTTATCGCGGTATAAAGGTCATGTCCCACACCATGAAACTATTCGAGCGGATAGTAGACTCTCGAATCCGTCAGGAGTGCACTGTCTCTGGATGTCAATATGGTTTCCGCCCCGGTCACGGGACTATGGACCCCGTTTTTGCCCTAAGAATCATCATGGAGAAATACAGGACGAAGAACACGCCTCTCCACTTCCTATTTCTGGACATGGAGAAGGCCTTCGACTGTGTTCCGCGTGCGATGATTTGGTGGGCCCTGAGGTCCAAGGGAGTGCCAGAAACGTATGTTGATATCATTAGAGACATGTACTGTGATTCCGATTCTGTAGTTAGGACCGCTGTTGGCGACACTTTGCCCTTCCGTATAACCGTCGGAGTACACCAAGGCTCCGTCCTGAGTCCGTTCCTCTTCAGCCTGATATTAGACGTATTGTCAGACAGCATCAGAGACCACCATGAGCAGCCACCATGGCTACTTATGTATGCTGATGATATCGCGCTGGTGGACTCGGACAGGGGACGGCTGGTGAGACGTGTTAACACATGGAAGGAATCGCTTGAGAACGGGGGTCTGAAACTCAACGTGGCGAAGACTGAGTACTTGGCCTGCAACACTACAGATCCCATGTTCGTCCGCATAGGCGACAACACGGTCGAGCGCACGGACCGGTTCAAGTATCTGGGATCTGTACTCCACGCGAACGGCGACATCGACTCCGACGTCAAGGCACGCATTGCTGCTGCGTGGGATAAATGGCGGGAGGTGAGCGGCGTCACTTGCGACCCTAAATGCCGGTTAAGCTGAAGGGACAGGTCTATAAATCCATCATTAGGCCTGTTCTCTATATGGCAGTGAAGCATGGCCAGTACTTGAGCGGCACAAGCAGGAACTGCGGGTCACGGAGATGAAGATGCTGCGCTGGATGTCGGGAGTTACGCGAGCAGATCGCGTAAAGAACTCCCGTATTCGCGGCAGCCTTCATGTTCGAGACATCGCTGACAAATTGCAAGAGTGCCGCCTACGTTGGTACGGTCATGTTTTACGGAAACCGGCAAACTACGTAGGGAACAAGTGTCTAGCTATGTCGCTACCGCCAGGTCCCGGCAGAAGGGGAAGGCCCAAGAAGGCCTGGCTTGACGTCGTAGTGGATGACATGCGTGCCAACAAACTCTCCGTGAAGGATGCCGAAGACCGCGCGAAGTGGAGAGATAGAAGTAGGAAAGCGGACCCTGGCTCCGCAAGGATGCAACCGGGAAAACGCGGAGATGATGATGATGAAGGCCAATATCATCGTGCCTTCTTGGCTCAACACCAAGTCTCCCTTCTGTCGCTACCCACACTTTGGCACCAGTATCTCTTCTATCGATTTCCTTCCATTAGCATTCTGAACACTCTCTCTTCGGAGGAGAGCATAATTGAAACACGGCTATAAACTTCGCATCCTATTGAACAACTGTTTGCTTGGATATTTTTATGGCTTCGTCCGTTCGTTGATTATTTGTTAATTTGTACCGGATTCTGAATAAATTATTGTCGATTCGTAATGGACTTGGTTAGATATTTAGTTGTTGGTAGTGTAACGTGTTTAGCTTGCGTTATTTTTTTAATTTAGAGTGGTAGAGTACCGGTACATGATCATCATGTTCAGCCAAGAGTAAGATAATCATACTTTCTACTGTTCACACCACACATATTACAAAGTTTGTTAAGGTTTTGATTGGTATTCTGGAGTTTACTGGAGCTTTGCTGTTACTGCACCAGTTTTTAGGGAGAAACCAGTTTATTATAAAGTTACCAAAAAGGTGCATTACGGCGTTTGACGATAAACCCATTTGCTCTCAACTAATTATACCCATAATGTTCACGAATCTTAAACATTTGGGTAGAAATGACCGCAGTAACATACCTATTGCTCATGACACAGCCCAGATGATCTACATTCTAGTCAAATATGATACTAACTTACTTACTACGCTGGTTCAGCGACCCAAAGTGGATTTATGCCTCTGGCAAGAGAATTCGCCACTCTGGTCAGCTTTTAAGTTGTAAGACTTATGTTTAAAAAAATATCAGATTATTACTTTTGTGGGTATTCATTATATTGTTTTCATCTTAGTTACTGACTGACTTCTTAGCTGTATTAGGTGACTTTAGCCTTTGGAGGCAATTAGTTTTTTTTTCTAAAGACGACATACAAACAAAACAATTGTAACATTAGCGGTATTGTATGCGCAGTTCATCGTTCTCGCACAATGGCCGAATCACTGCCGCAATGGGAGGTAATTAAACCTCAATACAAATATTCCTGACTAGAATACCTCTCAGGTGGTCGCGATACTAAAAATATTGTCAGAGATTAGAACAATGTTTGATAGCGCGTGATGTGCCTACGCGCTACCGAACGACTTACAGAGGGGAAAGATTATATATATGTAGTTGGGTATGCATTCAGAACTTAACAAATTATGTTTATCGTAGAATTTTTGAGTTTGTTATTGTATTCAATTTTTTCTTATATTATTCATTATGTAACTGGCAAGCAAAGCATAATAATAAGTTAAGTCGAGTCGTTGTATTTGAAATTTGATTGAAAATATAGATACTTTGTGCATCACGTTGGATAATTATTAACATACTCAGTTACCTGATACTCAGCTACTCATATATCACAGAATCCATAGCGAAATTCGGAAAGATATTTTGAGTGAGTGTGTGAACATACCTACCTACTGTGTGTGAGTGGTAAAATAATGATTTCAGTTTGCCTTTTTTTTACAAGACATTTAGTGACGCTAAATAAAAAATGTGTCCTCAAGTATCTAAGTTCACTGCTCCACCATTGATTATTCTGTCAGTGTGTGATCTATGGAATGACTGCGCACAGCGGTGGCGTTCCCACCAAGCCCGGCATCGCTCACCGAGTGAACTGATGAAATTAGATCGATTAACATGATAAATCTATCGATCGGAGCATCGATGGGTCGATACGATCGATACCACTGACAAATTACGCCTGTCCCGTCCGCACTAGAGGCCCATCTAGATCTGTACGACATTCGTACTAGTCGTTAATTAATATTGTTTTGATGAGTGGTATTTTTCCATGGTATCATTGTGAGAAATTGATCGTCTAGATGTGGGGTTTATTGAAAGGTTACAGTTCGTTTTGTTTTTGTTGTAATACCATTGTGAATAGTAACGTATTAAGTGACGTGTATAAATTACTATTGTCTTTTGGCTTCAAATTGCTTGGTTTATTGGAATATAGACTTAAGTCGTTTCTTTCTAGATTTTGAGGTCTATAAGAAACGCCAATAGAACTTCGATAAAAATATTTGTGTTTCAAGAAGAAACGCGACTAATAAAACAAAACAAATCGTACGAAATGTAGAAGCTTTTTGTATTATAAAGTACTAGCGACCCGCCCTCGCTTCGCTTCGGGTATATCTCTATCTCTATATAATATATTTCAACCCCGTAAGGGATTTTACATACAGAAGTTATTTCCCAATAACTCCCGTTCCCATGGGAATTTTGTAATATCGCGTTGGAAGTAAGCTTAATGTTCATTAGGGTACCTGCATGCCAAATCTCAATCGTCTATATCGCGGTTTAGATTTTTTCATACAAAAGTTTTTTTCCTATTACTCCCGTTCCCGTGGGAATTTTACAATATCCTGTTGCAACTAAGCTTTTAATTTATTAATGTACCTGCATGTCAAATTTCAAGCGTCTAACTTATGCGGTTAGTATTTTTCATACAAAAGGATTTTCCCGTTATTTCCCGTTCCCGTGGGAATTTCGGGAAATCCTGTCCTAACGGATGCCTACGTCATAACATCTACCTGCATGCTAAATTTCATCTCGATCCGTCCAGTGGCTGTGACAACTTCGTCCGCTTAGAGATGTTTAACGGCTAAAACATTACTTCTTTATAGCGCAGTCGGTTAAAAAGTAGCCTATAACCGTTTCTAGACTCTGGACTATGTCTGTACCAAATTTCGTTTAAATCGGTTCAGTACTTTATGCGTGAAAGCGTAACAGACAGACAGACAGACAGACAGACAGACAGACAGACAGACAGAGTTACTTTCGCATTTATAATATTATAAAGTATGCAACCTATTTCGAAAATATTCAATTTTACCACTGGCAATTTAGAAAATGTTGTTTCACGAAACTTGTTTAAAAAGTTTCGATCGGAATGCGTTGAGCGAAAAATTTCAAACCTTGGACGTTGGAATTTGGAATTTGAAATTGAAAAAGCGGGAAATTGACGGGGGTGGGGGCGGAAGGGGCGGGGCGAGGCGGGGGCGTGGCCAGGATGCCTGTGTGTCTACGTTTACGTTCTACGTCTTCTATCAGAAGTCTGAAATGAATGTAATTCTACTAATTTCAGCGATTATTTCAGATACCAGTGTAGGTACTTACTAGAAAATTTGTTTGGCATATCAAACAGATTTTCTTCAAAACACACATTTTTTGAATATTTTTATAAAAGCAGGTTTCGAAGTATTTTTTAACTTTTACAATATACCATCTGATAAAATAAAAACCTTAAAGATATTTTTCCGTTTAAATTTCATTTCAACGGTCAAAAAGCCTGAAAATTTTACTTTTTAAAAAATAACGTTGTAAGCGTTGCAATTTAATAGTGAAACCAGTCTCAACAATCTCCCCATACAACCCTAACTTTCTTGCTCGGCAATGATACGCAAATAATTACCATCGATACGCTGCGTCAAATTCACTTTGCCCCGGCGTCAATGCGGAGATGCCTTCAGTCCACCGATAACCATCGCGTGTATCTGCACCCACATATACCTATACCCTCACCATAACCCTTATTACGACCACACAAGGTCCATTTTCCAACATCCCCAGTGAGAACAATTGCTGGTTTGTGTATTATTAACGTGTCAATCGCTCCTCCTCCGCAGGTATTATTAATAATAATGTCAATCTTATCGTGAGAAATATTTTAAAGTGACTCGGTAACTATTAATTTGTGAACGATTATTGGGTAATTGTGGGTTGGCTGTGATTGTATAATTAATTTTTATATAACTTTTGTTGAGGTGGGAGAGCGCTGAGTCACGGCTCTGTTGAACGTTGTGTGCATTTTTTCGAATGGTATTATGACTAAGGCAGGGCATTAGGGCGGTAACATGATTGGACCTATTGTGGAGATATGTTCTACAAATATTACTATCAGGAACGTAGATGATAATTTATCGTATTGTCTATTGTGGACTTTGAAAATGGATGGTCTTAACTTTGTTTCTAGTTTTTCACCTATTTTTAAAATCTGAATTAATAGTGGCAGTGGCTTTTTCATCATCATCATCAGCCCACATACGGCCCCACTGCTGGAGC
Source organism: Maruca vitrata (assembly GCA_039566165.1). NCBI lineage: Eukaryota > Metazoa > Arthropoda > Insecta > Lepidoptera > Crambidae > Maruca > Maruca vitrata. The sequence continues at coordinate 5,092,474 of CM076916.1, read as the reverse complement.
ACGAGCTTACCCTAAACTGGGACGATCAGGCCTTAGTCAACCACATTGGGGTTAGATCGACTACACAACCTAAGAATTTCTTCGTAGGTGTGCAAGTTTCCTCACGATGTTTTCCTACACAATGTTAACCTTTTAATTTCTGACATTGTTTTTTTTCATGAGTTTTTTTCCCAACATAAACTACCTAAATTAACATTGGTGGATATTGTGTTTCAAATGTCCTCCAATCAAAGTTGATTCAACAGCTTAATCGTTAACCTCATGAAATATTAAATGAACTTAAAACATTATTAATTAGCCTCAGACATAGGTAGGTTATTTTCGAAAGCTTTCGACTTCAAAAGGGGAAAATAATAAGGTTAATCTGACTTTTCCCGTCATTACAACCGTGTAGGTCTTTGAGAGATCTTTTAATTTGTTTTTTACTGTCACGAATTGGAGCAATGAGTCATATGTTTCACCACTGAAAGTCATTATGGTGAGTAATGATTTCGTCATGAGGCTTTAGTGACGTCCGAGACCTGGTTGGTGACTAAGTTTAATTTCATGGCAAATTCTGTGTGTCGGGATTTTTCCTGCTTTTTGTTGCTTATAATTAGGTATTGACTGTCTAGACAAAGGACTTTCTTCAATGCTCGTGATTTAGTGTCTTGAGCTTAGGTACTGTATCTACATACAGCTTTATGTAGATACTGTATGTTGCTAACTTTTTATACACGTCCTTATTCTTAAGAATAAGGCCGACCGATTTTGCCCATGACAGACGATCTCAATGAAGCCAACTGCGCGGGGCATATTATAGTGTGCGCATAAACGCAAGTGCACTCTCTGTTCCCTTACCCTCATAGTTCGGTGAGACGGACATGACCGACGAGAGATCGGGCGCAGGACCACCGGCTTAACGTCCTTTCCTAGGCACGGCCGTGCAACCGCCTTAGAATTTAGATTATGATGAGCTAAAATGATATCTCCCTGTATTCAAGATGTGATATTATAAAATTGAATAAATATTGCATCCTTAAATAATTACCTGCACTCTGAAAAAACAAAACCCTAGAGAAAAAGTCGGTAAAGATTCAAAATATGGTCAATAGGAGTTATAGGACATTGTCAAGGCAAAAGGGTTCAATAATGGTGACCATGGACCGAAAGAGGCAGAAGATATAAAGACTGCAACCTGGATGCACGCGGCAGTGACGAAGCCAACTACGAACTTGCGCCACCGCCATTGCATGTCCAACGCAGCAGTCTAAGATCTGGCCAAAACCTCAGGGGCACTGGATGCGATCGGGCCAGAACTCATAGTTCGGTCCTGAGCAGATTATTGAGGCAGGCCTGTGTTCATGAAGTGGACGTGTTTCAGCTGATATCTTGATGATGGCTATCGATAGATAGGTGGATAGGTAACCATGGTCCACGGCGTCAACCAACTACGCTGGCCAAGTGCGTGCGACCGCACACAATATTAGAATTTTGTCGCAATATATAAGTTTTCTCACGATGTTTCCCTTCACTTCAGAGCATCGAATAACGAACGTCGAAACACGTAATATAACCCAATTTTAAATTTGAAAACACATTGGTATTTGTGCTGGTGGTGGATTCCAGTTAAATGATACCAAATGTTAGTTGCATAATGCAAGTACAAATTTTCCTTAATTTAGGTATTTATTTATTTATACTAAAATACTTGTATTTACTGATAGTCTAAAGTAAACGAGTGGCGTCATAGTCGGTTAATAGTAGAACTAATAGCTCTCCATTAGCGGGAATCGTATCAGGCCCGCGCTCACATTCCGATCAAATTGGTAAGCGGATAAGGATCTCTCGATCATTACCGGACGCGGCGCGGAGGCGGGAAGGGTTTTGCGTTTGGATGCGGCATTGGTTGAGGGAGATGTGTGCGCATGCTCCGGTGAAAAAAATGTTTGAGAACAAGATAAAATTAAATTACCTGTAAATTGTGGGAGTCTCCAGATTGTAAGGTTTGGTAAAAACGTATTTTAATTGGATTTTTATATTTACCGTTTAATGATTTAAAGGAAAATTTTACTTATTGTTATAGAAACATAATATTGTATGTTAAAAAAGGGTCGTTATGGGTTTTAGGGTAAATTTTTTATTTGTTAAAGTTAGCGAATTAATTATCTTTTTTCGTCATATATTAATTTGTTTATAGTAGTCTAATATAAAAATTGCTTTAGGTATGTGACATCGGACAATTATTTCCGATCAGAAGTGAATAACACTGTTACTCTTAACTTTAATTACATTACGTCTAGGGACTTAACGCTAACATAGAATAGAAGCAGTACCAAATACTACCAACTCATAAATATCAAATCAAACAAAACACCGCATCCATTCCCTCATCGATCCGCCTCAGAAGCAGCGGTAAGGCGGGGAATCGGCAGACGGACGATTACAGGGCGCGCGCATGTATTTTGCACCCAAAATTAATTTATTTAACACTACCCTCACCGATCCTTGGAGGAGCGATCCTCTCAAATGACCCCCTCATTTGGCTCAAACAACGAAGCTCCGTTTAAAGGGATATTGGCCGCTTTTTGTGAATACAAAAATGAAGTCATCACTTTTCGAGGGAAATCAACGCTGGTGATTATGTAAGATGTGTGTGATGAATTTGATGAGATGTGAAGGGGGCGAATTGAGAAGGACTTTTGAAAGCTTAATGAGTGAGTATTTAGGTTTCTGTTCTGATATTTTCATTTAAGATCTATGGGTTTTATTTAACAGTTCAATGTAATTTAGTTATGTAATTGATCGATAAAAGAGCGGTTCTTCCTAGAAAAGGGAGTTAATAAACCCACCTAATATTTGTAACAGACTAAGTTTTATTTAAATGGTTTTTAAGCAAAACCTACATAATTTCTTTTAAAAACAATTTTTTTATGGACTATTTAAATTTTATAGTGTAAAAATTCTATTTCGCATCTAAATAGATTGTACTGAAAAATAATCATGAAATAAGGTGTTATTTTTAAGAAGACGAGGTGTCGTCCTATAAGCAGAGGTACAAAATCCATGAGCACTACTTAGACCTTACCAATGCGTATTCGCTACAAGTAAACACCTAAATGTAACAGTTGGCCTATTTCCTAAGCCACCCGAAAACGAAATGTAAATCTGTAGTGTACATAAAAAATCAATACGAACCGGTATTACACCCTAAACGCACGCCGGACGCTCCGCGTAAACACTTCTCATGCGCGGGCGCAATAAAAACGCTGTAAAATTTTGATGTTTCTATTCAACACCACCCGTTCCGCTCGCACTCCCACACTCCCCTATTAGCCGTCCCACTCCCGCACCAGATTATTATCAATGCACTTTACACAAAGCAGAAGTTCGGAACTTCGCTTGACATTAATGTGATTTTGAAAGTAAATTGTGTAGGTTTAGTAGCAGATGAGTACCCAAGAACGAGGTGTCAAGCCGTAAAATTAATAAATGATGCTAGATCTCATCTCTAGTGTTGTAAAACTGTTTTTGTTTTAAACAAAAGTGTATCAAATGTTGTTTTATGGCGCCCGTGAGACGCATAGAAAATTAGGTCTGCCTACGTGGAGTTTTAACGAATTACGTGATTGCTGGGATAATGTGCTTCAAGAAAAAAAAATCGAATAGGTGTACTACGTAGGTACATACGTACTCCAAAACATATTTTTAAACACCTATAAAGTTTTACTAGAAAATACAGTTCCCGAACCTGAATTAATGTACATTTGACTTGGCTGACTCGATGGAACAGTGGTTATTGACCCAGAGTCACTACCTACGGTTGCAAGAGTCGCGCATTCGATTCCCACCCGGGACAAATATTTGTTTATCGAACATCGGTTTTTATTTCGTGTCTGGGTGTGTTATTAATAATTCAATTATAATTGTGTGTCCACTGTTAATTCCGATATCTGTAACACAAGAGATTAGGTAAGCTACTTACCACGGGATTAGATAAATGTACGTGATGCTGTAATAAATGTATAATTTATTTATTTAAATACTATTTGCAGGTATTATAATATTTTATTCATATACACCGTGAAATTTTAGTGGTTGTTTTCCCGTGGCAGAACGACTTGCCTTTAGTAATACTATCGAATCATGCAAATTATTGCGCGAAAAAAAAAATATTTTTTTCGATATTTCAGAAAAATAATTTTCTCGAAAACGAGAGAAGCTATCGTTGTTTTTGAAGATGTGACGTATTCAGGTACTGCTTGCCGCATGAAATCGATGCTTAAAGCTAAAGAAGCTCTTCACCCTAAGTCATAAAGCGGTTCGAACGTGTTTTCGAGTTACGGTTAAACCTTTCGTAAAACCGGCATTTTTTGATTTTACCAAAAAAGAACTGCACACATCTTTTGTACTACTAAGCTAGAATCATTTTACTGCGGGAAAACAATCACTAAAATTTCACGGTGTATATTTATACATTTATTTATTTATTTAGTTGGGATATTTTATAAGGCTTGAATATTTATTCAAGCCTTATAAAATATCCCAACTCAAATTGTAAACAATAAGTAGGTATCTCTAATTTTTTATTTGAATGTACAACAACCAACAGTATGTGATAGGCGTAATACTGTTAGTACAATATTAAAGCTTATGCCTACCACATAAGGACTATACAAAGTTGAAAGTGTTGCCGATAACGTTCTGCTGACTGTACCTAATAATCGCAACATTTAATCTTGTTTATTATAAACAATTTAAAATTGTAGCGTAGCAATACTGTTCCTTTGACAATACAAAATTCTACACTAATAGTTTTTTTTTCATAAAGATAGGGGTAGTTCGAAGTTCAAATAGAATAGGCATGCTATTTTCGCGCCCCTTGAATAAGCACTGCTGGTGTAGTGGTATCATGCAAGATTCCCATTCTTGCGACCCGGGTTCGATTCCCGGGCAGTGCAGAACTTTTTGCATTTTTTTTACGTTTAACTTAGTACTTAATTTTTTTATTACTTTGTTACAAAATGGAAAATAACAAAAACTGGAACTTTCTTTTGCGCTTTTAAAACAAATAGTTGAATGAACCCTTTCTACCCGTCGTTCATGGTAACTTGGATTACGCAGGGTTCAGTACGATATTTTTTTTTAATATGACGTTATGAAAATTTTATTAAACAATTAAAAAAATGTTTTTAATCAAGATAATATTTTTCTCACACCCGATTGGATGTCGCATTTTGGTAATACCCCTTCTTTTGCACGAAGGGTCGTAGGTTCAACCCCCGTTTGAATATTCGTGTATTCCACTGTTGTGACTTATATCCGTAACAAAAGTTCTTAAGCAACTATAAAGAAATGAGAACAATGTAGGTATATTTTCACTTACCTTAAAACTATGCGACTAACTATGCGTTCCCACACAACCAGATATGAGAATATCGAAAATTTCCCATGTTCCGTCAATACTTTTTGTCAAATTTCATTCATACGGCTCGTAGTTCAAACCTTTTTCTGGCTAACAAAATGCCTGGCATTCCTGACGCCGCGGTAGGTTGACACAGGAATGATGGCCAGAGACGTCTGCCAAGGGCATGGGAACCGTGCGGATTAAATGCAACAAGCCAATGAATCATGGTGAAAACTGGCGTTCCCGACCCGAGTATGCGGGTATTTCATTTGGGAATATTTCGACTCTGTAACGGTCGTCGACTGTGTTTTGTTCTAAATGCAAAATGTATGTTTTTTCGTGATGCGTTTCGATGTTATTTTTCACTGTTACTAAAAGGGCACATTTTAAAGGAGATTCTTTAATATTCACGAAGCAAATGCATAGCTACTTACTATCTGATGTTTCGACTGGGTTATACCAATGATGATCGCGGGGGAACTGTCTTCGTTTGCTATAGTAGGTGTGAATTTCTTCATTTAAACCCATCATTAGGCTAAGCATTGGATTTTATAAACATATTGGAACGGTGACACCCAAAATCATAATAGTTATTAAAGGTAAAGAGAGGAACCCATGGGGTTAAATCGATCCCTCTCCTGTGACAATCTAGCTTGCATATAGGCATCAAGTGTACTCAGTACTATTATGCATTTGTAAATAGGACTCCAGTAGCGGTACCATGAGTTAGCTATCGAAAACTTACGTACGTTAAAGACCTATCGAATTAGTTTTTTCATACGACCGATTTTAGTTCTCAGCGTAACCGCCAGGGGCGCTGTACAAGTTTTTCATAGACAAATTTACGTAGGCGATATCAAGTCTGTCACTTTTAAACTCATGGTAGCGCTACAGTTATTCAAATCGACTGTTCATATCGTAAAAGCTTATCAACCCAGCGTTGATTCCAATGGGTTCGGCCTTAACGTTCAGTAAAATTATATTAACTTATTGATTGATAAACAAAAAAAAACCCTATGGTTAATATAAAAAATATCTGGATCCAAACAGATACCTTCAAATATTCCTGGTATTAGTGAACATTAGAATCTATAATTTGATTAATGCATAAGCTCATTAACATGGACACAAAAAGTTTTGTAACCACGAAGTTTCCGCTATTATAAAAAAGTTTTCCACCAAAGTCTACGTTTCTCAGAAGATTACACACGCTTTGACGTACGACGGAAAGAAAAAAGTGCAGTTTGGATGTGAATCATTGCAGCTATTAGAGACCGTATTAAAGTATAGCCATTTAATAGGGACCATTTACCTTTGTAGCTTCAAAGTTCCATCGATAGTAAAAGTTCACTTCTCGGAAATCGACGTACGTCAATGGTGCGAAGGTCGAAAGATAGAAAAAAGTGCATTTTGTGTGTGAATCAGATGAATCAGGTGATCGGACCGGGACTAATTGTAGGCTTTTTACTGGGATGCGTCATGTGCTCCCCAGAAATGGAGATTGGTGGAAAATCCTGTTGTGATTCTTATTCACCCCAGGCGTCCGAATATTAAAATAATTTCGCCCATGTTCCTTCTAGTTCAACACCCAAACACATCACACACATTCACAGATGCCTTATTTGTTTCTTTTTTTTTCTCTCTTATAGATTTGATGTTTCGTTTGCTTATACTTTTTTTACTCTAAGTTGCTATTTTTTAATAAGTATTCTATTGTTTGGCTATTTACTTCCCTACTTGGCATAAAATGAACTGGTGCTTTAAGCTTCTTTGTAAATTATTTATACTGTACTCGCCCATCGACTTCTGCGATACAGGCCTGTGAGCCTAGTGTAGAAGTCACTGGAAATGTTAGTATAGGTTTAAATTATTTGCCAATAAATAATTTATTATTATTATTATTAGTAAAGTCATTTAAAAGGTAGCCTATGTAAATTTCAGTAAAATTGCTTCAGTGGTTGAAGCTTTAAGTTGAAGCGCGACAGGGATTTTACAATTAGGTATAACCGATGAACTATTCATATCAGTATATAAATCATATTATACTCATAAATCTTGCAATCTTGACTTCTGCAATGCTAAGAAAGTACAAACAAAACCGTTCTAATGATTTTTGTGGTGTTACTAAATGTCAACTTGTAAATTAAAGGCATATTTTAACAATTTCTTGAAAAAGAAATATTGCAGAAGTGCAAGTTTATTGCAAGTACTGTCACATACGTAATGGAAAACTCCATAATTATAAAGAACCAAAAAACACAGTTGAATGAATTTCACTTTTCCGTCCGGCTCTACTTACATTTTACTCATTCAAAAAACAATTTCCAGCAATGTTTGCACTAAATATTAATTCTTTGATGGTTGTGCCCCGAGTCGCATTGTTTAAATACAACTAATTAAGTAACTCATTTCACCGCGAACTGGGGCTAATAAAATAAAATGTTATTATACGATTACTGTTCACTTTTGTTATTTCACTGTTAAGCGTGTTCTTTGACTGTGAAAGTTTGTGAGGATATGACATTTGTGCATGGTTGTATCGAATTAAACAGTTCCTAGGTTTAGGGCTATTTGTATAAGTTCAACTACCTTATGTTAATATAGCACATTAGGTTTAACATTGACAGTTCAATATTAAGAGTATTAACTCTTGCTTACAAACATGGACGATATGAAGGCAATATGTTACGTCTGGAGGGCTATTCACTGTTCATAATCTGCTATACCATAATTTTATGAGACGAATACTTAAGATACATACATACATAAAATCACGCCTTTTTCCCAGAGGGGTGGGCAGAGATCACTTCCTGCCATGCGCTACGATCCTGGCACACCACTTAAGATGTTTAATAAATATTTTTGAATGACATAAATTTAATATTTTCATTGTTATTATCTGACGTTTAACATTTTTCTTCATATTTATCACGTGGTCTACAAGGTAGGTCCACAATTTAGTTTTATTTTGTGTAAAATATTATTCGCCACTACGGCACCTAGCGTTTAACTCAGTAGTAATTAACGGACTAGTAGCGTTTAACGGAGTAAATAGCGATGATATACCCAATCATAGGAACACGCACGAGCTTTTTCTCATAGAAACATGCGCAAACGCACGTCCACATTATCCTTTACTCGCCAGGGAACAATGACTCGTAAACGTTTATCATGCGTTGTGAATGAGCATTTTTCAAGGGGCACTAATTATTTCCACAATCGGACCGAACTCGACGCAATTGATTTGACGCTGTTTTACACTCGAGCTTAATAATTACCAATAGCCATTAGCCACGAAATGCTTTTCATATTTACCGAAAGCGCGTATGGAGGTGACGCTGTGTTTTTACTGTTTTGTTTACCGATTTTTTTATATTGAAATAGAGCTTCTGATGTCCCAAATTTTACTAAGATGAATAAAGTTGACTGGCTCGGTGGATAAGTGGTTAGTGACCCAGGTTCATTGCCTACGGTTCCAAGAGTCGTGGGTTCCAAATCAGAACAAAGATTTGTGTGACGTGCATTAGTAAATTCTGACATGGTCTCAACCTAATTCCTACCTAAACCTAATCCAAAATACCAAATATGAGATGAAGTGATCCCAAATAATCAAAATACAAGTTAGTTTATATAAATAGTTTAGTTTTAGCAAGATAGTTTAGTTTTAGCCCTAGTTTAGTATTACCCAACAAGGTTAATTAAGTATAAAAGATCCTGTTTTAACAATAACACCTGTAACAACACTTAGTTCGCAATGAAAACTTTTTGAATTTTGACTTTAACTTACTAAAGACATCAAAGTTATTAAATACATACTTTATTACTTACTTCGGTAAAAGCTCTCGCGTCATTTCCTTTAATCGACTTCACTGGATAACAGGCCTCATAAACACATTTATCATTGAGAAAGCGGTTGCGTTATCTTCCGCTCAAATTTTACTGTCAATACCTTCCTATCCGAGTCATTATAAGTCACAATTCATTAAAGCCATCGTCAAGCCCGTGACTTCTATAGGGATGTCGATTGACTGCTATTGCTTGACATATCGACGTCGTCATCTGCGATGGTTATCGGGATACATTCCTGCAAAGTCACTTGACTAGGGTGGCATCACGTCTCTTTGTGTTATCTAGTAAGTACCATATTAAGCGGCTAATGTACGGAATTTAATTTCTAACCGGGCTGAAGACGTAAGGTCCGCTTGTGAAGGCACCAAAATGGCGCTTATGATATTCGTGTTTTGAGCACAGATTATGACATTGCTCGTAGTTGAAAGCTAATCAAAATGTTTTAATCGACGGCGAGATAAAATCAGTGATGCGGTGTAGGTGGGCGGTTATCGATAAACAATAAGTCACTAATTTTATTAATTTGAATAAGTGAACGATGAATAGGTACACATTCAGTGTTTTGTATTAATTAAGCTGTAGTCGTGTAAAGTTACTAATGTAAGCCTACTCTTAATACTCGTGTATAAGTACTTTTATTTTAACGAAATATTAGTAGTTATGGGTCTACACGCGATATTAGGAGTAGCATTACAGAGCTACTTACTTAGTTACTTACCCGCCGTTTCGACTCGGTTACGAACTGATATTTATACTGATTTTTATATAACTAATATTTAGTGTAATGGAACGCGAAAGTCTAAAATGTTACTTTTATTTTGTTTATATAAACTGCATTATAATAATGCCTATGTGCTTTTTATGTCAATTACTTTCTTTTGTATTAAGTAAATTGTTAAAGGTCGTATCATCACTATTTTGTAGGACTTTTTCAGGATACCTAGTATATACTAGAGTTAAATGCCATGCAATGCTTTGATTGCTAAAATTACTCGCTTATATCTTATTGAAATAAGTATTAATTTGTGTAATAATTCGTATCAATATTTGAAACATCGATAATTACATACAAAATGTTACATCCCTAAAGGTGAATGAATTCTTTGCATTACTTAATTGATTTGTTAGATATCTTTTCTCGACTGAGCCATCTTTAATTGAATATAAAAAATACAGTATCACTTTTTATAGTTTCGTAAACAAGACCACTGAACCTTACAAATCGAATAGTTTAATGTTATTTTTAGCGCTGGTTCGGAATAGCGGGTACCTACTTATTTACGAACTACAATAATTTAACCCACTCACACATAATGAAAAATCTGAAAAGTATTTTAACCCAGTTACTAGTCCATCTCTATAACACTAAGACAATTTAAAGATATTTCTTAAACCTATCGGTCAATTTCCCATTAGGTCATTTGTGACCTTTTCAGCTAAGTAAATCTTTAAAACAACAAAGAGATCAAAAAGTTGACATGTCACGAACTCATTTTCATGCAACGAAAAATGTAACACCGATACTCCACTCGATTGGCTCTTTTAAAATCGATACCTACTCAACACAGGTATCGATTATGAGATTATTTGACCAACAGGTGGAGGGCAAAAAACGTCGCTCCGTCCGACATCGGAATCGTTTTAAGGCAAGTGCACACTCAGAGAGGTTGTTTGCCCAAGAGTGTTATTCCACATTCTGGAGTGCCGGCCTGTTTGGTTTGCTGTGACGAGAGTTTGTCGTGTGAACGAGCCTTTTGTTTTCTTTGGGGCCAGCTCGTGCATAACGCAAATATGGGCTTTGAGGAGATCTATTTCATTTCATTGAGTGCGTGAGCTCAAGATTTGGGATTAATGTGACGTAACTATGTTTTTCTTTGAAATTTAAATGGATTTTTTACGTAGGTTGTAGTATTCAAAATTGCATTATATTACGTCAAAGAATAAATAGTTTATTGATCTTTAATGTTTTAATTTAAGGTCCATTTCGTCCATTTTATAGAGATATTATATTTCTTCGGCTTCTTCGATATGAGTGAGAGCCATCCGCTCCTCCAAGCCTAAGGCTAGTTCAAACCATCATCGTAGTCAGTTAGGAAAAAATTTACTTCTTTGGATTATGAAATCTTTTGTGTACCTACAGCTTGATTCTAACACAACACTATATCGAGCAATATTTCACGCCGTTGAAATAAGAATGTATACCCCTTTATCCTATTAGGGTGAAGTCACAAACAATTATAAAAATCAAAGACTGCTTTAGGTGAGTTAGTCACGTCTCTATCGTTACAACATCACACCAGATGATACCCGTACCTCTGAGCTCATGCCAACAAAACTAAACAAATGAACATAGAAATCAAAGGCCTACTTAAAAAAAGTAATACAAAAATACTAGGCGTGTATCAACGCTGAAATTCTTTCAAACAATGCTCTCTTTGATGTTACATGCGGTACGATTGTCTTTCATTCGATTGTAGACCGTGTGAATAAACAGAAGATTGGGTGAAAGTTTATTTTTAATAAGTGCTGAACTGATTTTTACAAAAAAAAAACGCGTTGTCTATGTACATGTCTTTATTATAAATCTTAACATTTCAAAAACTTTGCCAAATTGTATACTTACAACAGTTTTTGTGGCAGACCTGGTTTTAATAAACCGATTCTCAGAACAGAAAAAGGCGTTAGACAAATACTTCTTTAGAATACAAATTCTAACCCTAAACTGCAAGCGTGTTAATCTGGAATGCTTCCGCTACAGTCGTAATATGAACCAGACATGGTCGATTCTGATGTCTGAAACGAGTGATCGACAGTGAGAAGAGCTATACATTCTATTATTAGTGCACACGTGCGAAACTCAAATTGTGTTAAACAAACACGGCGCTCACCTGCCAGTACCCCGGTTCGAGTCTTTGCCACGACACTCGATGGATTTGTGAAACTGTTACGGAATTAGCGCCTCTGCACCAGTGAAGGTTAAGGCCGCTACAGTTTTTTGATCTGGTCAAGATTAGGGAGTTAGGAAGTGGATTGTTAAAACAGCTGATTGAGTTAGGTGATCCGATAAATATATTATATCTACCTATATAATGACATGTATTTTTTTATACAATTTAAATATTTTATTCCAATTAAATAGACACATAACGTATTTGTGTATGATGGAAAGATAATCTTTTTTATTCCATGAAAATGGGTACGTAGTAATTTGTAAAGCAAATACATAATATTTGAAGTTAATATTATAATAGCAGCTTGTTTTTGAATATTGATTTGCTTTTTCAAAATATATCCAGAATAAAAGGACGTATTCCGAGACTACATTAATGCAATAGTGTCATATCTCCAAAACTTGACCATAACCGGGTGATCGCCAAACGTCACAAGTTGACACTAACACGAATCCAATTGGACAACCAAACAGGATTATTGAAGGCGCATTAATTGCTATAGATAATAATTTATCAGTTCGCCCACACGCGTCGTTAAAGCAAAAGCGTCGTATGTCTGTATCCCCACCTTTAGATTCGTAATCACGCGAAGCCTAATCCGCTAAAATCTTAGCCAAAATAGCGCGAAAATTGTTTGGGCTGCGCGCGCGCCGGTCGGCATGGCGGGCCAGGTGAGCGTCAGTCCGCCTCGCGATCTCGCCAGACGGGGTACAATATAGCGTGCGAGCCGCAAAATTTTTCAAAAATCGCGTTGCACCGAATACGGACCATCTTGGTACCTTTCTTCGATGACGTTCGGGTGGTGACGTCAGAATGTCTAGGGGTGGGCAGTGATGTCTGACGCGAGATGCGGCCGGTTGTCATCGCCGCCTGTCTACTGCTCCTCGCGCCCATCACCGACTCTTGGTGGTAAGTGAGCTTTGTGATGAGCTATCAATGTAGCTTCGAACTTTTAGTGGTTAGGTAGACATTGGTCTTTCTACTTTTGGACAAACATTGTTTGAAGATGGCATTACTGGTTACAGGGTTTAAGAGTAACGTATTTACGAATAGAGAGCACTTCACTTTATCGTATACGTAGATTGGGCTTTCTAAAATGATTAAAAAATTCGTTTGAATGAAAATAAAAGTAATTTTGCTATGAATTTTATGCCTTGTAGGAAAGACTTTTATATTCTCAGGAAAACATGGACCTTTCCTTAGCATGCTGGCAATCTAAAAGACGTTCAGTGATTATGAAGCCAGGTGTTAAACTTAATTTTCATATGCATACTTTGTTTCTAGTATTGTATGCATCAGCATAATATTTGATACCAATAAATCATGTGGAATTGTGTAAAAGACACTTTTGGCCAATTTTCGAATAAGTAAAACTTATTTTATAAAGCCACATGTTAGCCAAGTCAAATGTTATTACAGTGTCATCATACGTTATTGATTTCATAAATACATTTTTAGAGACGCATTGTATCGTTTCTGTGTACACTGTTTATACCAAAGCCGCTCTAAGTTGGCCGATTTGACACTTTTTATTTTATATTTTGCATTTATCCTTGTTAACAGGAACATATTCAGCGAATCATAAAAACAACTTTTAAAAATAAGACGTTAATTCAAAATGTCAAATGCACCTAATTATCTAATTATTTGTCTTTTATTGCTTAAAATAATTGAATTATAAAAAGAAAATGAAAAATTTCCAATCTGATTTTACGCTTTTACAAGGTTACGCCGTTTGACACGTTTTCATAGTGACGTAGTGGGTAATACTCACCAGGTATTTTTTTAGTAATAGGATGAAGGATTTAATAAGTATTGTATTTTAAAAATAAATATATTTTTGAAGAAACTTCAATTCAATCTTCTGGATGTGAATAAATGTTTTTAATAAAAAAAATTTATAATAGGGTATTTGATATTTTTTTTATTTTGATATAGTTGGATAGACCACTCGAACACAAAGACACTGTTAAAAGTATCACTTTGATATCTGGATAACTCTACGAGATATTACAATTTTAATTGCACATTATTTGGGCGAGCTCAAAAACGCTCCATACAAACGTCGACTGGCGTGTGACGTCACACGTTAGTTTGTTGTATGCAGCGCCTAAGAAGTTTGTTTTCATAATGAAAGATGTGACTAATTCTGTTATTAATAAGATGACAAAGGAATTTAAATGATTTTCGCAATTTTGAAATGGACTTGCCCACCCAAGTTTAAATGTCTTTTGTAGTCTCATTTCGCCAAAAATTTAAGTTTCGATTTCATTAATAATATTGGTTTACATAAATCTTACTGATTTTCATAAAAATACCCTATTAGACCTTGCTTGGTTATAAAGTGGAAATAACTGTTACTTATATACTTCGGCAATTTTACCGTTGTCCCTCACTAGTGCAGTCAGTCTGACATGTGTCAAATCGGCCAACTTAGAGCGGCTCTGGTATAGTTTATACTTTTACCGTCAATATTCTTCTTAATTTCTCTTGCGACACATTTTTTAAGCTTCTGCCGAAACTGGCACCCAGTCTGTTATATAAAATATTATTAAAATCACCTGGACAGTAATATACGAAGCGGAAATACTTATCTAATTCAATCGCTTTGTCAGTCATAGCGATAAGAATACGTGAGTGCAATAGAGACAATAAGCTTGTAATCCATACTAATCGTAAATTGTGATCTTAGTTTGATAACATACATTATGGCTAATCTTTCTTTAGACGTCACGTGACGCTGTTTTTTTTCCTAACTGACATACGATGATGGCTTGGAGTAGCCTCGTCATCATCACCGGACTTGCGGGGGAGCGGCTGGCTCTCACCCCTAAGTAGTGACGCTGTAGTATTGGCAGTAAGCAATGACGATTCTAAGCGATTGATTAAAGTACAGTCAAGTGCAAAGTCCATGTTAAATTAATCGAGGTGAAAGTTTGAGTACAGAATTGGACAGAGATTAGATATATTATATCGGCAAAACTTAGGTACTTACTTTTGGTTTTTCAGCGATTATGAATAATTGTTTAATTATCTTTTATATTCGGCTAAACCAGATACTTGTGATTTATTCTGAACCCAAATTAACTATTATTTTGGGAGCTTACATAACTTTTACAAGAATTTATGGGGGAATCGAAAATCGAAAAGTAATTAATATTTTTAAATAAGTAAAAGTGAATTATTTTATTTTTGCTTTAGCGTTATGCCGTAAGTACATACCTACCTAAGCAGAAGGACCGACTTTTTAGTGGCCGTGGCAGTTGAAGTGCCTTAACGATTTTAGAGAGATTAAATTTATTTTTACCCGTCATATTACTTGTAGGCACTTTTCAAGTTTTAAAATTGAAACGATAAGTAATTATTAACTTAAAAGGTATTAAATTCTAGATAGTCCTGAATGTCAAATGTATTGTGTCACACAGTGCGTTTAGAGTAGTCCAAATTAGTTTTACTAACTAAAATTAAGTACCATAATCTGTTTTCCTGCGGTCAATAAACATTGTCTTATTTCTATTACCGTCTGGCTACAGTTATAAAACTTGTTGTGTTCAGATAGATCACATTAACACACGTATTTAAAACAAAGACTAACACGGCATTGCGGTACGGCCGTTAATAACATAGATCAAATGCGGGCGACGTCCATCATAATTTAGTCAAACAAACATGGCGCCCGATCCGTTGAAAGCCCTTTCATTGCGCTTCCTAGTTATAAATTGATTGCGCTTGCGCGTTTTTTTTTGTCGCGAACATGTTTGTCACGGTTTGCGAACAGGTCTGGCTCGGCTGAGGTGTGGCTAACACTAATTAGGTAGGTTCTAATGCTGTTTTATAACGAATCGTAGCTAAATCGAGTTTGAAAGTTAGCACTTTATTTGACTAAATTGAATACCTACTTGAATTAAGGATTTTATTTATGTAAGTTTTAAATAGAAAGCAAGCAAGAACTATAGATACTCATGATATCTCAATTAATTAATTAAATATGCAATACTACATTATATTTACACTCATATTTTAAATCTCTATTGTGAGAGAGCTCTATATATTTTTGAACTGTATGAGATATAAAGTCAATACCATTTTATTTTTTTACAAATTACACTAACAAGTTCTGAATACCTATAAAAGTATTCGACTTGTACAAGTTTTTGTCGCTATAGTATATACTCTGAGTAAAAAAACTGATTCTACATTCGAAACCTTCCCATGTAAAGCGGCGTTTACATATTTACAACTGTATTACCGCAAGAAAACAGCATATTAAACAGTCCATACGGAACGTGCGCCCAAAAATCGGGCCGAACGTCTTACCGACTTTAAAAGTAAAAAACTAAAGGTGCTTTTACACTCCGCTTTCCTCGGCCGGCCATTATCGCCGGTGCGGACAATAAATCCACTGAGAGCGCATAAATCATGCGCCATGAAATTCAATAAAGTCATATTGGAGGGCGAACCTCCGCGGTCGCTTTTAATTTACAATTAATCAAACCATACCCTAAATTAGGAGGTTCGTGCGCGTGCAAAAAGACGACGACAATCCACTTTAATGAGGTCAGGGAGAGGAGTCTTGTACCTATATGTGTTTTGTAATTGAATTATAATATGTTTTATAGTTTTTTTGGCTTAAGTTTGAACGTTGGGAAACGTGCTTTAACAATTATTTTTTTGGAATCAATTACACGTAGGTACATGTATTATGCATCCTATCAGTTTCCTCGTACTTTTCTCTAGGTCTACCTGAAAGCAAAATGTATATCTAATTCTTTGACACATTAATGATGGATTTATGCGGCTTGAATATACAAAATATGAAACTCTACTTACGGTTTTAAACACATATACTTTTCGTAATTATTAATCCACAACAAAACACATCAACTCTCACGATCTGACATTTTTATAGAATACATCAATATGGCGCTCGCGTCACCAGTCAAAACCAAGACTAATAACATTTTATACAATAAAATTATTTCGAATTGTCAGTCAGATAATCCTATTCGATAAATAAAATTCATAATTATTGTTATTTAAAAGTGAGCTTATTTTATTATTGAAAACACTATAGAAGAGTTTTAATTAAATGAGTATTTTTTAAACAGACTTAACATCATGGCGGTCATGGCGCACAACTAAACCTTTTATAATTCAATAAAAATTTCTCAGTTTTCATTGAAAACTTAATAGATTAGTACTAACATAATATTTTTTTTATATTAAGCTAACAGGATGACCTCACTCCACCTGATGGTAAGCGGTAGTGAGATCCAAATATGAGGTCGACAGGCACAATATACCATACTGAGCCTGTCGCACTCACCCTGAAAGCCTGTTTAAAGAGGAGACCACTGCTGCGGCAAAAACGAGACAAGGCGTGGAGTCTCGCATTGGTATTAAGCTGTGCGGGTCGGAGTTGGCCAGTCCGCCAGACGGAAGGGCTCCCGTTTCTACGGGGCTTCCGTCTCTACGGGTCTCCCTGGCCGGCGGGCTGATCCGCTCCGCCCGCACCATACCGCCGCTAAGACTCCACTGGTCCAGCGCTTGCCGCAACAATGTTCCCCCCTGGCTCCGGTTCGTACAGTGCTGATCCCGGAACGCGACCTGACCGAGAGAGGCCAGAGTCACTTGGCGGGTTTTACGCAACTGTATGGTGGTAACAGCAACCGGTCGACAAAACGTCTCCCACCTGGAAGTTTCGAATAAATGATTACTTCTATACAACAATAATAAATGAGTATTTATGTATTCATTCTGGCAGTTACGTTACTTTACACCTAATTAGGGCCCAATAATATATTATAGGAATTATGACTTTTTTCACTCAATCAATTACTTAAAATAACATGTTCTGACGTAGATAGCTCTCAAACAACCTACGTGTAGAAAATTCAAATAATAAAATTAAATCCAATCAATCTCATTTTTCCCATCGGCTAAATGAGCTTTAAAACCGTCGAACAGATCCGATTGCAACACTTATCACATAATCTATACGGGACCACGCAACGGCCTGTCTCTGCTTTCAGTTTTGGGGATCCGTACCTGGAAAAGAACAACGGAACCCTTATAGGATTATTGATGCCCACCTTTGTATTGATATTGAACTTATCATAGATTTTTCTTAGGGGTGAGAGCCATCCGCTCCCCCGTAAGTCCGGTGATGATGAAAAGGCCACTCTGATCCATCATCGTAATTCAGTTAGGAAAAAAAAAGATTTCTCGTGGCGGCGGTTCATTAGTTACTCAATCAATGCTATACGAAACCTACAGCTAGGGACTATCAATCTAGGGACATATAATCATGAAATATTGGCGATATAATTTAACTACGTCACAAGTATTTTTCTTTGAAAATTAATTGAATATTATGATGATGTTATTAACCGACGAAAAGGCGGAAGGTTTATTCTCTTATCGCTTTTTGAAGTAGGTTTAAATATTTTCTTTATTAACTTTCTTTAATAAAAGGCTACATACAAAATCGTCTGGAACCCTCAAGCCACAAGTCCAACTTCCACTTCCACTTCACCGTTTTTTTATCTGTGACCGTATTTAGTTTATTGCTATTGAATATAGCGATTAAAAAAATATTAATCGACTCATAGATATTTTATTTTTATATCGGAGTGTGGGCGAGAAACCAGTGTCCGCCACACCCGCCGACATTTATAAGCGACGCTAATGAAAGCCTGATTGCTATGCTATTTGTATCCATTAAGTTGGCTAAGTTTCTATATTTGAACTACTTTAGTCAGATGTTTAATCGATACTAATTAATTGAAACGTATTCGTATATCGATTTCTTTTTTATTCGCGTTTGCTCTAGAATGACATTTGGTGAGACGTGACTGTGTAAAATAAGGAAAATGCCAAATCTCAGTTTATAGACGTAAAAAGTGTTAATAATTATTAATCTTAAAAAAAACGTGAGTGTGTCAATAGGCTAGTAGTTGAGACCGTCGATTTTCATGCGAGAGTAGCAATCTCTCAAACCCGTACGAAATGAAATTGACTTACATTTATGTACTTACGATTATTCGACGCTCTTACAGTGATGGAAAACATCGTGAAAAAAGACGTGTGGCACTCGGGGACTGCCGCGGTATAGCTATTGCATAGCATCGTCCGATTTCGGAGCAGCTCGTCTCGATTCGTGCGAGTTTCGTAGAGTCGTACAATTCGTCTAACCGCACGCACACAAACACCGTGCCGAAGTCTACCGAACTGAAACGACGTTAGACGATTGTGAGGTTAAAAATCGTTACGGAATTTCTTGGTTCGGTCGCCGCGCTAAAAGCTATGAAATAGCTTAAAGAAATACTAAGGTCGTGTGAAGTTGACCAACCTGCAATTGCCCAGCGTAGTTGGCTAAAGCCTGATCGCCCTAGTTTAGAGTAGGCTCGAGCCGCACGTGGGGAAATTATAAGGGCTAATGGTGATGATAATGATGAAAAGAAAAGCACGTGTCCCCACTATGGATTAATAGGTATTTACAGGTCCTAGTTTTTCGATGTAATTGTAGAAGTGAGAACACAATAAAATAAACACTACATTACAGTCATCTCCAAATGTTTCACGTTTCAGCACTTCTCTGAAAAACTAGTGATTAGTTTCTCTCCAATCAATTCTATGATACGATGATTAATCAATATCAAATCAGTTCACAAAATTGGGACGGTGGGATGAAAAGCATGTGTTATAAAAATAATAAGTCGTTACTCTACTCCGTCCCAGACGCGAGTTGCTTTACATTGATTTCATTTACTTTTCAAAGAAAGTTTTGAAAGAAATCCAAAAAGAAATTGCTGATTTCATTCAATAAACGTCCTAAAACGTGAATTGCTCTGTAATAATATTAAAAATATTTGGATATATAAAATAAATTAGTGTAAGATTTGTTGGTTGTCCATAATAAATAAATAAATGATCTGTATCACTGTATGTCGATCGCGGTTCACGCCAGTCTTACTACTGATTTAAATTTGGTACATCGTAAGTGGTATCTAGAGCCTGAGAAAGGACAGAACTTACCTTTTTTTAACTGACTACGCTTTATGGGAGTAATGTTTTAGGCGATAAACGCATTTACGCGGACGAAGTCGCGGGCGGACATTATAGTTCTTATTAAAATCTTAAAAATACACAGTACCAAT
The DNA here is from genome assembly GCA_039566165.1 of Maruca vitrata. Lineage (NCBI taxonomy): Eukaryota > Metazoa > Arthropoda > Insecta > Lepidoptera > Crambidae > Maruca > Maruca vitrata. Next base: position 5,072,129 of record CM076916.1, on the reverse strand, counting down.
AGATAGTCACGCTTAGCTTAACATCCTAAGTAATACATTAACAAATGACGATGCTATATCATGAATTTGTAAGAATTCCAGAATCACCGTCTAGAATACTATTCTGTATCTCAATTACATGAAAGAAAAAAAAATAACAACTTCTGGAAATTCCTAAAGCCCGAATTCTGTATCAGACACCTTGATTTAGTTGATTGCATTAATTAAAAAAGACTAATTTTGTATTTGTCAGTTTGATTGAAAATTTATTTAATTCTGTTGCCGGTAGATTTATATTTGTATTATAACAAAGTACCAGATTGTTAATAGGTAGTCTCGATCAAGATCCCGCTAGATTTATGATGTAATTAATTTATTTACTTCGCATTAAAGTGCTACCTACCATTCATTCTATTAAGGAGATGACTATGTTTATACATCATTATGAATATTAATGCTCATAATCGGTCTATTAATTAACATAAAAACAGAGGTGCATGCGATCGTCGTGTCTGGCTTGTGGCTTGTGGAAAAATTATGTTTAATACAACCCACTCCCGATAAACTAAAAAAAATGTTTGACCTTAGACGAATACACTCCCAAATATGAATTTGCGTCGTTATTAAGACAGGTGTTTAATTATAAATAACATGTTTTTAGAAATAGTAAAACATCTGGTCTGATATGAAAATTGTAAAAAGTAAAATGATGAAGCCCTATATTATTTACGTATATAAAAGGTTTTGTTGCCCTTTCTTTCCTTACTGACATACAATGATAGCTTGGAGTAGCTACGTCATCATCACCGGACTTGCGGAGGAGCGGATAGATCTCACCCCTAATGTTTTGTTACCAAAATTTTCTTTGTTGTACTTTTGACATGAATAAAATAATTTAGATAAATTATTGGTAATCCAGCAATAAAACTAAAAAATACCGCCAAAACCAGTCAAACGAAAGTTAAAAACAATACTATACCTATTTAATAAAGGTACATACTATATGGAGTCCAGTCTCCACTCGGACCAAAGGTTACACATACTCGTATAAGTCAAAGTAAATTTTAATTAGCAATAAAAACTTCGATAGAGCTGTACCTTAACGAAGAGTTAATAAACATGGCAATATCCGCTTTTGTAACCGTCCAGTCACAACACAGCATTCCAGTTTGTTAATGACAATAAAACGTGATAGATAACTCCATGAAGATATGACCGTTTCACTGTCTACGTCTAATTGGAAATTTATATCCAAAAGAAACACAATTCTGACCGGCGACTGCATGTTAATTAAAATATATCTGATTCTTCAAAGCGCATGAATGAACGGTTTGAAAGGTGACTTGAAAGAGTTATTTACTCTTTTATGAATTGAAAGACATTTGAGGGGAGCGTCGGCTTTATTTCTACATGTTCACCTTTTTATTTCCCTTGCCCGAAGAGTAAAATGGGGCTCTATGACTAAGGCTTTGCTGTCTGCCTGAAACTTTTATTATTAGTAACCGTAGTATAAGTTTTTTTTCTTTTTCTCATTTATACTGTGACATACTCAAACTGTATGACATGTCTAATTTTCGACAATGTTATGTGATAATCGGTTAAAAAGAGTAACTATTGAGTTTCATGCCAGTGTCTTCTCATTATAATTAGTGATCCGAACCTGTGGCAGATCCACTAATCTATTGCTTATTTATTTACTGTACTGACGATTTATAAGTACGTGTAAATGTCTATTTATAAAGAAAAAAAAACCAGGTAGTATTCAGTGAATTGTGATAGCTAGATATAAATTTTCTCTGGTGACGAATTTCTGTAGCCATTTGTCATTTTGTCATTGTGTCATGACGACAATCAATACCATAAATATTTGTATATATTTTTTTTAACAAATCGAGCTGATCAAAGATAAAGCTGCTTCACATGACTGTATCTGTTACCATCTGTGCCGGATCAATTAACTCCACAGATTTCGATTTCATATAATAGCCGTGTTCCGATCCGAATACTCTCACTTGTGTTAACTGGATTGGTTTTGATCAACCTGTCCATTTACTTCCGTTATTTATTAATCTAGCATCAAAATAACCTTGTTATATTTTTAAATTCGTCAGAGTTAAATTAAAAGTGAATATTAACAACTTGAAGACTATTGCAACTTAAATATTCCCGAGAAGCGGTTGAGCAGTTGTTTTTTTTTTCGATTTTTAGATATTTTAAAACTGTTTGTGCAGGCTTTAGCAATTTACTACATATTATGAATAAATAAAGTTGCTTACCCTGTTCGTACATACCTATGTATGCTTAGATCTTGAAAATCATTTAACGGAATTTGATGCGGTTGGTTTTAATACATAAAGGAATTTAAGAGGAAGGTTTTCATGTATAGTATGCAGGAAGAGATGGGATGGCGGGTCATTAGTAAAATACAAAATTAAGTTTTAACAACACAATATATTAATTTATATTTACCTGTAAAATATAATTGCTCAGCAATTGATAGGATATTGTATTAGTTCAAAGATCCTTTTGTACATTATAGAAAAGCAATAAATATTTTGAGTTTGAGATATTATTTCCAAGTACCTATATTTGTTTCGGCTTTACTTTGAAAGAGATACGTAGGAAATGACCGCATCCTCTTTATTAAATTATCGCATTGTAACATGATATCTCTTAGTATTCCAGTGCCAAGATTCATGAAGCAAAATAATTTTGCTGGGTGCACGGAATCACCTAGCAAATCGTGTCATGTCGTCGCTATTTATCTAAGGAAATATATATAGAGCCATCTAAATTAGCAGCACAGATATTTTTTGTATTTAAAACCCGGTAAATTTTCCGAATACTATTTTATTTAATTTTACGCCTAATCCTAATCTAAACTATTACGGTGAGGCCTTTTTTTTTAACGCGGATAATGCTTGTTGCACCTTCACCTTGGGCAGGGGTTTACCCAAGGTGGTGTGTGGGACTCCCGGCTGCCGATGCTGAGATGGAAAACCAGCAGCTGCTCCTGGGCTAAGGTGCAGTGCCCAGGGGTGTACCCACTAAACTCCGCGGCGTACCTCATCGCCTTAGCGGCGTCATGGTTCCTAGCATAGCCCAACTACCACAACGCTGCCAGCGTTCCGCCCTTTAACGGGCTCCACTCAAGTCCCCCACTGAGGGGGGTGACAGGGCAACTCGGTACACAGAGTCACTCCCGTATCTCGACTGAGGCCTGTGCAATGCAGGCGGCGGCGTCCCCACGCCTGCCGCCTACTGGTCTCATTACGGTGAGGCGTTAGTCAACCACACTAGCCGCACGTAGGTAGATCGACTTCACACAATTTAAGAATTAGGTACTTCACGGTAAAAGAGTTCAGAAACTCTTAAATTGAATATCTAGTTAAGTAAAAAAAATTGGTTGCCTGTAAAGTCGGTATACGGGCGAAAGTTTTACGTGACAACGACTTTGAGTGGTAAATTAATTTTAATGTGAATATTCATTCGCATAGTAGGAAGAAGGATGAAATAATAGTAACAATTTAAAACATTTATTTATACAAAGAATTATATTTAATACATTAATTTATACAAAGCATCTCGCACTGAATTTCATATTAACAAAATTTTATTTTTACCTTTACACATACATACGTATTTATATACAAATATACATGTATCTCTCGCTCTTAGGCGGGCTAAACATGCCCGAGTGGAAGGGACGCGTGCCTCTCACTCGCTCTCATTGTGAGCGCATAACGTGAGCGGAGCGTAAACGCAGTTTCTTTAAGTGTCACCCGGCACACCAATTTATAAGACTTTGTCACGTCAAAAAAACTCAAAAACCGAAAAAATATTATATTACCTATTAGACGTATGTACTTTATTTATATAATTATTAACCTCTCTTATAAATGGAAAGCAGCATTACTAAACTCTTAATAAGGTGATCTCACATAAGCATAACTATTAAACGTCTTTATAAGTAACATTGCTTCAGCTTAGTTAATTAGTTTAAATGGCAATAATAATTGGCAGTGCGATTACTATTCACGCACACATAGTGAATGTTATAATGGCCATAGTTAAGTAAGCAGGCAGTTTCATCGTGTACACTTTGCTTTATAGACTGTCTATTGCCACTATACCTCTTAACCTTTTTAATTATGTAATTTATTAGCATAATTCACTAGAATATGCATAATTTACGATGTAGGTAATCATCGCATTAGTGAGGCAGCTTCTATTACGAAATATATGAAACAGTTAAGTTTTCATTTCTTTGGCTGAAATTTGAAGTGCGGTTTTGCATTAAATCGATTTCTTGATAATTTTTAAACAACAATAAAAGTTAGTGTCTTCAATCGATACCATAGTTCAAAAATACGAGCGATATTCAGTCCAAAAGAACACAAAAAATCTGTCTGTACACAATTTTTTTCTATGAAAGTAAAAAAATCTGTATTATAACATAACATATTCTCCATGAAACCTTGAAAGACAAAGTGAGTTGTACTAAAACGATAGACAATCATAATAAACAACAACTTACGCTAATTCATAGACAAAACGTCAATCTATCCAGTGTTTAAGAACTGAGTATTGGGCTCACATAGGGTTGGCTATCCCTGAAATCATTTTCTACTACCAGCTATTAACCCCTTCATATATATTTTCACAGTCTGGTTCATTTAATGTTTTAAGAAATTAGGAAAATCTAGTTTTAATCTGATATGAAAATTCTGAATTTTATAAATCTATTTTTTTTTTCTGATTATGCCAGATATCCAGAATGCCATCAATATGCGTTGTTATTTTTCAAATATGTCCTATTTATAAATAATCCGACCAACACTGATTGTCAAGGATAATCAAGGAGAAGTTCGTTCGTTTCATCGCAAGCCTAGTGATCATAATCATAATACTCCAAGCCATCATCGTAGTCCGGTATCCAAAAACCGATATTTTTATCCTGATTGTCAACTTACCCCTTCCTCTTACATAGTCTACCTACACTATAAAGCCAGTCAGGTGCCGTAGACAAAGCTATATTATCATAACATTAAATTGACCACATGATTTATCGCGTCTAATGTCAATCCCATACATTTTATTCTTTTCGAACTTCGTTATCGTTTTGATATTGTAACTTTGTCTAAGTCCCCAGATCGGTTACGTCCGAAACGGTTACGTTCGGCTACCGGGCAGCCCTGCGCAGGAGTGTCGGACGCGTATGAAGCGTATACAAAGATCTAACACGAACCAGCGCATCGTGTGTTGACGCTCGCTGTTTACGCAGCTTTCAATCATTACTAGCCGGAATAACATCATACTGTGCTGTAATTGCGTCACTGCGGAATTCGTGGTAAGACACGAGCTTTTTTCAGCAAAAAAAGAGCGATGATCCTTGGTTCTAGTAGAAAATTTGACTAACTAAGTACCGTTTGGTTAAGTGGAAGATGTCCCAATTTAGGGAGACAAGCGGTCAGCAACTAAAACGCGAAATATATACTTTCAGTAAAATCGGGTTAAGCTCTACCCACTGAGAGAATTTCATACATACGACATTGAATCAAATACACAATTAATTAATCTTATACTAAGACTGAATATTCGTTACTTGTTTTTCTGGTATTTTTTTTGCATTAAACATAAACATTTTCTTTTATGTATGATGCGTGATGACGAGTTTGTTTATAAACTTCAGGGGAACTTGAGTCGGAATTTTACTTGCCCTTTTACAACAACAGGTTAGTTCAACCTCAAACGAATAGATAAATATCAGAACAGACGATTTTACTTTGAACCCCACCTCATAGAGGAAAAGCTTTATTTATGAGACGAAAAACAAAACAGGAGACCCGTTTAAATGAGCTCTAGAGCCCTCAAGCACTCTTAAGTGAGAAAAACCAGCCGTTTAACTTTAACAGTTTAACGAGCGGCGGTAATATTTATTTTTTGCGTTAAGCTAAATCGGTACCTATAGGGCCAGTGCGGAGTGTTTCAGCAAACATTTGGCGAAGCAAGAGCGCCACCCCTGAAGTTCTGTGAAGACTGTCGTAAGTGCGCGCGCAAATCTTGTTATTGTCCTCTTTTAGAGGTCCGCTGAGGGCCGAGAGGTTGGATAAAGGTTTTACCTGTGTGCACTGCCTTGATGGCGAGTACTGTGTAGTTATGTTGACGAAATATTAGCGAATTCGTTCCCCGATCAACTAAGTAATTGACGTGGTATAATATTCTGGATTAAATCATCACAACGCATTATTAAGATGAGCTAACGCGATTTTGACACGGTGTTTTACATTTCACGATCTTCGTTAAATTAAATGCCCATATTTATATAATCTGTTTGATTTTGATATTCGTTTTCATAATATAACCACTAAACATGTTTCTTCTATTGTAATATACCTTCTATTGACGGTTCGTAGTTCAGCTATCTATCTATCTATGTAAAGAAAAGCAAGTCCAGGCCTTAGAGGCTACTCGCTCTGGAATAAAGTTCGCTGACTCGGTGGAATAGTGGTTAGTGCCACTTGCTGGTGGTTCCAAGAGTCGTGGATTCCGTGGGTGGAAATGTCCCAGATTTAGATTTATTTAGATATCTCTATCTAGCAGCAGTGGACAAGTTTGAAGGAGACGTTTGTCTAGCAGTGGTGTGATACAGATCAGGATAAAATACTATTACGGATCCATCGCTTTCCCTCTCCACGCCTGGCAGATTTGTCACAAACTGTTTATGACACAACAAAAAAAAACGCAGCGCGGTCGCGTCGGCCCGCCGTGGCCCGTTTTAGCGCCGTGCGTATGCGCACATAATGGCGCAGTATACGATAATTGGTGGGTTCTACGCACAATGATGTGCACTGTCCTCCGAACTTACGCGCACAAAGAATAGTGGCATCTTGCTGTTTGGTACAGGTGTACTGCCTAACAGTAAACATGTTAAGGCATTATCATCATCATCAGCCCATATACGTCGCCACTGATAGGGCGCGGGCCTACCATAAACTAGGGCGATAAGGCTTTAGTCAACTACGCTGGCCAATTGGTATCTCATCGGCCACATCAGATTGGCATCTCACCTAGTTAGGTTATGAGAGTAAGGGGAAAATTAGTGCACTTGTGTATGCATATAGACTCGTGCTCTAGAATATGTCCCGCGCAGTTGGCTGGTGATTTTGCCATCGCCTAAAAAAAAGAAGAAGTTGACTGGTCTCCATTGAGTTCGGCATGGCCGAAATCCCTCGGACACCTTACTAACCTCCGTGTATCTGTACTCTTCTACTCTATGGCCATACGACATTGTTAGCGGCGTGCCACTAAACGGACGACAAACACGCTCGGTCGGCGGCCATCGCACCGCGTGTTAAATGAACTAGTTCCAGCCAAGTCAGGTGAACGCGTTTTCGAATTCGTTCAAATTTCGAATTTAAGGTCTTTTTTGTTATTGTTGTGTTTTGTTTTAGAGATGAATTATGGAGGATACGTAGAATGCTGACCTTTTTAAAAATACGTAACTAACTTGGATCTGGCATGTAGATTGGCTGAACTTGAATTGTCTTTCTCCACAGAAGGAAACCAAAGGAAAAGAAAGGATAGAACAAATAAAAAGAAAAGAAAAAGAAACATAATAAGTATCAGTAGTTAGCATGATCACTAAAAAAAAAAATAAACAAACACTCTCATAGGGATATTTGAATCATTATTTTTCTTGGCTTCTGCAGTACTCAAAAATTTTTTGGTAGCCTTAAAGTTCACATGTGCATCCACATATATATATATATAGATAATATGCATTATTTCGATAATTTTGCTCTACATGCGTGATGCCCTAAAGATGGAACTAATATACCGATTTTGACCACATTTTGGTGGTCATTATGTTTCCGTTTCTAATGCACCTAATGCTCCAATTGAAACGACCACTATGCCACCAAGCGTCTTCGATCCTTTAAGGACGACAAACAACTTTAAACACGCTAAACGCGTGTCACAACTGCATTCCTTGAGTTTCGAAAGTCAATGCGACAGACCAGACCCAATTTTAACGACACGACAAACAGTCGTAGCGTCCATGATGCGACCGCTAAACCCTTGCGACAACATTGCTCATAGCGCATAAACTTTTAAAAGTGTTTGCTTACATGCACTGCGACAACCGACTACGCAGAGGTAGTCAACCTACGGAACTATGGGTACCTGATAACTGCCTCGTTGGTCTATTGGTAGCAAGTGCTGCGTTAGGACCGAGAGGTCCCCGGTTCGAATCCGGGGTCAGGCAAAATTTGTGTGAGTTTTCTGTAATGAAATTACTCAGCCCCGAGTTAGGAAGTTTAACGTGCCTCGGAAAGCACGTTAAGCCGGTGGTCCTGCGCCCGATCTCTCATCGGTCATGTCGGATTGCCGTTTCACCGAATTTTGAGAGTAAGGGAATAGAGAGTGCACTTGTGTTTGCGCACACACTTGTGCACTATAATATGTCCTGCGCACTTGGCTGATCTCAATTGAGATCGGCTGCAATAGCTGAAATCGGTCGGACGCCTTTTATTTACCTGATAAAGGTAGTTCAAGCCAGGGCAAGGAAGGTGTTTGTGGCGATAACTCTTGAGTCAAACAAAGCAAACGCTAAGGGGTTCGTTGGTTGGCGGTGCGTTCCTAGGACAACTCTCACGAGCAAAGAGGATGAACACCCCAGGTGTTTTAGTCAGTTGGAGTCTGACATACCCCTTTAGTACTCCGAACTAATGGGCATCCATGTAGGATTTCACCCGGGTATAAAAAAAGGCAAGGAAGGTGCGCTCTACTTTTGCACTAGGATCAGGAGGTGAGCGGTAGGCGCGGTGATTATGAGTAGTAGGTATACTTGCAGAAGAAGTCTGTAACGTAGCCAGTTAACTGACTACTGAGTTTTTTGTCGGTAACCATGTCAACTGAGAATGGTAGGCCTATAATATCTCTTATCATTAAACAAATGGGGATAGGGGGTCCATCATGCAAAAAATTATTATCTTTCTTTTAGGAGCAAAATAAGCAAAACGGAATGTTAAGAGTTATCAAATGCGTCCGGATTGCAGTTTGTTAAAAATATATACTTTAATGAATATCTATATAAACCAATTACAAATGGACCAACCAAAAAAATGTCTCCAACCACTGCCAATCCCAACAACTGTCCATCCCCCAACATCTAGCTCTTACCCCGCAAACTTAGAGTTCAAAATCGAACTGCAAATCGCATCCTTGACTAATGGTAACTATGTTTACAGTTAAGTCGTCATGTAGCCGCTAACTCGGCCAAGTCGCGAGTTAGCGCCTCTCATGGTGTCCGCAAACAGCACCATTCATTGTCTCCCTAGCTGAATGAGAGCTCTCCTTCCGGGTCGATTTGAATGGATCGACAAAAGGGCTGTTAAGGCTGCGATATTTTAAGGCTTAGCTCGTAAGGGATCATTTTCAGCTAGCCAGTTTTAGTTTTCAGACAACGGGTTTTTTTCAGGCATTAATTTCGGGTTGTTTTGATTGGATCGACAAAAAGGCTGTTGAAACTGCGTAAGATTTTTAAGGCTTAGTCCAAGCAGGCTTGTTTCAGCTGGTGTATGAGTAGTCAATTATTCATCCAACGAAAATTTATTTTCATGCAATTGAGAAGTTAATTTTAAAAACTTCCGCCTAGTTAAAATGTTGTCATTTTAAGCTCAACTCAATAAGTATGGAAGCTTTGATTTTTTAATTTTGATTTTGGTAGGTATTTAGAACGGACTCAATCGTTAAACCAACATTCAAACATTTAAGATTTCAATGAAGTTTTACAATAAAGAAAAACAACTAGCGTGTTTACTAACTCTCGTTTAAATACTAAATCGATTACAATTCCTCGAACACTCAAAGGAAACGCGAACCATGACCTACGTCAAATCCTTGGCAGTTGTCCCGAAGACAGCGATACATACATGTCTGAGACGCTATCGTTAACTATCGTTGGATGCCCTGAGCATGCTCTTAACTGTTGTGTGAGTACAGTAATTAATGGATGTAATTAACCACAATGTTGTTAATTAAAATTTAATTTTTAACTGCCCATTAATGTCGTACGGGTTAAGGGTTTAGTGTAATTTATTTGCCACTACTACTATTACTAACTGAAAATATTCATAAGTTTCTCTGAAAGTACACAAATAAGAAAGCATAATTTCAGGTAAGGCATTTTATATTTTTTTTATAAAGAGGCTAACAACTCACTTCGAGGCTCACTCCACCTGATGGTAAGCGGTAGTGAGATCCAAATATGAGGTCGACAGGCACAATAGACCATATTGAGCCTGTCGCACCCACCCTGAAAGCCGTGAAAAAGGAGACCACTGCTGCGGCAACAACGAGACTAGGCGTGGAGTCTCGCATTGGTATTGAGCTGTGCGGGTCCGAGTTGGCCAGTCCACCGGACGGAAGGGCCCCCGTGTCTACGGGTCTCCCTGGCCGGCGGGCTGACCCGCTCCGCCCGCACAATACCGCCGCTAAGACTCCACTGGTCCGGCGCTTGCCGCAACAATGGTCCCCCCTGGCTCCGGTTCGTACTGTGCTGATCCCGGAACGCGACCTGACCAAGAGAGGTCAGAGTCACTTGGCGGGTTTTACACAACTGTATGGTGGTAACAGCAACCGGTCGACAAAATGTCTCCCACCTGAATATCATTCATTTTATATAAGTATTAGAAAACATCACGAATATTGAGCTCAATCTATGCCATTTACCATAAGAAACACTTTAAGTTACAGAATGTTTCTAAAATCAGTTTCTAGAATTGGAAAAAAATATTAATTTTGTATTATGTGTCATTTATACGCCGAAGATCATTTGACAAATTACATGCACATACAAACCGGATGCACAATGTAGAAAAGTATAAGTCATCTTGTCCTTTATTGAATAAACCTATAGGTTTACTAGTGACTCGCCCTAGCTCCGCTTCGGGTATATTATACATAATAACCTTCCTTTTGAATCTCTTTCTATAAAAAAAAACCCCATCAAAATCCGTTGTGTAGTTTTAAAGATTTCAACATACATACATACAGACAGATGACTTTATACTATGTCGTGATTCTGGTCTTTGCAGTTTCCTGATTAATTAAAAAAAGACGTGTGGCACTCTGGGACTGCCGCGGTATAGCTATTGCATAGCATCGTCCGATTTCGGAGCAGCTCGTCTCGATTCGTGTGAGTTTCGTAGAGTCGTACAATACGTCTAACCGCACGCACACAAACACGTGCCGAAGTCTACCGAACTGAAACGACGTTAGACGATTGTGAGGTTTTTTTCGTTACGGAATTTCTTGGTTCGGTTGCCGCGCTCAAAGCCCGCGATAAAAGCTATGCAATAGCTTAAAAACATATATATGTACCGAGATTAAAAAGATAATCCATTTCAATTAACCGTATCCATTGTACGCGACCTGTTTCCGCTCATTTTATCTAGATATGTTTAGGTGTGTCTAATTTGTCCCGGGGCCACTCTTCATCATTATACCGCTTCCTTCTGCTCTCACCAGATGGTGCTTTGAAGAATAATTAATTGACATACAACTTATCACTGCTAATTTATTCGTCTGGATAGACAGCGTGTGTCGCCAGTTTGGCAGTATTCCATCTACGAAGCCCTCATCCGATCTCAACCTTAAGTTAAAAAGTATAGAGTCTAATCTTGATTGGAGTGCTAAGCTATATTTTCTTCTTTCTCAATAACATATCGCTGTTCAATTTTACACCTTCAATCAGGAACGCTAAAGGTTATTTTGCTTGTTATGTTTTCATAGATTAACTAAAACTCTTCAGAGTCTTAGAAAGACCTAAATTGAAGCCAAAATAAACTGAAATTGTGAATGACGTATGTCGTAACGGTAACGGTGACTGCTGTTTGACAAATATAGTGTGGCCAACGCAAATATGACGCGTAAGTGGGTCATAAATGGTTGTGCAAAAATTAGTTTTGTGTCAATATTCAAGGATTGGGCTATCATTCTTATCAAATATTATACGTTTGGTCCATTAATAGATATCATTAATTTCCTTAATACGTTTGATCCGCCTCTCTAAAGCCTATTTTGGTAGAAAAAATAAAAATAAATATCAAAGAAAGAAAGAAAAATATTGTATTTAGTTACCAACACAAATTGCATAAAGGCTGAAATATTCAATAAATAAATAAAATAAAAGTAAAATAAATTGTACTGCACTACTATTTGTACGGCTTAGATCATCTTTACTAAATGACACTAGAAATTGATATAATAACAGCTGAGCACAAACAAAAAGACATCAACGCACTAAATTTTTTGTACTTATAATAATATTTGTTTGAAGATATAGACAACGTTATTTATTTATTAAATTAAAACTATAAAATATAGGCTTGGTCATACTATACTATTCACAGCAGAATTAGCCAAGTAAGGAAAAAAGAGTGCACAAATGCATGCGCAAACACAGGTGCACTATCCACTTTCCCATTAATCCAGCTCAATTTCCAACCGGAGAGAGCTTTGCCTCCTGAAACCATAAATAAAACAATACATTTCAACCTGAATTTTATCGCACCAATAATCGATAACGTTGTATCGATAAAAATAACGAGTGATCGCGAATCATTACCAACGCTTACATTAGGCGAATCAATCGATGGGAGTGGCGGCTGAATGCGCTTGAGTTGGCACCGAGACGTCTCGTGTTTGTGTTATAAAGTAGTGTTCACTTATTTATTTTATTTATTAGGCCAACAAGGAAACTCGTACAATGTAAAGCTGACGAATATGAGGAAATGTTGCAGTTTAAACAGTTGTAGTGCTTGAACGACGAATTATTTCAATTTAATGATATGTTTTGATTGGGGAATTAGTTATTTTATGTTGCTGATTTTATACACTACTATTGTTAATATTTTTTTAATGACTTTTTTGCCTGAATAATTTAAAGCCTATCAAAAATGTTAACTAATTTAAGGATAATAACTAAAATTATGTATACAATTGGATGGATTCCTTAACACTAACATTAACGAAAAATCTAACAAAATTAATAATACAATAACCATCGCAGAAATTGCACAGGATAATCAATATGAGCACTATATTCGTACACTAAACTTATAGTCAAATGCATCAGTACATTATATAGGTACTCTGTACCGAATCCCACTGCGTTATTATGAAACGATGTAAATATTTACAGCAATTCGCGGGGTTAATAAAATCATTTCGTACTGCAAACTTGTATTTCACCGGGCGTTGACGCAGCGATCGTAATTTAGAGCGTCTTGACTTTTACTGGTATACTCGGTTTTGGGGATGCGTAGTCAGATATGTTTGTTTCTCAATCTGTTGTTAGTTAGAATACATTATAAAATAAATCAACGACATCACATACAAAGAAATGAGTGATTAGAACGTACATATGTTTGTGTTACAGATTTATACAGATACTATTTAACAGTAAATTATACAAAAAATCGTGAATAATGCCCTATATAAGTTGTAATCCCCCATATTTGTTATCATCATAATCCCAAATACGTCCCGATAAGGCCTTACTCAAATCACGCTGGCCAAGTGCGGGTTGGTTGACTACACAACCTAAGAATTTCTTCGTGGGTGTGCAGGTTTTCTTACAACGACGTAGCGCCACTGTTAAAGCGTCAAATAATCCTACTTATACAAATTTGAAACCTAAAAACTCCTTCGTAGATGAGCAGGATTCCTTAAGTTGTAGCTTCACCGTTAAAGCGTCGAATAATGGTACATACGAATTTCTTATTTGAAAAACACAGCAGTACGGTGGGGTTTTGAACTGGCAGTTAAGAGTAGACGCAAGAACTCGATGGGAGTAACCAAGGCACCAGGGTTGCATAAGCTCATAAGAGTCCATTCCACAGTGGAGCAGTGCTGCAATAACCAAACAGGAAAAATCTCTCTTCACTCCTTAATATTGCTTTGCACGGAACTTTAAAATTAGAATCTTATTCTGACTTTTCCGTAGTAGTAAATGTTTGTATGAATTACACGGATTCCGCGGAGCTGTTTAGGTGAACACGTCCAGAATAACTATTCAATTAATAGGAGCATTAATGAAGTCGGTCAGAACATTGAGGCGCCTGCTATCGGGCTAGAAGCTATGTAATCCGGTACACGGGTGTAGGATCCTTGGCTTGCCTACCTACCATATTTATGTATACTACTCTGGATACTAATATATTCTAAGAAATGCTTTAGAACTTCGTTCGGAATGAGATTAATCAATTTAACGTGGCATGCTTTTAATTTTTTCAATAAAGACATTTAATAATAATAATAATATTTTTATTTCCATAATAAACATCTACATACTTACACGATATCTTTAAATCTAGCGACTCTGCACTAAGCACAATTGCTTGTATCGCAGCAGGCAACACTCGAAATATACCGTCACCTTTTGTAGACACCTGACTAAGACAATAAACTGAAAGTGTCCGGGAAATTTACCATGTTGTTTTGTTTTAATCAGCTCCCGATATTTCGGCACTGTTGCAAGCGCCATGATCACGGGTGATTTTCTAATGTGCGTAACCATGACAGTTTAAAATTATATATAGGACAATAAAGATACTAAATGTTTGATTTTGCTTCTGACTTAAAAATAAGGGTAAAGACATTCAGTTACTAACAGTCAGTTCACTAAACTCGTGTAATAAATCATAACACACCTTTTTGCTTCGTCGGACAAAGAATGAATCCACTCGCACATCGCACACCTGCGTTTCGCACAGTGATTTAATTCGTGTCAGTCATTTATAAAATGTCAACATGATATTACCAGAGTAAATTGATTGCACAACTTTATTTATCGCTGGGATACATAAATTATCTTCGGATAATTACCTAACTTTCATGTCACATTGCGTCATTACCGTTTTCGGAGCAGTAAAAATTTAAATGCCGACAATCAATTAAAGAAATTATAATAAAATGAGAGCAATAAATATGTGACAGATTATTTTTTGATAAATTACCTGATGTTATGAATGGTCTTCGTTTTTTCTGAATCACTGGATTGGTGGAAGCAAATGCTATAACTTACTACCATATGACTATAAGAGGTCAAACTGACACAAACATTATAATATGACGATATTTTTTAAACTTTTTTGTTTTTTCTTTCATTTAAATTTAATTTATGATGGATTAATTTCGCCTGTAAACTTTATTATGATATTATTTAACCCGATAATGTGTTGTACTTCAGATTTGTAGTGCTCTCACAAATAATAGACAACACTATTGTTCGTCCATTTTTAATGGTAGTCTATCCTCATGCCAACTATCCTTACTATATGACATAGTGACATTTGTCCCTGTAGCACTTATTCTATCAAACACATATCGCATAAAGTCGACCGATGACCTACAACAACTCACGTCCAATGGCACCCATTCACCCCAAATCCGTCACTACACACGACCAATCGTGCGTGTCCATCGCCGATACCACCACAAAACAATCAATCAGCCTCCATCATCCGTTCTCGGAACATAGTCTACAGACGCGTCTAAATTTATGCCCGCACTCGATTCTGACAATGAACTCTGGATGTGTAAACAGTGGATCACTCTTCGCGACCTGGCGGGGTGCTGTCGACACCCGACCGGCCCATAAATCGATGCCACGGAGCAACTATGAAGAAGAGACGGCCTATGCCACTGGGAATTCACGAGGTCCTAACGACGACTGTAGGTAATAGTGTATACGTGGTAGGAGGAGTGAGACAAATAATTTATAATAAATAAGTATCTGGGACATTACCACTCATTTGACCCCAAACTAAGCAGAGCTTGGACTATGGGCGTCAGAGACTACAGTGTTATAGTGATATACATACACACTTAGTTATTTATAGATACATACTTAAATATTTTCAATTTTATTGTCCCGAGTGGGAATCGAACACTCGACTCTTGGAACCGCCAGCCAGGGTCAGTTACCACTATTCTACCGAGCCAGTCATATTCAGTTCCAATTAGACCACCAACTCTCCATCTTCTGTAAATGACATGTACATATTCCTCCATGAAAGTAAAAAATTAGGTACACAACTACTATTTATACTTAGATACATACAGGCAGGTAAAATAAGTGTGTTGTTTACACTTTCTTCGTGATCAACTTCAAGCACAAGTTGAATTTTACGACACTATTTGGTAACATTACGATTTACATTATAACTATTATGGTAATGGCAAATCTAGGAATCTACACATCGCGGTTTTATCCCATGAAACTACCGAATTATTGGAGTATTCATACCCCAATGTATCAAAAGCAAGACTTCTCATCTTAAATAACGTTATTCAATAAACCCTAAACACAACATCCGCTGAAAAATGGCGCTATCGGTATTTTTACGCTATCAATTCTTACGATAGAGGCTAATTACTCAATACTACATAGTAGGCGTGGCGAATTAAATATTTAGAATATTGGGTGAATCATAGGAGTTGAAAATTGATAAGGAATTGAGATATTTCATGACGTAATTGAATGTATGAGTTTATAATAGACTTACGATAAAATACAAAAACGATAGTTTGATATTAAGACAGTGATTTAACTTTTAAGTAAGTATCCTTATTTATATTATAAATCCGAAAGTAACTCTGTAAGTCTGTCTGTTTGTTACGCTTTCACGCATTGAATGCTGAACCGATTTAAATGACATTTGGTACAGATATAGTCCAGAGCCCGAGGAAGGACATAGACTTTTTAACCGACTGCGCTATAAAGAAGTAATGTTTTACCCGTTAAACGTCTCTACGCGGACGTAGTCGCGGGCGGAAAGCTAGTATTTCATACAAATATTGCATTAAAGCCGCGTCGCTTGTACTTTCAAATATGTATATATTTTTAAAATAATCTTTTCAATATTTGGCTTTTTATATATCTTTTAGGTTTAAAGACATTTATTTTACTCATAAGAACACAACAGTTCACTTAAAATGAGGTAATAATAACAATTTTTTACAAATTTAGCGCACAGCGCAGCTAAATAATTTTGCTATACAATGCAAATCAATACATAGAAAAAAAAACCTTTCCTCAACTTCCACCATTTTGGTGCATAATCTTATCAGTATGCGATTCAAACAACAAAACAAACTGGTTTCTTCGCAATCCGTCGACTATTACTAATCGTCGGGGCATTAGGAAGCGGTGGAGTCGCACACATGAGATTTTTTACCGACCTATTAAATAAAGTTCAGTATAGTAAAACAGAATTTAGCGCCAGTGTCATAATACTTAAAAATACCAAATTCATCGTCTACAATGATTGAGTGAGACGAATTTTACGACAGTCATATAATAACTTCTCTGATTGGAAATTGTACATAATTGGTGTATTGGTAACGGGATGCGAGAAGGAATTTTAACAAATGTTCTATTTTAAAAATGCGATGATGTAATTCAAACAGTTACATACCTGTGATAGGGCTATGTTTTATGTTTTTACCCGTAGGTAGTATTCATATTTTTATGGATTAGCACAAACATTCTACATAATAATGAACACGTATACTCCATAATTATACGTAATTCAAACATGTTTAACCTTTATTATAGAAATTCTCTTCCACTTTATCTACTTAAAACAACTGCATCAAAATTCATTTCCTTGTTTGCTTGTTTTAAAGCTCTTAGCTTACATTCAGGGCAGAGAGTAGCGACTTTGACTTATACTATGTTTATACCTACTTTGATTTATGCAGATTATGCCCTAAAAGTAGTCTATTTTCGTATCTCCAAACTATTTTGTTGTATTTCTGATTGTTGACTAAGTAAAGTCACCGTATAAAGACAGTCTTGGTGCAGCTCAGCTTCATGACTGCCCTCAAGGAGATCCGCAAAGTGGTCAAATGTGCAATATAGAATATCCATCCATGAGAGCGTCGATGGCTTGCGTGGTTGACTAAAGAATGATTGCCATTTTTAGGTTAAGCTTGTGCCTCTTGGGGGAACGTATATGGACTGATGATGGTGATCAATAACCAATGCAAAGTAAACCAAAATGCAAACTTAGATAACTACCCACTTCGCCAAAAGATTGCTAATAAAGCTGTCCAAGAAGCTCACGCTCACGTGTACTACGAAGACATAGAAGCATTAGTACTTGTCGCTAGATAATTCATATGATCTTAGAATTTATTTGTTCCTTTTAATTCAGCACCATATGACCGTATAATTATTTATGTATAGTTTTGTTTATGTGACTAAAGATAAAAATACATATAAGTTTTACGATTTTGTAAGTGATAAATAGCATAATACAACCAAAGTAAGTTCCTCTTTTGCCTGAAACACAGGAAAACCCTAGTTCAGGTTCACACATATTTTTACCCTGTACTCTAAAATATGTAATGTAGTTTTTAAGATCTAGTGGCGCCTCTAAAATCCTGGTGTTGGGATTGGAATAAGTCGTGGTGTTTTTGAGTAAAAAAAAAATATTTTTTCCCCGCTAACCCGTCAGAGGCACCCTTATTTGTAAGGACGTGGGTACGGCCGTCTACTTTTGCTCCTAATTACATAAGTACTACCACTGGATTTTGTGAGCTAAGTTTTCTAGTAAAGATTTTTTTTAATATACTTACTGATTCTCCCCTTTCTACCAGGGCGTCTGGAAGCGCAGTGATCCTCGACCCTCGCATGGTTTGCAAGAAGAGCCGGCGCACCAAAGGCCGCCTGGCGCAGATCTGCCGCAACGAGACTGGTCTGCTGAAGCAGATTGCCAGAGGAGTGACCCTCGGAGCTACGGAGTGCGCCCACCAGTTCAGGGGACGTCGGTGGAACTGCACCACCCAAAGGAGGAGTATGAGGAAGATTCTCATGAGAGGTTCGTTTGTAGTTTTTTTTTTTTATAAAAGGCTATCAAGATGACCTCACTCCACCTGATGGTAAGCGGTGGTGAGATCCAAATATGAGGTCGACAGGCACAATAGATCGTATTGAGCCTGTCGCACTTACCCTGAAGGCCTGTTTAAATGACGTTTCAAGCCCCGCCTGAAGAGCCCGGGATCATAGGAGTGATGTTTTATCTTCTCGTAACTACATGTTTTAAACTAAAGTCGTGACGCGACGCGGGAATCGACTTTGCTTTGGTATGTATCCTTTAATCTTTAAAACTACGTAACTGATTTTGATGATCTTTTTAGATAGATAGAGGGATTCAAGAGAAAGGTTTTTGTGTATAATGTATCCGAAGCAAAACGAGGGCGGGTCACTAGTTTAAAATAAACAAAAAACTGAACAGAACCAACGTTCATGACTGAAAATGTCTCCTTAATAAGGCTATGGCTGTATCTTATACGCCTAATGAATATAATAAAATTTAGCTACTATGGAATGATGGAACATTATATTTTTTTAAACGTATCGTAACTTAAACTACAGGGCAATAAGAACGTGACAAATCCTAAATTTACTTTATGTGTGACCTTGGTTTCTCTCTAGCTAGAGTCTTAATTACAATGACATAAGAAAACTCCTAATAGATTGACTGTCAAGTTTTTCCTTATTGTTTTTGGATCACCGTAGCAGTCATGCATCTCACAATGCGCTAAAGGTGACTCAGAAAACTCATTCAAAATCGTGGTATTTGACGTATTCACAATGAATATAACACAACCGATACTTAAGAACCATACATAGTTATTCACACATGAGCCTAAGGGCTGCCATAAAACGCTACAGCCAAGTTGATCGGGTTTATCTCTCAATAATTATCTAGATACCACAATGGGTTTTATCGCATCAAAGCCGCAATTCACAATGTCCTCATGAATCATTCGTCGCAACTCCAGAGACATTTATTACTGCTATGTGCTAACGCGATCCGCCAATAGGTTTTGTAGTAATTAAACTTATGTGTCTTTTGAATATACTGACCGGAAACACGATACATTCTAATAAAGGCATGTACAGCAAATAGAGTTTTACTCTTGTTTCGTATAATACGTGTAATAAAGACATTATAGTATATTCTTTCTTTCTTTCTTTCTTTTCAAACATCAGATTTACAACAATTAGAAGTCAGTTAATCAAGTTAAATCTCTCTAGACAGCTCAATTATTTGTCTCACATGGTCTCTTGTAAATAATACTGTCCTGTTTTTTTTTATCTGATAATTATCAAATATCTATTAATTGATTATATCAAAATACTGTTAGTAAAAGTTTTAGTGAACAAACATTTAAGTTGATTTTACTATACCCACATTTTCTTAATTTTTGCCTAATATCCATAAAACTTAAAGGTCAAAGTGAAAAAAGGTTCACAAAAGTGAATTAAGTTATAAAAAGCTCTGTGAAAACCGCAATCCAAACCTTCAACAGCCTGACACGTCCCGACCTGTGGAACATTTAAAGCGGCAATAGGTTTATCAGCGAATGAGTTCATCAACATTTTGTGATATTGTAAACGGCAGAGGTCCGCTACCTGCCGCTTTATTGGCCGCACACAAAAGAATGCAAAATGTGTTAAATCGCACAGATGGGTATCTGTTCTAATTCGATTAGCCCACGAGAGTTGATTTTTATGCGACCGCTCATTTATCTAAATGCGGTCGGTAGTGATGGTATTGAAGGTTTTTGACATCGATGTTTTAGGACTCGGTCTCGGAATTTCAGGACAATCGGAAATGGAATACAGTCTAATTAATAAGTCGATTAGGCACGAAACTTTAAAGTGCTGTCAAAATTAGTTTATGGAATTTTTATTTTCAATAGATCCTAAAGAATATTTTCTGATACTTTTTCTTTTTCTGAAACAAAAAAGCTTTATTGTAATTATTTTTTCTTTTCATTTCTTCACTCTGAAGTCGAAAAAAAAAACGAAGTCTTTCATAAATTCAATATGTGCAAAGCGGTAGAATTGCTTAATTTATTTCTATTTCGTTAATACAAAAATACTCAAGAATGATAAAATATGTAAAACAAAAGATAAAGTTAAAATTCGACAGCTGCACATCACTAGCGGCGCGGCCATTAGTTGTCGACGTGCATTCATTTGGGACTCATTAGCGTAAATTAAGTGGTATTTGTCAAAATTTCGACCGCATACAAAATATTTATAAAACGCCACCACCCCGGGTTTAAGGCATTCTCCAATAAATTAGAGCGAGGGGGCCCACACCTTCATAATCCAAGAAAAAAACTTCCTTAATCCAAAGTGTTTATTACACATACGCAACTATAAAACATAAATTACGCAGATATTAAATGTCAACGCTTATTTTTACGACTTTGTTGGAATATCGACAGTCATTTTGCTAATGTAAAATACATTAATTAAATATTTTATTGGTGGGCATGATAGCTTAATTCGTCGCTTTTGTTTATCGTTTTGGTTGGCGTTTTTTTAGCGAAACGTGATCATCTTATCGGCTAATGAATTCTTGAGCTTCTAAATCCTGAGGGTTTGTGAGATAAGGGCAGAAGTGAGGTCAATACAAAATTAATTATTAAAAAAGTAAAACAACGCCGGTAGTCGTGTGGGCGGCGGGTCGAAGGGGGTGGGGGGAGGGGGGGTCAACAAATTAGGTTAAAAGCCTATAAATTGATGCGAACAGAGCTGGGTGGCGCGGGCGCAGGGCTACAGAGCTGAATTAGTCCCGGATTCTTTATCACTTTGTGACAAGAAAAAATATCGACTACGGGGTGTCCATATTCACAGATAAGCTTTTTTGGAGCTTCCAAATATTTGTCCAATGAATTTGCAATTTTCGGACTGCATTTGTTATTTCGTTCAACGAAATTAATGAATAACCAATATCGTTATTATTGCGTAGCTAGCATATACGACATATGCTAGTATATAATTTTTTTTTGTACTTACCGTGAATATTCATTTTATAAATGAGAACTTTTTATCTATAAAAAAAATTCAAAGTAGATATAATTTTATGACTGTGGGAGCATATTCAAATCAAATTCAGATTTTATCAACTATAAAGATTTCAACACTATAGCAGTAAGTGATTAAGTTAACAGTTTTATGTTCTCTTTCAATAAATGCCAGTGATTAGTACCTATAAAATTATATTAGCATCAATTCGGTTCTTCTATTTATGTTTTTGCAGTAATATTTAATTCATTCGTTTCGAAGATTAAGATATCTAGGACTGCGCTTATGATACCTAACTTTTGTAAACGACCGTTTTATGTATTTTTTTTATGTTTATATTTTTCTATACTGGAATATCCGCTCTCGTAGAGCTTAATAGCAGAACCCCCTGTAGACGAGTACTCATGAGAAAAATAATCATCGTTAATTGCCCCCTTCATTAGTAAGTCCGTGCATACCTCGGTTCGTTGTTTTTTCGGTGTCAAATCTTTATCAATGAAAAAAGATTTCATTCTTATTTAAATTTCGTTATCGAAAATGTACTGCCCAATGATGGGTGACCGTTTAAATAACGCTTTGAATGTCCACGGTAATAGTTCTGGCATCCATAATGATTTTTATGTGGAATTTGATAAGTAAATTATCAATTAGGTAGCTAACTTATATCGATGCTCACAATTATTACATAAATATTGCTATCATCACAAAAAAAATCTCGTCTTGCTTTTATTGGCCATTTAAGCTTAACGTAATAAGTAAAAAAAGAGAACTTTTTATGGAAATTAATTCGGACCGCGGCCAACATAAACAAAATCAAAACAGATCCCGATCCGAACACGACAGTATCAAATCGTAAATACCCCGACACCTTATCTGGCTAGACTCGACGCCAAAGCCGATTTCCACTTAAAACAAAACAGGCTAATTAAGCTATAAACAAAGCCACAACACGGCCCCCAAAATATTGAGGAGTCCAGGCTCAAACTAATCTCTGTAGGCCATTAACTGTCGACAGGTCCCAGCGAGAGGTCCCCAAAGGCCCATAAAGATTACCACACGATAAGTGGACTACTGGACCAGCGGACCTCACACATGTCTGAAGATCGACACATAAATATAAAGGAATGGCTTCATATCGACAAAAAACTCGGCGATAAATTTGGCGCCCTCCACACGTAAATGTTCTTAATTATAGTGTAATCCGGGGCGCATTCGGTCATATCTAATCTGTTCACTCTTATGGTCGATGCCCATTCACTTTGTGGGCTGTGGGCTGTGGGGGCGACGATCGTTACTTTTGTCGATATCGATTATTGAGTTAGGCCCATCACTGCACGATTATCATAAAGTTTAACATATAAGATGTTCCTGCGGTGCGATTATTGAATGTAAACTTTTTAAAACAGAATTCCATTCACCATGTTGGTCATTTTAATAGGCCAATGATTTAGTCAAAGCGATTAGTTTGTTACGTAAATTAGATACACAATAAAAATTAGGTACTTTTTTACGCTAAATAACTGTCGTAATATTTATGAGAAGAGAACCCATTTTTTTATTGTTAATTCAAAGCATTTAAAAATGCATGAATGCGTGTACAGTAAAATACATGTATTGTTTCAGTAGGTACTCTGTAGTTTGTTTTGCTCTGTGAAATATAAATGACTAGCGGTCGCACACGACTTCGTCCGCGTGGAACTTAAAATAGCCTTTAATGTACATTGTAAAATTAACTTTGTTTTAGTGAAAATCCCGTCGTAATTGGACCAGCCGTTTCAGAAATTAGCAGAAGCAAATATACAGACAAAAATGTTTTTGATTATGTTTTTGTTATTGGTACCCGATACAGATTCAGACCCATTCAATGAAAAGTCGTTATTTTAATATTACAAATATACACTTGATTTTTATTTAGTTGTATTGATAACAATCAGCCTAACCTACCTATAACATTATTTATCATAAGTTTTCTTAATTGATGATAATTCGATATAAAACATTGATTGTCACGTGTTATCATCATCATCATCAGCAGTTTACATCCCCTCTGCTGAGGCACGGGCCTACCCTAAACTAAAGCGATGAGGCCTTAGTTATAGTTACGTTATCTGTGCCTTAGTCAACCACGCTGGCCAAGTGCGGGTTGTTCGACCACACAACCTAAAAATTTCTTCATAGGTGTGCAGGTTTCCTCAAGATGGTTTTCCTTCACCGTTAACGCGTCGAATAAACGTTATACAGACAGTTATATTCACGATTGACTTTAGTATGTCATTGGCTGATTTCAAAAGCAAAACATCTGTTATTCAATCTCAAAAAGGAGAGCTTATCTCGGGTTATTGCGACTACTATAAATAACATTAGAGTCAAATTTAAAATTAGCTGCCTAAATCCACCTTGGCTTTGTTTATTTGAAAATGTAAATGAAGTTCTTATTTTAATGGCTTTGACTTTCCGTTTGTCTGAAAGACCAAAAACAACGATCAGTTTCGTCAGTCTCGTTAAATAACAATCTAGTATGTTATTTTGTTCATTTCAGATATAACCAAAGAGTTTTTCTCTCCTTAAGCTAAAATCTCGAATTCTCGGTACAATAAAAAGTTGTTTTTTAGTTTAATTTATCTGCTAAAGTCTAACTCTCAAGTTAAAGAGTTAGACTGCGTTGGGATACAGTATGATCCCAAAATAAGCAGATTACAAGGCTCAAGACTCGGTGAACTACCGAATGATGCATAATATTTTTTTGAAAAAATAAATTAGACACTAATCGAAGGTCAAATTTGGGAATTCCACTCTTAACCTCTGACCATCCATACAAACCCTGGTTGAGGATACCTGTATCATAATATTACTGCTACAAATAACTCCGTTTCATCTCTCAGCAGGTTTATACCAAGCCAATAAGCCTTAGATCAGTTTTTGCAGATATTTAATATATACCTCAGAGTTGAGAGCTTGATCTACCTATCTAATTTCGTCATCAACTCGCAATAACGAGGCAGTAAAGAAGGCTTAATATGGCCAGTTTAGCAACTAATAGCCGCTTTCCTTAATAAACCACTCTCATGGTAAATTACTTGGCTAAAAAGACAACAGGATAGCTCCTTTAAGCATCACCTACGCAAGGACAATACATCGAGTTGTCAACTCGACCGCTTCGGAATTCTTAAACGGACTCAGGCGTTTTATCTCATCTGATTAATTCAAATATTTAGCGCAATAAATACGACTTGGGGTAGGGTTGCCACGGGGTAATATTTGGTTCATCCGGATGGTGAATTGTCCGGCAGAACGACTGACCAAAGGCCATCCCAAAGCGCTGGTAGAGTCGACTTCTGCATTTGACGATTGATAAAAGACTAGCTAAGATAAAGTACAAAAACAGACCTAAAATTTACTTGTTTTGAAATATATGGGATCTATTTACGCTCTTTATTAATTTATTGTGCTATCAGCTTAAAACACGCTATTGCAGCTTGTATGTAGTTGAGGAATATGATGTCTGGTCTATAGAAAAGTCTGTAGGTACTAATTGGCTGATGTAATGATAATTTTCAAAACTCATCTTTTAATACACCTTTCATGCTGAAAATTAAGTTAGAAATTTACTATTATGTCCTAACAATGCATAGCGATGGTTAGTCAAACGAAAAATTGTCAACGAAACTTATCAGAAGTCTATCCTCTCTGTCGATCTGCCTGCTCTGAAGATTGTGATCCGTCATCCGGTTTGAACCTGTCCGGCTGAATCCGAGTAGCCGTGTAGCAGCCCTACAGAGGGTGCGGGCGCGGGGCGGCTGTCACCCTGACGGCGGACGGCGCAAGCCAGCAATTGCGTCAAGCCAGCGTGTCACCGCGCGACCATTGTGCCGCGATATATGAGCGGCGAGAGATCGCTGCGCCCTCGCCCGGCCACCTGATTTATCGACGTCCTACCCCGGCCGCGCTGTCGCCGCCCGAATAAAGCGCATTCTCACGCTACCGACGACGGGAGACGGGAGGCTCGTCCCCGTATTTAAATGGAACGATCGTTTCTCATTCCTTTCCCCCAGATATTTTACGTCGGGTAATACGATACGACACTGTCCGGCTCTTTCTGCAGTTTCGCGTTCGTTTTTTCTCCTCGGCCCGCTATTGTTCACTTGTCAATTTCTTTGGCTAATGCGAGTAAGCGTCTCATTATGCGGTGCTGTGCGTCCGCGACGCGCATTCGGTGTTGTGACAGAAACCACCCACCGGAAGGGGCCGCGTCATTCACTCGCGCACAAAACGCGATTTTATTCAACGTACGTCCGATGGCTAATTTGAATGGATTGTGCCCGTTTAATGGGAATAATTAGCCCTGTGGAAGCGTCCAAACTGCGTCCGTGCATCGCGCTTGGCTTTTGTTCTTCTAGTTAGCGCTCAATTAACGCGAGATGCAAAGGTTGCCTCACGTCACTATTGTGGCGAATGCAACCACACGCACCTTACGGCCACATTATAAGACGGTGATTTTGCAAGCAGTGAACAGTTATACGCCGTAACGTATTTCTCACGGAGACGAGCGACGGTCGATGTCCAACCTGAATACCTCGCAATAACCGACTTCCCTTATTTTCCCTCATTAAACTGAGCGAAAGAACTCTTTAACACAAAGTTATTTCACTGTTTAATAATTCTTTTGGGATTTTTAAGAGGTGAGTTAAGTTGATCTTTCTCAGCGCCTATTTTAGTGTGGGGCATTTCCGTTAATTTGCGACGTTGACAGCGCGGATTGTGGGAGCGTCGCGAGCGCCTGTCGGTGGAGACTGACGGACGGGCCGTTCGGGAAAAAAAACGAGGTGGAATAACCCAGAAGTTAGTTGAGACACATATACATGATTGGGCCTCGTGGGAACGAGAGGTGGGTTTGTCAAAAGACACGATCTCGCGTTTTGTACGACGGTCGGACGATATCGCTCCCATCAGAGCCGAGCTTGAGACGTCGATTACTGGGCTGATGTTTGACTTTCAAATGGCTCGGCTATTGTTTATTCCGCGAGGGGCAACAAGCTGACATCCAGTATATGGAGCACTTATAAATATGTAGCGAGGCTTTATTTGGCGTTCCGCGATCGTTTGTCAGGTGCGTTTGAGGCTTCTAGTAAAATTGGATAAGCTGCGTGTTTTTTGATTAACATTTACTCTTCGGAGATTACACGTTTTCATGCATTGTTGAACTTGCAGGGAAAATATTTTGTAGGTATGTAAACAATGCCTCATTTGTCATTTGGTGACAAGCGCCGTGTGAATGCTTAGAAGTCCGAAATACTCCCGGACTGAACATTTGTGACATTTTCCATCAAGAAATTTCTTTCTTTTTTTTGTAAACCTTTTTCTTTTTTTTGTAAACCTTTTTCTTTTTTTTGTAAACCTTTTTCTTTTGTTTACATGTCAAATATTAAGTAAAATACGTATTTTAGACACTTTCATTAATATTTTGTGAACAGCTAAGTCTTCGTTGTCGTTATCGCCATTACTCGCGCTATAATAATAACGCGACTGCCACCACATTTCATATAAATTATACTTATACTCCTTACATAATACTTGTCTCACCGCGCTAATAAACTTATCAAACAACAACCGCAACACAATCTAATCGCGCGTATTATGACGTCCCGATTTATGCAGTTTGCAACCCAAGCCCTGCATTCTTGCGCGTGCACATCAACCCTTAGCACTGTCATACTCGTCTCTGACACCAAGTATCGCGTTGCTTGAGCGTAAAGCCTGTTGCAACAATGTGCATGCTGCACTAGCTCGTAAATATGTCCTGCCCTTAAGATATGACGTGTAGGAACTCGTAGGCAACTTCTAGATAGATGGATTTGAAAATAATTATTCAGCTAATAGATAGTTTGGTTGGTGAAATTGTTTTGGTTCTTGGTCCAGTAGGTTCAATTTTGAATGTTTGTACGATAAACACCCGGTAGAACTATTTCACGATTTTTTTTTAAAGATAAAAAATATTTATTATAACAACAAGGCAAGATACACAAAATATAATATTAACTAAAACATACAACAAAAAATAGCCTAAAATTGTTGGCAGACTTTACAATGGGTATATACTGTGGCACCAACACTAGAAAAGCATCTGTATCGCTGGTGCATTTACGCTTACCTTAATAAATGTGGCCTCTTTACACAATATAATATAAATTTAGCTTACATATTCCTAGTATAGTATAGGGGTGCTTAGAGAGATCCCTGTATTTGTACTGTGTCCTCAAAGATTTCAATTAACGTTACAAAGAACAAAGCAAGATTGGTTAATTAAAGTCAAGCGATTCGTTGTAAGCTTTATATCCACCAGACTACTTAATGATTCAGACTAAAATTTCAGATTTTCTATCGATTGATGTCCTCTAGTTCATTCCTGTCTTCTTAGAAGATGCATCACTTTATGAAATATTAACTGGTTCCAGATCTTGATAGTCATCTCAAACTGACCGATCGAACTATAAATACTCACATACTTACTCAACTATGAGTTACGCTAATGCATAAATAGTTCGACGAAGGTGTGAAACGCCGAACCAATTACAACATTAATCACTTGTTATAACAACATAAATTATGTTGATACGGACAAGTGGGAATGCCTGAGGGAACGTCAAATTGAGCCGATAAGGCCCGAGCCGAGATCATCTGCAGAAACCGTGTGTGAAATTGTTGGGAATTTTGCAATTTTAATTTTATTTATAACGAGACGGCGCAAGATGATAGGCGGGAGCGGTGATGGATGGTTTAAATGGTTAGTGTCGATTTAACACAATTACCTATATTACAAAGACAAGACTTAACTTTTAGTATATTACACAGAGTAAGCCACTTATAGGAACACAATAATTCACATAATTACGCACCACAACTGTTTACATTTTTGTATTTAAACAAACTACTTAAGAAATTATAATTGTAATGTTATTATTACTATCCATACCAAATATAGCGTTCACAAATATATTTACTAAGAATATGTACATAGACTTCAACATGTAATTATGTAGTTGTGATCTAGATACCTGTCGTACAAGTGTTTATCTTCGCATTTGATTTTTTTTTAAACTTGTAGTAAAAATCATACTCATACATGTATAACCATGATAATAATCCTTTGAAAGATAGTGAGAAAAGTAACGCGTACTTATATCATCTACATACTTATAAAAAATTGTTTTACATAAAATTAGTTGAATAGACTTTCCTAGCTTGCTGTTCACAGATAGCAAGGAATCGTGGTAAATATCAGACTCATTAAAACAGTCGAATACATTCCTCTTCTTTTGTACCTACAAGCATAAACACAATCCCACTAGTTCCAGTACGCAATTGCATATACATACAGTTTATGTTATAATAGACTAACAAGATGACCTTACTCTACCTGATGGTAAGTGGTAGTGAGATCCACATATGAGGTCGACAGGCACATATTGAGCCTGTCCCACTCACCCCGAAGGCCTGCTTAAATGCCCTTTCACGCCTCGCCTGAAAAGCATCATAGGAGGGAGGGAAAACATGAGCAGCAAGGGCATTCCATGCCTTAATGACACGGGGCAGAAGAGATGAACTAAACCTCTTGTTCAGAGCTACCAGCGCCTGCATTGACTTGACTGGCTCGGTGGAACAGTGGTTAGTGACCCAGGTTTACTACCTACGGTTCCAAGAGTCGTGGGTTCGATTCCCACTCGGGACAAATATTTGTGTGACGAACATCGGTGTTTGTTTCGTGTCTGGGTGTGTTATTAAATATATTTAAGTATATTTGTGTATCCACTGTCGTTCTGATTTCCGTAACACAAGTGCTTAAGCTACTTACCATGGGATCAGATTGATGTATGTGATGTTGTGAAATATTTATTTATTTATTTATTTATTGTATCTTAGCCCGCTATATCCTACCAATTAACCCCCATCGGACGTTCCCGCTAGAAACTGATAAACTGAAACTCGCTCCCGATACAGATCGCCGTCGCATTCACGGCGCGAGACGGCTTTAAATTAACCGTTCACGCACTCCCGTTCAGGAATTTTAGATTTGAGATGGACGAACACTTGTAGCCTGAGCTTTCGAGGCTAATCAGCTGATTCGGAATAAGGGCCGATCGCAGATGCTAGATGCGAACGTATTATTCGCCAGCGTTCGGATTTCAACACGCCATTGAATGCGCAGAAATGTTGCACTTCAGATCAGCTGATATGGAAGTGTCGTTTTGTTATATTTTAAGTTTATAGCAAGCGTGTAAATCGACTTGAAGTTAGCGATTTCTTAGTTATTGAACTTTAAAATATTTAACTAATATCTACTCTTTAAACGTATCTATAACCTAAACACTTAAACCTAGCTTTCAATTTACAACTCAGGACACCAAAAGTACATAGTTGTACATATTTTGTTGTTACAATGTTGGGAAGACAAGAAATAGATACTTTTATCTATTACTCAGAATGTTTTGTACTTCATGATTGTCTTATAAAGCTGTTAACCTACATTGTAAATTGAACTATTCTAAGCATAAGCGCTATTCTTAATAGATGTAAAGAAAACGATACATAAAGACTCAATGAAGATCTTAAATTGGCTAAATATTGTAATAACCGAGTCTAATGTAAATTTTAAAATTTGAAAAAATATCTTTATTGACCCTATGAATATATAGAGCACTAAAACAACAAATAAAGATATAACCAAGTCTAAATGATCTTAAATCATGGTTTTGCTAACTTCCGAACAGGAAAGGCACCAAATAACCAGGAATCGAACTTGACCATGTAAAACAGCCTTCACTTGGCGCCATCGTGATCCCCATTACACACAAACTCCGGAACGAATAAGGCATCCGACCAATTTCGGTCATGGCAGCCAATCTCAATTGGGATCAGCCAAGTGCGCAGGAAATCTTATAGTGCACAAGTGTGCGCGCAAATACAAGTGCACTCTCTGTTCTCCTAGTCTCATAGTTCGGTGAGACAGCAATCCGACTTGACCGATGAGAGATCGGGCGCAGGACCATCGGCTTAACGTGCTTTCCGAGGCACGGGCGTGCAACCGCCAACTTCCTAACTCCAGGCTGAGTAATACTTTACAGAAAAACTTACACAAAAATTTTGCCCGGCCCCGTACTCGAACCGGGGACTGGTTGTCTCGGTCCCTTACACAGCGCTAGCTATCAATAGACCAACGAGGCAGTTTACCGGAACGAATACCAATGCAACAGCGCATTAGCAGATAAAATCCAAACATTAGTTGCTATCGATCCATTTATTTATTGAAGCCACTCATTAAAATTAATGCTGGCAACGTTTCTAGATAGATTTTGTACTCGATGAGCTATTACATCCCGGAGTCATTTTGTACGCAAGTCATGTTCGAGTTTACGTATTATCGTCACATAATATCTTTTGCAAATGTACAGGACGGTCCAATAATGATTCATCGTACAAATACTTCTGTTCCTTATTCCTTCCAATCCTTATTCTTGCTTACACATTAATATTGAGCCGGAATGGTGACAATTATTACTGTTATAGATCATAATATCTCTCATTTTCAATATCGTCAGACCAAGATTTACAGTGTAAACTTTAGTTAGCAACATTAGTTAATTCAGCTTTCCTCAAGCTTTTAGATTCATGTTGGCTTCCATTGTTTAGTATGTAAAACATTATATTCCTTTGCATTCTTATTGAAATTGAAATCGTTGCACTACATTTAATATTTTTCAAGTGCCTTCGTTCTCCAGTCTATGTTTTTTATGTAGATAACGTTCCTTTCAGATTTTATTTACATTTCAATGCCTTCTAATCTATTCTTGTTTTTTTACAACTGCTACATCTGCAAACATCCAAGCTATATAGTTGACTACTCCTGCTGTTTGGGCTAGTGTAGGTTCATTACATACGTGTATGTATAAGGTACTGTCCTTTACATAAATAAGCTACATATTTATTTATTCATCACTGAACTCGCATATTTCGTCCACGTCCGAGTCGCAGTACATCGTGCTGTATACGACCAGAGCGAACATCACATAGTGGAACAGCAGCGCTATATCCATTGCGGATGCGCATTTAATTAACGTAGATTTGTATCATTTATTTATTACATTTTCATTTAAGGCAACCGGCAATGCAATTAGTAATTTTCCGAGTAAGCTATCAAGTGTCATATTACCATGACAGCCCTTGACAGCTCGACAGATATTAGTGATTTATGGCGTACATAACAGGCAACGAGGTCGCACAAAAACCGCCATCGAGCCGAGTGCATTAATTACGTTTCTTGCCAGAACTGGTTGGTATATTATAGATGCTGCGCTGGCACGCAGCAATGTTGTACACAATTATCCAATCCGAGAAAAATCGATGGGCATTTTCATGAGACGCCCGCGACTCACGTGCTCCTTATTGAACGAATGTGAATGGCGGAACGACTTCCAAGTATTTTGACCGTGCAAAAACCCACATCGACGCGTTATGGAACCCATACAACCTTCATGTGTGAATCAATTTGATTCAATCGGTTTTATTGATCGATCGACAATTTCGCTGAATTATTCAGTGGACACGAATATCGAGATTCCGCGGGCGCTCGTGGCATCGCGCAAAAAGCCGCAGTCATCAGGTACCCGAATATAATCGGCGGCGGTCGTCGTGGGAGTGGCTCGGCGCAGGACATATTTCGAGGCCGGAGACTCGAAAAAAGCGAGCGTTCGGTGATGAGAATGTCATGTCCCCCGTTTCCAACGACATATCTGCGAGTCGGGGCTGCGTTTTGTTATAATTACAGCGCATAACGCGGGCGGCGCGCGAGGAATGCTCGTTGTGTGCACCGCTCGGGTTTATAATGACGAGCGGTGTCGGGCCGCGCGCGCGTGTATCGACAGCGCGGCGGCGGAAAAACGCGGCGGCCGCGGCCGGCATGCGGGGGACCCGGGCGGACCGCTCCCAGGCCCGCGCCCCCCTCGCGCGACGCCACTTTTTTACCAGACCGCTAAACGACTAGCGAAATATCTCGAAATTGACATTCCTCTCATAATTCCACCGGAGGACGCATCCTTGCCGTCGTCCGGCAAAATTTAATCACTGCCCGATAAAAATGCCTATGATCGGGGACGTGTAATTACGGCTCGGATTCTGCGTCAAATGGGTGTGCCTGAGCACTCTCGCTTTTTTGCTGTGGGTCAATTATATAAATTGTTCGTGCAATAAATTTTGCTGTATCTCTTTAGACGGGTGGCGGGTTGTCGCTTTGTCGCGGGAATGCGTCGGGACGATACGTCGCGTCGCGAGGCCAATTAGCATGGGGTCGGTCCGCGATGCCGATCGCCTCCGCTGCGCCCGCGCCCTTATCTAATCTGAACTTAATGAATGCCACGCTGCTATCACTGAACTAAGATGCATTCGTGAGGTTTTACGCATGGTCTTGATTATTCATCAGTGTTACGGTCATGACCCACCTGCTGTCTATAAGAGTTTTAACCCTTCCTTCTTTTCAACCCCTTAATACTCCCTGTAATCAACTCGTCCTCTTGTGTCTGATGAAAATACAAAGAAAGGAGGTGCGCCACATACTATTGCACTAAGCACTAATTAACCTTATGCACTAAGTAACCTCTGATTAATTCAGTTCTGATTAATTCAGTTGTTGTTTACAGGTGTTATCCCAGTGAGTCAATCAAAGCCAAAGACATCATATTATGTCACAAAAATATAACAAACTCTGAACGCAAAGAACTGTTCAAAGCTTCTCATTTCTAAAAATAATTGATTTTGAAACCTCTCCCATACCATATTTGTACCAAATATACTTACAGTTATTCTATTTTATTCTATACCCTCAGGACAGGCACACATGAAATTCGTTGGCTTACCCTTTTTTCAAAGTCTGAAAACAGGCCAACAAAAAGAGAAAACCATTTCCACTACCCACCCACGGGAATCGAACCTCGACCTCAACAAAGAACCATACAGTGCGCTCTTATGCAATGCCCCCGGCCACGATTACACGCGTCTCCCTCCAACCATGACAGATTGTAGCTCACAGTGCCATCGCAATTGTTGGATGACCCGCTATCATTGTTGCATTGTGGATTCGACAATGCAACGGTTGCACAATGCAAATGACGTAAACATTATATTTCCCGTATGATTGCGCAAAATGCGCGGCCTTGGCTGAGTTCTGAAGCTGATGAAAATTTTGTTACTCAGATCATTCGCATGTTTTCTTTTCATTTCTTTTTTATGATAATCTACCATTAGTGGTCAAGATTTGAAAACACAGGCCTAAAAATCTAAGTAAAATACCGGGTACCTTCGTGTCACAGAAATCATGTAAAACCATTGTTCCAGTGACTTTAATCTCGTGAATTATGGCTTATTTATCTCTATAACTTATCAAACTTATAGAGATAAATAAGCCTATAAGAGAGTGTAAGAACAGTGCCTGTAAAATAGTTATCTAGCACTGCAAATCCTTTTTTTAAATTGGCATCCATAAACAAAGTTCGTATTTATATAAACGTTAATTGTCCTTTACATCGGACCCTAAAACTCCTCAATCGTCTTCTTCTTCTTATCGTATGGTTGATGGACAACCTGGTGTCAGAGTTTTTAAACCGCCCGTAGGCCTCTGACATGGCTTCACACATCGTTGAAAAATTTCTCAGATGTGCTGGTTTCCTCACGATGTTTTCCTTCACCGTTAAAGCGTCGAATGATGGTACATATGAATTCCAAATTTGAAAAACACATTGGTACCTGGCAGGGTTTGAACTGGCGACCTTAACCACTCGGCCAGCGACGCTTTTTCTTCAATCGTCAATGTTACTAAATATAGATCAGCAATTTTCTTTTCCTAATAAACTGACACCCCGTTGATGGCTTGGAGTAGCCTAGTCATCATCACTGGACTTGCGGGGGAGCGGATAACTGTGTCCTAAACTATAGATCAATAAACACACCAGTCTAGTTCAAAAAAAGAAACCCCAGTCGCGATACATAAACTCCGCAACCAATTCAACGGCCACAAGAAACGCTTGCCAATCAATAGTCGTCAATAAAGTCATCGACCCAAACAAAAACAGTCATCGTTCGTTGATGACGGCGCATATTCAGCAGACTGAAGCTGTTTCCACATTATTCATGCGGTCTGAATATTCATTCAACATCAGTTGACCTGCCATTAATTGTTATAGCCGAGAGCCTCTCGAGTTGTGTGACACACGGCTGTGATGTTCGGCGAGCGTGAAAAGAAATCACGATTAATGTTTTCATTTAAACAGCAGTACATTTTATTGTTGTTTTAATCCTTACTAATATTATAAATGCGAAAGTAACTCTGTCTGTCTGTCTGTTACGCTTTCACGCATAGAGTAATGGGCCGATTTAAATGACATTTGGTACAGATATAGTCCAGGGCCTAGAAAAGGTTATAGGCTACTTTTTAACCGACTGCGCTATAAGGAAGTAATGTTTTACCCGTTAAACTTCTCTACGCGGACGTAGTCGCGGGCGGAAAGCTAGTCTAATATAAATTTAACTTGTGATCAATTTCTGCAAATAATGATTTGTCTTTTATTATTTCGATAAATGTTATGAGTACAATCCATACTGCAGAAAAATATTCCATGTTGGTTCCATATAGGTATGTGGTTTTAATTTATTTGTGTAGGTACGTACTTAAGGTTCTTACCAGGTTACCTACTATTTAGGAATGAGAACAATGTAGGTAGAAAATGTTTTATTTTCGGTGAGTTATGAAAGGAATATCAATTATCATCGGACTTAAAACTTTAACAGTTGATCACGTATGGGGCACTGTTGATGTTACACTCATTTTAAAATAGTCGTTTCAGTTCAGCAGCCTTCCTTACGGTGAGTCAACCGAGAATGTTTTATGGATGGGACCTTCGATTCGTGAAGCTCATCGCCGTTTATTACAAGCCCGTGTGAATATTGATTTTTGGGTCAAACGCCTCCTTTGTGTGGTTTCTTTCAGTTATACCATCACACCTCTGGTCGCTAGTAAAATAGACGCGAAGGCAATAGCACAATCGATTTTATGTGTTTAGTGCTCATTTAGTTTCAACGCTTATTAGTGTCAAGATGAAAGCATTATGTGAGATCTTGAAGATTATGCTTTAAGTGAGTTTCTGTTCGCTTTATGGGTTATGTTGTATATTTGCGTATTGGTCTGGCTATTGAGCTCTGTCGTATACAGTTATGACAGGCGCAGCGTCTAGGGTGGTTTTCACATTGCAACATAAAATCCAATGATCTATTCAATAACTATTCTATTACTTTCGCGAGATAATGTTATACAGATTATCTCATCATCATCATCATCATCAGCCCATCGCAGTCCACTCCTGGACGGGGTTCTCTCAAAATGCTCGCCACTTCCGTCAATATTCGGCTACTCGCATCCAGCTCCACGACAGATTGTCTATTGATTTGTGTATTCGATATTTAGAGGTTTTCTCTGTACTTTTATTACATTTTAATATTAACTAAGGTTATTTTTGTCCCCAGACACAAGGGAAACGGGGTTCGTGAATGCTATCACAGCGGCCGGCGTGACTTATGCGATCACCCGGGCCTGCACGGCCGGGTCGCTTCTAGAGTGTTCCTGTGAAAAGGTAACTAAATACAGGTTTGACAGACACAAGTGGTGTGCTAATTGATATATGGTTGGGCAACTATTGTGTATGATGAGCATCAAAAATAACTGTGCATTAGGCCGTTTCTGTTCCACCTCTTCGATGGCAGGTCTTACACATGGCGCTTTCACGGTGTTCTGACAAGACCTATGAAAACACTCTACATAAACCTCTGGTGAGACATCCTGAAAATGCACGAAAACGGCACGTTCATCAAACTTATCTCCCTGTACGCTTAGCCTTAAATGCAATGTTTGGTATTTGTAGGAAACGCATTACAAGCTTATTGTCACCAAAATGTCGTAGAACAATACATTGAGAAAGCATTTTGAAGTACATTCACCTAATCATCAATCGCCTCACTCCAAATACACAAAAGACTGCAACTAGTACCATCAAACACAGTTGTCACAAGTTGCCTCTACAACTAGGTAGAAGCAAGTAGAAACTTGGGAGTTCTCATCCCCCCTTTTTTCCAGGGGGTCCCTAAGCCCCGCCGCGGCCGCGGATCAACGATCACGCTCCCCCCCTCCAACGTGCCCACTGACAGGTGGCAGTGGGGGGGCTGCAGTGACAACGTGCGCTTTGGCCTGAAGAAGTCCAGAGAGTTCATGGACAGCCGATACCGGAAACGCAGCGACATCAAGACCCTGATCAAACTGCATAATCATAACGCTGGGAGGTTGGTTAGTAAATTGAGGATTCATTCATTCTTGTTTTAATATGATTGGTATTAAAATTTGTATCTGCAAAATTAAAATCGACTCAAATGCTCAGTTATGTTGATATTGCGTCCTCAACACCTGTAGTCTAGATCTGTATGATTTGTATTTCCTAGTAAGTAAAATAGCTAAAGTCAATAATTTATTACATTTATTCAAGTTTAATAGAATACTTAATTTTGGTAGTAGTAGTCTTTTACACACTGCATTTTATGTATATTCAATTACTGAATTATCAGTTGCAGTAAGAGTTTATAATTGTTTGCCAATTTTCAAACATTCCATCTTTCCTAATATGAAACCAGCAGTCATATCAGGCCATTAAAAAGTTCACGATTTAATACTGAAATGTTTATTTCAGGCGATAAAGAACAATATGAAAGTAGAATGCAAATGCCATGGGTTGTCTGGGTCGTGCACGCTCAGGACTTGTTGGCTACGAATGCCAACGTTCAGACAAGTCGGTGATAAGCTGCGGGATCGATTTGAAGGGGCTGCAAAGGTAAAAAGACCTAATAATACATACATTAAATCACGCTTTTTTCCAGAGGGGTAGGCGGAGATCACCCTAAGATTTACCTAATATAAGATCAGTAGTTTAAGAAACTCACTCTAGATTATAAAAGAAAGTTAACTATACATATTTATACAAAATAGTATCGCCTTAACATTTAGTTATTTATGGTCTTAGTTGATGGTTGATATTTTAATAAGTGCTCTTAATATGGTATTAGAGATCTGATTCAAATTTATTTCCAATCAGGTGATAGCCAGCAACGACGGGGACAGTTTCATGCCTGAAAGTCCCAGCATCAAAAGGCCAGGCAAGAAAGACATAATCTACTCAGAAGAATCTCCAGATTTCTGCAGCCTCAACACGAAGACTGGGTCATTGGGCACTCACGGGCGCCAGTGCAACGTTAGTTCCGCTGGAACTGATAGCTGCGACCAGCTCTGTTGCAGGAGGGGCTACAAGCAAACGACGGTCAAAGAGACTGAGAACTGCAACTGCCAATTCAAATGGTGTTGCGAAGTCATATGTGAAACATGTTATGTGAGACGAGACATACAAACATGCCTTTAATGTGATAGATAATAATGTTAAATGTTTAATATTAAAACAACTTATTAAATTTTGTATATTTATTAAAACGTATTTACTTTTTATTGTTTATGTTTAATTTTCAAGTTATTTAGTTATCTTCAATTTCCTTACTTTGCCATGATTCACGAGTTTTAATTTATTTTTCTTGTTCTTTCTCTTATCGTCATCTGTTTCGTAATCTGAGAGCAAAGTTAATGGATCACTTTGAAGTTTTTGTATTCTATTGCCTTCTTCAACTTGCTGATTATTAATTGTATCTTCAATCTCTTCGTCAACATTTTTATTATCATTACCTTCAGCGGTGACATCAGCATTTCCGGGATCATTCTCCTCGTCGTCGTCATTATTATTTTCATTTTTATCTTCATCATTATTTTCATTATTAATACCAGTTTCAACTTCCGTACTCTGTTTGTGATCATCAGGTAATCCTAGGTATTTATTAGGTTTCTCCCTAGGTTTGACGTCTTCATTTTTGAGTCTACTATAAGTAGCTAAATTTGAGCCGGGTTTAAAGATTTTTTTGCATGTTACATCCTTAGAATGGGTATCAGGCTTTTTACTCATATAATTATAAAGCATCCTTATTTTCAATATATCAGCATAACTAAAACCGTCTCCTTCTCCAACTAAAGTATCAACATATTTCTGGAAAATATTTAAACACACGTTTAGTTTTGTCACACATAAACAATGAATACAAATCAAGAAATAATAAAAGAAAAGTTTTTCAAACTGACTTTAAAATGGATGGGGTGGATAGAATAAGTGTCTACTTTACCATTGGAGTAATAGTAGCGCTCCCATCAACAGTGTTTTTATGGAAATGGTAGTGGCCAGCACTCGAGAAATCATAGATAAGATTATGAAATAACCAATCCCTGTCGCCCAACTTTTGGTACAAGTATTGTTTCTCTAAAATGAAAGAACAAATAGACAACTATGATATGATTTAGAACATTCGTGGTTAGATTAAGTATTCAAAAATATCAGGGCAATATTGTCGAAAGTATCATACAAGAGATATGTAAGTACTTTTACATCAACATATCACAACAAAGAGACAAGTGAATACTAAACACATCACAACACTTCAATGTTCTTTTTATTTAGCTTGGCTTCATCATCAGATTATATAATCCACTGCTGGACATAGTCCTCCCCGAATTCTCGTCACACCCGTCTATACATAGGCTTGACTTGAGGTTTTATTAACTAAAGCAGTAATTTACCAGGAAGGATCTTGTTCATATTAACTTGTATGTATTTGTCGCGGTCTGGCGAGTTGTGCTGAGGTGGAACACCAGCTAGCAACAAGACTACTTCAGCCAACTGTCCCTCGTTGATAATGCAGTCATAGCCGAGAACGATTTGCTACAAAATAAGTTTTAGTGTTGAAAGTAATAATTTGCCCAAGGATGTTGCAAAAACTTATAAATTATTGGGATTTAAGAAATATTACCTTTGGCCGGAAATAGAATCATACAAGTTAACAAAATACATTCATGGGTTAGCGACTTATCAAATTTACGATCTTTTTCCCGTCTGCGTTCGAACATTTAGTTATAATTAATATATGTGTATATTATAGGGAAGTATAAATTTGTATTATCACACAGTCTGTAGTACTTGCCTGTACACCTTCGTTAGTGAAATTCTGTATATTATGATCGACACAGTTTAATACTCCACGACGGTTGATGAAAAACACCCATCGAGTCTTTTCATCCAGAGGTGGGGTCGGCAACTCCAGAAACTGAAGTCCTGAGAGCCCGCTGGTGGTCTCCAGAAAATTGCGAATTCTATCCCGGAACACTATGTCTGGATTGGTAAAATATCAACGATTGTAGTACGTTCTACAACAGCTGAGTCAGATCATGCCATTCGGTACTCAATGGTCTCGACATATATAGATAGCATAGCACCACTTTTTAAAATCCCAAAAGGGATTTCTATTCTGGACCAGATTCTGGTAAAAAACAGAATATTACAAAATTCTGAATATATCATGACATGACGTTGAAATATATTATGGAAATCTGCGGTTTTCCAGTTCTCAAGTAACATTTCACTATTTACACAAGAAAAATTAATACCTAGGTGGAATAAAGTCTGTACAATTATAAGGAACAACGTTAAAACATACCAAATGATACAGAATCAATGAAAAACGGAACGACTCCATTCTTCCATAACTTTAATTTCTTCATTTCGTCATCAGAAAAATCGAATCCTGGCTCGATGCTCTTCAGAGCGCTGACCGACACCTTGTCTTGTAAAATCTTCAGGGTCCATTTTGCTGGTGACCTGTCAAATGTCGCTATGTTTGAAGCTAAAAGCAGATATTGTATTATTTTTTTATATTGCTTGTAAAGGAGTGTTACTATATTAGGAAACTTAATGAATTTGAAATTTAAGAAACAAACTTTATAATGTTTAGTTAAAATCTGTAGTCGACGAAGATAAATCTGGTTTAAATTTAAAAAAATATAAAGACGCTTTCGTACCTAAAGCCATTCGTAAGAGAGCTAAATAAATAAATATGGCTGGCTACGTACACTGACCTATGCACAACTTACAACAATAGAATATTGAAAAGACTATTAGGTATTAGTTTGCTGGATGATCTTTTAAGTAGGTTTCAAAAATCCCATAGGAATTTTGATAGAAAGTTCGCTTTGACTGGTCAAATATTAAATCTTCAGTATTCGGCCGTGAACCGATCCGTTAAGATGGAACGCCATGACTCCGACGTGTGAATTCCGTTACGAAACCATTATATTGTAAAAGGTCGACCTCAGGTAAATATCCAGGCACAGTGATGTACAAAAAATCATACTAATACCCTAATATTTATACTAATTGAATCACGGAGCCGGCGAGGTGTGGAGAGGGCCCGACACGTCGGAAGGACCCCCGATGTTGGGTCGGGAACCCCTGGGGGGACCCGCGGCTTGAAGCATTCCGATGACTGAGTCACGGTCATTATCATTGATTAAATCGTTATGGACCTGGCTTTGGGTTGAATGGAAATGGGTTTATATTCAGATTTATACATTTGAGATGTTTTTTTTTTAATTGAGTAGTAGGATGTATGTGAAATTAAACTTTTTCATGATAAGCACTTAGTAAATAAATATCTACCCGCACTTGGCCGTGTTTGACTAAAGCTTGATCTACCTAGTTTAGGGAAGGCCCGTAGGAGACAGCAGTAGAGACGTATAGATGTGGATAATGAAATAAATATATCAAGAGATTACAAATACACACTGCTCTGATTCCGAGAAAAGTTACTTAAGAACTTTTATTTCGTATTTCCGAAACAATAACAAAATGCCCTATTTATTTAACCAAGCACAATATTTGTCCCGGGTGGGAATGAACCCGCTACTCTTGTCACAAAAGGCGACACTAGCGCGCCACTAATCCATTCAATTCGTAGCCGGTTGCAAACTAACTCGGCGATAAACATTTAATTTACTCAATACATTAACCCGTAAGTAAAAGTTAGAAACTCTACAAACGTAAGTCATTGATTGATAAATATAAAAACATGTTACCAATTCCAATACCAAACATTAAAGCCACTAAATTATCTTAAGATATTCCAAAAAACGTGCTCGATAGCTTTAACTTAAACATAAAAGTTAACTCCAATAAGTAATTAATACTAACTCGAATATACTTCACTTAGAAAACCTACGGCGGCACATATTTGTAACACGTTTTTTAACATTTTCAACTGCACAACAAGTGGAAACCTTGAGTTATTCCATTACTTTTATGGTTAATGCATAAACCGCAATAGAATTTAAATCGTAACTCTGATAAGAACCATGAGATAGGTACATGCTACGGCTGTTTTCTTGTGGTAAAGAAATACGACATGTGCGGATGATGAAAAAGCGTATATATATTTTATATGTGATAGGGTTGATCTAAATCTATACAACTAAATAAAATTAAGGTTTATGTTTGTTATGTTAAAATAACGACTTCTTACTAAATGGGTTTCTTTGTCGGTTACCAATATCAAAAAAACAATTAAAACATTCGTGTCTGTCTGTCTGTTTATTCTCGCAAATTTCCGAAACGGCTGGACTAATTTTGACGGGACTTGCACTAATAAATAGCTAATTTTACAAGTTAATTTTCTTTGCAAATGAAAGTCACTTGATGAATTCCGCTAATCATGCAATATTTTGAATTCCTGTTTAGTATCAAAGTTTTTATTTAATGCTACTATTGAGTTAAATTGGCCTTTTGTTGACAATTCTGTTTAATAGATTGAGTACTAGCTAAGTTAAATATAGTTTAAACGAGGATTTTGTGACTTGATCACATTAAAAAAACGAACTAAAATTTACTTTGCAAAAGTAATTGTGTGTTCAGTCGTATTTCTCCTGCTCAGTATACCTACCAATTTTTCGTGGGAAATACCTACGACTCATCGTTGACTCATCTCTCACTTACCTACATTTTTAATTCACATTGTGACACAAAGACTATATCTTTACCGACGTGTCAAAGATTATGGAACCGATTACGAATCAAGACCATGATCGCTATGTGACGCAGACGTGTTGACAGTTCTACTTATTTGACATTTTATCAAATCAGAGTTTACAGAATCTAAAAACTTGCGAAATTATGAAGTACATGAATTGGACGTGGGAAGTTCACAATCAGTGTGTTATTTCAAAGAATGAGAATAAAAGAATAAATGTAGTCCTAACGATTTCGGCTAATACGGCAAATGTCTTACTGCAACCTTTCAGCCAATTTTAATATTTATTAAGAACATCCGCCTTAAAACGATTGAAATTCGTCTTCTTTTTATATTAAATTTTTATTTTTTACGTTCGTAACGTTTCGGCTGGTATTTGGACGTAAATAGGTACAGAATTAGCAACGTACTTATGTACGTGTCCTATGACTTATATATGTAGTCTAAGTACTTATTGATAGTACCAAAACTAAAACACCTTAACATTCTTAGTTGTCAGCCATTTCCAGAACATGAATCCTCCTTCAAATAAATTGTTGTAGATTCTATGTATCTCAAGGAATAGGAAAGTTTACGCAGGTATCACAGCGTGAAGGATCGCATTCCCCGCGAAATGCAAAAATATTCTCGCGTGAAAAATTATTCACGCTATTTCAGATTCAGCCACGCCATTCGTATCCCTTATGACAGATTTCTCAGTTCATAAACATAAATTTTCCAACGTGCGCGATACTCGTGGGAACATGGCCCGAAGGCTGGACGACCACCGGCACCGATCGACTTTTCACTTTCGAGACCGCAGGCCATTCAAAAACCACCTCTATTGTTACACCTTACGACTCGATTCGGACAAACACAAAGGGCTTTGTTAGAAAATAAAGCTGTTTCAGAAAATAGGGTAGTTTCCTAAGTCTGATTTTATATAAAATTTCACAATTAACTGTAAGTTATAGGCAACTGAATAATATAAGTCAAATCGAATTCAAAATTTCTGACGAAATGAGACAATAATAGACATTTAAAGTTGGGTGGGAAAGTCCATTTCAAAAGTGCGAAAATTCTCCAAAATAACTATGCCATCTTATAAATTACAAAATTAGTAGTAACTTTCACTATGAACATATATTCGTAAACGCAACATTTGATATAGCTGCTGAACAAAGTTCTTACGATATGCATACAATATCACAAGCGGTGACGTCATAGCTCTCTGTGACATTTGTATGAAGCGTTTTGAGCTCGCCCAAATAATGTGCTATTGAAATTGTAATATCTCCGGGAGTTTTCCAAATATCAAAACATTCTTTTAACAGTACATTTGCAATTGTGTGGTGCATCCATCTGTATCAAAATAAAAAATAGGAAACTACCCTATTGCGAGCTATCAAAACCGACCTCAACGGTTGCGTTCGCAATAAAACTAAATGGCGGAAATATGACAGTTGCATTACGTAGTGCCCGCGCATAAATATCGAAACGAAACATCATCGTATATCGGGCAGGACATCTCGGTGGTTGTTACATGCAATACGAGCGATCGGAAATCGAGTTTTGAACGGGCATTTTGTTGTTCGATCTCTTTCTAGTGGTATATGGGAGGAATGGGACGGGGATAGGCGATTGTCGATGGCATTTGTTGGCGATACGTAATAACGTCCTCGAACATGATGATGTCGACAGATAAATGTCTAATGGAGATGTTACTGTCTTGTATATTTCTCGATGATAATGCCTTGTAAAATGTTACTACTGATTTATGAGTAGAATGCTTCTTGACAGCTGGGAGAATAATTGGCCCATTGGATTGGTCTGGCAGCTTACAATTAGTCTGGAAATAGTACCACGTAATTATATATGTCAAATTTAGGCTTGCTAAAATGACGTAGTTTGCCTCGATTTTGGGACACCTTTAGTTCGCGCTACCTGTGAAACGGCCCAGCTTTCGA
This sequence comes from Maruca vitrata, assembly GCA_039566165.1. Lineage (NCBI taxonomy): Eukaryota > Metazoa > Arthropoda > Insecta > Lepidoptera > Crambidae > Maruca > Maruca vitrata. The sequence continues at coordinate 5,027,276 of CM076916.1, read as the reverse complement.
GCAAGTGAGTACGCATACTCTCCTAAGTACAGTGAAACCTGACTAAGTGGGACCTGGATAAGTGAGAAACCTCCATATCTAGTACTCAATCGGGGGTCCCAACACCTAGGCACTGCATTACCTCTGTTAGTGAGACGAAACAAACCTCTATATCTGGGATTCATTCTTTAAATTTTTTTTCTTATTTGCCTCTGTTACTGAGACAGCGAGTGTATTTCACATCTACAAACCTCTGTTACTGAGATAAAATCATATTGTTTGTTTGCTTACTTATTCTACCCTCAAATTTCAATGACCTCCAGTTTTAGTTTCGCTTTATTATGTATGATAGAAAAATGTCAAAACGTAAAATAAAATGTTTATCATTTCGTGAAAAACGGAAGTTGATATCCGTTTATGAAGTATTACAAAAACTGAAACGTTTACGTTCATCAGAAAATTTTCAACTTGAACAGTGTTTGCTAGCTTGAGCATGTTCGTAACATAAACGTTCCGATAAGTAGACCGATGATGATTAAAGTTGATTTAGAATGTTAACGTAAAATATTTTTTTAATAATCGCTCCTCTATATCTGAAATTACCTGCTTTCTAACCTCTGTTAATGGAACCCTCTGTTATTGAGACAGATATTTATTTATACCTAGATATCTGAGACACTGGGTAAGTGGAATACCTCTATAAGTGAAACAATATTGCTGGTCCTTGGATGTCTTACTTAACCAGGTTTCACTGTACATACTAGACTATTAGTCATGTAAATTCTAGCTTTGCTAAAATGACGTAGGTCTGGCGGCCCTGGGATCTGACTCTACTTGATTGGGATAATAAAATTAATGTCAGTCGTATTGTATGATTTAGGCAGGTTCTACTAATATAATTTTGGTGAATCAAGAATCATAATTTAATTATTTTCATTGCAATATATTTAGCAAACAATTAATTAGTTAAAACATGATATTTACAAATTTTTTGTATTTTATTTTCTTACGATTGATATGATTGATTTTTTTTGTTGCGTGTATAAGGTAAGGGATTGTAAAAAGAAATGCAAATAATTTGATCAATTTTGTATTTTTAGTAACAACTAATCAATATTCAGTTATAAATAGATACTGCTAATGTACAACCAATACTAATAATATGTGTCAACCCCAAAAGTGGTTATTGGACGAAATATATTTCAAAAGGTACATTTATTTATACAACAATATTTGAGATTCAGATAAGTTCAGCTGATTTCAATTGTATAGTTCACCTAATATTAACAATTTAAAAATGCTACATTCACATAAATAACTTAAAATAGTAAGACATATTTACATGCGTTAAAATTACATTCACAATTTGATTTTAAATGGAAAATGTTGTAGTTAAAATGTGGAATAAACAGTCATTATTAAAAAAAAATTAAAAATGGCACCGAATCAGTTTTTGAATGCGAAACACTGGGTTTTTTAATTAGTTTAAAATACTTTTTTTTATCACAATCGCTTTCGTTCTAAAACACAACAATGGCTTTATAAATCCAGTCATGGATATTACAACTACGATAATATAAAAAAAAACTTCAGTCTTTTCAATCCGACGTTGAATCAGTTCTTCAGTATTTAAAAGTCTGTCACTGACCACAGTTAAAGTTTCCGACCAATTAAAAATAATTTTAGTATTTACAGAGATCCGATTAAAATCGTGTAAAATGATAAAGTGACTATTCGAATACTCGTTGAAACACCTTGCATTTATCATCGGATTTTCAAATAAAACTAACGAAATTATTTCACACCGACGCGTCTGTGGTGTGAAATAAAATAAATTAAAACATGTTTTAAATAAATATTTATATACTAAAACATACTTAAGGAGTTAGTATGTTCAATTCTGTGCTTATATGCATTTTATGATACAAAATGAAACTTTCATATTTCATTACGCTACTTACTTTACTTATACACTATACTATTTTTATATCACATATGAAATATCATTCACGTTGATATAAGTACATATTTTATATTAGAGTAAAGTTTCCACATTATCAAGTCTAATTAGCCTGTTAGTAATAAGAAATCCGGTTTAATTATATCGGTGTTATAATTTTTTGTTCAAATTTGTTAGTTAATTTACATGTTCGAGTCAAGAAATCAATCACAAACGAATGATTTCAATAAGTCCAAATATAGGTAATGTCTGGTTATACATTTGTCTATGTGCTATACTCATAATAACATAAGTAGGAGTGATTTTATAACCTTGAACGTAATCTAGTCAATAGTGGTTTACTTTTAACCGAGATTGTATTTTCTTTAACCATTTAATCCTTTAAAATTTACAAGCAAAGATAATCTTCATACATGGAATCAAAGTAAAAGAAAATGCAAACTCAGTTCAAATTATCTACTTAATATGTATTCAACAATGTTGTTAGCAATTAATTGCTAAGTGAAGCATGCTTCATTACGAGCAACTTAAAGTTACAAGCAAGCACAAGAAGTGTCAAGTGAGTTCGCGTGCAAGTTTATCACGGCATAATCGAACGCAACACGCATACAATATTATACGTATAATACTGATTATTTGATTCGTTTAATATTTAATTAAAATTCTCGAGAGCGTTTATCTCGTAATGTGGGACACTTTTACGATGGTGCTACTTAGGCACTGATAAGCCCGCGGCTCGCCGCCCGGACACCCAGGAAGACACTTTATGCAAATGCTGTTAAGCCACAAATTCCATTAACCGACTTAATTATAATATGAAATTATAATTACAAGATAATTTCGCTCTTGGATCTGAAAACAGTTATGCGACGATGCGCCGTGCGGATGTCTATAAAATAGTGTATAAAACTCTGTTGATGCCTTGCACACGGGCGTTCGCAATATTAACTTTGAAAATGATATTAAGAAATACCAATTAAAGTCTTGTCGGGGCGTGCCGTGTCCCCGGGTGCGGGACGGCCTAGAACATAACGATATCTAAAATAAATAAATTACGCAGCTGACCGCGTAAGGAAACCAACAAACCCAATTTTGTTTAAACGAGGGATGACAAGTTGACAGAAATAAATCGCCGTTAAACTGGTCTCATTAATTTCCGAACGACAGTGTCCATAAAAAACAACGTTGCTAGATCACATGTTCGCACTTAATAGCCAAATAAATTAAACGAACGAGTAGCTTATTTTAATTTCACGCCGGATCATTTATCGTACTTATACAGGAGAAGAAATAAACAGTGATAAAGAACTATTTACATAAGTCAACATGAAATACGGTTTCTACGACTCCGATAGATGAATAAGTGAAGCGATTATATACAAGGTCCGTTATCTGCCCTCGGGTACCGAGCGGGCCCACTCGTCGGAGTCACATCACAACCGTCCGGTCGGCTCGATCACAGGTGCTAAAGTCGTTAGCGTCCGTCCGCCTATAAACACGTGTGAACCACTTTTTCCGTGCGACAAACTTTACATTTCACCTCGCAACACCAGTGGAAGGTGCAGTTGCACCGCTCCACGACGAACATGGTCTCGGTCCGGTAGCCGCGGCCGCAGCACATGAGGTCGCAGCCGTCGACGCCGATGCTGGTGTCGTTGCAGGCGCGGCCGTGCGTGCCGGGGATGCCGAGCCGCGGGTTCTTCTCGCAGAACCCTGGCGACGACTCGAGGTACACCAGGTCCTTGGAGCCCGGCGACTTGTGGTCGGGGTTGTGCGGCCGGAGCTGGAAGCGGTAGCGGTCGCGGCGCGGCGGCCGGTGCGGCGCCGCGTCGTTGCGCTGCGCCGGCGCCTCCACCTCGGTGTTGGGCATCATGACGCGCGACGCGCCGTCGAACCGGTCCTTGAGCGCGTCGCCCACCGACCGGAAGCTCGGCAGCCGCATCCAGCACGTCTTCACCGTGCACGAGCCCGACATCCCGTGGCACTTGCACTCCTGCCGCATCTCCGACTGCACATGCTGCGAACGAAACGAACAAATTAATAACTCATCCTAATTTATTCCTAAAAATAAGCCTATAATGATGTCCAAATATCTCTAAATTCCTCCGATAAGCGTCGATACAGGTGATCGATGATCTTTTAAGCGCACTCCATCGATCGCATCTCACGATCGAGCAAATTGTTACAAATCGTGAGGAGGTGGGCCGGTCGTCACCGCGCGTGGCTCGATCATAAATCATGCTCTAGGGACATTCATCATTCTTAGAAGGTAGATAAATGACGCGAGGATTGGAGACAGTCAATATTTTTATTATCCGAGCGCAGGCGCTTCGTAGAACGCGAGTATTTATTCATTCCATGTAGATAGGTGGGGTATATTATACGGGTTAGTGTCCAAATATGTGTTGAACAATCGGTGGAATGCTGTGAATATTCATCAGGTGGACACCCAGCGTGTTGGCGTGACAGGAATTAAGCGCGTCGTTTAATGGCTGGTCTGGGTGGCTCGAGGCGCCTGAAGGGACTCTTTGATGAATTTTGGGAAGGATCAGTCGGTGGGTATGCAAATGATGGGTGTGCGGTGGGAGGGGGGAGCGCGAGCGCGGCGAATGGAGTCGCCGCGTCCCGATGGGCCGCGCCGCCGGACGCATAATTAATATTACACTTAGCGACATGTCAAGTGGCTGATCGATCGTCACCCGTAATGGTAATGTAAACACGTAGCGTTGACAATGGCGTTCCGTTTAATGGATGTTTATAACGCTACCGAAGTGGCGATTGGATAAGTGGTATTGATGGATGGTGTCAACGCCCATAAGACGATGCAGCTTTGCTTCAACGCAAATAAGCACTTGTACAAAGGACTGGTTACCATGGGATGATAAACAAAGGCACTCACTTGTGTGTTTGTCATCGCTTTGATTAGATGTCCAATATAAGCCAAGTCTGACAAGAATATGACGAATTTTCTTAGGATGTTCACCAGAAGGGAGTGATATGTAAGAATCAAGTAATAAATTCAAGGCAAAGCAAGAAGAAACAACAGTTTGTCAGTCCGATAGCGGTGACGAGGCCACTTTACCATCCACCACCGCCAACATAGATGAAAACTAATCACGATTGGTGACTTACCGCTCTGCCAGCCTCATTGTTGTGCAGATTCATCTTCTCCCTCAGCGTCTTCCCCCTCTCTCCGGTGTCAATGAACTCCCGGCTGAAGTGGAATCCGAATCCGATGTTGTCGCTGCATCCGCCCCACTTCCACACCCGTACGTTGGCAGCGGCGGCGGCGCGGGCGCGGTGCGGCGCTCGATCGACGTGGGAGTAGTCACAGGTGCAAGACTCGATGGCACCTTCCGCACATGCGCGGGAGACGGCGTGAGTCACTCCCGCGCTGGTGATGGCGTAGATGAACGCGGTCTCGCGACAGCCTGCGACAAGGAAATGGACTTTAAGTACAACGTCATAGCGACAATTTGGAGGAAAAGGTATGCTGGTGTAAAATGGTTTGAGCGTGAATTGCGTGATTTTAACTGGAAGCACGCAGTGGCGGCATTACTAAGCATTTCTACCGTGCCCCTCAACCTGTCTGATCTACCGCGGTAGACACCGCTACCCCATGCGTCCAGTTTGCACCCTAATAGGTCGTGAGTCGACTCCCAAAGAGGACAACCAGAAAGCTTGTGCACTAATTTGCCTTATTTATTATGTTACAAATTTAGAAAGGACACTTGATCGTGAGACCAAACACGCAGTATCGTAAATCACCAATAACATTTTGACAGAATATTTAACATAGTTATGCCCGGCATTTCAATAATTAATTCGTCCCGAAAATGGAGGGGCCCATATTTTAATCAAGCTTTATGATTGCTTAGGGTACGACAACAAAAAATCCCATATCGTTTCAAATATGTTAGGTAGGCATTATAATTTCGATACGCAAAACACTGAGGCTCATCATCAGACCGCATTTGTAAGGGATTGGCCCCATCTTTTTATTTAATCGATTTTGTTTACAATCCTTTTGCTCCTTTTGTTTCCATATCTCAATTTGGCGAAATAATTCCAAAGAAATATTACAAGCGAGACTTAATATTTTGACCGGCATTCCGACCGAGTTAATATTCACGCAACAAAAGATTTGATCACAAACCAATCATTGTATTGCATTCATTCATCTCTCGCGGACGAATACATAAATCGATGCACCCATCCCGTAACGAATACTATAAATAATTAATGGCCCGGCATTAGAATCAAATACTCATAAAATACAATTAAAAGAGAGAGGGTATATCTCGACGATTGAAAATAAAAGAACTGCTCTTACCTACACGGGAGATTATAAATTCGATCATTACAAGTGGTACGGCGCGGATCGAATTCTCTCTCTTAATATCGATTTAATAGCCTTAGTACTTTTATCGATTAATACCGTACCGAGTCTTTGTCTACGCGAGACGATATTATTAACGGATAAAATGAATAATGAACCCAGTATGGGTACTTCGTTTAAAAAAATGCGCATAAACTCTCTCGAATGTCGTGTATGGACATTATCTCGTTATTAATTCACGTGCGTAGACATTGTAATTTTACGGCGTAATGCGTATTAATAACTGAGCTATTGTTGCCGTACGGCCGACTCATTAAAACTCCCGCGTCAAGGTTATGATGGAATTCCTTAAAGGCCGTAAAATGCCCTCGATAGCGATCGCTAAATGCCATCGAAATGAAAGCAATTAAAGGCCTAATATGCGTGTAGGAGTCGTGTCACCAAATAATGTGGACAGTTTACGCGCGCCCTCGGTGGGCCGCCACCTCCCAGCAGATACCGCTCGAAAAAAACAACTCGTAAAATAATAAGGAACGCGTATTTGTTGTTATTTATAATAATAATATGTGGAACGGATCCCGCGAGGGCTTTATTAAGGACTCAATAAGCAAATGGAATCATTTTTTTATTGAGTTGTCATCGTACACCGATATAAATTACTGTGAGCGCAGTGTGCAGCGGGCCTCGCTTTTTGTGCTTCCCTTTTTGATGTTATACAAAAGTATTTTATTCAGCAATTACTTGAGACGTTCGACCGGGAATTTTAATGTCAATTTCGCCATCATTCAATGCTTGGACCAAATTAATTCAAGGCACAGATACGAATACGAGTCGCTGAGTCGTGCATTTATCTTCTGTAATGACTTGGAAACGTTCTCTCGCATCCACCACGCTGAGAGGTGCGGGCCAATTAAATATGGCACACGTAAATGAGCTTTGTAAAATAATAGACAATCGTTTGATTTGGTAATTGATTTGTGGTTCTTTTTGGATCATGATCAGCCTATACACGTCCCCACTGCTGGGGCACGGGCCTGCTTTAAATTAGGGCAATAAGGACTTAGTCAACCACCCTGGGCAAGTGCTAAGAATGTCTTCGTAGATGTGCAGGTTTACTAACGATGTTTTCACCGTCAAAGCGACGAATAATCGTACATATGAGTTTCAAATTTGAAAAACACGATGGCACGTAGCGGGGTTTGAACTGGCGACTTGCTAGCAAGAAACGACCTTAACCACTCGGCCACCGATGTTTTTGGGTGTTTAGTGCGAGTGTGGAGTGTCGGGCGCGGGCGGGTCAGTGCGACGCGGGGCGCGCCAGGTGGCCTACCACGTGCTGCGATGCAACACACATCTTCATAACCCGTAGACGCATCTGTTCGCCCGACAGATGTGAATGAGGGCCCGCTGAGATTTTTATTTCGCTACTTCCACATTATCGCGTCGACCATCTAACGGTACCCCACTATCTGCCCAATTACAAACTAAACGACGACTGGAAATAATTTTTAATTGGTCTGTGAGAAATTTTCGTCTCGTCTATCGATGATTCATCAGCCGTCCGACTTGTTTTGACATCATTCGGTAGTAATTCCTTGTTCTGCGGTTAATAAACGATATCTGTATGGCTATAAATTGTTGAATAATTTATTTCCCCCGAGACGGTGCGGACCCAAACAAAGGAGATTGTAGTATTTTGCGACTAAATCGCGACGTAGAAAAATTATGACAGATGTAAGAGGCCTTATCCGATTAGTCACGGCATTAAATAAAATGTAAATTCTCTCTGCGGATCTAATAACGTGGCTAAACAACGGTGTCCGGTACAATGGCTAATACAACAGCCATTAGTATCCGGTCGCACAACGACTCCATATAAAATGTCCGTAATTAAGGTACGCTATTATTTTATTAAGGTAATTTCGCCCCATCAAATCGCAGTCAAATAAGAACAAACATGAGTAATGTGGATCTATAAAAGTAAATTATTATTATAACTGATAATAAAGTGCTGTCCGTGGGTTATCTGTGCAGATAATAAATGGTCTTGAAGCCGGCAACAGCGCGGGCAGCCCGCGATAATTCCATCGCGGTGGATTGGCAGTTAAGGCGAGGCGTCGAGAATTTATAAAAGTCAAAAAGTCGTAAATCGACCGCACGTCCGAGCGGCCGCACACAAAATAAAACTTAATCACTGTTGACATTTGACGAACACCTGGCCTCACAGAGCAGCCCATTAAATAATTCAAAATTAATGCACTAATTAAATATGTTCCTGTCCGCATTAAGTCATCACGCGGGGCGTTTCCACAAGATTAATTTGAGGGATTGACTTATGACGTTTCGCGCGTCGCGCCTTATTTATGACGACTTACATTATTCAAATTTGATGAGACGTAATTACTCAAAACAGCAATAAATCACTCGTTTTATAATAAGATGTTTGGCCGGTTTAGAAATCGCTGCGTCCGCGGCTTTATCGGCTCTGATGAAGTCATTGACGTCGCATCATTCGATCTAACATTGACTTTTACGAGACCATAATGACATTTTATATACTCTAAGACGAATCAATATGATTCGTTACGCCGAACAGCTTAGACTCTGACTCGGAAGGAATGGAAATGTGAAGCGAATTACTTGATCCTTTGAGTCCCAGAAATAGAATGGCGGAGGCAATTTTTACTCTGAAAGTGCACAGAGGACGAGCAATAAAATGCAATAATTCATTTTCGTTATGCCGTGTATGGGTGATCATTTCGCATTGAGCGAGCAGCCCGGTCTTCGCCTGTGACAATTCCAAATTACCCCGGTCGTATATCAGAGGCACAAAGCGCTACCACGGCTACCAGCCACCGCTACACCCATTCACACAATGGACAAAGACGTTTGTTTCCAAACTAACGAAAAAACAGCGAAAATAATTTCGTTTAAGTGAGCTGTTCTTAAACAATAAATGCACGGGACGAGACCGTTAAACAAAAAAAACAGCGAGCTTCCAGTGTCACCGAGGATATCGAGTTTTAATCGAGCCATTTCAGCTTCACAAAACGCGTGTTATCTCAAAAACAATTCGATCGCCACAGAGCCCAAAACGCTTATCTAATTGAGTATTAAATATTTCGTCGAGGGCATTTTATACCCGTTTTATTCTCGGTGTCGATCGTTTTATACGTTTTATCCACCCACGGAGATGGAATCTCGGGGGCTGACACACCAAAACAGGAAATATTTGAAAAAAGGTCGGTCTTTATTGGCCGAGTTACCTGCTATTAGGAGCTATGTTAGGTGTAAACGGGCTTCCGTGAGCAGCGCGGTCGCCACAGGAGGCTGCGCGCCGCGGGACCTCCAGCCATATATTTTTCTATTCTCAGGTCCACAATAGCGCGTCGGATAAAGGCCCGGCCATTGTACCGTTGTCATCATTTGTGTTAATACGATCCTTGAGGTTTGCGCCACAATGAGATGAAGTTGTCGTGTCTGTCGTGTCAATGGTGTGTCAACGTGTAAATTAGTAATTATTCGTGTCCCATCCGGGGGGGCTTTGTGCGATCGAACTGTAATTATGGACGGGCCTATTCACAATTTTGAATTTTTGATGAACTTTTTCCAGCGTGTTTGAATCGTATTTGCTTCTTTCTGGCTCGGTGGCTGTGACGAGCCCCCGCCGCGTCCGCTGCCCGTTTTTATACGTTTATCAAACGAGCGTAATTGCAATGTATTAAAAAGTTTATTGTAGATATTTGCGTCGGCCCGGTGCGTGATTGGCCCGCCCTGCTTCGCCTGCCCTTAATAAAGTAATATGCTCTAAATGCACACGCATATAACATAAATTTCGTAATCTCTTTGCTCTTTTTATCAAGTGAAATTATTATGATGGTGGTCCCGGGACTTCGTGCTATATCTGGGTTTTAATTTAGAAAAATGGTACTTAGCTTTTATAGTTTGTTCTGTTCGATTAAATATCAGTATTTATATTTGCTCTAGGCGTTTCGTATGGTGGTATAAATAACGTTCTGTGTGGTATTGTTAGTTTTTTATTAGCTCGATTAATTTCATATTGGTTTTAAAGGTAGAACTGGGACAATTAGTGTTTATGTACCCGTTTATTGGCTTTTATGGCTGTAATTGGTTCTGTCCCAGTAACATGTTTTATTCGGGGACATAAATAAGTTGGAAGTTGTTGCGTTTAGTTATTAATCCGTTAGATTTACCTGTGAATCGCGTTCGCGCCCCAGGCGAGAGTCGACCCGGTCTCTTTTTTTTCTTTACGATAAACATTAATGTTGTGTAAACATATAAATCTAATTGCGATTTGTTACCAATTTACATTTCCATGAATATTTTATGAGATGTTAAGTTATATTACATCTAATTAAGGATTTTGGTTCATTTGTACTATTTGGTGGTGTTTTGTTTTGGCATTTAGAATTGAGAAGAAGGAACTTAATTTAATTTTTTTAATAAGAATAAGTTATTTTTTTTCTTCGTACGCTTAAATTTAGTTTAACTGTATACAGAAAATTTTATGAACCAAAGCTTCTCTATACTCGTACTTGTATAAGTAATAATAATGAGTTTGTGAGGCAAGTATTTATAACTTTACTTTTACTTAAGATGTTTTCCTTGCGTGTGCGCTAAATAACAGTAATTGTGACGTTGAAGCGTCCGTCTCGAATCCACTAAAAGTTCGAAGTGCATCGACTAATAGAAACATCTTCCGGTATCGTTTGCACAATTCATTAACGTATTTGTGCCGGGGTCAACAACCGGGCCGGCTACGTGGCCGACTCGATATCGTCTCGGATTCGGAATGAGATCGAATTAGTTCGAGATATCGGAGCGAGCGCTCTTAATTTTCAAGATAACCCCCTAATGCGGGTGCCACGAACTCCAATCTATGGAAAGCATTTTGTTGTTGTACGCTTTTATTTATTGTTGAATCTGTTTTTGGAACTGTTACGTACGGAATCAATCACGATAAAAGTCTGGCCAATATTTATTTTATTGCCTTTCAACCTGATTTGATATTCAATTTTCAGTACACTCGTGTTGTAATATTTGTAACAAGTCTTGTGGTGATCTTAACCGCGCTGAAACCGCAAAATTGTTTAGAATACTAGAACAAAAGCAACTCTAAACAATGTGAATAAACCGCACATCCCTAATTACACATTATAATTGATTTTTACTACTCTGACTGCCATTGGCGATCGCTAATGATCCGAGCCATGCTGTGATTCCCAATGGGTAAAAAGCGAATGGCATAATTGAATCAGCACTGGCATTTTTTGCCATTACACCGAATAAAGCTCGTTGCAAACACCAGATGTTCGCGAGCTCATAATAAGCCGTATCGCGCACAAAGAATCGAAATCGGACACCGGAGATAGGACAATCCTGCATCAAGATACAAAGAAATGTTTTGCCGATGCAAAACCTGATTGACAGCGCATTGTGAACTTTAAACAAATGACAATAAAACCTACAACAAACGTTTCAACTTGTCAAATTAAGTTTGCCATTGCGCGTGTTCAAAAAATATATTAATTCTAAAGTTACACAAGTAAATTAAAAATAATAAACTCGTATTGTAAACCAAGTTCAATGATATAATTTGACCGTGAAAGCATTAAATCAATGGTTCGCTGTATCTATTGAATTCTGTTATGTAACCAGTATTGTGAGGGGATCTATTTGCTGATATTTATCTATCGATAAACATCTACACCCATTCAAGTCATATAAATGGGTCCGTGTGATTATTAACTCGTGTTTATGGAACAAAACTTGTTTTTGCTCTTTAAGAAGGCATCGGAGCGTAATCTAAATCAGATTAGCGAGGAAAAAGCAACATAAGTAAACAAAATCGGCATTTAACATCATAAGCGCAGTTGTTTCAATTATTAAACAACGTCCAATAAAGAATGAAAAAAGGAATACATTCAATACGAAAATAAAAAAAGAGGAAAGGGAACTCAAACGTCATTCGGTCGCATGTAATTGATCCAGGATGTTTTATCTTGATGAGCCCTTTATGTGTGCCCCCGACTCGCTACCCTCCCGTTGAATACAGATAAAATCTTTTAAAAGGGTTGCCAACTAAAGATATCACTTAATTTGTAGCCACTCTTTGTAGCTGGAATTAGGAGCTTTTAAAAAAAGTAAACCTTTTTTGTACACAGCTTTTGCAGGGTTAAACTGTACTCGAGTCGAGGAGAGGTTCGATCGCCGTTTTTTAAAACATCGCTGCTTATACGTCTCAATAGCCTGTAATCTGTTTCCTTAGTATTTAGAAGGGTCTCTCGGGCTTATCGACTTATATCTTTTTTAGCGTTTTGTTCCTTTTGTCTCGCGGTGTCAAATCGAGACTGACGCGTGTTCTTAAAAATCGCCATTTAAACTCCGTTTATTGTTTACGTTTTTTATGCGTTGGCGACAATCGTGATCTGGGCATTAGGCCGTCGACCGCTGTCCGATGTTTAGCGATCATTAGATAAAGCTTTTAATCTGCTTACCTCTGTCGACGATCTTGCCAAATAAGTTCTTCCCTCGGATAAAGTTTCTTGTGGAGCAGTTCCATCTTCTGTACTTGAACTGGTGTTGGCACTCGGCGACGGCCATGTTGGCGCCCTTGGCCACGGCAGCCAGGACTCCAGGGTTCTCCCTGGCCAGTTTCCTCTGCTTCCTCTTCAGGGTTGTGTGTGCGGCAGGGTCCATGTACAGGACGCCGGGAGACAAAGGCGCCAGGTTGTTGGGCTCGCCCGCTTTAGCGATGCCCCTGTCGAAAACAAAAAAAAATGAAGTAGTCGAACAAAAAGTTCAGTTTACACTTTCGGAGACAATGGCAAAAAATGTAAATATACAGAACGCCACTTAAGGCGATTCCGAGTCGAATTTCGAATGTTCGTTTGTGGCGGGCAAACAGTTGACGGGCGAACTGTCAATCCGCGAACGTTTAGACAAATATTGGGCGTGCGCATTAATCCTTGGGTTGACACAGGATCAAGGCTGACTCGAGTCGTGTTGACTCGATGCCACTCGGCCGCCACTCGAGTTCTCGAGTTCTCGCATCGCATGAGCTATGGCGTGCCGATGACAAGCCTTTAAATGGCCCTTGGGGACGTATGTTTACGTATGACGTAATGTTCGGCTTAGTTTATTATGGGTTTAATAAATCAAAGGTTGCTATCAATTGCTTGATACTTGAGAATTGTTTACAATAACCATGGATTGTGTGGTTGATTTATGTTCTAATCATGGAATTTAATTCACAAAAGAAAACTGACTCAATGAAAAATATTTCATATTACTATGGTCTAAAAAAACATGTGTGCTTTCACTCAATGTGTAAAGTTGGAAATCGTATTACTTCTCTATTTGCCTTCCTTTGTGGTCGAGTGTTACGTAAATAAGAACGAGTTTGTCGGAAAGGTCTATTTCCTCGGGAATGCTGCCCAAGCGTTGAACTAATTATATGAAGCGCATAGAGACCATTCGTTGATTGAAACTTTAAACGAAAATAAAGCATAAACACTTAAATGAATAAAGTTGCAACACAAATTATTCTAGATCCATCTTTTACCTCTATATTGCGCATTTCTTTGTGAATGAATTGACGTAGGCGACTGATTTGCGAACATTAATGCTTAAAATAAATTTGAAGATTTCACACATGCAACATACGTCATACATCATGTTATCCAACGGAAAAAAATAAGTTCCGTACGCCTTCAAGTCCAAATACGTGATAAAAGTGTTAATTCATACAAATAATCGTTTGTTGTGAACAAATATGTGAAACGGTGTCACGCCACGTCACAGCAAGTTGCCTCACCACTTAGTAAGTTGCTAAATTAAATTTTATACATTACTGTTTCTTACCTAACCGCGCCTACTTAAGACTTCGTGTGGGTGGCCTGCCATTAAATGTACATACTTATGTAAAATTGTCTTATTACGTTATATGGATCAGGCACGGCCATGTTTTATAAATCAACATTCCAATTATAAGGTTTGGCGATAAGACTTTTAGGTTTACTCATTAACGTTTTATATTTATTCCATTCGATAAAATATAAATTACATACGATTTCTTATTTACAAAGAAAGTTACTTTAGTAACCGAAGGAATTTATTTTTTAGAATTGTTTGCTTTAGAATGTAATGAATCGAACATATCGCCAATGACAGTGATGCTGATTATCTCTTTATCACAATATTAAAAATGGCCAAGTCCATGCAAAGATTTTAAACAGCGTTTGAGAGAAACGAAAGTCTAAAATCTCATTAATATCTCGGTAAACGTTTTTAATCAGCGTCCGAGCTAAAACGGGACCAAAACAAAAAAGGATATCCTTTATTTGCTCATCCACAAAGGTCCTATGCACTTGTCACGTTGGTAGAAAACCAAACATGGGCCGGGAAAGAATCCCGGACTTCGTTCACGGACAAACTCAATGTGTGCCCAGCGATAAAGCCTGTGTGAATGTGTCAAAATAACAAATATTGTCATTGGTGGACCTTGTCTCTTTTAATTAAATAGCCTTTTTTGGCGTACAAAGACTTGTATTGGGCTTGATGTCACTTAGCCCACATTTTGAATTTTTGTTTTTATGAGACAATTATGGATAGGTCCGTGTGGCCTTTGGGAATATAACGCTCTTTAAATAGGTATATCGTCATGGTATCTAAAATTACTAAACAATAATACATGGACTTATAAGATTATTCATGTATTTGCAATTAAAAAAATCAAGCTCAATAATTATTAGAAATTATTTCAATTCAATCAATAAATATTGTCAGTTTCTAATTTAAGAAAGAAGTGTTTCAAATCTGTATTAAAAATAACATTTCCGTAATTGTATCTACCTATGAAGCTGGTTGATGTTTTTTGTACATTAAAGAATATCATTCTAACTATCTCTCTATTAAAAATAAATTAAATTTATAAAACCGTTATAACTGACACCCGACTGGTTCTTAAGTAGTTTGATCTAATTAATTTGTGTTGTTAATTGCTTAGAAGATTAGCTACTTTTGTCACCATTATAAATGTTTACTCAAAATAATATTACTGGATTTTTTGCTAGTTATATTAACATATTGATGATATTAGTGGTTATATGAACAGTAAAGTAATTAAAATATTGATATGAATTAGCCGCTTAAATGGTTTTGGTAATTCTATAACGTTTAATTAAAAAGAAAACGAACCTAATTAAAATCAAACTAGATTAACGAAAAAATGCTTTTAATGAGGCATTTTTTATAAATAATTGTACAAGTAATGCCATTAATACGTTTCAATCAGTCAGTCGGAAATTGAAACAATTGACGATCCAACACATGGTCGATAATTAATGATCATGTGTTCAAAGAACAAAAGAATGCCTCGCAATTCGTCTTCGGCAAGACGCGAGACGGCTTTATTCGCACGCCTCCCGCATACAAATCAGTCCTTTATTATTTAATTTGTTTAAGTTTTACCAGGCGTCAAAATATCAAACTCATCCGACCAGGTTACGGAGGCCTTCCCACCCTCCCGTTTTTTACTTCTTAAACTTGGAAACGAGGATGTCACATGTAAATCGGCGTGTCATCTTATTCTGGACGGTGTTATCGTCTTATCGTGACGCTTGCACGCGATTCCAACCGTAATGTAATATGGACTACGAGAAATGCATACAAATTAGGCGAGGTGTGGCGATTTCTTTTTTTTAACACGAAGAATGAGATACTGTTTCATTCCGCAAACGTGCCTATGGGTTGATAAGTACAATGTATATAATAAGTGTTCAGATAAATGACATAAAAAATTCATAATAACAATAACTTTGTAACAAATATTAAAAAAAAACATTGAAACAGTTATTTCTTACGAGTATTTACAACATTGCTTGGATAAGATATTTTTTTTTCTAATATATCAATGATTGAATGTTACTTAAAAAGTTTATTTTTCAGGTTACAATTATTAATTCATAAAAAACTGAGCTAAAAAGGCACATTTCCTCAATCTAAATAAAGCGATTATTGTATAATTTGTCAGAAAATTCCCTTTCATTCTCACTATATTTCTTTTCGGAACTAGAAACAAGTTTTGCGTGTTATTCGCCGACGGAGATCGAAAGTTGATGATTGTCATCACGGCCGTTCATTCATACAGGTTTGATGATAAAGATTTAAAAGGCATCATTGTGAAATGTGTAAACTTTACACGTCAAATGTGTAAAGTTTTGATGAACTCTTTATAACTCATTATCTTTTATTAGATAATGTTGAATGAGTCAATTCTTGCACCAGAAGTCTTTGGTTTGAATCCCCCGCCCCTGAATTCATATGATCAAGATATTTTGTGTTAATTTCTATTTTAAATGTGTTACATTGTATTATGTACCTGCATTATATAATATTTATTACGTTTATTGCCCACTATGACCGCTAAAACTGATATCCGTAGAAAAATTCTTGCAGTACGATCAGAAAATCTCAGATCCGGGCAAATATGTGTAGGTAGGTGGTTAATATACCTTAATATCGCTTTTATTAATTCTCTACATAGCTTCAAGGTAATTCCATCATTCCGGCATTGTTCACCGGTAGTGGTTACCGATTACTCACCGTCCAAGTTATTTTTATAAATATTTTAACCATGAATTATGTAGGCGTCCGGCATATTATCTTAATACGATTGAAACTTTTGCACGATTGCTCATTTGCTTTTGTCCCTGCAAAAAATATATCATTAACAGTATCGTTTAGTTTAGGCACGTAGCTACATATGCTTGTAGATATTAATCATGAATATATTGTTTGCGGTTTTGTTTTTAATCTGATTGTATAAATTAACTAATCTCAGTCATCATGATTCATCATTACATACATAATAATTAATAGTTTTTTTTATAGGTTAATCTATGATTATAACATGCTGGCTGTATCTAACATCCCATAAAACATTATGATTTATGAGTAAAAAACATAAAAGAGTCATTGCAACATTGGTGTGTCAAATCAAAAGCGTCAAACTTTAAAACAAATCCTTCAACAAGTGTAAAGGGCCGCTTAATTTGGCATAAATCATGAAGTATTAATTGTTTTACGAGCATGTTGAGTTTATTTGTTGAACGTAAGCGCACGCGCCACCGTTCCCTCTGATAACTGGTGATAAAAATGTACCCGCTTATAAAACGTGTAGACTTGGCCTGAACTATAATAGCCTTATACCTTATACCATTAAATTAACAGCTGTTTTAACCCTACAACTCAATTGGCGTACCTGATCATCCAATTTTAAGAAACCAATCACAGTTATTTTTATTATACGTGACATTTTCCTTTGAAAATTCATTTAAGTACTTTCGTTCTTTGAAGGAAAGAAAACAAATGAGTTATTTGCAAAAGATAGCTAAAATATAGTTAAACCTTTGTATCATCAACTTTTGTCGTTGATTTTTTTTGATATAGCGGATAACGTCTTAACCAAGATTAAGGGTGCCCACTAGGAGATGTCTCACGTTACATCTTAATTTAAAACGTCTCCCAAATTCATGAATGGGCTGAGACGGGCATCGAACATGGGACATTTAATGGTCTCGTAAATATATACGACATTAACGTTTTGCGCGCTAATTAGCGCGTTATCGAGCGGTGACATTCGCACGCGGATTGATAAACGCCTAATTAAAACAATATTTATGCTCAGACTTCGATTATAAACGATAAAAAACGGATTGGTTTTTGTCATTTTTTTTTTCGCTATTGGACATTTTATAAACAGATTGCGTTGATAGATTTAAATAAATATTGATATGGTTATT
Organism: Maruca vitrata; assembly: GCA_039566165.1. NCBI lineage: Eukaryota > Metazoa > Arthropoda > Insecta > Lepidoptera > Crambidae > Maruca > Maruca vitrata. Next base: position 5,009,173 of record CM076916.1, on the reverse strand, counting down.
GGGCAGTTCGAATGAAATATACCGCCGGGTTTGATTTTAATTGCAAAAGGAAATGGCTGTGTTAAGTATTTGTAACGCGGAAGATTTATTGCTGCCTGAGTATGTTTTTATGTGAATTGGAGCATTTATTTCTTTATGTAGTGTTATTATGGCTGAGGCTTTATTAAGAATGTTTATCGGAACTGTTGGCAGTTTGTGTAATTGATAGTATAATGACTGGTGCGTTGATTACTTGAGAATGCCTGCAATATTTAATTTAAATTAATTATTTCGCATTTTGTGCATAAATGTAAAACGTGGTAATTTCCATGAGAGGATCCGAGTTTATTTATATTAATAACTTAAATACAAATGAATATTGAAAATTTAAGCCAATGTACATTTGTACTCCTTCCCGTTTTTCTTACAAACCCATAAATTAAAAAAAATATTCAAATTTTTCCTATTCTTCCCAGTGATTGTTCTACTAGATACATATGTCTACAGGTAGGATTAGGGTTGCATACCAGGAGCAGAGATAAGTGTGCAAATAAGGAGTGGATGCGCCTGTCACTCACACCGAGAGATGTTGATAGCATTGAAATCTATGCAGTGTGGAGACGAACAGAAAAAAGCCGGTCAAGTGGTGCTTACTTATAACAATGTTCGTGACAAATTACGCCCAATAATACTTTTCTAGCGCTTTCGAGAACAATAAAGCTAAATATTTTTGCCGTTGTATTTTCCTTATGACTGTTCTTGTATTCATCAAAACTAACTTGTTATTTTAAAGCGATACTTTAATGATGTATTTAATTGTTTGTTAATATTTTTTAATAAATTAATTAATCCAACGAAATAAAAATGCAAACCAATGATAAATGTCGATTTAACTAAGTTCAAAAAAATATTTAAACTAGCAAACAATAATGTTAGGTCTACAAAATGCGGAATCAAAGCAAACAGACTATAAAAGCTTATAACTGCAATTCACATTACACTTCACACTTCCTCATTAACAAGCACTAAAGGTCTAAGCTCTGCACTAACAAGCTAACTCTCATACAGCTTATGCGAGTTCATAGCATTAGCATTTAGTTCAATTGTAATCGACATCGCACCGGTATGTTTACTCCAAGCTTAATGATGCGATAATAGAGCCTTAAACCGACTAACACTGTAAGTACGAATACAGCACATAGTATACTATGTTTATACAACGCTATTGTTCGACGGAAATAATGAGCAATTATTTTCAGTTTTACGCAACTTTCAAAGCGTTTATAACAGAGAAAATAGTTTTAGCCACTTACAACTTTCATCGTATAATGAATACTCGCATACTAATGCAAACTTATGCATGTGACTAATTAATTAGTTTTGTAATAAGATATTTAAGTTATGTTCTGTTCGAAACTAAGTAAGACTACACACAAAATACTTGCGAACGTATATTACGAGTGTAGCTTTTTAATTAACATTTAAGGTTATAAGTATTCTACGGCAAGACAGAAACTTAATTTTACTAAATGAGACATAAAGCGTCTTATAGATTTATTTATAACTGATCTCAAAACATAAGTAAACTTACAGGCTATATTTGCACTGTCAGATCGCCGCATCAATGGGATCTTACAACTTGACCTTGCGTAAACTTGACCGTAGAAATGACTTATGCTAAAATTGTAATGGTTTTCACTGCCTCGACGTGGAATTTGATAGTGGCCCTATCTCACACGCCTGTCGTTGTGACAACACCCGGGACAAACATTACATGTGTTTGTTCCGTGTCTGACTGTGTTTATTTATCTATTCAAGTACCTACAATTTACAACACTGGTTCTGATAAACGTGCACAACATAAGTGTTTAAACTGCTATTGAAATGAGAACTAGGTATTATGCGGTCTCTTAATCTGTTATTGCTAGTCACATTTATGTCAAGAAATTTATATAAATATTTTGTAGTAAATCAATTACTTTTAAAATAACTTCAATGACTTTAACCATGCTTTTGAAGTATCTGAATTTATTTAAGCCAGGTTATTATTATACACAAACTTTTCTACTTCAACTTGACCAGGCCTACACTTTCATCTGAGTAGTCTGCTTGCAGATTCTTCACACTTTTCACATGTAATTTCATAAAGAATCTGTCACAACAATACGACAACATAACCTTTTCTTGCCGCTAACCAAATTTAGGTCCGCGCAACAAGTAGTTTAGGTACTTATAAAGGTACTCACCACCACATACTCCCGCGCCCTCGCCTCGGCTTGTTCCCCTCACTCACGCACAGCACAGACAGCACTATCAACCACAGACACTTCATTATGGGGCGGCACCACTGTGGCGCGTCGCGCGGCGCGTGTACGTCTGGTTGCGGAGCGACCGCGAGCCGTGCAGGCGGGGTCGGTGTGGTGGGAGGCTCTACGCCCCGGCGGCGTTTTTTGTACGACTCCAGGTCATTAGGTTGGGTTTCGGTTATGCAAGGATTAGGTGGTGCGGCGGTACTGGCGGTCGTCGTTTGTTTTCTGGTTAGATAAATCCGAGCGCAATTGGAGAACTTTTTTTTTTAACAATCAATCAATATCGCGTAATGACGAAATTCAGATGCAATATTTTTTTTATCATCTTTTATCGTTCTTAAAAGAACAAGAATTTTGCCATTCAAAATGCGTTTCCTATGATGATGAAATCGGGATGAATTTATTATTTTATCTTTATTTTCTCTCGTTTATTTTTTTCGATATTAGCCATCGTGCTATACTTACTTTCAAATAAAAGTAAGTATAGCGCGATGCTTGAAAGCTTTCAAATTAAGTCAAATTTGATACACATCACTAAATCAATGCAAAAATAAATACCATTCCATTTCTAGCAGCATACTACGTGACCGTACGCACGCTTTGTAAGTTTACTTATATTTTTTTAGTTCGCTTTGGTTTAAAAAGTAATTAAGTAAATATCACCAGAAAATGTATTTATATCTCAAAAATGTCTATTTATAACATCGGACGAGACAATGACAAAAACAATCTCACTTTAAATTTTAATCATTCCATTCATAGTTTAAAGCAATGACTTAAGTTCAGGTTTTAATTATCGACTTAAAGGCCGAACGAAATAGTTTTTCCCCAGACGCAATACATTTCAAACTGATTCCGTTTTAGCCTTACATTTAATTACATTAATGAGAGAACTGCAAGGTAATTTTGCAGGACGATTAAAAGCCATCGTCAAAGATGGCCGCGATAGATCAAGTTTTTGTCGAGTGAATTTTCAATTAGAAAAAGGTTCGTTCTATACGAGCCCAATGAATATGCTATGCAGTCATTGTAAATGGACTAGGTAGGTTTAAGTGATCTAGAAATATCTAACTGGTATCGAAGTGACTGGATGTTTTTACTTTCATCTTCATTAAGTATAATTAGTGGCGATGGAGAATTAATTGGTTGTATTTTTAAACAAATACATAAAATTAAAGTTATATTTGTTTTATCATTATAATTAATGGAATCACATTTTTGTTGTTAAATAAGATCTAAAATAGTTTTATTTCAATAAAGGAATTTATAGGTAGGCGTTAATGCAGCTGTATAACTTTAGCAAAAATGATTTATAACGACAATATTATAATATTTTATATTTATATAAAAAAACTGTTTTAAAGTTTATTAGTGGATCCTAATATTTTGATTAGCTTTAATCGTAATTGAATTTTGTATTAAATAGGTAAATTCAAGTTTTAAATGTAAATACTTAATAGTCCGACTAAATTTCACGAGCAATTTTTTACTTACGAAAACGAATAAAAAAACTTCAACCATTTAATTCATTAAAGCGACTACTCCATGAATAAATCTCCAACGTTTTTGTTCGATACCAATAAAAGCAATGCGATATAACGAAAAGGACAGTGATAGTTTTACAGCATCGGTTGTTTCCCGCGTGACTCAGCTGTGGGAGGGGCGCGGCCGACCAATCAGCGGGCGGCGCGCGCGGCCCCGCGCCGAGCACGTGGTCTGCGCAAGCGCAGCGCGGGGAGATTTTGGATTTGGAACGTTCGAAAATTGTAGAATAAGACTGTCCAAAGTTTGAAATTAGAATGGGAGAAGGATAGAAGAGAAGAAAATATTTTGTATTATATTTTATTTCAGCCAGTTTCTGTTTTGGGCAATTGAACCTATCAAATTATTTTGAATAATTATATCTCATAATTTACATGATGCATATTTGAGTAAGTTAGTACGATAAAATTAGGTTTGCAATCTAAACTATCATTTTTCTTTATACGTATACATGAAAGTGTGTGCATTTAGGCAACAATGAGGCATGATCATCTATTCAGTCTCCAAGGTTTCGAAAAACATGTCTTTATAGCCTACATAATAATGTCAAACATTTAAACCACAATCTTGAGCTACTGATTGCTACGAACACTACGACATGTGGTCTCATTGAAAAGACATCAACGCATGCACGGCGTTTGACCAAGGAGCTTAGTACTGCTTGGTACAATAAATGCACACATTTTGAGATGCAGAACCCAGAAGGTAAAACTTAGTAGACTAAATTAAACATTCACTGGTATATATAGTTCTTACCACACTTGCCTACTAAGCATATACCTACGTGAGTTAAAAAATCACCTTACGTCCAATTACCACACGTATATTATCTCACTATCATATTAAGCATTCATATCCACCCATATTTGGCAGAAACTATTAAAAGGGCACATTTAAATACACCATGTGATTGATGACTCAATCAAAAACGCCATTGGTTTCACATAGAAAAAATAAACTGCTCCTCTCACTTAAGACACCATCTGCTGCCAATTTGAATGCGTCTTTACATGGGTATGCAATTAAGCGTCTCATCGCCATGTGATCAAAATATGTATGCTGTGGCACGTGACATATTTTTTTCAGGTCCCAGTGTGTCGTTTATGTGGTTAAGTGGTTGCAAAAAACATTTTGACGCCGTGTGAGGCGCCTTTTAAGTGTATAGTATTTCGATCTCTTTAATTTTCTTATAAAAACATTACTACAGATATTCGTTTGTTCAGTATTTGTGTATCTGATAAAAACCGTTGTAAAAATAAATTATACATATTAAGCAAAGTTACTTCCATTGTTGTGATTCCTTTGTTTGTCTATTTTTGACTTCTGTTTCAGATATCAGAACAAAATTGAAATAGAAAAGTCAATATATAGAAATGATACAAATAAATACATATTAAGCTTATATCAGAATATTCTGGGAGGGAATCCAACCCGGCACTAATGGCAAAAATATGGCAGGAGCATTCAATGCACGGTCAAAGCCAAATTAATTTATATTGAAAATTTAAAATAAATTATTCCTTAATACAAATGCTGTTATTTCGTAGTAGCCTAAAAATAATTATTGGCAATAAATCTGCCAAACTCGTGCCATCTGTAAATGTACAATACAGCCGTCCGCAGTAGCTGAATCAACAATCAAGTACAATCAGCAAAATAAATACCTCATTAGATACGCTAGCCCTTCAGTGGAATTCCTTAATGTGTCCAACAGTATAAATCTTAATTTCCACCACAAACTTACTCGCACACCGACAGACACCTTTATCACCACGTATTTAGGTTCAAATTCGGTTGTGTGAATGGAGCAAATCTGAGTTCATTGAGTGAAACTGAAGTGTGGAGTACAAAGGGTGCCGTGAAATCTACACTAGTGAACTTCAAAAGGTCTCATTATGGCGATTTCATAAACGTTCAAATCGCTCCAAATCAATGTTGACCCTATTTTAAGGTCTGTTGGGTGTATTTTTGAAGGTGCCGATGAAAAAAGTAGCGAATTCCTTCACGGCCCAGTGGACTTCTGGCGATAATCGACAATAGTTGGAAAGAGTCCGTTGCTAATAATGTCTTAAGTACAGAGCTCATTGTTTCGGAGCACAATTGGATGTTAGCTGCTCATTCACATTTTAATTGTGTAATTTAGTCGACCGCAACGTTATTTACGACTTTGCTTCTGATTTTTCGGATTCACTGAAATATTTGTAAACTGCCACAAGCACGAAAGACATATTCACTTTAATTTAGTTGTGTGATGTATTGTTACGCCATCTCATGGTTAATTTAATATACTTTAAATTTAGTTGTAAAATGAGTTCTTTAATTTTTGCAATAATTAAAATGAGTACGTTGACTTTAGCTATTCTCTATACATATAAAATAAATACTACATAGTTATTATGAGGAGCAATTTAGTCACTCAGGTATTGGTCGTATGAACGTTTATTTATTTGCAGTCACATGATTTACAATGATGGTAACAAAATAAAAAAGTAAATTTTTTACACATGGCACCCTGTAAGGGCACTGCAAAGAGTGGACAGCTGAATAAATGTAGGTTTAAATCATGATTATTTTTTATTGCACAAGAAAATTAAATAATATTACAATAATTTTACAAAGAAGGTACTCAAATATTATTTTTATATATTTTTATCAGCAATTTTAAGTGTATATCCGTATTGTCTATATCTTTCAATAGAAAAGGAATTTGATTAAATTATAAATCCCTATGGACATCCAGTATGAGCCTTACCTGTAAAACTGGTACTGTTTAAATCTGAAAAATATTCTAGTTTATGTACGTTTGATGACAATTATATTTAACGTAAATCGATAATCATGTTCCCATTTGTTTTAGTCTCTATGGATTTAATTTTCATGTTCTTGAGTTAATCAAAGGTTCTGCCAGAATATCAGCACTGTAGCGTCCTAGCAGCCGCTGCAGCACATGCTGAGGCAGAACCTGTTGATCACTTTTGCAACATATGTGTTTGTTAAATAATGTTATTGTATGTGATCAAAAAATGTTTTCTTTCTTCTATTTATTCTTACTGTAAATAATTTACAGTATATTATACTGATAACCTTTATCGTGTTAAAAATAACCTGTTCTGACGAGTAGGGACGACGAAAAATATTTCCAAAGTTAACTCCACAGCGCTGTAATCCCATCTTCTAATCTTAAACGGCTAACAACGCTAAATATTTAATCGTCACTTTCCCAAACACCCAAAAACAACAAACAGCCTACTGCTAAAAATAAACACCAATAAAAACGGAATGATTCACTCCAAATACGCAAGCAATCCCGACGTTATCTCTTACAAAACAAAAATATCGCTTCTCTAAGACAATGCGCAACTACAAATAACTCAATAGAACCGCCGATGGAAACCGCTTTTCCCTCCGTTGAAAATTGAACCGTGTAACCTTGGGAATACGAACGCTTTTCCATTGGGTGATCGTCATTTTACAAAACTATCTCATTGTTCGGAGTGAACGTAAATATTGTTTTATTGTGTTTGCGGATAGGATAGGTCCATCCATTCAGGCGCCCGGTGTGGTCCGTCCTATAGGGGGCCCGTGGAAAAGGGACCATCCGCCCCTTTGAATCGTTTTATGGCGATGACAACTTCATAAGTAGCTGGTGATATCCTTGCCGACTTCGGGAATTGTCAAAGCAACGCTAAATTCGACACTTGTAAAGGCGCTGATGGCCTGTGTATGACGGGGCAGGTTCAACGGAAAATATACGATGTCATCACAACCTATTTCATGGTTTCTGACTCTGGTTGGATATTCGTTTTGGACTGTTATTGTTCTGTTTGTGAGGAGTTATAGTGTGGTTTTAATAATAGTTTTTTGCTGACGAAAATACGTTGATTCTCTTTCCCAGGCAAATGTAGCTTATTAATAGCCCAGTACGGTCAGTAGAAAAAAATACATTGTGTGGGTTTCTTTAAAGACCTTTTTATTTGTTAATTTACTATTTTAAACAAAGGAGAATAAAAATGGCACACACATTTACTAGGTAAGTATACAATTTTAAGTGTGTAAGAAATTTCGTATTTACCAAAATTTTATTACATCTCAGTTAATTGTGATGAATGTTAATATGTATTTAGTAACACGAACTAGTTAGTTGCCTAATTAAGTTAACTGATTTAAAATTTACGAGAAAAAATTTAACACACTCATAAAACTGTCAGCCTAAAATAGGCGAAACTTTGTTATGAAATAAATCGGTCGCGAATGTCACAGTATATTTATTCACTAATAATGACTAAATGAAATTTGCGGTTAAAGACGCTTTTTAATAGGCAATAAAATACATAGTTATATATAAATAATGTTGCCATACCACCAACGTATATGCCTACATGGAGGTCTACACGGAGGGTCCCAAAACATAAACAATCAGAAACCGAATTCATTTCGCATTAGTAGAGCCTCCAGATTGCTAATATGGGCCTAACATTGTTTTCGATGTTGCAAAAACATTCATATAATATGTTCAACTTGTATTTCTCCTGTGGGTTCTGTACTTATAATAATTTTGGAAGGAAATGTCGTTGCGGAGAATAGATAGCTTAAAAATATAACATGTATGAATAAAAAATACATTTTAAACTAAAGAAGATATGTACATATGTAAATACTCATATTATCATATATATAAACTGTCTTCAAATTCAGGTAAAATATAATTAAGCAATTAGTTTTTATTTCTCATCTGTATAGACAGAACCAGTACAATGTTGACTGGTTTCAATAATAAAAATAAAACCACAATCTGTTTAAAAAGCTATGTAAATACGTAAGTACTACTTTAGTACGTAGTAAGAAAGTACAAATAGATTAGCATCTACTACTGTATTAATTATCGTCTTAGTAATTATTCGATCGTATGGAACGCTAAACTCTTGAAAGTCATATTTAAAAACTGTACAACGTAAGCTCTACCGAGGGATCTCCAAAATATTGAGACATTCGGGCTTCTCATCGTATTTAGGAGCGATAAAATCACCGCCTCGAAGTGATATATCGTCTCGCAGACTAATAGCGTTATAATACCAGGCTTAGTCACCGCGGGAAAAAACGGCTAGACCGACACGGATCGGTAAAAACTTGCAGCAAATAGCTGGTTCCCATTCCGCTAATGAATTGGTTACCTGTATCGTCCTCCTGCAGTTTAAGGTATCTTGGCCTAGTCTGGGAACGGTCTCTTTCGGAATATTACATTTTTGGTTGAAGTTTTTTGCACTTGCAGAACCAATGACTAGAAGCTGAAAATCGATTGGCATGGCAGTCCATGACACCATAACCTACTGTTTTAGCGTAGGAGCTCAAAGAGAGAGCCCTACAGTACAACATAAATTATGTTGTTTTAGAACAATATTTCCACAGATTAATAAAATTCTCACTTAATTTTATTTTCAGAATACTAACTCACTATTTTCCTGGCCTACTCTTAGAATGTCGTCATCCTCGGTAGTATAAGTGTAACATGTTTAAAATAAATTATGTCATAAAAAGCGACCACTATTGACATTAAATGCAAAGATCGAAGGCAATATAAATATTTGGTATAGCAACATACATCGACTACCTAAATCAAGCCTGAAGCGAAACGCCAAACGAAACCAAAATCGCTGCCGTTAGCATAGGTCAAGCAAAAACTCAACAACTAGTTCAAGATAATTGCTTGTTTCGGTGGAACATGAGGTCGCGATCTTGAACCAAGTGAAAACGTCTGGGTGGGCAGCTAAAATGTACCTTTTGGTTACTGACAATGATGAAAACTGTTAATATGAAATAGTAACTGTTTTATGAAAACTGTTAATATGAAATATTAACTGTTTTCATCACTGTTAACATGAAAATAATGCATAAAAATTTTATCTTTTTTAGGTCTTGGCTACTGACGCAATATTTGATCTGGAAATATTACTTTCTGCACGAAACGAATACTTGAATGTATATTTAAGTTATCAAAAGTAAAATCCATTTAAAATTAAAGCTACAATATTTCATTTTACGAATTCAGTTCGGTCAGTATGTTAAACTGAAGTGAACTTTATGCCTTGATAGAAGTAAAAAAAATGTTAAAAATTTAAACTTAAGCAGCAATGAGGACACAAGAAATTATATTTGCTGTAACTACTATAAAAAGGATTTTTAAAGATTTTTATCCGCATTCATCATTATGATCGTACATGTATTATTTCTTCGCCGCGAATACTTTGCAAAGCAACATTTTAGCTGCCTAGTAATATTCCGTAGCCTAGGGCAAGTCTGACTGGAGTGATTAAAGGATTTTTAGGATTCCTACACTGCACCAATTAAACCTGAGTTTGTTATGACGGCAAAAACACCTGGCCGACGTGAATTATAGTGATTTTAATTTATTAATCTGATATATTTATCATATCAAGTCCGTCGCTGATCAAAATAATAATTCGACCTTAAATATCACTTGGAGAATGATTTATAAGGCTGGTGTAGGTTTTAGTATTATTAGTTGATGAATCAATGATTTGTCATGTAAGGTCAAACAATTAATAGGTAATAATAATTTTTCAGTGCTGTTCCTTCACAATAGGTAATAAATAATAATAATAAAATAAATATTTTATAACATCACATACATTGATCTGATCCCGTAGTAAGTAGCTTAAGCACTTGTGTTACGGGTATCAGAATCAACAGTGGATACACAAATATACTTAAATATATTTTAAAATACACCCAGACACGGAACAAACACCGATTTGGTCACACAAATATTTGTCCCGAGTGGGAATCGAACCCACGACTTTTGGAACCGTAGGTACTAAACCTGGGTCACTAGCCACTGTTCCACCAAGCCAGTCAAAGGTATATCAATTCTATCGAGGAAATTATGATCTATGTTCTGTTATAAATGTAATTCCTTTTGTCTTCAATGTTTTCTACGGGACCCTAGCAACTTACAAGACTTAATATCCCAGTGCATTACCCCCGCCTTCTTTCTCAAGCAATGGATTGCTTCTATTCATAAAAGAGTAATACTAAAAAAGCAAGAAAAAAGTAATTTGTTGTAGTAATACCTAATAGTTATACTTAATTCAGAAGTGTTTGGACAAGCCAATAAGTTAATTACAGTAAAATATAACTAACTTTACGGACTGTCAATTCTCTCCGGCCCAAGTCATCTTTTAAAGGTATAGGTGTGCTCGAAACTCATTTGAGGACTTTTCTAGCAGCATGTATAATTGTGTAATAAATATTTCATTGAATACTTGTGTAGCATACACGAACAAAATAAAGGTACAACATGAGGGTTGTTTAAGATTAATTTCACGCTTTCATAATATTTTACGAAAAACATAATAATTACCTCTTTTAATATCTCACGTTAGTCTTAATTTCAATATTTAATCCTACAAGTTAACCTTAATTTTATTAAAATAGATGCTCAGCCTTTAATATTTTAATATGCATAAAGTTTAAACTTAGCGCCAGAGTTCGCTAAAAGTACATGATAATAATTGTTCGCATAAAGCAACAATTAACAATTCAAAGAAAATTGTAAAAGCTTATTAAATTTAGTGCGCGACTGTACACCATTACATGAACCACTGCCTCATTATTACGACAAAGTGTGGCGCCCGCTCCCACACTAACATTTCGATACATTTCTTCAATGGCGGCCATCTTTTATTCCACCGCCCGAACATTCACACGGTCAAGTGAGACATTTTTAGTCGAGTCCATAATCGGCTATTAGTTCCGATCCGATTGATGGTATGATAACTAAAATTTTTGCTGTCATACACCTATTATTTTATTAAGGTTCGCCTTTTGTTGGGTTGTAGGTGGTTTTTTTGTTGTTTTTGATATTGGCGCGCCTTTGATCTCGAAGAATGTCTGACTAAGCGTGGGGGCGAAAATTGTTGCTTTCATCATTCGTTGGTAGATATGTACATAGTAAATATTAGTAGGTAAGTATGTTTAGTGTGAACAACTGCCAATACCAAGATTTTGAGAACAGTACGTAAAATAAAACCCTTAAAGTGCTTTTTGTGTGGTGGAGTGTATATTTAAGGATTTTTGTGCTTATACATTTAAATTAACCAAAAATTCCTGCATAATTTAACCTTGATTTCAAGCTGCCTTTGAAAGGTTTTTTATGACACTTAATAATTTGCGGGCATTTATGCAGTCTCACTCCATTTGTCTGGTACAAGGCCGAACAAATGACAGGACTTAATTAAAACTAAAAACCACTTGACCAACTAACAAGCGAACGCCTAATATACAACGCCAATAAAAATCGTGAAATATTGAATAAAATAGTGAATGTCACAAATTAATTTATATTTTAATAATATACGGACCATTCCGGACTAATATACCACTTATGTATTGGAATTATTTAATCAGCAGGGTCGTTTTGTGGCCACACACATTAAAGCGTACCTAATTTTGGTTTCGGTTGCAGATAAAATCGAAATTTATGCTAATATCGATATCGGAAGGGTTTACGGTCGCCTGTTTAATGAATTTTGGTAATCGGAAATACCGCAAGCTTCGACTCGACGCTGGGTGGTACTTTGACGGCTTAAAATGCCGTTTTGGATATGTTAATAGTGTCAGACTATTTAAAGATAATGCGTATATAAAACAATGGAATAAGACAAAATATCAACTTTCTTGGTATATTTCTATTACCTCAGGCTCGTGTTTTTGTTACCTGCTATGCTTGTTGGCAACAAGTGCCGTCTAAAAGCCAGTCGATAGTTCGAATCGCCTTGGATTGAGTGAGGGTTTCTCTAGACGATATAGTATTCTACATCACGTTTAGGAAAGAAAAGGGCACATAAGCAACCAACCCTCCATATGAAATAATTGTCATATTGTCTCACCGAACTTTACGAGTTACGCATCAGACATTGCTCTCTTATTTATGCACTTATGCTCTATAATGATTTTGGTTTATTCTAGTTTAGGCTAGGCTTGAGAACCTCGACCTTAGGGCCTTAAAGGGCTTGATCAAAAACTCTAATCTTGCACTTTCCTAGTTTTTCTATGATAGATACAATTAGGATGTTCTTTCACCAGTGGGTTATCCGGAATAAAATCGCTTAAATTGTAGTAATTTTGTTATTATAGCATCACTATAATATTTTTTTATTTTATTCGAAATTGATAATATCTCATTTATTTATTACATGTGAAAAGCAGCATCTTAAGCTACCCGCATTAGCCGGCAAACGCGTGCACGGGCGCGGGAGAGCGGCGCGAACTCGCTCGTCTTAATTATATTAAAATGTGTTCTGTTGTTACCACCGAGACCGCAAATAGACACTGGATTCTATTAGATAGACTTACTATGAAAGGTAGGATAAAGTAACTGTATACTAGGCGCTAAGTAAGAGGTACTAATGTGTGTTTGTGAGGGTAGTAAGTAATCGAAGTAGCCGAGGATAGAAATAAGTGTAGAAATAACTTTTGGGCGGTCTATGTCCGGCTGTGGACGAAACCACTTTCGTATAAGCTATCGTGTAAGCACTATAAGCTCACGCTTATGATGATGATGAAGTAATCGAATCTGCATTCTTCGTTATTAGAAAATGAATAGGCTAATAGGCTGATCTCCTCTCCTCCTCATGTTATCCTACAGACATGTTTTAACTAACAGGCCACCACATCTTGACGGGTAACACAACCTTTTTGACTTCATCGTAGTTGGGTAAAAAGCCAACCCAGACACTCTACCCAAGTTCCCATGTCTACGAGTTGTGTAAGATCGCAAAATAACGTGTTCGAGCCGTGGTGTGGTCTGACCGCAGGGCTTGACGGATCAATTACTTTATTGTGGTCCTCCTGGGACCTCTGGCTTCAGGGATGCCCCCCGTGAAGGGGTACACTCGCCCAGGAAAAGACCCTTTATGAATTCACATAGGATTTTTCCCGGGGAGTAAATAAGAGAATATAAGTAAATACTTTTTAAGACGTGTTACGGTGTGATGGGTAGGACTTTTAGGTATGTGTACTTAGCAGAAATATAGAATTTTATTTTATTACTAATATAATATAAACGAGTCTTTGTTATTAGGAATTAAGCACTATTTTCTCAGATACAAATTTATAAAAAAAATATAGGGAAACCGCTTCCTCTTTTTAAATCGCTCAAAAATGATTCACTTCGTTGCTCAATGGATAAATAAACAACGTTTAGAACTTGTCTTACACCTGAGCAATGATCTTTATTTCTGCAACTACCACAGGATTATCTTTATATAATACTAGCTTTCCGCCCGCGTCTTCGTCCGCGTAGATATGTTTAACGGGTAAAAAAACATTACTTCTTAATAGCGCAGTCGGTTAAAAAGTAGCCTATAACCTTTCCTAGGCTCTGGACTATATCTGTGCCAAATTTCATTTAAATCGGTTCAGTACTCTATGCGTGAAAGCGTAACAGACAGACAGACAGACAGAGTTACTTTCGGATTTATAATATTAGTAAGGATAACACACACACAGTACAGGATATTTGAATGTTCAGTTATTTTAATCTGAACGACGATCCATGTTCATTATTGATTAGCAAAGAGCCAATACATAATACCAGTACCTAAAAAATTAGACGATTTTCCGGTCACGATAAAAATAACCAAGAAAACAGGCAGGCAAGCATCAAAACTTCCTACGCTACTCTCGCATAAATAAGAATGCGTTTAATGTAACCGATTGTACAATTCACACAATGGATTACCGGCTGCGGGCCAACGCAGTGGTAAATACACTTTTCTGTTTCGTATGGGAAAGACATGAGCCATCAACCGTACTCATACGAATCGCTCGTGCATACAAGTAAAGTATACCTACGGGTAAAGCATATTATAGATACATAGACATATTACGGATATTTAACTGCCTCGTTGGTCTATTGGTAGCAAGTGCTGCGTTAGGACCGAGAGGTCCCCGGTTCGAATCCGGGGTCGGGCAAAATTTGTGTGAGTTTTTCTGTAATGAAATTACTCAGCCCGGAGTTAGGAAGTTGGCGGTTGAACGCCCGTGCCTCGGAAAGCACGTTAAGCCGGTGGTCCTACGCCCGATCTCTCATCGGTCATGTCGGATTGCCGTCTCACCGAATTATGAGAGTAAGGGAATAGAGAGTGCACTTGTGTTTGCGCGCACACTTGTGCACTATAATATGTCCTGCGCACTTGGCTGATTTCAATCGAGATCGGCCGCCATGGCTGAAATCGGTCGGACGCCTTTTTTTTACGGATATTCACACACATTTATTATCAAAAGAGATTTTTATTCCTACTAGCTACTCGCCTTCGTTCTATCATATAAATGTACATTATATTTTTGCTTACGAGTGTATTTTATGTTCTACGCTATGCACTTCCTCTGTTACGTTAAATGCCGCGAGGGTTACTATCTCCTACGCCGATACTAGCTAAATACATATTAATTTCAGCATAAATATGTATTTTGCCACCGAAGATGATTTACAATAAACCGTTGAATATTTATAAAAGTTACGGTATTAAGTACCTAATGTATGATGCGGTTAGAAACAAGATGGCCGATATCACGATATATTTATGAACAGCTATATTTTATTAATGGTTATATCACGGTAAATTTTAATCTTTATCGTGCTTGTAAAGTACTAATAAGTTATAATGTAAAATTCTGTGTACATAATATAAAAGACTACTGATAGTCTACGAATAACAAGAAAATGAATTATGAATAGTGGACAACACTTTTGTTCCTTTTTACGTACTTCGCAGTTTCAAAAATAACATATTGTAAGGTTAATCCATGCATAAAGGTAACATTTGAACTGAATTCCAGAAAACACCGGGGTCACTTACAAAACTCGCAAACCCATTGATAATATTCACGGAAAGTATTCACGAAATGCAATACAAGATAACACTTTGACTCATTCAATTAGACAATAGACGGATAATCCTTTGTTTGCCCTAATAATGCACAATGGATAATGTGAGATTTGGAACATTTGTGCGTCTCTATTGCAAAATTAGTTCTAAGAACCGCGACCGAGCCTTATAGAAGCTAACCAAAATATTTAGACCCCTAATCACCGACAATGGTTGGGAACCGTAGGTCACATTGTCTTGGCCTTTTATGTAGCGAAACTGATAAGTAGGACCGGTTGTTCCGTCCAAAGGCACTGATGGGTTAAAAACTATAAAATAAGAGCCACAATAGTACCCCGCGCAGTAAAGTTTTATGACACTTGGTTATATAAAATGTAACTGTACCTACAGGTGCAATCGGGAATACCATGGAACAAAAAGATAGTGTTTATGGCTTCAGCAGGTGCTGGTTTGCCAGTAGCAAGTCACAACATGATCGACTGAAAGCTTTTACCGCTGTAAAAGCAATCTGTACATTATATAATAAAAATGCCGTTACATTTTTATTCCCTGTTCGATTGTTTTACATGAATAATATATGAAAAAAATATACCTACATGGGCCATATAGACGTTTATCACTGCAACGATTTGAGGAATTTTCGTCTGTCCGTTTGTGCATGCTGATCTCAGAAAAGACTAATTCGATCAAGATGTGGTTTGCAGTAACATATTTTGGTTATCCCCACTTAAAATTTAGTGATTTTTACATGTCATTCGGGTCATAAATAAAATATATGCACATTTAATAATCACTTAAAACTAACTGGGCGTTTATATGCGCGGGTATATTCAAAATGCTGCCTAAAGTCTCTTTTCCATGCGGACGAATGACGAGTCACTGACACAGTTAGTTATGAAAGAAAATACATAAGTAATACACAAAATATACACTGATCTGATTCTGTGCTAAGTTTCTTTTAACTTTTGAAATAAAATAAAGTAACTTATTTTAACTTCTTCAGCTTTATCAGACCTATATAAGTATCGGGTGAGAATTTAACCCACAACTCACATTTCAATGCTAGCTTAAATCGACTTCGTTATTACACAGTAAAAAACGGTGAAAGAATATTTTGTAAAAAAATCGCAAGAAAATCTGGTCCAAATATGACATCTTTGAGGTCTGTTAAAAATGCCCCTCATTTTATCAATTAGTACGTGAAATATTTGTCCTAAGAGACGTCCACTGTCAAAGCCCATGTCACACAAGCATTGATTATGTGACATAAGCCTCCTAGTATATTTGAACTCTAAAAATCATGCTTAATTTAAGTAAGTAATTAAAACTCACATAAAACATATTATCTCACCATAAACCCGAACCACGTCGAATAAACGAGTTCATTATTTTATAGATGTCGGACATGTTTGTAAATGTTTGAAAACCGTATAGATAGTAAATAATTTAATAGATATGTGTTTATGACTTTACCGGGAGTCGTTTTTTAGATTACGTCGTGCCATCTGCTTTTATGGCTTCCTAAACCACGCTTTCTTTATTTTGACATTAAATTAAGTCCAATCACGTGCCCAAAAGATGTGCCTTTAAATTTAGTGCAAGTTAAATAGATTATATCATAGTATAAAAAGTATAAAAATAAAAAATAATGTGACATATGTATTCGTCAGTTTTAAATTCAATTTAATTTACAAAAATAAATAGGTACAGAAAAAGAAAAACAATTTACCACGGACTTTAAAAACACTTTCTTCAATGTGACCTGACCATAATTTGAACTCGGGACCTTCCACGAAGAACGTAACACATTTCAAAGAAACCAATCCTTTCACCTTTCCCTAAACTGTGCAATATCGATACCAAATAGCGGGGCACAAATGGCTGTTATCTCCAGAAATTTCCCAGAGATACCGACGCTTACAACAAAGAGTTCTTATCAGATAAGGAACAGTTTGTTTGTGCTGTACCCGCCGCGCCTTTGTCCGGCGATACCGACAATAGCAAATCAAGACAATCCGTTTATGCTAATGAGGAACGAACAATTGATACAACAGTGTCAATAGCCACCGCTTCCCGTAAAAAAGTGAGACAGGTCAGGACTAGATTTCCACGGAAGTGCGTGGAAAAATACCAGAGGGCTTAAGTTTGGCCTTTTTTTTATTTTTTTTTTTTTTTTTTTTTTTTTTTTTTTATAAAGAGGCTAACAAGATGACCTCACTCCACCTGATGGTAAGCGGTAGTGAGATCCAAATATGAGGTCGACAGGCACAATAGACCATATTGAGCCTGTCGCACTCACCCTGAAAGCCGTGAAAAAGGAGACCACAGCTGCGGCAACAACGAGACAAGGCGTGGAGTCTCGCATTGGTATTGAGCTGTGCGGGTCGGAGTTGGCCAGTCCGCCGGACGGAAGGGCCCCCGTTTCTACGGGTCTCCCTGGCCGGCGGGCTGACCCGCTCCGCCCGCACAATACCGCCGCTAAGACTCCACTGGTCCGGCGCTTGCCGCAACAATGGTCCCCCCTGGCTCCGGTTCGTACAGTGCTGATCCCGGAACGCGACCTGACCAAGAGAGGTCAGAGTCACTTGGCGAGTTTTACACAACTGTATGGTGGTAACAGCAACCGGTCGACAAAATGTCTTCCACCTGAAAAACACCATTGCACCATTGCGCCTTTGCACCATTCGTAGAAATATTTTGTAAGGTTCAACGCTACCCACTATTCCAAATAATCCGTGCTACATAATGACTTGTTTGCTTTACTTTGTGTAATGAAGTAATCTAGCAATTCAGGCAATAGGTTAGGTTAGTCAAGAGGGTAAGTTGAAGATATTTTTCACCGAAGACGTTAATACGTTAATAGTACTTTACTATACTACTTATTTTATAAATGCGAATATTTTTATGTGTGGATGAAAGTATGTAGTCTAATTATGGAGGGGGGAGAGTTGTACGTACATAGGGGGATGGATGTGCGAGTTTGGTCATGTGTTCTGTTGGCATGTTCGCTTCGTAATGAGACTGTTTGGTGCTCCTTTGAAGGGAGATTGTGAGTTATGCCTATTTTTGTTACTCTTTCACGCAGAGACTACAAATTTTTTTATAAAACTTCACTATAATATAGCCTACATATCAGGATAACACATGGGCTGAAGTCAATAAAGAACAGTCATAATACTGATACATTAACAGATGGATCTCCTAATGTACCATCCTTGAACCACGCGGTCGCAACAAAAGACGTAATTTCAATTACTTAATCGGAATGCAATGCCGCGGCCGAAAGCAATTATCTTGGGAACATTTCACCACATACCATTCATGCGGCTTGCTCTATGAAAAATTTGTTAACATCTAATTCAACAAATCATTAGGCCTCCCACGCGTCAGGTAGGTGGCTGATGGCTAGGGGTGGCGATGTCTTACATCCATCCACATTTTATTAATTTTTGAAACAGGTTTTGATAGATACTTTGATTAAGGCATCCGGCAATCTTGCATGTATTAAAATGTTAAGTTTTCTTACGAAATCAATTATTTTCAATGCATATTCATATCATTGTACATGTTCCATCCGTTCCATTTTGTAACATTTTTTACAAAAAATCAAATATTATATTCTATCTTCATGTTACAATTACAATTCTTCTGACGACGTGTCAGCTTACAAGATGACAAATATTAATTGTATAATCCTGACCAGAGGGCCTACCATGAGTTGGCTATCGTAAACTTACGTACGTTAAAAACCTATCGAGTTGTTTTTTTCATATGGCCGATTGTAGTTCTTCGCGTAACCACCAGTCGGCGCTGTACATGTTTTTCATAGACATATTTACGTAGTCGATATCGAGCGCGTAAGTTTTAAACTCATGGTAGCCCCACTGATGTAGAAAGAGTAATCTGTTATTAATAATTTCAAATCATAATCATGGCAAACTATACAATTTCCGATACATTCGATTAGGTCAAATCATTCTCAGTACACAGTCTGGTAGCCCTGAAATATTCCAACATTAATAGAGACATCCCGTGGCCGAAAAAAGTAAAAGAACCAACGCACAATAATGATTCATATGCGGCAATTAATCTTTCGGGCCACAATGCGAACGATAGCTTACTCATTTTTGCGCCGAAATGGCTCAGCAAAAAACAGTGTGGAACAATATTAACAATTTTAACAAATTAGGCGACAAAATCGCCACATTTCGGATGTTAATTATGGTGGTTGAGTTCTGTTGTGCCGTTATTGATGGAAGGGGGCGGGGCCGAGAGATGCGAACGGAGTTTCGAGACGATTAATCGATGGTTATTTTGTTTTTCACCGGTTTATTAAGATCGGCTTTGATTTTTGTGCCCATTACGTTACGTCATAGCAAATAAAGACAAAAGACAATAGCTTAAGTACGCTAAGTTAGAAGTTAGAAGCTTTTTAACCGACGAAAAGGGGGAGGTTCTCAATTAGTCTATATATGTTTTTAGTGGTTGGTTAAGATGGTGTATCGATTTACCTAAGCTTTCAAATGCAAGTTCAAGCCATTCATAGAGAACATAGAACAGGTTTGAAGAATAAGCTGCCCAGCAGTGGAATGATGAAAAATAGGTATGCAATATGAAAATGAAGTAAAATACCCAAATTGTAACTTTTAAAAATATTTAACGTCGAAACATGACATATAGTGAAATTCTGTAAACATCGTAATAAGAGGTTCGTGTCATTGCTAAATTGCAATATGGTAACAAACAAAAGATATTTAAAGATTCAAATCGACAACAACACATCACTAAAGCCGAACAATTCAAAAATGAAAATTGGAGGAGCGTCACGAATCAACCTGTTCAGGGCGAGAAATGGTTATGCTGCTTCTCGTCCGTCCCTCTCACTCGTATTCAATCGAAAAGGGACAGAAAGATGAATTTAATAGAACATCAGATGCAGAGAGTTCATTATCTACGTGTGAGTCCGCGCTTTCACGCGCCCGAATGCCCACTTCCAACAAATTATATTAAAATAAACATGTTTTTTCGTATTCCAATAAATAATTACTTTTTATACATCCAGAGCCTATAAATTTGGATGTTTAGTAAGACATGTGTCAGAGGGTTCACGTTTAATTTTGGTTTTTCAATCTTTATTGGTGTAAAATCGTCACGGTCTAACACTCGTAGACAATATTTGTAATGTTGAAAATGTTGGAATTTATCACTGTATTAATGGAACTAATTTAGTGCGATACCTTTATGTCAGAGGGGAGGTCTATTAATATAAAATTCAAACGACTCTACCTTTATCAATTCTATTAAGACCTGCCTACGCAGATTCTACCTCTTTATACTAAGTACGATTAACTTAAATGCCTAATTGGATCATATTCGTCAAGTCTTGTAAAGACCCAAGACGCCTGGTTCAAGTCCTTGGTGCGGCTAAAATATGTGGAAGATATTACTTATAATAAAAAAAATCTTAACACATTATTAGTAATATCTTAACAGGAAACTCGCTTGGACTGCGAGGTACTGGTGTGTCTCGTGTACGGATATCACGTCAAAAAGTGCGGCAGATCTCTCATTGGTCATGTTGGATTGTTGTCTTCCCGAACTAGGAACAAGGAGTGAACTTGTGTTCACGGACATACCTGCAAATCAAATGACTGGCTCAGTGGAACAGTGGTTAGTGACCCTGGCTGGCGGATCCAAGAGTCGTGGGTTCGATTCCCACTCGGGACAAACATTAGTGTAATATTTGTTCCGTGTCTGGGTGTGATTATGTATTTAAAAAAATATCTATGTATGTATATCAGTCTTTGACTATGGGCATAGTACAAGCACTGTTTAGTTTGGGGTCAGATATGTGGGAATTTCCCAGAAATTAATGTACATATTTATTTATTTTAAATATCAAATCATTAACCGTCTACATTTGTGAGAGTACCAGCACTTACCTGAACCGTACCTAAACCTAAAACGGTGACCTAAAAACATATATCATAAAACACTCGAGCGCCCCGCCCCTCGGCCCGAGTCGGTACATCATAATAGCAATATCCTGTCCATTGATTGTCAAAAATTAGGAATTTCGGCAATTACGTCTCACCTCCCACGTGAATTGTAAAAAAAAGATCGCACCCGGCGGATCCGAGTTTTCATAAAAGATCCAACGTGCAGTTGTTCGTTTGCAAGCCATGAGCGGTAGCGGGTTAAGATATCTACTACTTACATACTCAGTTAAGTTACTACTTACATACTCATTAAGTTCTTAGTCTACTAGTACGTACAAGCTTAATAATATTTTAAAAGCTTTACGTTATTACACGTGACATTTACATTTTCATTAATATAATTTTTCTTTTTACAAAAACATAATAGTTTAAGGTAACACAAAATTATTATCTATTAGGATTATCTAAATAAATATGTGAACAAACTTAACCCTCGCATAAAGCAAGCACTTTATGACAATGATGAGGTCAGGATATAGAACTGAGTAGTGTCTTCTAAATTTTATTTTTTCTTTTCACTGTAAATTAAAACCCTACCTACATACATATCATACGCATATATTGTGATTTCCACATTTTGTGACACTTAAAATATGCAATAGAAAAATGAGTTTTAACTAATCCAAAATCAGTTCCGCTAACGCTCATGACGTGGCCATAAGATCTCAATGGATTTTTTTCTATTTTTTCCCCTTTGTATCCTTTGTGCCGTCTAGCGCCGGCTCGAAAGACCCCTAAAAGGTGCTCTAAGGCGTATCTCCGTGATGGGCGTCGGTTACATATTTATTTTGTGTTGTTCATTCTAGTCTTGACACATAAATAAATGAATTTGTGGCATTTTTTCTGTGCCAAGTTGTTTAGCGATTTCGCGCTTTCATGGTGGCAAGATGACCACCGGGTGTATCTCGAAACTGAATTGAGAATAGCATTTTTCGTTTACCATTTTTCTTTTGACGCGCCACTGAATGTGTTTCGTTATTTTAGGACTAGCTGTGCCCGCAACTTCGTCTGCGTAGAATAGTGACTTTCGCCAGCATTTTGATTGTAGGAAATTGCAGTTAAAGTAAATAAAGCTATATAAATTATAAAAACTATTAGAACAGAAAAGATAATTAAACTTAGTAATTGATAAGATTAATATCCAGGAAAAAACCTGAAATTTTTGCAGATTAATAGTTGACAAACAACATGTTACATTTTTCATTACAAATCGGTCAGCTGAAAGAGGATTCACTTGCTCAATAATTTTTTTTTGTTCTAAGCAATGCTCCAACTTGATGAGGAGAGTAACTTATTTGGCAGAAACAGGTTTCAATTAGTATATAAAACCTACGTATTTAGTATATAAAATTGATGTTTGACATCAGGATAACTTCAAAAAACGTCTTAAAGTACCTATCTATAAAGGCTGTGTGTCGCCATGTGACGAATTAATCAGTATTTGCTTTGCTACTTTGTTATGTGCCACTTTTGTTTTTTGTTTATTTCTCGTAGATTGTATTGTATTCGTAATAAAACAATGAGATAACAACGTAAAAACGTAAGTTTAATAAAATATAACTTATTAATTACTTTTAGTATTTGAAGCAATATATCGAAGTTATAGAGCACAGTGACATCTCTTGAACTAACCAAGAACTGAACACTCATATTCATATCAAATGTGACAGCATTAAAATTTGACATGACTTGCCAGATAAAAACGTGCTAGTTGGGGAGCCCAACGGAGGTTTTGCCGTCTTGATCAGACTCAGACTCAGTCTTGTAAGATTTTTATATGTGAGACTCCTTGCACCCTTTCATGTACCTCTACCGAGTATGAACACTTCATACGGGAGGAAGGGAGATGCGTGATCATAAATAGGATAGTTGTAGTAACAAATATTCAAGGGGCACATACCCAATTTTGTAATGATCTATGTGATAATATTTGTAACAATCTGTATATACGATAATTTTATAACATCCAAAACTTTTACGTGAATGTTTATAAATTCACTTTATATGCTTAGAATAGCGATATCCCTCTATATCAACATTCAGATAATACCGAACAGTCTATCAATTGGAAAAATACAAACCAGCAATGCAAGCCAGCAAGCAAATATAGGACAACTGACCACCTCCATACCGAAAACCAGATAGAAGAGAAATGTAGCGAATTTAATAAACTTTTGTACCTGGCCTTTGTGGATTATTCAAAAGTTTTTAACGGTATCACCCACATCAATCCAATTATCTTTTTCTTCTTCAGCAAAACGTCGAACACACATACATAAAACTTCTCCATATCATTTACCAACAAAGCAAAGTCGATATCAAACTGCACACTGAACGCCTGACATTCAAAATACAAAAAAGGTGACTCCCTATCACCAAGTCCAAAGCTTTCCATTATGTATTTGACATGTCTTAAACTTTAAATAGTCTTAAAATTTGCATCCCTATGTTAGGCCTAATATAGTGAAAAGTCCTGTATCTGTACCTACCTATATTATGCAAATAAATTATTTGATTTGTGATTTTATTTGATTTGTTTCCAATAGCTCGCTCCAAGAAGTCTTTCAGGTCACTATGATATTCTTAGGCAACAAAAGTAATTGGTGTAGGGGATAGATGACTCATAAACTTTCGCCTTGCAGAAGACTTTTTTACATCGCAAATAAGTATACCTCTACAGAACTTGAGTTGATGCTCGAACAGCTGAGCGTAGAAAGCTTTGAGGTTAGACTGACGATGAATAGATCAAAAACCAAGGTCATGATCAAGAGCACCAATGATAGGATTGCAGTCAACAGGGAGTTAAAGCAATATGTAGAGGAGTATAAACTTGGGCTAGGCAGTCTCCTTCGAAAACAGGCAGGACAAAGAAATAATCCGTAGAGCAGACAAAACCTGGAAAAGCTTCTGGTCCATGAATGGGTATATGAAGGGTGATCTTCTTATATAATGAACCGCAAATATATCCTATCCTAACTTCCACACAATCTTGGTCCCCCACCGAAAATCAGAAGTCCAAACTAAGTATTAAGTTAAAAGAAAAAATAAATATGTTACCATCCACTCTCGTACTGGTATTGTTGTTGGTCAAAACTGATGTAGCAATGTGCGAGGATAAAGAACAATAGATGGACCAGAATTGTTACACATCGCGTGCCTGAGACGATTTTCGCCGAAGAAGACCCAAGAAAAGGTAGTATGAAGATCTGGTCGATGTATCAAAGAACTGGCAAGTCCTAGCATGTGCCCAGCAGTGAGGTGATACAGGTTAAGAAAAAAAATTACAGATTATTAAACAGCAGGACTGCAACTTGAACCTCCTGCATATAAATGTAATGCGCTGAAGTATCTCAAGATAATGTGTTTTTCAACAGACACAAAGATTAATTATAACTTTGTGGTCCAAATCGTCACAATGACACTTTTAGGGATTATTTAACATGCACTTTGAATGACTGGCACGGTCAAATAACTTTTTTCTTTCAACAGCTTGTTACCAGGTAGTCCTCCTGTATTAATAGCTGTCCCCCCACTAATAAAGAAAGTGTAATAAACTTTTTTCTTATTTAGCGTAATCTTTCTATTCCGATTCCATGTCGTTCGAGTAACTGCAAATCTAGCTATTTACCTCCCCTACTATGACGTTTTGCTCCATAAAGTAGTCCGTATAGTCCTAGTCAGAAGGTTCATTTTGGTCGATATACTTTTACCATTTTTGTACGTGATCTAATAAAGTTAGATTTTTAACTATCCTACAGGAATTTCTGTGACTAAAAGTACTTAAGATCTTGACCGGGGATGTATGGTACCACCATGCAAAATTTCATTTAAATCGGTGTAATAGTTTCAGAGATAGGTAATTTATTAAGGTTTTTCGAATATCCCACGGGAACCAGACAACTGTCAGTGATTTCAAGTATCCTATGCGTTTTTCCGGAATTTAAAATACCTTCGTGTAAACTTTCATTTAAATTGGTTCATCCGTTTAGGAGGTCAGTCGAAACAAACAAACAAACAGACAGAGATACAATTTTTTTTTTAAGTATGAGGATGTGTTCTACTACTCTCAAAACATATCCCTGACTATTTTTTTTTCGTTTCTAAGAAAAGTACAAGAATTTTTGCCTCTACGTTTTTATTATAGTATAGATTGCTTTATTCGGCCTATTTAGTCACGGGTGAACAATATTTTCAGATGCAGAGGGCGTAAAATACCTCAATACAAAATGTTTGTTATAGATTCCACCAAAAAAGGAAGAGAAATAGCCTATTTCGTGTAGAGTTGTACTCATAGTAATTTCTAAGGTTGTTCTATAAGCCATGTCAGACGCCTACGGGCGGCTTAAAAACTCTGACACCAGTTTGTTCATCAACCATACGAAAAGAAGAAGGTTGTTCTATTTGTCATACTTCTGTACCTTATGTATAATTTAGCTCACGAAAATCACATCTTTATTACGTAACTTTAGAGGATGCCATGGAATAATTTAATAACTTGCAGGAGTTGAGTTTATCCCTGTGATACCACAATTATTCACTAGCACACATTATTTTGTGGTGCAGTTTATTCATAGATTTATTAAGGTTATGAGGACTTAATGGCCTAGAGGCCGTTTAATTTTTTGTCAACTTTCAAGTTAATATTTTGAAGTAAACAATGAAAATCTCACTAAATTGAGAAGAAATTGTATTCCCTTATCCCTGAAATCGGTTTAAAATAAATAAATGTCATAATGACGTCATGCACACTACATTTCTCTTTCGTTTATCAAAAACTTTACGAGTTTTGAGCCTCATCTATTGTGTAACCATTTAACTTTGTCGCCTTAAGGGTACAACTTGAATGAACTTACTTTATTGGTACTAATTTGAGTAAAAAATTCTGAATGAACTTTTAGAACAATAGTATGACCACCAGTATCGGGTTGTACAAAATGTTATCATAAATTGACTCTTGTCTCTTTGGTAATAAGATCTACTTAAGCCACAGAGGACTGATGATAACTGTACCTAGTCTACTGTTGTAAAGTTTGGCGCCGGCATAAATTGCATCCCACAGGGTAGCGACTAGATAAGCTCTTTTTACTGTTACATTATATTGTAAAAAATCGAAAAATATTTATTTAACTATTCCAATCATAGTTAAACACTTTCAGCGTTCCATGATAGCAGTTTAGTTATATGATGAAATTATTTCACTCCTGGTAGTACTATCGGCAACGCTGGCGGTAGTACACTTTTCAAAGAGATTTCTTTAAACGCCAATAGCCCCGCCCACTGGCCAATAGAAGAGCACTTGAAGAAAATCTGTCAAAATCCAAGCAAAAACGTTCCAATAGTAGGAGAGCTAGCAAGAATTTTTTGGTAGGTATTTGAGGCAAGCTGAAAACTTATCCTGAACCTCTCCTATTATATCCCAGCACGACACTGCAGACCTGGCTGCGGCCTGGAGTAGCGGGGCTAATGCAAACCCCCAAAAATATTTTTCATCTTTTTATTTATAACTAAAAAATAAGACTCACGTTGTAAGACAAATTATTTCGATGGAACTTCTACCTGTCAGGTGAACTGACAAAGTATATTTTTTTGGATTATAAAATATATTTCAAAATAAGAAAAATTGGGGGTTTGGTTTAGCCCCGGTACTCAGCCAGGTCTGCGGTTTTGTGTTGATGTATAATATTAAAGGTATAGGACAAGTTTTCAGCTTGCCTCATATACCTACCGAAAAATTCTTGCAGGCTCTCGGACCACAATTTGGGCGGGGCTTGCCTTGACAGACGTATAAGCGCCAAGCGATTTTCACCTTATAGGTGGTCGACCGCCAAATACTCCGATAGTACATAATAGATATAAAAAGCTTACATGCAGATATTTCTAAAGATGCATCTTTTCTGTAAAATTTACTTTAGTTTGAAGCTCTACACTTACATTTTTGAATTATTATTGTTAACCCTTAATCAAATACAGCATATAGAATTTTTTCATTGGTTTTCGCCGGTATTACAACTAGATAAGGTTCAAAATCTAGTGGGAACTATTTTCCCTGTGTCTTATTAAGGGTTAATTCTGAATCACCAGTCAAAGCCCAATCAGGTACCACCACAAATTCTTCAAAATAATCACAAATTGAAATCGTCCTGACCTTACTTCAATCACTGTCCCGAAATCTCTCTCAGCATTTTCAAGACCATGTCCTGATACATGGCAACTTTATCATACAAATCAAAGTGTCCCAACATAACGTTATATGTAATGAAGGCGGTGCTGAAGTGGTGAAAAATCGGTACAATCCGATCGGGGTAGATAAGTGTGATTGAGAGGTTGAATTACGCTAAATGTGTGAAACGAGACCAGATACCGAGAGCAGACAGGTGCTAAACGACTGTAACGGTACCGGATTAATTATGAAACCGTGAAACCTACTCGTTGTCTATTTCATGCAACAGCGATTTCTATACTTAATATTATAAAGCTGAAGAGTTTGTTTGTTTGTTTGTTTGTTTGTTTGAACGCGCTAATCTCAGGAACTACTGGTTCGATTTGAAAAAATCTTTTTGCGTTGTATAGACCATTTATCGAGGAAGGCTTTAGGCTATATAACATCACGCTGCGTCCAATAGGAGCAAAGATACAATGGAAAATGTGTAAAAAACGGGGGAACGAACGAAGTCGCTAGCACAGCTAGTTTACGTATAAGTTAATAGGCTAGTTTCCTAAGTCTGATTTTACATGCAATTTCACAATTAATTATTCAAACATAACAGTAAGATACAGTAGTGATACCTTGAGTTAGCTATCGAAAACTTACGTACGTTAAAAACCTATCGAGTTGTTTTTTTCATACGGCCGATTTTAGTTCTTAGCGTAACCACCAGGGGCGCTGTACCAGTTTTTCATAAACATATTTACGTAGGCGATATCGAGTCTGTAACTTTTAAACTCATGGTAGCGCTACTGATAACGAGATCAGATAGGTGCTAAATGACTGTAACGGTACCGGACTAATTATAAAACCGTGAAACCTATCGTTGTCTATTTTATGCAACAGCGATATTTAGTAGGTAGTGTGAGTTAATTATAGCAGAAAATTATAATGAATTGGGATAGACCATAGTATAAGCAGTTACTTGTTATGGGTCGCTAGTTAGGCATTTACAATAACACATTTCTCATCATTCGATCAGATCTGATCAGATTAGATCATTATTTAAATATTGTTGTTGCTGAACACTTATTACATGAGGAAACTGAAGTAAAGAGATGAATTCCACAATGGAATATTTAAAGTACACTTTGTCATATCGTTTAAGACAGTACAAACTTTGAGTTACAACGTGTTTTCTAACAAAAAAAATAATGATTTCGTTCAACGTTACATAATACTTTCTATAATTTAATAAGTAGAAGATTTAAGAAGGTGAATCATGCCAACATACATTTGGTAAAACGGGCATTTCCACATACTCAAAATCCCACACCTTCATCGCTTAATGGTGGATTCGCAAACAAATGCGCAAGCGCATAGCAGACTGTGACATATATTAATTGAGCCATGTTCGTATTAATTGACTTCAGGGTTCGGGTGTCGACCGCTTCGGTATTTTGTGTCCAATTTCACCCGGTTGCCAAATTGAATTTTATAGAGCACTTGTGAGCACGAGTGTATAATTTATTGTAATTAAGGCGAAATGTCAAAATGCTTCGAATATCAAGGTTTCCGTATCACCGCGTTCAATATGATGGTAAGAATGATAGGTTCTTTTAGGTCTTAACCGTGACCACGAGCGCTGTAAAGAGCTCGAAACGTCGGATCTCTTAATAATGTTTAAAATAACAATACACGCGAGTTTAATACGTAAAATTAGTTTTATTTTAAAGATTCTTTTAATTTTTTGTCTTCTTTTTGTCGGAAAAATATAATAGCATTTACTCGATCACTTTTGTCAATTGTTAATTCACAATAATTCAAGTTGGTGCATATGATTTGGCTTTTTATTTTGACTGTAATAACATTCACGCATTTAACAATGTTTTTAAATAACAATCACTATTATTTTTCTTAAAAGCTTTTATGTTATGAATCAACAGATCTAATGTCACGTATAAAAGAGAGACAGACTTTCAAATACAAAATAATCCCAATATCATATCATCGACATAAATAAATTGTTACATTTAAATCCGCAGAGCTAATAAAACAGTAAAACGCTTTCACAGTCCAAAGCAAACAAGATAAATATCGTCCGGAGGCGTCGATATTACACACGCAAACTCGTACGGTATTAATCGGATGAATATTATTAATTGAAAAGATATATCATTATACTGTATGGGAGAAGTGCTAATTAAGAGTTCTTATGCTACTAATAGACGTGGTAATGCATTGATAAGCGGCGGATTGATATCGGATGAGGTTTTTTGTTTTTGAGGACGCACGTTAAATTTATCAGTTGAGGTAGATGGTACAGAAAACCTTGATGCAAGTAATATGAATTAGATAAGTGAGATAAAATTATATACTTATCCATTTATGTCATCTGCACCCGAGATATACAATGGTCGAAAAAATATTTTTATGAATGCTGCACATGATTTTTTAATATGATAGCGTTGAAGTACATTGAGCCGGTAGTCTCACACTTCACTCACCACATCACTTATATCTGCTAAGTTTTTAAACACAAGTTTCAAAACACTCATTAGGAATATTACATCAAAGTTGTCTCTTTTGATAAAAGTTGGTACAAAAACGCGTGAGACAATCGATCGATATAATTTAAATACTTGTACATTTATCGTCACCTTTTCATAATGTATAAATTCGTCTACAGAACTTAAATGCTCAGAATTTTTTGCTAGTTGGCCTTCGAACATAATATTTTAATTTGTTTGGAATATATTTAGAATACATTAAAAAAACTTATCTTATGGACTAACACTGTAGCGCTGTCACAGTTTTTAACCCGTCAGAGCTGTCAATCGCGTCTCGTTGTCACCGTGAAAAAATAACCATCGTAGGGTTAACTTCGGCACGGTTTAAGCCATAAGGTACTGGAGGGTTTTATACTAACTTTTATTGTAAAATTATTCGTTTTATCTGTTCTCGTTACCCAAACTATTGGACTTACTTACCTGTTGAAATACATATAAAACTAAGAGTTAGCCGGTTTCACTGGCCAATGTTTAAATTATGGATGATGTTATTTTAATCCCAGTAATAATATTTTTAAAGCACCAGAATTAGATGTACTCAATACATACATACAAACATATATACATACATAAAAGCCCGCTTTTTTCCAGAGGGGTAGGCAGAGATCACGATCCCGGCACATCACTTGCGCTTATTTCACATCCATCAATCTCTTCATGCATGCTCGTTGATTACGGGTACTTTTAATTTGACCCTTTTGAAGAAAATTTTTGAAGAAGGGTGTACTTACTCAATAAACTCTTGTAACTTCGACCAATCGGCATGAATAAGTTCTCTCACCAGGGGACCCGTAAGAAATGTGTCCAAACCGGGATAAGTGTTAAATAATACATCGACATTGGCATACATAATCGAATAGGTGCTGCTTTACTCAGAATCATCGCTTTTTAAACCATATGTGCGCTTAAAAATCGCTTGTTTATCTGCGAAATAAGCGTATATTTATTTATACGTCACACTTGCGTTTACATTCTGCTTATTAATCTGTGAATGAGAATCGATCGGAGTGGAGCATTGAATAAAATGCTGTTTCTCATGGTAATCGTAAATGGAATTTAAGAAAAAATGCATTTATTTAGTATCATACCGATCGGGAGTTCGTACTTACTTGAGGGCTTTTATTTACTGTTATTCGATTTCAAATTCAATGAATCAAGATCATTCATAAGAAAGTGCAACTACAGTAGCATACATCATCATACATCCGTATTTGTTCCGTGTCTGGGTGTATTATTAAATATATTTAAGTTTATTTGTGTATCCACTGTTGATCCTGATTTCCGTAACACAAGTGCTTAAGCTACTTACCACGGGATCAGATCAATGTATGTGATGTTGTGTAATATTTATTTATTTATTTAGTAGCGGTACCATGAGTTGTCTATCGAAAACTTACGTACGTTAAAAACCTATCGAGTTGTTTTTTTCATACGACCGATTTTAGTTCTTAGCGTGACCACCAGGGGCGCTCTACAAGTTTTTCATAGGCATATTTATGAAGTGAGTGAAGTGGTTAAGGTCGTTGCTTGCCATGCGAGAGGTCGCCAGTTCAAACCCCGCCAGGTACCAAGGTGATTTTCAAATTTGAAATTCATATGTACCATCATTCGACGCTTTAACGGTGAAGGAAAACATCGTGAGGAAACCTGCACACCTATGAAGAAATTCTTAGGTTGTGTAGTCGACCAACCCGCACTTGGCCAGCGTGGTCGACTAAGGCCTTATCGCCCTAGTTTAGGGTAGGCCCGTGCCCCAGCAGTGGGCACGTATATGGGCTGATGATGATAATGATGTAGTTTTCTAGTCTAGATATGAGTAATGCTGAGCTTTTTCAACTCATTGAATGAACTCAATTTATATTTCCAGGTGTTACAAATTATCAAAATGAGTTGGCTGCTAAATTGTGTGTGAGTGGACATTATCTTTCCCTAAACTTCTAAGTTCCAGAAAAATCGGAAAAATTATTTAAAATAAATCTATTTAACTAGTAAAAATGTATTAAATATTAGTCTTTATGGGTATACATGTGAGGTAGGTATGTATTTGCTTCTTCTAATATCGCGTGTAGACCCATAAGGACTAAAATATTTCGTGTAATGGAACGCAACAGTCAAAAATCTTACGTAAAAACATATTGCCCAAATTAACCCTATAAATGCCTGTGCGTAAATGTTGCAGTCAAATTGGCACTATTTTGAGTTAACGCAATTCGAGTCATTGCACCACAGCGCCAGAAAGAGTCGCACGAAAATATCGGTAACGCAGCAGCGATCTCTAATTTAGTCGCGAGGTAGCTAAGGGCACACCCTCACTGGAGGTTTTTGATTATTTAATTAAGTGTAGAGTAGAGTGTGCCCGCGCCCGGTGCGTTGATAATTGGGAATGACGCCCGACTGGTCCGGGCCACTTTTGTTAATAATTTTAATCTCTTCATTCTTGGGATGATGGCTACTCCGTTCGTATAGTTGCATGGTTTCGAATTTTTGTGTCGGGGACTCCGAGGAATGTTATGTTTGTAGATGATTCATGTGATCTGTTTGGAAATATTGTATTCGATAGTAGCATTAAAAAAAAAACAAAGTACCTATTACAAAAATAATTTAAAATATAGGCGCAATCAGAAAAACGTAAAGATATTAAATATCACAAGCCAAAAATGTTCTTATTCTGTATTGCCTTTTATATCTTCTTTACATTGCACTCAACTACTAAAAGTTGTTTAGGATTACTTCTAGTAACAGAGCCCACGACCAAAACCATGTCTCATAGCAATACGGCAAAAACCCTATAAAATCTTTAGATTGTATGATTCTGAACCCGACTAGGTATATAGTTAACGGTCGAAAGTGTAGCAACTGCGTGGGAGGCCATTTCTGCTGTGTCAAAAAAATAAGGCAGTCGGTATTATAGCAATACGTCTGATAGTGATAATGTACATAGATTTTATAATTGTATTACGAAAAAGTTTGTTTTCAGACATTTTGTGCGTAGCACATAGCCTGAGCGCATTTTTGAAATTGTCAACAAATTTAGCCGACCTGTATCATAGCAATACGGATAATTTTTTTTTTAACTTTTCGTTTTGCTGCCTTGATTACCAAAAACCTGTTTTCAGACACTTTAAGTGTAGCATATGGAGTATATGCTAAAACGAAAATAACAAGTGTGCTTTAAATAAAACCAAAACTATCAAATCAATCAGTATTTAATTTCAACAGCCTCATCGCTTGTTAGGCCCCTGCCCCTTTCTTACTATTATTCATTGGTTTCATTCAAGATACCTCAATACGATTCTTAAATGATATCTGAGTATCGAAAAGTTGTCTGATAGTTAAGATGCTACACTTCATTTGTCTGATATAAATTTTTTGCACATGTGGACAACTTATTCTATCATGTCTAGCAATTTTCAGACATATTGCTATGATACCGATCGGTAAAATTTGTTAACATTTTCAAAACGGTCTCAAAATTTTATGCGTCCACATTTCCGTCTGAAAATTGTTTTGTTCGCATCAAACAACCAAAATTTACTAATAAAAAAGATTTTCAGACGTATTGCTATGAGACATTTTTTTTGTCTCATTTTTAATCTTTTTAAGTGATTTTACGGGTTTGCGCTACACCACTAACGTCTGAAAAATATGTTTCCGGTATCTCAGAATCATCATTTAACTACAGTCTGCAAATCAGACATATTGCTATGATGCTGTTCGGTAAAATTCTTTGACAATTTTGAAAATTCGGTCAGATCAAACGCTACGCGGAAAATGTCTGATATTGGTATTTTCGAGTTCAGAATAATCTTATCTATCGATTTGATGCGGTTTTGGCCGTATTGCTATGAGACAAAAATTTTGGTCGTGGGCTCTGTTACTATTAGTACCTTAAAGTTTGTAAAGGGTCGATTCATTTAGTAAAGTATCTGTAATTGTCACCGACCAAGGAGGAAAGAAAGAGGGCAACGGTTGCGCAAAGACTGTGTACTATTTTAATATAATCTGCGCAATTGCCTGATCTTCGTTACGATTGGCTGCCGTAATCAAAATCGGTCTAACATACATACATAAAATCACGCCTTTTTCCCAGAGGGGTAGGCAGAGATCACTTCCAGCGATCCACTTTTCACCTCTGTGGGAAACGTGACGTGACGGGTTGTGGACCACGTCGCCGCCATTCTGCTTTGTGCATTGTTTTAACAAGGTCATTGCGTTCCCACGAGTAGCAAGGATATATGACGGGGGAAGGAAAATGGGAGGAAGGATACTATCGCCTCGGAAGATTTGGACTGAGTCGATAATCGGTCTGACAACATTATATAAATATCTTATTCGAGGCTTCACGACTCGCTGACCGATATGAGGTGAGGATTTCTGACACCACTGTCAACCGACGATTAAGCGGTCATGTTTCGACCGAACTTGGCATTGTCAACATCCATTAGTGATTTCGACTGGCAAAGGTTTTGATGAAGATTTCATTCTGGCGTTTTGTTGGATGTTTATATCTTTTTAGGTGATAATTTATTGACGTAAATACATATTACAAAAGGTTTTCTACTTTGTCTAAAATTATTCGTAATTGAGGTAATATTTTTTCTGATTATATTATTTAGGTAAACAAAATCACATTATGTCAAAAAAATAATGAATGCATTTTGTACCTAAGAATTACTCGAAATTAATTTGTCATTAAAACAAAATACCAACATTTTCACATTACAAACTTATTTATTATAAATAATATATTTAGTACGCATAAACTCACAGCACCTGTCACACCAACGATAATTATTTCAAGAGCTTACTTTCATTATCACTAATTGACAAACAAGAACGTAACTAAGCTAAACTAAGCAAGCGAATTATACAACATCATCGAAAAACAAGTTAAACCGCCACCCACAGCCGTCCTACTGAGAAGTCGCAAAATAAAAGAGACCCATCTATTACAGGCTTAATAATCCCAAATAATAAACAGATAATTGAGCGCATTCGCTTTTCGACTCCAGCCAATGGAAAAATAACCCTTTGTTAAAGAAACTGCTACTTGACGGAAACCGGCGAGGGAATCCAGGGATTAAAAAACCACTTCTTTCATTGAAACTCTTTAAATAACAAAGAGTAAAGAAGAAATCGCAACTTATGGATAATTAGGGACATTGGGTATTGCAAGTTTCGACAAGCGTTGTACATTAGTGAAGTCACTGATTCGGAAAATGGACACCCTAAGAAGCTTAGGAGTTAAGATGGAAGAGGTTGCAACTGATCTTGAAAGCAATATGTCTGTAGATAATTTAGCGGTGGGCTTATAGTTATGATACCTGGCCGTTTGACCTATTATGTAGAAAATATTTATTTTTTAATTAATATTTTCTATCATCAATTTAGTTTTGTTTTAGTTTCGCTGGGGCAAATAAGACGGAGGACGGAAGCTGAGAAATTTATACGCGATATAAACCTTATCAATCACAAAACAGATTTCTCGTATGTTTTATTGTATTTTAAAAATATTTATACACAAAAAGTCAAGGTACTCGAAACGGTTACATTACAAAAGAGATTATATGATTCCACACCAAAGCGAATGTTACCAATTATCCGTATAAGGATTTAGCTAAAAAATCTACACTTCATATAAACCCTCGACGCGCGCACTTACCTGCCCCTTGAATGGGCGATATGTCCATCTAATCCTCTGACAATGGTGTTAGGGCCGATAAATGCACAAGTATTTGTTTGCGACAAAATTTACAGTTACGTTACGCTTTTCGTGGGCTCTGGTGCGTATGATCCTGACGGACAAAGATGTTGCGTTGGCTGTTTAGCACAAAATCGGCAACACGGATACTGACAAATATTTGGGAATCGCAAGCGAACAAAGGTGAGGTGCGATTACGATCTAACTGATGATTCGGGATCCGGATAATATCATGAGAGCTAACATGAATTAGGGAGCGGGAGCTTTAGTACGTATATCAGGAAAGGTAGGTATATTGAGGGTATATTTAATTTTAATTTACTCCAAAAAAGAGCAAAAGCATCAAATTTAAAAATGACTATATACTAGTATTGACTAGTATTAAAAAATTTAGGTTTTTTTTGGATACTTTAGATAAATTTAAATAAACCAAAAATAGCATATCATTTTTAATCTTTAATGGTGCTTGTAATTGTAGAGTAATTCGATTATTTTTTTGTTACGTACATTTCCACTAACTTTATTTCCCAACCTTCAAAATCTACTCAAACGTGTGGCCATGCACAATCCTTACAGTGCCAATTGGTTAAAAAATAAAAACATAAACCCTCAGATTCCGTGTGAGCCGACGCGTGTGATGCGATATGCATAATATCACGTTATTGAGCATAATTAATTAGTCAAGCTTCCCAGTGAAGACAAAAAGCGAAGTGCCCGTCGCATATCGACGGCTTCATCGGCCCCATCGGACCAGCAAACATTCATAATCGTGGGTGACGTTTGATTTCCGCCGTTCAAGATACAGCGTGCTTACTTACTTACTTACTTGTCATCGCTTTACTTGGTCTTGATAGATTGTTCGTAAATCACACCGCTGTTTAGAAATGTTCGCTAACATTTTTTAAACAAGTTTTTAACACAATTTAAAAAAATATTATTTGTATTTAATCCTTACTAATATTATAAATGCGAATGTCACTCTGTCTGTCTGTTACGCTTTCACGCATAGAGTACTGAACCGATTTAATTGAAATTTGGTACAGATGTAGTCCAGAGCCTGAGAAAGGATATTGGTATAGGTATAGGATATACTGTATAACCGACTGCGCTATAAAGAAAATGTTTTACCCGTTAAACATCTCTACGCGTACAAAGTCACGGGCGGAAAGCTAGTATCAAATATTTTAATAATTTCATTCAATTCATTAATTCGATCGGTCAAGTTCATTCAAATTAAATACGCTTTCCAGTACAAACTCTACATAATGAAAAAACTCGGCAGTTTGTAAATAAAAAATTGTGCTCATTTTAAATTTAATGTCGGCAAAGGATTACATTAAGCCGTAAAAGCTTTGTTTAATGGCCGGTAATTGGTTGGAATAACATAATTTTTATTGGTATTGTCTCGGCTAGCTGACAGCGATCTCTACCCGTGGAACTCACTTCATATTCGCTTAGGCACGTCCAGAATGTACATTTTATTTCAGACGCATTCAGAAAGAGTCGGCCGGCTTAACCTCGCAAACTGGTCGCCTAATAGAATTCCACCCTTATGGTCGCAAAATGAGGCTTCCCACCTTGACGTACTTATCAATCCTATCACCCCATACGCTAAAAACGAGTTTCGTGCAAATGCCCATTCGGTAAGGCTTGGAGTAGCCTCGTCATCATCACCGGACTTGCGGGGAAGCGGATGTCTCTCACTCCTAAAGTTAGGTGGACAAACCTATATGACTCCCTTATCCTTATACAAAGAAGACAATACGTGAGAAGCAACCTAAACATTGGTAGGTGCAATCTCGAGTTGGGTTAATAAATAAATAAATCTCAACGCTGCCGTTTTTTGGACTTTTTTCGACAATACTACACCATAATTATGAGAGTTTGGTATCGAAAACAAACCGCAATTCTGTGGTCGGCTGTAATGGTTTATAGGCCAATTATAGGCGTCATAATAATATTGTATCTTGGGATCAGTCGTATACCGAGGTCGTGTTAATCACTAATTTAATGATTATTAAGATGTTTTAGTCCGAGTTTTGATATAAAACGTTTGATAATTACCTGAGATGATTCGCTGATGACTAAGTTCTTTAGTTTAGTCTTTGTTTTTTGTTGACTATAACCAGAAATGGTATGAATACCTAATTTACACGATTTGTTTTCCTTTACTAAAGGTAAATCACCTTACATACATATTAAAGACTCGAGCGATACTTGACTTTGACGAACGTATGAGCATTAGAAGAAAAAGCTCTTAATGCCCGGAGTCAATGTGATGCCCGTGCCTAGGAACGCGACTTAAGCCGGTGGTCCTTCACCTAATTTCTGATTTTGAAAGTGAGGAAACAGAGAGTGCAGTTTTGTTTGCGCGCACACTTGTGCTATATTTTGCGTAGTATATTGGAGTTTGAATATAAATCCATTGATATCAGCCACCAAGGTCGAATTCAGTCGGACACCTTACATTATTATTATACGCGAGAATCTCAACATAACAAAATCTAAAAGCACTCCCTGTACCTACTGGTCAAGACGTGACATTTCAAATATTATGAGATGGACAGTATAAAGGTGAAATTTATTCTGCTCGCTCCCTCAGTTGGGCCGATCGCGTCGTAGCAATCGTTCACGAGTGGATGCCTCGATACGGCTTAGCCAGGGACTTGGTGACGTCAAACTAACAACTGAATTCAAACTTTAATCTTTAAAGGATAAAGCTCACTATTGTTATCTAATGTCTGATCGAACCGAGACACTTGACTTGTAAGAGCACTTTGGATTAGAGTTTTTATCAATCTTCATTTTATAGACCACAATTAATAACCTAAACAGACTAATAATTATAACCAATTCTTAATTCAAATTAATCCATCTATCTATATAGTGAAAAACTTTAAAACCAACTTGATTACATATATTATGAATACACTGCACATGAAAATTTTGCAAAAACATTCTTGTAATGCATAAAATATACATAGGTACCGTTCTCTTTTGAATGATCTTATTATGTTTTTATAAAATTTATCAAAATGCTGCTACGAATAAAAAAAAAACATAATTAATAGGTTTAAAGTTCGGCAGCTTTCGGCCACCTATAGAGAGCTTTTGGAAGTTTCTTGCATTAACGTTGAAGTTGCACAAAGCGCCATCTATGTTAGTCTCTACGCATTACATGCTAAGGCTCTTGTAGCCATAAAACGTTTATCCAAGTTCAGTAATTACGAGTAAGATGTCGCTAGGCTTTTAAACATTTCCAAAATCCAATGATAATAATCCACAACCAGTAAGGTCAACAAAAAAAGTAGCTTCCAAAGTATTATTATTGATACAAGATGTTATTTAAGTAAACCGGCTTTCTGCTGAATAGTCAATTCATTACATATTTCGTTACCATAGGTTCACAAAGACAATCTTTACACATATTTTAACTAGTACAAAAGTGCCTATGTCTGTTTGTCATGCTTTTACTGCAAAACTGAACCAATTTAACACTAGTTACAACCTGTACACATATAGTTCAGGGACTTGGAATATGCTTTGACTAACTGAGCTATAAGGTAGTTATGTATCATACTATAACTAGTGCACGCGTACAGATTCACGGGTGAACTAGAGTCCGAAATGTAATAGTTACTATGTTAGACACAATATCACAGCTTATCTGCTCTTTGCCGCACCTTTTGGCATACACGTATATCGCATACAATACCTAAACAATGATATCATTAAGCAAACGGATATTCAGCCAACCCAAGCCTACAATCTTTCCTTTTTTCCAACACGGCAAATCTCAGTATTTCAATAAGACAATTCAATATTACATATATATCTAAAAAACTAAGAAACGTATTTTCCTTCATTAATTGAAGAGGTCTCTGAAAGCGAATAGATCGTTTTGTGCTACTCTTTTTGATTGGAACTCCCAACTCGGTATTTTATTTGCAATAAAAATGAATATGTATCCAATAGAGATAGAAAATTACATTTACACATAACGTATAACGGTGAAGGAAAACATCGTGAGGTGAACCTGCACGCCTACGAAGAAACTCTTAGGTTATGTAGTCGACCAACCCGCAGTTGACCAGGTTGGCTGACTAAGGCCTTATCGCCCTTGTTTTGGGGTAGGCCGGTGCCGCAGCAATGAGGAAGTCTATGGGCTGATGGTATTATGATGACACATAAAGTTAATACAGACCACGTGCTGCATGAAGTCGTTGTTTTTGAAATGTACGTAAAACATCTATCATTCGAAATTTAGATTGTAGGATTTAGGCCCATTTCAGAAAAATGATAGTAAGAATCACAAATAGTACTACAGGTTCCTAACAAACTTGCTAAAACCCAATAATAAGTTTACGAATCCTTTTGTTTTTATGAGGAAAAGCTTTTCTAAGACATTCAATTTTATTACTTTCATCTACAGGAAAATAAAACGCACATTCCATCGAAATAGCGTTCGTAGACAATTACGGTACAGATAAAGCTCGCTTTAAAATATATAGGCAGACAGTAAAGGGCGGAAAAAAGAAGGTGAAATAACTAACCTTTAGGGTCCTCTAATATTAGAATCGATTGGTAAACAAACAAGTATGGGCTTGCATTTAAACTTATTGTCAGATTGTAGAAGAAATATGGTATTTACGAGGCCCCAATAGCAAAATTTTATAAGAGTCCAACTGATATTGCACTTAAATGTCACTTCGAAATTCATTCAAACACTTATGTAATTATTTACAAATATATTGATCAACTTCTTCTACACAAGTGTCGCATTGAACGAAACAGCAGTTAACCATTTTACATCTGCATCTTGAGGTAACAGTCTTCTTCGTCGTTATATATCCTCTACCACAGCACAGAGTAGCACAATTGTGTCTGTCCTTACACACCCTCCCTTTAGTAGACCCGCACAAATTCGGAGTCTTCTGCAAATATACTAACTGCTCCCTATTCACCTTCATTCTCTTTCTCACGTTCGGCATGATCGCTCTCTTCGACGTGTAATTCACTATTTTCTTCTTTATCGCATGGTGATACTGCTTTTTCAACACTCCCATTGCCGAGTTGAAAGGTCCCAGTCTCTTCCAACAAGTCTTCGTCGTACACGATCCAGAAAACCCGTGACATTTACACACCTCTCTCATCTGCTCTCCTATAGAATCTATACCCACAACAACGTCTTGCTTCAACGTTTCCGCTATCAGATCATTGCCGGCGTGCTTTACATCGAGGAAGTTCCTCGCGACTCTCTGACCTTGCTTGAAGTCGTCTCCACAGCCGCTGTTCTTCCAGGTGTAGTTAGCATGTTTCCCGAAACTGCCGATGCACGTGCATTTAGTGAGGTCTCCGGACGCGCATGCTTTTGCTACGGCATGAGTGATGGACGCGGCCATCAACGCATGAACAAATGCAGACTCTCTGTATATTTTCTCGAATATCTTCCTCTTCCCGTTGAAGTTGACTGAGCAATTCCACCTGTCATAGTGGAATGTGTCCTCGCAAGAGTTTATGGCTTGTGACTTAGCCAGCTCGAGTACCGTCACCAAACCCGGATTACGTTTGCATATCTTGGCTTGCCGTTTGGAGCCTCGTATTGTTTTACAAGCGCCTGGATATATGATTTGAGATCTTTCTGTGAATAATTTTTCGACTGTCGTCTGAAGCACTGGTTGAGATCTATAAACCAAGAAACGTTTGTATTTAAACCAAAATCATTAAACTCACATCACCAATCATTGTTTAATGCGACATATTGTCCATTGCTCATCGACACGGGCTTTTTTTTAATATCTTATTAATTCTATATTTATCGATTAAAATGTTTGTATGCACTTTTTTCTTTCTTTCATTCTTTCTTTCTTTCTTTCACTTTTCTTCATTTCAGATACCAACTTTTAGTTCAAGTTACTACAATCATTTGCAAAAAAAAGCTACCTACTGACTCACCCCTCAACATTTTTCGTCGC
The DNA here is from genome assembly GCA_039566165.1 of Maruca vitrata. NCBI lineage: Eukaryota > Metazoa > Arthropoda > Insecta > Lepidoptera > Crambidae > Maruca > Maruca vitrata. Next base: position 4,967,044 of record CM076916.1, on the reverse strand, counting down.
GATTATCGAAACGACGAAAAACAACAGCACACACACAACACTATAACTAAACATCTTAAACAATTCTTCTTAAAATTAAAGTCACATTATTATGAGAAATGTTTCCCATCACTTTCGCGGCACGATGCCATAAAATGCAGTTTGTAAATGAACTCATTGTTAGGACAAAGCGTCGATAGTTTATCAAAATGGGAGTGAACACGCCAAAAATGGTAATGGTAAACTTGGAAATCAGTATTCACACAAATGACGACGTTTCTTTCAACGAATGAAAAAAAAAACGGGTCAAGTACTAGTCATACTGACATGTACTATAGTACATACGGAATAATTTGCATTTTTCGATAGTATTACTAAAGGCAAATCGTTCTGCCACGGGAAAACAACCACTAAAACTTCACGGTGTATATGTATGCTATGTGGATATTATGAAATAGGATTTTTCTTCAATAATCTGATCATGTTGATCACTCTCGAAACAAAGAGAATACTTACACCTCATCCTTGCACGTATGAATGTGCATTTTTCAATTTTCAATTTGTTAACAAGTCCGGACAAATTAGTTTGGCTGACTCGGTGGAACAGTGATTAGTAACCCTGGCTACGGTCCCAAGAGCCGTAGGTTCGATTCCCACCCGAAAAAAAAAATTGTGTGACCTATCTCGGTGTTAGTTCCGTGTCTTGGTGTGTTAATAAATATATTTAAGGACATTTGTGTATACGAGTATTGTTTCTGATATCCGTTTCACAAGTGCTTAAGCAACTTATTTCGGAATCAGAACAATGTATGTTAGTGGAGTTCCGTAAAACATGAAAATGGTAAAATCTCGGAATCCAGGGCCAGTCGATGAATCTTTATATCAAGTTGTGTCATATAGTTAACTAGCGACTTTGGCCGCGTATTAATGGGTTTTAGTAGCAATGATGTATTAAAATAGCCTACATGCCTTGTAAAATTTGTTATTTATTAATGCGGACCGACCGACTGACACAACAACGGAACGCAGCCGCCGCGCCGCCGCCATCTCTGCCCTCGGCATTGTAAATGCATCTTGTGTATTAATATTAACATAAAAGTGTTTTGATATGTATATATTCGGAATCCTAATTTCATCAGCTTTAATTTGATATGCATTTTGTTTTATGTTTATTGGTCTATGTCGGTAGGTATAAACCTTAAGGCGCTCCACTATGTGATGTTGTTTGATATTTATTTTATTACTAGCTGTGCCAGCGACTTCGTCCGGGTTTTCCCCCGATTTTAACACTTTTTCCATAGTTTCTTTGCTCTTATTGATGTTATACAGCCTTTAAGCCTTCCTCGATAAATTATTTTTTTTCTGAAGAATAATTTTTTTTATTCAAACCAGTCGTTCCTGAGATTAGCGCGTTCAAACAAACAAACTAATGCTTCAGCTTTATAATATAAGTATAGATTACTTATCATACTACATATCATAAACTAGTCAACCTTCATGAAGACCAACGGTGTAAATGATATACGGATACACATACATACATACATAAAATCACGCCTTTTTCCCAGAGGGGTAGGCAGAGATCACATTATTACACGACAGGCTTGAAATGTTAACACCTTCTGGACTCATGCGCGATACCATTACCAATAATGATATGCCGTCGTCGCGTCGCAATGTAAAAATAAACATTATGAAGAATGCAAAACTCTATCTCGGCATTCCAACCGTACCTCTCAGAAGTCTAGACTTTACCTATTCTAAGGCCAATAAACTACATATGTCGCATACTCAGACAGTATACGTCTGCCATCTCGTAAATATCTTACAAATCCTGTTTTTAAGTTTTGGTACTCGTTATGATCCTTATTCCACTGCTGGGCAAAGGTCTCCTCCAAAACATTGTCCCTGTCTTTAAGGCCAGAACTTCTGATCTGTTCATATTATAAAAAAATAACGAAAAAGTGGTGCTTAAAATATCTTTTCCACGCGGACGAAATCGCTGGCCCAGCTAGTTTAGCTTAATAAAATTTAAAAATACATTTAATTTTGTTCCATATCTGAGAACGTTGCTTTGTCTATTTAATTATCTTTATCTAATACTGGTATTTCTTATATAAGGTTATTCTTCTTTCGGGTATAAACCCGTGACAGAAAGCATAAGCTACTTACTAAAAATCACCATCATCATCATCAGCCTATTTCTGTCTGCACGCCACTTCTGCCTGTCTTCGGCTACTCTTATCCAGCTCCTACTAGTCTTGCGCAGATTTTCACTCCACCCGACCTGAGGGCGTCCTACACTATGTTTGTGATCCGCGGTCTCCACTCTAGAACTAGTCTACCCCAGCGGTTGTTGTTCTACGGCTGATTTGGCCAGTCCACTGCCACTTCAGCTTGCTGATGCGATGAGCTATGTCGATGTCTTTGGTTCTTTGTCGGATCACCTCATTTCTGATTCTATCCCGCAGAGAAACACCGACCATAGTTTCCATAGCCCGCTGAGCTATTTAGAATACGTGATAACTAAATCACATCTTCATTATTGTGTAATACTTATTACACTCCGTAATTCAAAACAGCTGATCAAAAGCCGTTCACAGTCAATTTTCCATTCGATCACGTCAAATGCTAATCAGATTCACACATGCATGGTGTGTTCCCATTGCATGTATTAAGGTTGATTGTAACCGTAATATTCAGGCTAGATTGTGTGGCTGGGCACGTGATTCTGAAAGGGCCAATCTTGTTAGTCAATATTGTTGAATTTCCATGAATAGCTTATTACATAAGTCATGCCAAAGCTACAGTATACTTGTATAAACAAATATGAACATTATCCTTTAGAGGTGAGGGCTCGTTTCCTAGCAAGTCTAGTGATGATGACAAGGCCACTCAAGACCAACATCGTAGTCAGTTATGAAAAAAAACAACGTTGTTCCGATTGCGCAGTAATTGTTTAAGCATAGCTTGTTTTAGGGATATAAGATTCAACAGGGGTAAACCTAAATATATTATAATACACGCAAACACGATGCAACCACGGTGTTCATCTCACAATTATTTGTCCCGAGTTGGAATCGAACCTACGGCTCTTGACGCAAAAAATAAGGGAACTATCCATTGCGCCATTGAGCCAGTCAAATAAGCAAACTCTTGATCCTACACATATACGGATAGGATATCGGATACGGATACGGATATAAATACGGTTTTTTTTATGTATGTAAAACAATTTTTGAAAGATTGGATTCTCTACTAGTCGATTATAATATAAGGTTAAAATTTAACACTGCTCAGTGTCGTGTTGAGCCGAAAATACACAACCTAGTTACATTGTTTCTTCGTATTATTCCTGAAATTGCCTTTAAGGGAGGTACACTTTTCGTCCTTGAATCCTTTTAAAGTAAATTGAATTCTGTGTTCCTATTAGGACCATCTTTTAGGGACAAAAGAAACGTTACTTTGTTTTTTGACCTAAAATAATCTAATGTGCGGAAAAGTGAATTTGTATACCTACCCAATTGTATTTTGAATCTAGGATAACGAAAATTACAACTAAGTAGTCAAGGTTATAGTCCGGTCAATTTAGACATTCGAAGTTACATAAATTCCCACCAAGCTGAAAATCGGTAAGATTGCTTAAAATATCATTAAAAACAAAATTTGAAAGTTCCCCATCTTTCCCCTGTAAGGAAAAAATGTTATTCAAGGTCAAAGGTAAAAAAAATGAGTTTTTCGCGATTTTTAGCAAAACGGTAAGTTTTATCATAAAAATATGTATGAAAAAATTACTTATCATCTAATTATCTATAAAAATTGTCTTTACACTTTGTTCCTAAGATTCACCATTTCAGAGATACAGCGATGCACAAAGTTGAAATGTTGTATTTTCAAATGCTTCCAGGCCCCCGTGCTATTGTGCTAGACAGATAATTTTTTTACGAATGATGGATTTCAGTTGCCTCTATTATCGCTAATACTAAATACAACATAAAACCATCACTTAAGGTGGGCTCTCATACTAACGCTTTTTTTTATTTGCTCGCACTTGGACGGTTTTTATCGTGGTTACCCTAGTAAACCTATTCCACATTAACGTGGTGACCATGGCTTAACGTGGTTACCACGTTAAAAACCGGCCAAGTGCGAGCAAATAAAAAAAGCTTTCGTAGAGAAAAGAAAAAGAGCCCACCTTGAGTGATAGTTTAATGTTGTATTTAGTATTAGATGTTATAGAGCCAACTGAAATACATCATTCGTGAAAATTTTAACTGTCTAGCACAATCGCACGGGGGCCTGGCAGCATTAGAAAATACAACTTTTTCAACTTTGTGCATCGCTTTATCTCTGAAATGGTGAATCTTAGGAATAAAGTGTAAGACAATTTTTATAGATAATTAGGTGATAAGTAATTTTGTCATACATACTTTTATGATAAAACTTACCGTTTCGCTCAAAAGTGCATAAAACTGATATTTGTGACATTTGACCATGAATATTTTTTTTTGCACACGTCGGATCGATGGGGACTTTTGACATATCATTTGTAATGACGTATTCAAGGCCTGCACAACAATCCAGCTTGTTGGGAATTAATGCAACCTTACCCATAATTTAGATGCTAATTTGACTGGACTATTAAAGTTAGTAATAAGTATTTAGTTAGTAAACAGTATAATATTACAAAATGTACTTGTATATACTCGTATCTTTGCTTTTATGATGTTGTTTAAATTTGTAGTAAAAATGTATTCTTAAAAGTCCGGGAGCTTTACGTAAATAAGCACAAGTTAACGCGAAACCAAACTTTTAACTTGAGAGTAGCTGAAACATCGCTTGAAGAGAGACTGGTAACATAAGTTCGTGTAACTTGCTTAAGCTTTGAAAGCTACAAAAGTCAGTTAATTCCGTTTAACATGCCCTTTCGTTGACCCTTCGCGAGCGGGTCGCGAATGTTTGCTGTCCAATCGTGTTTACGAACGCTGTTTGCATTGCCCGACAATTCACCGTTAAATAACTGTTACTAGGTACTGGAAGGATGATTCATTGCTTACTATTGAAGGAGATTAATACATAGTAAGTATATACAAAGTAAATTTATTTTTTACTAGTTTTACGCCCCCAACTCGGTCCACGTGGAGTCGTTTTTCGGGTAAATAATTATACTCGCTTATACCGAAGTAAGTAATAAAGTGAGCCTATGCCTGCCTTTCTTAAGCGTTAGTCTAACTGTGTACCAGATATCATTTAAATTTTTCAAATTGATTTGGCTTAGTAGAAAACGTAACGTTCTTTTTTATAATATTTTATATAATATTAAGGTTTATTTGCGCGTTCAATACATGTCTATTGTCGTCTATACATAAGAATAGCTAGTACTGTGTTGGTAAAAATCGTAAATCTTTTTCCCCCGCGAGTTGTGAGTAATTATGTTCAACATCATATCATACGCGAATTTTATCCGTAAAAGTGAATTTATTATTCTCTTGATGTTTGAAAGAAGGGAAATACAAAAAGTAAACCAAACAAACACCCAGAAAAGATTCCTCGAGGACTTTTCGTATTTAGACAATTTCATAGATCTTTTAATGGCTAATGTGATGTGCCAGCAAAAAGGCTTTTTTGCTGGCGGCAATTTCTTTACTCATTTTAAATGATTACATCTAGTTTTATATATACTCGTACGTACTAGTACGGCTAGGTCGGTGGAACAGTGGTTAGTGACCCTGCCTACGGTTCCAAGAGTCGTAGGTTCGATTCCTACCCGGAACAAAGATTTGTGTGACGATCATCGTTATTTTTTCCGTGTCTAGGTGTGTTACTAAATATATTGAATTATATTCGTATACCAATGTTCTTTCTATATCAGTTACACAACTGAATTCGGAGCTATGTATGTGATGCGTGATATTTATTTATATTTATTACTAGCTTTCCGCCCGCGACTTCGTCCGCGTAGAGATGTTTAACGCTAAAACATTACTTCTTTATAGCGCAGTCGGTTAAAAAGTAGCCTATATCCTTTCCTAGGCTCTGGACTATATCTGTACCAAATTTCGTTTAAACCAGTTCAGTACTCTATGCGTCAAAGCGTAACAGACATACAGACAGAGTTACTTTCGAATTTATAATATTAGTAAGGATGATACTAGTACGCTCGAACTCACAAGATTCCAATCGCTAATAGGTATGCATATATTCTCCTAGGCTATTAAACGGCGCTTTGGTCCGTCTATTGTTTGCAATATTGTTGAATCAATCAAGTTGTTTGCAGTCAATATGTGCACGTTCTAGGACTAAGATGGTTCTAGAAATACCTAGGCATTGGACAAATACCTTAAAGCTGGAATTGAGGATTAGTTGGGAGAGCGATGAACCTTCATGACAATGTAGTGTTTCTTTACGCGAACTTTTTTTTGTCAACTTAGTAATGCTCAGTGCAGTCACCGTATGATTGTTTTTATTGGAAAAACATTTTCTTTTTTTTCTTTTCTCAAAAACTTGTATCTCAAATAGTGTGTATGAACTATACGAGTATTGTGCAAATCAAACATCATGATTTTCCGTTAATCATAATTTGGACGTTATTATGAACTAATATATTTTATCAATTTTGCTTTAAGAATTATTATATTATCACAGTTTTTAACTTGATTTGGCAGTTTATTACACGGCTGTACTCCACCAAACAAAATAGATTTTTTACCACAGTTTGTACTTGCCTTAATGAGTGTTAATTTGTTATGATTTTTTAAGTTGTGTGTATAATTTTTTAATGAAATTGAATGTTGGAATGAATAGAATCTGTAGTGATATTTTAAATTAATATGCTAGAGTTGAAAAAGTATAGTTGTGTGATATTTAGTAATTTTGTTTCTTGGTAAAATTTTGCGGTTGGAGTCAGGTAGGGATAATAAATATAAATAAATATAAATTTATTATTAAATATTTATTAAATAATATAATTATGATTTTTTTTTTAGAGGACTGTACGTACATGACTTGTTCAAATCATAGCATCTGGCAAATATTATTAATTCTTAGTTACTTTTAACTAATTTTAACTAAATAATCATATTAAACATTGCTTGTCGTGGCAGCCTGTCAGTGAATCTGCACTTACCTAGATACCTATATAGTATCTTCTGTAAACTGTTGTAAATTAGTGTAAGATTTGTTGGTTGTCCATAAGAAATAAATAAATAAGGTAGCAACTAAGACCACGACTTACTATATACTACTAAAACTTGGTCAAATGTATCCACAGCGATCTTTCTACCGACACAAGGGTAGTTCCTTCGACAGCGAAGCATGGCGGGACGATTCGAAAGGGATTTTTCGTACCTTACCTAGATACCTATATAGTACATTCTGTAAACTGTTGTAAATTAGTGTAAGATTTGTTGGTTTTCCATAAGAAATAAATAAATAAGGTAGCAACTAAGACCACTACTTACTATATACTACTAAAACTTGGTCAAATGTATCCACAGCGATCTTTCTACCGACACAAGGGTAGTTCCTTCGACAGCGAAGCATGGCGGGACGAATCGAAAGGGATTTTTCGTACCACCAACACCGGGACACGGTGTCCCGAGACCGATCGATAGTCCCGATGCGTCGCCGCTCCGCGCATAGTGAATGCAATAAATGAAACGGTCATCCTGTATCTACTGCAACGTCTGTTCATACAGTCCACATATTACTAGTTAGATGGCCGTGTGGTTAAGGTCGTTGCTTGCCATGCGAGAGGTCGCCAGTTCAAACCCCGTCAAGTACCAATGTGTTTTTCAAATTTGAAATTCATATGTACCATCATTCGACGCATTAACGGTGAAGGAAACCAGCACACCTGAGAAATTATTCAACGGTGTGTGAAGCCATGTCAGAGGCCAACAGGCGGTTTAAAAACTCTGACACCAGGTTGTTCATCAACCATACGATAAGAAGAAGAAGACTAGTTAAACAAATTTACCCTAAGTGAAGTTTGACCGTAATTTTACGAGGCGTTGAATCCGAATCTTGTTAAAACAATGCGCAAGGCAGAATGGCGGCGACGTGGTCCACAACCCGTCACGTCACGTTTCCCACAGAGGTGAAAAGTGGATCGCTGGAAGTGATCTCTGCCTACCCCTCTGGGAAAAAGGCGTGATTTTATGTATGTATGTATGTATGTATGTTGAATCCGAAAAGAGTGTGGACTACAAGTTTTATCATAAATCTCGAGGATGCAACGTCAAAGTACAATACATTATATTATTTGTAAAAATAGTTGTTCCGTAGCGTCTCCGATAGATGGAGTTGTAAGCGTTTTGCATCGCACTAAAGTTATGTTTTCCTAAACTCTCGTTGCTGTATCTGTCAATAAACTAACTTAAATTTAAGTCTGTGTTGATAGTTATTCGTGGGATAATTATTGCTTAATGTACAAAATTTTCTTCGTCATACCAAAAACCACATTATCCAATCACAGGAGTAATTAAAAAAAAATTAAATCTTATTACAGTTATATGAATATTAAAGATTATAATTGGCATAGTAACTTTGCCTGTTCCTCTTTGCTTAAACTACTGATACTGCCGATTTAGATGAAATCAGACTGGGAAAAGGTATTTAGCTGACCATGTTAAAAGGAAGTCATATTTTACGCATTACACAAATTCACACGGACCTGGGTAGAAAAATAGTAGAAAAACAAACAAATGTAGGCAAACAGAATTGCGTTTACGTTATCAGTTTACCATTCCGGAAATACCTTTTAACCTGCTTGTCACTTATGTGTTTGTTTATTGATGTCAGTTATTTTGTATAACAGTTTTGTCTTTCTGTGAAGAAATATTTATTTCCAACAAGTAGCTTTACAATATTCGACTCGATAAGCACTTCCTGTTAAATTTAACTTCCATTAGTCTTGTTGTGTGCATTGTTTTTCTAAATTATTGTGGTAAACACACTTGAAAATATACCTATTGTGGGGACCTATACCACAATTGATTGTTAAGCAGTCTCTTTGCGTATGAAAAAGAACGTTCTACTTTTTTCAATATCCGTTAGCGTCGATAGCCGAGTGGTTAAGGTCGTTGCTTGCTATACAACAGGTTGCCAGTTCAAACCCCACCTGGTACCAATGTGTTTTTCATCATCATTCATCATCATTCGACGCTTTAACGGTGAAGAAAAACATCGTGAGGAAACCAGCACACCTGAAAGAGTTTTCAACGGTGTGTGTAGCCATGTCAGAGGTCTACGGGCGGTTTAATACTCTGACACCAGGTTGTTCATCAACCATACGATAAGAAGAAGAAGCGTCAATTAAGTTTTCTTAATTATTATTCGTCGTGTAATTAGATTCATAACGATTATTAACTTCACAATCGCTTAGCAACAAACCAACAAAACACGAGCTTTCCCGTTACAGTAACGGGAACTAATTACTCAAGTTCCCAAAATACAACCGTTTAGAAATATACCTCTTGCGTAATCGTTTGTCGTAAACTAAGTTAGAAGCCTTACTTAAGTATAGAACGTCGTTATTGTTGTTCCCTGTAACTTCTTGTGGTAAGCAGATTAAGCGTAACTTGCGAACTTATGATGTAATAAATAACCACTTAATAATTTATGCTACTGAACACTTAATATGAAGCGTTTTAATACTTTATATGATGATTATGAAGCGGTGAATTAAAAACATATGTATTTTAGATTTGTTCGTTTTCAATTTAGTAAATTTTTCGTTGGATATAATCAACACTTGGTCAATTTATTTAAAATTAACCACTTTTATGTAGGAATAAAATACAATATTAGATTTATTCGCCCAGTCTATCTTCATAAGACCTGAATTCATTCATTTAGCATGTTTTTAATTAAGGCTTAAAAGTCCAAGTAAAGTAAACAGAAACCGCACGCGTCCATATCTCGTAGCACCCCCGAGGTCGTTGACCCCTGGCGCGTAGCCAAGTAGGCTACGAAGTGCTACGGTGTAGCACAACCAGGTCGAATAACAAACAAACCACGAGATCTGTTTTGTCTAGACGGTAATTTATTGTTCAACGACTTACCCATTTAGTAAGGTATTTTTAAAAGGTAGAACATTTTGAAAATAATAATGTACGTAAATAACACTTTTTTGGGTCCAATTTTGGCTTAATACATATAATCAATAAGAAGGCTTTTGATAGGTCATGAGTGGAACTTAAAGTATAGTTTCATCTGAAAGATGCATATTGATGCTAAGTAGGAAAAATCAAAATATTAGGTTTTTATGTAAATTTATTTGTTTGTTATTGTTGTTTGATTCCTTGTAGGTACCACGAGTTTTGTACATTTGTTTTTGTATTGCTTTACAGAAATAAAGTAATATTGCGATATTACTTTATTAATACTTAGCTTTACCTACTTTTACTTATTCCACCAATTCTAGATAATAAAAATAAATATCACACTATTTCCAATGCTTTTCTCATTAAAAAGCAATTCGCTTGAACTCGATTGTATCTTCCAGTGATCTAAATACAGCTGTGTTAATTATAAATTTTTCAATCATTTGTTATTTTTACGAATATAATAGTTTTGTTAAGAAAACTTTGTAGAGCTTTTAAAAAATAACAAATTATGGGAAGTAAAAGTAAAACTAAAAGTCCCAGGTAAAAAAAAATAAAAAAAAATTATATTTGTTGAGGTTTTAGAGAATTCTTGTAGTAACTTATTCTACCTACAATTAATTATAACAATTGTATTAAAAACGGTTCATAAAATAACAAAGAAAAGTCTTTTCATTTTACATTCAGTTTTAACCAAAAACGCTTTCACACTTCACCCTCTCTCTGTAACATGAAGTATCCAATTTTCAAACATTGATTTGAATGTTAAATACCGTGATAGAGAAAATTGTTCGGTAAATATCGGGTGAAGTATCAAACGAGTCCTGTTATTTATTAATCTAATGTCGCGATGGCTCGCTGACGATGTAAACAAGGTCATTAGAGATAGGTAAACCGAGTTATTACAGTATTTTCGCGACATATGATTATCTTTTTCTCCTAGCTTTTTTCCTGTTACTATACGGCCTATAAATGCGTTCGTAATTCATTATTACGCAATACTCAGTGGGAGCCCTTTTAGCACATGAGTTTAGTATAAGTTTGCAGATTTGTATGTTTGGTTTATAATTGTGAGCTAAATAAAACATTATTTTATTCTATTAGCGGACCTGATAAGGTTAGAGAAGCAAATGACAACTTAGATCAATTTTGAATCATGTTTACGCTTTAAAATAACTGTTATTTTGCCTTTACAGTATTTAGAAAAAACTAGTGTATTAATATTAATTTAAGCAAAAGTTTGTTTTGTTTGAGAACAATCAAACATTATATTATTACAGCCACAAAGCGTACTAATCAGATTGAACTTTTAATTGGGGCTAAAGAGCGAGAATATCATACTGTCTGTGTGTTCCGAACTGGAAAACTTATTGCAAAGAGCGTCTTGTTCAAGCATTCCAATCACGCCGGAGGCGGCATAATCACCCACGCTAAAACAATAATTACTTATTGGATCCTCCATTCCGCCAATAAGCTTCGATATTACTTGTTTGATGTAGATGGCAGACTGGGGATAAAGTACATACGTTTAATAATGTCGTGTCATTTAGATTTGGATCACTAAAGATATACTTTACCGTTAACTCCACGTGCAGCACACGTGAAAGGGACGTTGATGATTAATATGTCACTTTATTTATTTATTTTATTTTATTAAAGGAACGCAGATGGTCGCGGAAGCACGCAAAACCTACTGTCATTTTTCATCTTCTTCTTTTTTCTTCTGTATATTACAGTCAGATCAATAAACCTTTTCTATAATTAGTAGAGGATTCGACAAATTTTATACCGACAGTTAATTTTTTTAACCATTTCAACAAAATCAGTTCAGCTGTTCTCGAGATTTGTTCCCAGCAATACATTCAGCTATTCATTTACATTGTTTTTAACTGACATACTTACAATGATAGCTTAGAGTACCCTCGTCATCATCACCGGACTTGCGGGGGAACGGACGACTCTCACCCACCATTTGCAATTACAAACTTTGGCTAGACAGTGCCTTGGAAATTGCATACACAGCATATTTACATTTGGTCTCTGAAAATAGATTAGACGTTTGTGCTAACTAAACATGCTAATCTGACCAAACACTTTGATACCCAAGTCTTAGTGAGACCAAATTTATTTCACATCCCAATTTGTCAGTCAGAAATTACAATGATAACCATTTAAATTGACTGTTTTGGTGTTGCAAATGATCCGGACATTTTAGTTCACAGTTAATGTTTGTATATGCAAACAGCCATACGCGGGCACAGTACAATAATTTATAGTGAGAAGATTGCAACTTAATTTGGAGGTTACTTTGTAAAAATATTTATAAATTACATGTCTATCTAGCCTGATTTTTTGCTTTTAAGGGTGTGAAAACCTTTGACCCATTTTTCGATTGTACCATATCAAATCTTGATGGTCACTTATTTGCAATCCACTAGAAGTTAATGGCATATAGTAATAACCTGATTGAACAATATTTAGCCATAAATAAGTAATTGTATACACATAAAAGGATATAATTTGTCTATGGAACACACAATATTCAACTTTAAAGATAAGCTAGGGGCAAAATAGAATTGACACTTTGTTAAATGTTTGAGAGCAAAAAAGGTACGGTATTATGTTGAGCGAAACTTTAGACTGGATTCTATTTAAAAATTCAATTAAGTTTATTTAATTTTTTTTACACTTTGATAAAGCTTGTAAACTTTAAGCTTTTCTTTTATTTAGCCTGTTCTGCCGACTGCTGGACATAGGCCTCTTCAACCCACTCCAAAGCTGTCGATTTTCGACCAATGCCCACCAGTTACTCTCTTAGGCATCTAGGCCATCTTGCTAAACTGTAACAAAGAAAAATATCTACATATATAATCTATATAATAATCTTTAAAATAAATGTCTATCACTAAGTCCAACCTAGTGCCTAATGCTTCATGCTTGACAAAAATAGAGCATTTGTAAAAGATTAATGCGTTCAAAACATTTACAGAATCGTGCGGTACTGTTTCAATTCCGGTACACCGCTTTAGCTATATACTCGTAGATACATCCCATTATATTGCCCAGCCCAGCCGGCTAGACAGGCATTGCCCTCCGATGCCGCTGGTGTCGATATATTAACAAATTCTCTGACTGTAACTCTGCTAAAGTAGTTTTTAAGTTCCTAACGCAGCCCGCCTGAGTTTTAAAAGTAACAAGAAAAACAAGTTTTACGCTCATTATATTCAGAAAAACGGATGAATATTTGAATTTTAAGTGGTTCTATTTGTATTTTTCAAAGAAACACGATTAAATATAGAATATTTACTTTACATGCAAATTGGGTATTTTTTTTTAAATTTTCGATATGCTGTTATTTTCTCTTCTTAATTGGTAGCTTAAGTTTCTCGTTTAGAACTTTTATGAGACTTATAACTTGCTTTTAAGTTTAAACTTTTTTGTGATTTACATCAGCTATATCCTATAGCTAGGTACAAGTTTTCGAAGGACCATTCACCACCATAAGTGACAAAATATTAGTTAAGTTTACTAAAAGACCGAATCGAGAAATCATTCATGTTAATAAAAGATGCAAGCTAAAAACTAATTAAAGTAATTAGACATCCACTTTAAGTGCCGTTAAAATATGTCTAGACGGGCAGACATTACATTAAGAAGATTCCAAGATTCCTTGTTTGTTTAGTTTCAAGCTTTCAAAAATCTGCTTTGGTAGTACCGTGAAATTTTACACAGGGTTACAGGATAATTCGGCATATTCCTATTATTAATTATGTTTAATTTTCAACCGGCCACAACGATTTATTTATTTAGATTACTTACACTATTGATTAGTGAGGTCATAGAGCATCTTTTTGTAATATCGGTATTATATTTCACGGCATGTTAACTTATACATATTACAATATATTATTAATACTCAATATTAATCATATCATATGCCTGACTCGACTACCTTTGTTTTCATTCCACTTTATCATAATACCCTACTTAGACGAGCTAGGTCATAGATTAGGTAGCATTAATAGGCTTAGTAAACTTTAAGCCAAACCGCCGAATGGTGGATATGAGCCTAACTATCAATAATTTACCTTGTGCCTTGCGCTTTATAATTTGACAACACATATCCCACCAACAAAATTTGCAAGTAAAAATGTTGCCAAGACAAGTCTACACAGCTTTCCCTGTGAAAAAGCTACCAGATCTCATGTAGAGCAAAGATTCTTGATCTATGCGCCCTTACTTTACCAGGCCTAACTTTACATACTCTACATTTTAGGCTAAACGTGATGCTGATTAGATACATACAAAGAACGTTTTAAAGCGAGTTATTGGGCATGACATAACACTCGTATATTTCAATTTTTACAATGTTTTAAGTTTTCATATCTATTTTCATTTCATATTTAACTGTTACACACTGGGTGCGTTTAATAAATAAATATCCAGGACATTGCCACATACGGTCATCAACCAAACCAAACTAGCAGAGCTTGTACTACGCGCGTCAGAGACTGATATAGTCGCGAGTAGGAATCGAACCTCTGTTCCATCGAACGGGTTGGTTATGACGAAAAAATCTCCACGTATTATCAACTTTGTGGAAGTCCGTACCCTGCATCCACATTAAGCAGTGTTGGTTGACCCTTAAAGTAAAAACTCGCTTTCTATTCAAACGTTACGTTTCAACGAATCGCCGTAAGACCTTCAATAAACATATAGGTAAAACAGTTATTTCTAGTAAGACCGGCGATCCCTTAAAAGTACCGTTTTTTCTTTTGAGGCAAAGAGCCCTAAAAAGATCGGATATCGACTATTGGACTACCTTCGTAATGAAAGTCGACTTATAACTATTTTCTGGTTGAACGATTGCTTTGTCTGTAAGTTGAACAGAATTCCTAGTACTCTTGTGTCTTACCTAAAACTATTATTAATGTACTGACTTATTACGTGATGGATCGCGTATTAATAAAACTACTAGTTGAAATAATTTAGTTCTCAAGAGAAAACAAAACCTACGCACAATCTATCTGAACAAGTAAAACAAATTTCAAGTTGGACTGTTTTATGTTGTGTTTAGTAATAATTTGGTGCCTCGGTCTTAAGTACCATTCTCTTTATCAAACTAACGCAATCATACCTACTATGAAATAAAATCGTAGTTGTATATGGTGGCTAAAGTAATTATTTTCTATACTCACATAATTGAAAGATTCATGTACCTAATAGTAATCAGTTTTAATAGAATTTTTGTTATTTACATATTTATGTGAAAGGTTATAAGTAACGATAATGCAAGTTTAAGGTTTAAGTGAATTTTATTATGGTAAACGTAGTTTTTAATTCCTTTCCATGCACATCACTAACTAAGGGGTGTGTGTCGATGGAGTTGTTAAGGTCGTTGCTTGCCATGCTAGAGGTAGCCAGTTCAAACCCCGCCACGTGCCACAGTGTTTTTCAAATTTTAAATTCATATGTACGATTTTCGACGCTTTAACGGTCAATGAAAATATCGTGAGGAAACCTGCCCACCTACGAAGAAATTCTTAGGTTGTATAGTCAACCAACCCGCCCTTGGCCAGCGTGGTCGACTAAGGCCTTATCGCCCTGGTTTACGGTAGGCCCGTGCCAAAGCAGTGGGGACGTAAATGGGCTGATGATGAGAACCGTGCGCTCCCCCGCAAGTCCGGTGATGATGGCTACTCCTAGCCATCATCGTATGTCGGCTAAGAACAAGAATTTTTCCACTAAGTGGCATATAAATATTAATTCAGTCAATAGCCTCTAAAAGTATCTGTATTTTTTCTCATTTTCCCTTCACATCTCCAATTACAGCCTAATGGAGGTCTGCCTGAAAGTTTGCGACGGTAACGAAGTGACTGTCA
Organism: Maruca vitrata; assembly: GCA_039566165.1. Taxonomy (NCBI): domain Eukaryota; kingdom Metazoa; phylum Arthropoda; class Insecta; order Lepidoptera; family Crambidae; genus Maruca; species Maruca vitrata. Next base: position 4,951,077 of record CM076916.1, on the reverse strand, counting down.
AACGGTAAACGAATCGAATCAGTCGATCGTAAACCTATTTAATCGTTGTCTTGGTTAATCGATTTACATTTGTATTTCGCTAAACATCATTGGAGCAAAATCTTTGTTTTATACATACTTTGTTGAATCCATTCAGACTTATTAGGATGATCTTGTTGTTTTTTTAATTTCATTTGTAGTTTGAAATACATGAAGTCGGCATGGGTTGCGAGTAAAACAAAGTCTATTGAGGAATCCGCATTCTTCTTCAAGTTACTCATCTTGAATATTAGTTAACGTTATCTGTAGTGTCTGTAATTATCAGTAATACGCGTTCTGGATCATCATCATCATCATCAGCCTATTTTTGTCCACTCCTTGACATATGCCTCCCCAAATTCGAATTTCAAATAAGGTTCAGTTACATTTTTTACCGATCCCCACACTAGGCTATGCCTGTCCTGTTCACAATATACTGAAAGCTTATCTTGAAAGATTCCCTAAGAAAGCCTTAATAAATTAATATTACAGCATCCGACCCATTCATTTATCACTGGCAACTTTGCGTTTTTGCGTTAGATCATAAACAAAATTAACTGCAGCATTTGACGATTTTTTTCTCATATGAACACCATTATTTGCCATAACGAGCTTAAATTTTTAATTTATAAACATTTCCGTATGGCAACTTGTTGTACATTGCGAAATTAATAAACAAATAATTGCAATTTGTTTTTCTTTAAATACATATAATTGCTCGTAAAAGATTAAGGCCTTAACAATCTAAAATTATATATATTGATTTGATATTTACATTTGTTTTGTGGATAAAAATAAGTATAATAAAAAAGTAATATAGCCATCTACATAATGATTCTACTGAATAATGTTGACCCCAAATATCTTATTAATCGGCGAATATGACTGAATCACTACATAGTATAAAGCAAAGCCGTTTCCCGCATGTGTCTGTATGTATGTTTGTATGTATGCTTAAATCTTTTGAACTAAGCAACGGGTTTTTATAGGTTTTTTTAATAGATAAGGTGATTCAAGAGGAAGGTTTTTGTGTATTATATACCCGAACCAAAGCGAGGGCGGGTCACTAGTATGGAATATGCAATTAAGTGGATTGAGTAATTAACATCATAAATTAATAGCCCTTTTCCTATCAATTTTTTTTATCATGTAGTGATTCATTAATAATCATCAGCCCATATACGTCCCCACTGATGGGACACGAGCCTACCCTAAACTAGGGCGATAAGGCCTTAGTCAACCACGCTGGCCAAGTGCGGGTTGGTTGACTACACAACGTAAGAATTTCTTCGTAGGTGTGCAAATTTCCTCACGATGTTTTATACGAAATAATCTACGAATAATCGTACATATGAATTTCAAATTTGAAAATCACAGTGGTACGTGGTAGGTTCGAACAGGCAACCTCTCGCATGGCAAGCAACGACCTATACCACTCGGCTATCGACGCTTTTAATAATGGACATCTATTTCAGGATGTTATGCTAAATTTAAGTTAAAATTAAGATTAAGATTTTTTTGCAATCGTTTAACTTGAAACCGATGCATATTAAATATCACTGCAATCTCTGTCACAGAGTTATATGGACTTCAAACTGACGTAACTCATTTAATCTGTGGCCATCAAAAAAAGAAACAAACTGGGACAGACGACGGGAACACAATTTGTAAATTAACAATCATTATATTCTATTCTATTCTATTTTCCGCCTGCTACAACGTTAAGTACGATATATGTACGGCGTCAAAAAAATTGATGATGATATTTTGTCACAGTAATATTTTAAATTAATATGTTCTAAACGCAATCCAACGGAAGCTAAAAAATGAATCTACAAAAAACGCTTTCAACAGTGCACTCCCGCAGCAAACACTTTGTTCACAACTTATTCATACACTTCTTTGTCGAACCGCGGTCTGGTAGATTCAAACTTTTCCGATGCTTCTTTTGTCTTCAAACCGTACTTCAGTTGATACGAAGGATACATGTCGGTCTTCGTAACGGACCTAATTCAAAAGTTACTTTACCGCGTTCAAAATAAGAGCTACTTAACATCCGTGCACACGTTCACCGCTTTCCAACAAAGCGTTAAAAGCGACACCGTGTCCGCTTCCTACGCACTTATGGGAGTTGTGTGTGATATTATGTGATTTTGTGTCGATTGTTGGAAGAGCGGTGGAGGTTTTCACGCATGCGCGGATTCAACAAACCTCCCCAGTCCAGAGTTACCCAGCGTGCCCGCCGCGCGGCGACTCCGTAACGCGCCGGCTTTACAATATTATTTATATACGAACTTGTAAATATACTTGTGGGTGTACAGTGCTCATAGTTCAGACTAACCGTCAATTGATATCTGAGAATATTCCTAGTTACAAATCTACAGTTTTATGTGATAAATGTTGCATTTGGACCGTTCGCTTCGCTTCTCTATGCTCGTGAATTAATTCGGTGAGTTTTATTCAGATATTCCGTTTGCACACAACTCTTTGTTCAATTTCACTATTTTTCTTACTAGAAACGAAGCTCAGTTGTGAGTTATTCCACATACCTGAAGGTTTTTGGTTCAGCTTTACCTAGGTACTAAAAGTTATTGTTTACAAATAAATTGGGTAACAAAACATCGTCTTATTTAAGTATATTATTTTAGGTAAAATACTTACTTATACTTACGTATGGATACAAACATAAACAATCTGGCAAACAGAACAAATGAAAACTCAGATTTAGTTTTCACCTAGGCTTCATTTCCTCTTAACAGCTAAAAACAGAAAAATAGAGCATTTTGTTTACTGAGTGAGCTTAGTAAACAAAAGGCTCTATTTTTCTATTTTATGCTCTATTATCCAAAGCAGCACATTACCTCTAACAAGTATGCATATGCCTCTTCATTATACCGATTTCAGAGACCACTGAGGCGGTAAAACTATACCATTACTTTCCTGGCTGTAAATACCTTGTGGGGTGCTCGAAAATAATAATAATATGGCGCCCCTGTCTGCCCCAGGTGTTGTAGGTTTCATTCCCACTCACAAATACATATGTCATGTATTTAAGTATATATTTGAGTATTCTATTGTTGTTTCTGATATCCTTAACACATGAGGAAGTTTCTTCGGATCTATACCTACATTAATTATGTGATAATTAATGCTATTTATTTATAATTAATATAAGAAAGAAATCGATGAATGTGTTCTAAGCACACATAGCATGACACCGACAAGTGAAAATCTCAAGAACAGCTGAACCGATTTTGTTACTTCTATTTTGTTGTCGTTATCAGGAAAAGGGAAAAGAAAATTACGAAGAAATGTAAAAAAATATATTGGAGGTATGAAGTTAGCTAGGACCATGATTTAAAGCTCACTACATAGTATAAAGCAAAGTCGCTTTCCGCGTCTGTCTGTAAGTATGTATGGATTTTGTTTTTTTATAGATATAGGGATTCAAGAGGAAGGTTTTTTTGTATAACCCTTAAACACCTACCAGCGGTCTCTAAGACCGCTAATAAAATTTTCAAATTCAAATAATAATATTTTCAAATTCTTAATAAGACAAAAGACGTAGGTGGCTAAGTTAGAAAAAATAGATGGTAGGTAGTTAAAGGATAATATACCCGAAACGAAGCGAAGGCAGGTCACTAGTAATAATATACCACAATGGGAGATATACAGATATAGAAAGACAAGACATCGCACTTGTCTACACACAGTGGTTGGGTAAAGACTTGTATCGTCACGACTATTCTTAGAACCTTCTCATTAGCGCCGGAAGATCCACTTATTCTCAGGCACCTTCGTGGATGTGGAAAATATCCCCTATCTGTATAAAAAGGGAACTACTTAAGACTTCCTCTGATGTGACGTTCAGAAGGTGAATCAAGTACCATTTAGTGCAAATCCTAGTAATATTGTAGAAAAGTGTGGATGTATGAATGTATAAAGTAGTCGAGATACTTAACGCAAAAACTACTGAAAGGATTTTAAGGAAACTCGACAATAATGAACCTTACATATCAGTATAACAGATACACTACAATTAATTTGAGATAAAGTATAAAATGGCAGACCCATGCGAAACTGGATACACTAAATCTACATAAACATCTTACCGTCACATGTTTTCTTCGGTTATTTATTTTTATCAAATACACAATCTACTAAATACGACATTTAAATTAAGTCATTCGGTACGTAATAACTTTCCCTCACGAAACACCGAACTTCGAAAAATACCCACTCCAATCAATAGGAGTAATTTAACGTCCGTTGGAAAATAATTCGGGACGGTCCCCTCCACTTCAACATAACTAACCATAACCTAATTTGATTTCTCCTTTGGGGCTTTGTGAATAATATTAAAAACTTCTATGTTCCCTTATACGCACCCTTACATACATGCATAAAATCAGACCTTTTACCCAGAGGGGTAGGCAGAGATCACTTCCTGCCATGTGCTACGGTCCTGGCACACCACTTTCGCTTCTTCCACATCCATCAACCTCTTCATGCATGCTGTCGATTTCAGGTACTTTTGATTTGACCTCTCTTTGAGATTTGACCTATTTGGTAATGAAAGATCTTTCTTTTTTCTCTTTATATATATCCTTCGTTAACCGTCTTTCATTCATCGCACCCTTAGTGTGTGTTTTCTTTAATAACACAGGAAATGTTGGATCATGATACAAATGTGTGCTTATTTCATAATTATTAATCTTATTTATTATCCTGGTTTTCCTTCTGACTTCTGTCAATAAGGAAAACGTATTCACGTCGGGGATGGTGGGAATCGTCGACTCTATCATACGTTAAAGTCTTATCCACAGTTTTACCGTGAGAGACAAGGGCACCAAAAATGTGTCATCGAGCCAGTCTAGTCAGTTTTGACAGAATTATCGATTGCTTTGCGTTTTCCTTTCTTCTGGATGAGGGCAAAAAGCTCAATATGTATGTATGTAATATGTGCCCATTTCACATGTGGATCTCATGGCTGCTTACCATCAGTTGGATTGAGGTCATTTAGATGGCCCTTTATAAAAAAAATCTAGTAACGTCAATTTCATCATCAGCCGACTTGAGGTGACCGTAATGCAGCTGTGCCCAGGCATAGGGCGCAAACCCTGGAGGAGCACATATCTTATAATGAAACGCAGTTTTGGCGGTTACAAAGACAAGTGAAGTTTTATTCAAAAGAACACACATCCGAGACAGATTCCACAGACTATAAAATGACAGTCATAGTTTAGTTCTTATAACACTCACTAGATAGCGGTAGGTGTTCAACAATTTAAATATGTAGTGACATTTTGATACAATAAACAACACCCCCACTTATCAAAATAACATTAAGACTTTACTTTCTGTATACCTAATAACTCCATAAAGTAATAATGCTTTACATTACCTAAACCTTTTGTAAATAGGTCTGCTGGCATTTCAGCGGTTTCCAAATATTTTAATTCTACAATACCAGCACTAATACAATCTTTTAAGAAATGATAACGTATATCTATATGCTTGCTTCTTTTATTAAAATTATTATTACTTAAAGACATCTTAATTGCACCTTGGTTATCATTAAATAAACATATGGTATATGACTCATTTACAATCTCCTTATATAAATTTATTAAATATATTGCTTCTCTACATGCTTCAGCAACACCCATGTACTCCGCCTCAGTACTGGAGAGTGCAACTGTTTTTTGTTTTTTAGCCTCCCATGAAATTACACTCCCTGCTAACATAAAACAAAGACCTGTGTAAGACCTTCTGTCTACAACATTGTTTCCCCAATCTGAATCAACAAATCCTATTAATTTTGAATTTCCCTCATTAGTATATTTAAGCACATAATCCTTAGTCTTTTTAAGATATTTTAAAATTCGTTTAGCATAAGCCCATGTTTCACTATTGTAGCAATTATTAAACTGGCTTAGGAAACTGACTGAGAAAGCAATGTCTGGTCTAGTTAATACTGCCAAATACATGAGTCCACCAATCAATTGCTGATATGGTAAGTCTTGAATACATTTATTATCTAAATTAACATTTAATTTTGGCTCTAATGGAGTATCTGCAACTTTACAATCTGCCATATTAAATCTGTTTAGTAATTGATTGACATAATTCTTTTGACTAAGTGTTACTGTTTTATTAACTTTATCAATATTAACATTCATTCCTAAACAATTCTTTACCTGGCCTAAGTCTTTTAATTTAAATTTAGAAGCTAATACTTTCTTTAAATTATTACATTCAGCAATATCATTTGTAAATATAAAAAAATCATCTACGTAAAGGCTAACAATTGTCCTTTTATCATTATTATTTTTAGTATATAGACACGGTTCTAACTTGGAACGATTATAACCAATATTTATAAGACATTCATCAACTTTCCTATACCAGGCTCTTGAGGATTGTCGCAAACCATAAATGGCCTTATTCAATTTAAGCACTTTATTAATATTCTCAGAATTAAGCAAACACTCTGGTGGTTGCATATAAATCGTCTCCTCAAGATCCCCGTTTAAGAATGCTGTAGTTACATCAAGATGGCTGACATCTAAGTTTAGTTTAACAGATAATGCGAACAACAATCTCAAGGTTGAATGCCTAACAACTGGCGAAAAAGTCTCTGTATAGTCCACATTTTTCTTCTGCATAAACCCTTTCGCAACCAAACGCGCACGGTAACGCACATTATTGTCATTGTCCATCTTCTTTCGTAACACCCACTTACACTTCACTATAGTCTTATGATCTTTTGGCACATCTACTACTTCCCACGCATTGTTGTCCTTAAAACACTGAAGTTCTTCTTTAACGGCTAATAACCACTGATCTCTTTCTTCACCTTGCAATGCTTCTTCAATAGTGAGACCACTAGCATCATCAAATACTTCCTCTGGCATACATATATTCGACATTCCATACCTTTCTGGCTTCTTTCTGATTCTGCCACTTTTTGCTCGTAGCTCGGGTGAGCTGTGGGCGTCTTCATAGTCGGTAGGTATATATGCATCATCTGAGTCACTTGATGTTTCTTCAACTAGAGTATCATCATTTCCTGAACTTCTGTCATTCACGCTAGTGTCCCCCACTGAATGTGAGTTTTCTTCACCTTCTGTGATTGGTATGCTGACTTCAGGACTCTTCTCATCTTCCATGACAACAACATCCCTGCTTGTTGTTATGCGTTTTGTCCTTGGGTTGTATATTCTGTAGCCTTTGATATCCTCCGGATAGCCAACAAGAATGTGCATTTCCGACTTCCTGTCCCATTTCTGCCGCTTTTCTTTTGGCAAATGCACCATAACTCGACTTCCAAATATCCTTAGATGGCTTACATCAGGCTTACAACCAGTCCAGATTTCAAAAGGAGTCTTGTCATTTAATGTGGGAAGTGCAGTTCTGTTTTGTAAATAAACCGCAGTGTTTGTGGCCTCAGCCCAAAACTCTTTGCTCATATTAGCATCAAATAGCAAACATCTACCTTTTTCTACTATTGTGCGGTTATTCCGTTCTGACAAGCCGTTTTGTTCCGGTGTATAGGGATTACTTCTTTGGTGAATTATTCCTTCTTTCTTTAGATATGAATCAAATTCTTTGTTACAGTATTCACACCCATTGTCACTTCTTAATACCTTTATCTTCTTATTGGTTTGCTTTTCAACTTTAGTTTTGAATTCTACAAAACAATTAAGTGCTTCACTCTTATGCTTGACAAAATATATGAATATCATACGGCTGTAGTCATCTATAAATAGAATGAAGTATCTAGAACCACCAAGCGACATTTGTTCCATAGGTCCACATATATCCGTGTGAACTAACTGAAGTATTTCCTTGCTTCTAGAACCTTCTTTTGTGAATGGAAGACGGCACTGCTTACCTTCACAACAAACTTTGCATGATGACTTGTCTAGATCAACTTTTTCTTGGAGATTCATCCCTTCAACAGCACTTGTCATCTTATTGAGGTATTTACTGTTTAGATGACCCATTCTGCGATGCCAAGTACTTCCTGGTACAGTCATATTGACCACTATACTGTCAGGTACTCTCAATTTGTACACACCATTACTTAGCACTGCTGTAGCCACTAATTCATTGTTACGGTTATATACTTCACAGCTATCTGACGTAAACTGAACATGATTACCAGATCGTATCAACTGGCTCACTGACAACAGGTTGGTTGTCAATCCTGGAACACATAATACATCCTTAACTTGAACTTTGAATTCACTTTGATCTGTTACAGTAATAATGTTCACGTCGCCGGAGCATGATACCTGCAGTTTCTCGCCACTAGCAACATATATGTCCTTCTTTTCGTGCTGCTTACTATTCTGGATCCAGTCCTCGTTAGCAACCAAATGCATACTTGCGCCCGAATCAATGTACCAATCTTGTTTATGAAACTTCTCACTCAAGAATACAGCACTGAACGCATTTGTGGGTTTGTAATGCGATTGTTTCGTATTTCTTTTGTCATTTTCGGTGTTTGGACACTGATTTTTGTAATGTCCTGTCTGTTTACACCTGTAGCACTTTATATGATGTTTGTTGACATTGACATTTTGCTTGTCACTCATTGGCGCTCTGTCCATAGACAATCTTACATTTTTCTTATGTTGCCACTTCTGGGCACTGCTCGCAAACGCGCCACTGGGTTCATTCAATTGACTTGAACTTACATCCGTTTCCGCCATGTCCATGAGCTTCGTTCTAATGGCGTCCGTTGTGATTTTGATGCCCGAATGCTCGATCGCCATGATCATGGGCATGAACTTTTCAGATAATCCCGCCAATAAGAGACACCCGATCCACTCGTCACTGATGCTAAATCCTGTCCCGCTTAACTTTTGTCCGGTTTCAACTATTTGCGTTACATATGTCTGCATGGATACACAATTTTCAAGGCGTATTGAGATCAAATTTCTTAGTAGAGATATTCTTCTTGTAAATCCCGAGTCGTCAAATAATGCCTTCAACTTGTTCCATAGCTGCAACGTTGTACTGACGTCCTTTATATGTACATACAACGCACTATCAATAGTCATTATCAGTTTCGCCTTAGTCTTCGTGTCATCTGCAGTTTCTAAAATCTTCCCAGGAATCGTTCTTATGCAATGTAGCATATCCTCCAGGATTAGAAAGTTCTCTGCTGCGAACACCCATTCCGTGTAGTTTTCGCGCCCCTTTAGCTTGGGCACGTTTACAAGATAATTGGACGACATTCTTGCAAACTACCACTTAATTGATCTAATAACTGTTTATACACTGTTTTTAGTTCACTTTAACTATACTGGCTTCACTGATAACCGGATTAAAACTTAAACTTTGCTGGGCCCATAACCTATAATGAAACGCAGTTTTGGCGGTTACAAAGACAAGTGAAGTTTTATTCAAAAGAACACACATCCGAGACAGATTCCACAGACTATAAAATGACAGTCATAGTTTAGTTCTTATAACACTCACTAGATAGCGGTAGGTGTTCAACAATTTAAATATGTAGTGACATTTTGATACAATAAACAACATATCTTGACCATCAGATGCATACCTGGATCTCACTACCGCTTGCTTGAGTGTCGGTGGAGGGTGATCACTGGTCATGTTTGTTCCCTAAAAAATGATCAAATCTGTACTAGCTTTAACTAGCTTTAATTCTCAAGGGCGCATTTTTGAACGCTCGCATCAGGCGCATAAAATGCTAGTTACAGCCCACTCCAGAGGGAACATATTGTAAAGACCTCTATATTTAGTACAGGTATTGGTTTGTGCATAACACCATCCGAAGCCGGAGCAATCCGCGAAGCCCGACAAGTATCTCGCCTTGGCTCGGCCGCACATGGCCGCGCACACTTAACCTACACGATTGATAAGGTTTTGATGAAGTGTACGGTAATTCAAGATCAGATCAAGGCTATATATTATGGTTCCACACGCAATGAAAATAGTAGCAAACGCATAGCCACATATGAAAATGTACTATCATTCGACGCTTTAACGGTGAAGGAAAACATCGTGAGGAAACCTGCACGCCTATGAAGAAATTCTAAGGTTGTGTAGTCGACCAACCCGCACTTGGCCAGCGTGGTCGACTAAGGCCTTATCGCCCTAGTTTAGAGTAGGTCCGTGCCCCAGCAGTGGGGACGTATATGGGCTGATGATGATGATGATGCATAGCCACTTACTACCCGACGTTTTGACAGGATTACAGTCATGGTTGTGTTCACAAGTGCACTCTCTGTTCCCTTACCCTCATAGTTCGGTGAGACGGCAATCCGACATGACCGATGAGATATTGGGCGCAGGACCCCCAGCTTAACGTGCTTTCTGATGCACGAGCTGCACGCCCGCCCACTACCTTACTCCGAGCTGAGTAATTTCTTTACAGAAAACTCATTTTGCCCGACTCTGGACTCGAACCGAGCATCTCTCGGTCCTTACGCAGCGTTTTCGCAAAACCCTAATAATGAAGAGCAACAAAAAGCTTTTTGCTTAAAATCTCTGTCAGTAAACATTTATCCTTAACTAACATACTCCGATAGAGAAATAGGAAGGCGTTTCACGATACCGTGGCAAAAGCACAAGGCCGATGTCAAATCGGAAGTAATCGACTAATTTAAAAGCCTTTCAGCTTTCAAAGGACGAAGCTTTATTCAAACGAGCCGTATCTGAAAGATCGTCTACCTGTATTTGATTTTCCTTCGGACACTAATGACCGAATATTGAAACGAAATTTAAATAATTTACTTGTTCTGATATGATAAAGTAGGTTCAAAATTAAAAATTGCGTACCGATTTTGAACTCACCTAACTTAATCACGTTACCATAAACAATGAAACTGGAATGGACTGATCTTAAGCCCTAATGTTGTATTAGAACTTTATTTTGATATAAAGTTCGAAATCAATGAAAAATATCGAAACGTTGGCTTGGCAACAAAAGGGTTAAATATCGTTGCAGTATTCGGCTCGGCTGTATTCGTAAACATTTGTATTCAATTAATATTGTTGATGAGGTATATGTAATTAATATATCAATATGACCGTTCAGATGTTGCGAGAGATCGGTTAATTAGTATCTGCGGTTCGACCAATTGGGTACTAGTGACACGATGTTAAAGTCATAATTCTTAAAATACCGACTCCTGCAAGAAAAGTGTCAGAAGAATGCAAGAAATGACAAAAACCATAGTTGTTTTGAAAAAATGGAAATATAATGTCTTCTTTTTGTTGTTTAAATTTATACCTACATTTTAAATAATTCAGTAATCGAACTATCATATTATTTTATCCGTTGATCTATAAAAAACATATTTTTTCTATTTCCGGAACACCTATTTTTGCATATTTAATCAATCCAACAATTTTCGCATTTCCGTGGCGCTTTTCTTGCCGGGGTGCGATATATAACTACTACTACTTCTTACAAAAAATTGCGTGATTCTACACTCAGAATTCTCTCTACCGAGAAAACTCCCAGTTACTCTTTACACTTGCCACATCTTTCACCATTTTTTTTTCTTTTTCATTCATCGTCTGCTTTAAAGTGCTTCGGCTTTATAAACGCAATCACAAAGACATCGCGACATCATCGATATTCTTCTGTAACATGACTTTGCGTCCTTAATGCTGTAGGTACTGACGCGCTGTGATGTCAATTTCCCTTTGTATTTCCGATCGGAATGAACGTCGTTTGTTCACGATTGTACTGAACAATACTGTACATACAAATAGCGCAGGGATTTATTTATACACTGACAATACATTGTGTTTTGTTAAGTGAGATCCGTTTGGTTATCGACTTAATACAAAATTGTGTTTGGGGGTTGAGAAGTAAAAAGAAGTATTTGAATTCAGTGTAAGTGACTCCGCATTTTATTTTTTAATATTAGCGTTTTACCGTTATAAAAAAAATAAAGGATAATATTAATTTATTAGTATGAAACTGATAGAGCTAACTAATACGATTGACTGGCTCGGTGGAACAGTGGTTAGTGACTCTGGCGGTTCCAAGAGTCGTGGGTTCGATTTCCATTCGGGACAAGTATAAGGTCTGCTTAGTTTGGGGTCAGAGGACCGTGTGTGGAATTGTCCCAGATATTTTTATTTTATTTTACGATACTTTAAAACAGGACAGTGGTCATGTCAAAGTACCAACTTGAATTTAGCAACAACTAAATTAGGACATAAACAGTTTTGTTGTTTTAATTGAAACGACATTGAAAACTGTACCAAATTCAGTACAAAGTTGATTCATTAGCACATTTTGTAGTTCAAAATAGTTTTAATGAAGTGACGCCGTAGGGAATGAATTTAGGAGACTCAATACAAAATATTACTTTTTGGCATTAAACATCATCTGTACAATGTTCATCGTCTGATTATATGCGGTTTATATTTTATTCTGACTTTTTTAACTGCCTCGCTGGTCTATTGGTAGCAAGCGCTGTGTAAGGACCGAGAGTTCGAGTCCGGGGTCGGGTAAAATTTGTGTGAGTTTTTCTATAATGAAATTACTCAGCTCGGAGCTAGGAAGTTGGCGGATGAACGCCCGAGTCTCGGATAGCATTAAGCCGGTGGTCCTGCGCCCGATCTCTCATCGGTCATGTCGAATTGCCGACTCACTGAACTATGGGAGTAATGGAATAGAGAGTGCACACTTGTGCACTATAATGTATCCTGCGCACTTGGCTGATCTCAATTGTGATCGGCCGATATGGCTGAAATCGGTCGGATGCCATATTTTTTATTCTTTGGAATATATGTTTAAGTGATTTACGTAGATAAACCGAATTGTTATTAATAGACAAGGAAAAAATATTCCTACATAGAAACATGTTCAAAGTGGAAAACATCACGGAAATTGTACAAAAAAATATTTCTTTGCGTTAATAATAACTTACAATGCTAATAGCTAATGGTAATAGAACTATATAAAAGTAAAATTATAAATATTAAATTGCGTTAATTAAATGGTAAAAATTATAATGTATTCTTCCTTTGAGCTCAAACAGTCATTAGATATCATCTTATTTGGTCTAGTAATTTTAGTGCCTTATTGCGTAGCGACAAAAAGTTAATATAAGCTTCTAAGAGGTCCCAAATACGTGTCCTTATATAATAACTTACAAAGTAAACAAACAAACTGGCAAACTAACAAAGTAAAGAGCACTTAAGAGCATACGAATAAAGCCATAATTTATGACGTGTCCTCATAATTCATCCCTGGATAAAAGTTTTTTGTAAAGTTCATTTTATTAGAAAGAAGGATAATGTTTCTGATTTTAGATTAATACGAAGGTGAATAGGCGGCAGTGTCGAAGACGTGATGAGCCATGGATAAACCTATAGGTGATGTCCAGCAGTGGATAAACTTATAGGGTGATGTTGATGATGATGATGTTGATGTAGCTTAGAAGTCTAATAAACTGATAGATCTGTATTATTAATTTTGGTCCTCAAACCGAAATTGGCCAAATTACTTATGTTTATTATGGGCACGGGGCCTCTCCCCGCGACCGCACGAGCTGAACATCCTCCGTTTGTCTTGACAATTTTTGTCTTAATTTTATGTATAAGTTGTAAATGTTTTTTTTTCTTTTTTTTTAAAGTTCTAGTCTCTTGTACTCCATACAAAATTGATATTTAACTATGACGTAATACACAGTACCTATATTGTTATTTTTTATGTATTCAACTTTTGCCAAAAATATAAATATACATAACGTTCCATTATGGAAAAATATAATAACATTCTTCATTATAGCAACTCATACAAGCATGAAAATAATACGCACCCTTCAAATATCAGAGTACACGAAGTCAAACACTCTTTTTCCTCATGAACAAGGAAAATATGAGACGCATAAAGTGTTTGTTGCTTCAGATGGAACATATATCTTATGATAGCTTTTTTCATCTCGTATTCAATCAGGTATTTTATTCGAGAAATCTTGTCACCTAATTTGAAATAGAATGTGAAACAAATGAAATGAAAAATTTTTTAAGGCCTGTAAAGAATAATAAACATATTAGAAAATATATTAGAAAAATTTACAGTTGTTCTGTTTTGTCTCTACAAAATATAAATTTGAAACATTAGTTTCAAATCCATGTTTTACAATATTAAGATTCATATTTTTAATATTTTTATGTGTTTCCATATTAATCTGAATACAGTATTTTGTGTACTTTATTTTTGTTCAACAATCAAAATTATAACTGAGTGAAAAAAGTATAATACTGTTTAAAATACTATAAATGGCAACCCTAGGTACAGGGCGCTGATCCTGGAGGGGTGCAGATATGACTAGACCACTTACTAGTATCTATTTATTTTTATTTTCCAAGGACGCAAATTTGAACACTCGTACCGGGCGCATAAAAAGCTAGTTACGACACTGCTTACTGGTATTATTTATTTCAAGACGAAAATTAAAATGAAAAAACATGCATTTTCTAATTTTAAATGTCCCTTAGAGCTTATAGCACCACATTATTTGTTTGTGTATTTTGTAGATTTAAATAGATATGTAAATACTTGTCCAAATACACGAACGTCCTATAATTGCCTAGGCAGTAGACTAAGTAAATAGAGCAGAAATCTCATTAATCTCGTTATAGTCGAAAATATATTCTTTGCGAGTAATTTGAGAGTAATTACACTGTAACTGAACAACAAAAAATACTAATATTAAATAAATCTTACGATATCTTGTATTTGTCATAGACATTATACGTTTATATTCAGTTCATTATTTTTATGTATCCTTATTATGCCTTTGATGGCGCGTTGGATAGTGTCCCCGTCTCTAACGCAGAGTGGCGGGTTCAATTCCCTCTGGAGACAAATATCGGTATTAATTACATGACTAAATAGGGTGTGTTGATTATATAAGTAAATTGATAAATAAATTGTTTGTTTTTTATGTCCGTAACACAAGTGTTTGAACAACTTACCCACAGTAAGAATCTCAGAAATTTAAGAATTAGTACAATGTATGTGCTGTTGGGTGAAATTGTTGTGAATCATTTTCAGGTCCCCGAGTTATTAAAAAAATCCAAAAGAGACAGCACTTATTTTATTGAAAATTAAATAAATAAATTAATAAATAAAATTAAAAGTTCAATCCTATTTTGTCCTATACAACGTGCGAACCTGGCTACCCTACTAGCCAAAAATACGTCAAGTGCCGAAGAATGGCGGTCGGATTGTTCGACGCCCGGAGAACACGTTGAGATGTCGCCTTCCCATTATGAGTTCGATCGTTAAGCCATTGGCCTATATCGGGAAGTAAGTGTGCTTCTAGAACTGAGTATGTCCGGGATATTTACTATGTTTACTATATTACACAACATCACATACATTGATCTGATCCCGTGGTAAGTAGCTTAAGCATTGTGTTACGGATATCAGACTAACAGTGGATATACAAATATACTTAAATATATTTAAGAACACAAGACACAACAAACACCGATGTTCGTCACACAAATATGTGTCCCGAGTGGGAATCGAACCAGCGACTTTTGACACCGAGCCAGTCACTATTTCTTATCAAAAAATACTTGCCTCATTACTTTTATTATCTAAAAGACTAACCAAATAATAATTAGGATTTGTTTACCAAGGATAATCCCCTATTAAAACGTAAACAAACGAAATTAACGCGTATATATGTTAAGTAGCAAGTAAGCTGAAAGAGACGTTTCGACTGACTTACATAAAGTTTTACTGCTAATGACAAGTTTTTGCACAAAGATAATCTAATAACTTTTTCAAACATCACCAATTCATGTTACTTTAAGTAAGTAAGTAACAGTTAAGTGCCTTGATTTTATCATACACAGACATCTAAATTTCTTAAATAAAGCGATAAAATTTAAGCCGTTTTAGATTGGCATCAAGGCTTATAGTCTCTTTTCGAGTTTTATTACTATCTAATAAAAATGAAAATATCTAGATGTATATCTAGATACTGTCTTTTTATTGGATTTAGGTATCTAAAACATGTCAAAGTTTCAAGAGCAAGGCCATCAGAAAGATCTGAGATAGGCTAATCCCTTGTCAAAATTGTGGTATCATTTGACCTCTAGAGACTCGCAGTGAAATTTCATACTCTACGATAATTTATGAGCCACCTTAATTTATTGTTTAAAATAATTTACAAGGCTTTATGTCTGATTTTTGGAATAACTTAAATTTTATTAATACTTACAACGGAATGCGTAATGCTTGGAGAAAGTTGGACATTGTATTGTACTGTGTCACTGATATGTGGTCGTCAGAAATGTTCGAAACCGAAATATGTAGAGACATATCCCAATGTCAGTAACAATAATAACCCTTTCAGTTTTAGAAAGGTAAATAGTAGATGAGTCGAAACTTTCCAGTATTAACTTACGCACGATGTAGTTAAACTGTAGACCGCTTTCTTGGCCGACCGACACACAACAGTATTGACAAATATGGCACCAAAACTACTAAGCAAATAGATTCAATACACAATATGTCCACACTTTGATAAGGCTACGACACTTAAGTACTGTTTGTGAATTGGTTTTGCTTCCCCCGTGCACTGTATGAGGTCGCAAAGTACCTAAAGTTCTAAACACTGGTGATAAAAAGTACCATCAAAAGTCACCTTCATAAAAACCGGGCAAGTGCGGGTTGAAATAGCGCACGAAGGATTCTCTACCAATATTGCAAAAACACATATTTGTATGAGAGCTCCTTGAATATATGTTTTATTTTGTTTAAAGCAAAAAAGGGAAATACATCATCTGTGAACATTTCAATTGTATAGCTATCACCGTTCTTTAGATACAGTCTGGTGATGGACGGACGAACGGACAGACAAGTCTCTAATACGGTTCCGTTTTTATACTTCGGTTACGGAACACTTCAAACTTTATTCTATTCCTCACAGACCATGTCGATCTATACTAACCTCCTTAGTAGGTCGCCTCGCCTGCAAATTGGGCGCTTGTCACTTGAGATGACACTTAGTTTCCATCGGCCGAGTTTCCATTTGTTCCCTACTGTGATGTGGCCGGGAAGGAGCCATGGAGTACATTACTGCGGTATATTAGTGATGGAGTTTGGTAGAGTGGTATTTGCGTTAAGTGTTTGCGAAGTATCACGAAGTTTTACTACTTCTAAAGGAAAAGGAATGTGTATTTGTGTAAGGCGTCCGACCGATTCCAGCCATGGCGGTCGATCTCAATTGAGATCAGCCAAATGAGCAGGACATATTATAGTGCACAAGTGTGCGCGCAAACACAAGTGCACTCTCTATTCCCTCACTCTCATAATTCGGTGAGACGGCAATCCGACATGACCGATGTACCACCGGCTTAACGTGCTTTGCGAGGCACGAGAGTTCAACCGCCAACTTCCTAACTCCGGGCTGAGTAATTTCATTACAGAAAAACTCACAAAAATTTTGCCCGACCCCGGATTCGAACCGGGGACCTCTCGGTCCTAACGCAGCGCTTGCTACCAATAGACCAACGAGGCAGTTAAAATGGCAGGAATGTGTACTACTACTACAAAACGCAACGAGTCAACTCTTTAAGGAAGGCTCCCTCAAACCAGGCTTCGTATTGTTTTCAAGCAATTAAACGAATAAGATTCACCACACATACGAATAACAAAGAAATCTAACATAAACCAGTACAATTGCACATTAAGCTCTAAACTGGCAGTTAAAAGTTTCGTTTCCGACGCAAAACGGAAGACCTGAGCCAATTTAGCCCGTATAAAGCTCCGTATGAAAGCTTTATTAAGCTCCGCGGCTGACGTTTCATTTTTATAGTGCTCCTAATATAGGGCGCTTTTAGTGGAGCTTTTTACTACAAAGATGACGGTGAACGGATGGATAGTCGCTGAATTTAAATATTAATAAGAATCTTAGCATTAAATAAACTCTCGCCGACCGGATTTTTCTATTTAATAGAATTTATTAAATAAAATAGTAATACAGTACAGAGTATTAGAGCAATTTCGCGGGAATAGCGAAGTGTCAATGTCATCGCGCTAGGGATGCGCACAGTCGAATAGGGATGCCCGATTTTCACGCTAACATTACTTAGATTGTGAGAGAATTTGTCATTCAAATGTTCAAATAAATCTTTTTACCTTCAGGCTGAATATGCAGATTTATAAGCTAGATATTTTACAGTATTCACCAAATTACAAAAATTGCAACTAAAAATAAAAGCGAACCCAATAAGTTACAACTGACAACTTTCATAAGAAAATTATGAGTAGGTATAATTTTCAAATATTAATTGTTCGCAAGAAAAATCTGAAGAACTCTCACCAAAGAAAAACCGCAAAGAGAAACTTGAGCAATTAGTCTTTTCTATGCAATAATCCCCTAACTCACCTAGACTCTAAGCCGACTTCGCCTGCTATGTATCCAAACAATAGGGAAGTGACTGTGATTGTTTATTAAATAAAACTACCTATACATCATCATCATCATCAGCCCATATACGTCCCCACTGCTGGGGCATGGACCTACAACGCTGGCCAGGTGTAGGTTGGTTGACTACAGAACCTAAGAACATCTTAAGTGTGCAGGTTTCCTCCAGATGTTTTCGTTAAAGCGTCGAATAATCATACATATGAATTTCAAATTTGAAAAACACTGTGGTACATAGCGGGGTTTGAATTGGCGACCTCTTGCTTCTCTTGATGGCCGAGTAGTTAAGGTCATTGCTTGCCATAGCAATGACAAGCAATGATACATAATTTAGACTTTACCTAAAAATGATTACTTAGAACCTGGCGTTTAGAGAACAGGGTTTGTAGTCGCCCAAGACCTGGCGCAAATTGTAGTTACTATATGATTATTTTTCTGCAAAATGTTACTACAAAAACAACATCATAAATTAATTTGAGATAAAAAATACAGCAACCTTGGATATTTCATAAAACAGTTGAAAAATTAAAAATGAAAAAATATTTATTTACAATCACAACAGTTATCACAGACATTCAGACATTCAGTTTCTAAATGCTAATATGAAATGTTTAAATACGCAGTCGGCGACTATGGTGTCTTAGTGAGATGTCAACGGAAGCTCGCAAGGAAATAAAACAACTCTTGACCACAACGAGACTCTTTGTAGATTCGCATAGAACTTTTGCAGAACTCTTGCTGGATTTATTTTTTATACTATTTTGTTATGATTTCAAAGTAGGAAAAGCCCGTATCGTCTAGACTACTTACGAGGACTTTTAATACTTCCCCAGTTCTTTAAAGGGAAAATAAAGCCTTAGCCTTTAACCGTCTTGACTGTTCAGCCAATCAGTTCTTCGCCATTTTTACTTGAAAATTTCACGTTTTCTTCTCGGTTAAATTTCGCTTGATGAGTAATTTAATATCTGTCCCAGACGTTCTTAAAATTGAAGCATTAAAACTCTGACATAAATGATTCGATTATATTTTTTTTTTATGAAATATCAAGTTTTGGCAATGGATGTAAGTATTCATTTCCCTCTTATCCCGTTTGTAACGAATGTGCAAATAAACTGCCTCTATTTGTTTTCCGCTATAAATTAATGAAAATAACGAATATTATGCTCATTATTGAGTTAAGAAAGGGCTAGGCCCGAAATGTTCGGTGCATTCTTACTAATGTTACCACGCAGTTTCATACATTTAGTCGGTTTAAATGTACTATAATAGAACTGAGTAGTAGAACTAGTTGGAATGTACCAAATGTTCAGTATATAAATAATGCCCTTGTTCCCTACCCCTTGCTCATTCAAATAGTTCTAGCATATCTGTATTTTAGTTTATTTTAAAACCACCATATTTTATTAAGTATTTAATACATATCTGGGACATTTCCACACACGCTAATGTCCTTAAAGATTTTATTCTTATAATACTAATACTGCACAACTACTTAGGTAAATGAGTCCGACCGATTTCGGCCATGGCGACCGATCTCAATTGAGATCAGCCAAGCGCGCAAGAGATATATCATAGTGCACAAGTGTGCGCGAAAACACAAGTGCACTCTCTGTTTCCTTACTCTCATAGTCCGTTGAGACGGCAATCCGACATGACCGATGAGAGACCGGGCGCAGGACCACCGGCTTCACGTGCTTTCCGAGGCACGGGCGCGGTTGCACGACCAGGTTAACTCGGGCTGAGTAATTTATTTACAGAAAAACTGACACAAATTTATGCCCCGGATTCGAACCGGGGACCCCTCGGTCGAACGAGGCAGTTCTACTACATAGGTATAACAAAGATGATTAGCGGCAATTCAGTAACAATCTCATCTACGATTTTAGACTTTCGCGTTCCATTGCACTAAATATTAGTCTTAATGGGTCTACACGCGTTATTAGGAGTAGCAAATTACATAGCTACTTACTGCCCGACGTTTCGACTGGGTTACACCAATCGCGGTCGCGAGCGAACCGCAATTAATACCGCGTGTAGACCCATAAAGACTAATATTTAATCTCAACACCAATCAAAGGTGACATTTCGAATCGAATACCGTTTGTTACATTACAGCCTACGGCCAAAATCCATGCATAAGGCAAG
Organism: Maruca vitrata; assembly: GCA_039566165.1. Classification (NCBI taxonomy): domain Eukaryota; kingdom Metazoa; phylum Arthropoda; class Insecta; order Lepidoptera; family Crambidae; genus Maruca; species Maruca vitrata. The sequence continues at coordinate 4,930,459 of CM076916.1, read as the reverse complement.
AATCCAATTCGTATGACGTGACGAAATTCGCTTTCACTTAGACCGAATACCGAGCGCTTCACACATACTTTATAGACATTCCCACCCTCTCGACTGATCTTTAGGAAACGGGTGTCTATTGGGATATTCTATTGTTGTGACGGTAATGCTTTTAAAAGGTTTCTCTTAGGCACGTAGTTTCGTACCTGACGTACTGTTTGACATATTGTACCTAACCTTTTTGTCGATGAATAAGAATGTATAGAATAATAAATGGTTGACTGCTCACTTTTTGTATATTGCGTAAGAAAGTAAATACCTACAAAACGCTCTCCGACTTATCAATACTTTACAATACAAAATCTTGTTCACAAAGACGACGAGCTTTAAAATTTAAAATGGATCTGGTTATGGCGTAAAACCAGACCGACAGAGTGATATTTGCATCTGTAATATTAGCAATGAACAAATTATCATATTTGACATCGACGATCATGCTCATACCTCTATTTTTTACCATATCTAACTACGAACATGGTTTGGAGAAGCCTTGTCATCATTAGCGGACTTGCGGGGAAGCGGGTGGCAAATAAGTTAATAAATATACAAGTAAAGATAACCGTAAGGGTTTCAAGTGTAAGAGCCATCCGCTACCTAACGCAAAAACCAGCTTCCAATCAGCCAAACAAGTACACAACTATAAACATTCATAATGCAGACCTCAACATAAAACAGAATGTGTAAAGTACCAACGGATGTGGATCGTTATACAGCGTGAGAGACGTGAGAGTCCACGGGCAGAAAGGCAGAAACGGGAAAGCCCCCAAGGGCTGTATTTTGTCCTGGCGCTATTTATACCGAGCAGCGGGAAAGTTAAAGTCACAACGACAAAACACGTGGCAGTTGTAACTTTTTATTTTTAGGGTCGTTTATTAGGCCCGGATGTCGTAGGAAAAACGGGACTAGTACATTTTGATGGCCGCCTCTCAGTTTTTGAAGGTCATTAGAAAAAGTTCTGCAAAACGCATGAATATATAAAGCGATATGGAATAAACAAATATTCGGGATGTGTCTACACAACAAAGGAAAATTTATCATTACATTCTGATATACACCGTGAAATTTTAGTGGTTGTTTTCCCGCAATAAAATGATTCTATCTTAATAGCACAATAGATTTGTGCAGTTCTTTTTTATTAAAATCAATAAATGCCGGTTTTACGAATACAACCGAAACTCGAAAGCACTTTCGAACCGCTTTATTACTTAGGGCGTGAAGCTTTTTTAGTTTTAAGCATCGATTTCATGCGGCAAGCAGTACCTGATTACGTCACATCTTATAAAAAAAACGATAGCTTCTGTCGTTTCCGAGTTGGAAAATTATTAATTTGAAAATACGGGAAAACAACCACTCAAATTTCACGGTGTATAAAGATAAAATAATTAGTTAATTGGTTAATATAAAAAGTACCACTATTTGAACAACCAAGATTCCTTTTTTCGAATTGTCTTTCCTAGAAAAACTGACTTGAACGAACAATGTATTATTGAAGATTACAGAGATCTCGTTTAAAATTCTATTCACACTTTCCTTACCCCATTATATGAAAGTAACCTTTTTCTTCAAGCAATAGGGTACATTTTCCTGTGACAGCATAAATCCCGTGGGATGCATTTGTTAGGGAAACCGCCCGTTTTCAAGGCGTTAATCATTTTAGCTTGGAGGTAAATTTACTTTGAAACTTACGTTAAATTGAGCAAAAACTAGTTTCAGTGACTACTATTTATCTTGTCACAAATGAAGTTATCATTTATAAAGAATGTTAAGTGCAAAGAGAGGTATTGGCATAAGATTAATTGAAGAAAGACAGTTGATAATACTTTGGTTCTTTACACGGAACTGAAAAGAAGTTATAACTAAAATTAAAATAAAATTGATAAGAGTAAGTATTGAAAAAAAAGCTTTTTCATATTTTTATTATATATATCGGGAGCTCATTAAAACAAAACAACATGGTAAATATCCCGGACAGTTACAGTTTTCTAATGTGTGTAACCATGACAGTTTAAAATTTCATATTTTTGTTAAATAACTGCCTTGTTTTATGTGATTTAATGTACCTTATATTGGTGTACATACATTTACATGTAACATTTATATATACACATGTTACATGTAAATTATCTTCTACGTGACTAAATCCGATATTTTAAACAAAAAACCTTCAGTAATGAATGAAATACCCTTTATTTTAAACCCTGATTAGGAGAGCTTTTGTACGCGGCCGTAATTTTGTTTTGGAACGAAGTAGGTACTTATTAAGGCGAAGTCTAATGTTTCATAATAAATTTCAGCTTTTAATACCTTTTAGTACAACGGTCTACTCGAAGTAATGTATAAATGTATTTTAAGTGCTAGTACAGTGCTTTGTATTTATTAAGTTACCTAGAGTTATTAAAATGTTATATTTACTTTTATTATGGTTCTCTTTGACAAGGTTTTGTTGTACGTCTTATATTTCCCTTATATTAGACACAAATCTTTTAAATTAATGACTAATATCTAAGTTTTATCAATATAGATAGACTAGCTTTCCGCCCGCGACCTCGTCCGCGTAGAGATGTTAAACGGGTAAAACATTACTTCTTTATAGCGCAGTCGGTTAAAAAGTAGCCTATATCCTTTCCTAGGCTCTGGACTATATCTGTACCAGTTTCGTTTAAATCGGTTCAGTACTCTATGTGTGAAAGCGTAACAGACAGACAGACAGAGTTACTTTCGCATTTATAATATTAGTAAGGATTAAGGTAAAGATAATAATATGGATAGGATAAACCCCAAAAAATATTTATTTTCGAAGTCCTCTTAAATGAGATCCCACGAGATAAACTTATTGTCGCCTTAACAGAATGAAGGCTTCTTTCAAAGTACGAAAAAATCCGCTTCAACTGTAAAAGAGAACGAACGAAATTAATTGTCGTTTGAAGAACACTTTTCATTTGATTCATTTTAATTTCTTCCTTTACTTTTTGGAATAGGTCTGTTGACAAGTATTCTTCAATAAATATTGAAACAAATAATCAAAGAAGAATATTATTTCACATTTAACAATTTTATGAAATAAATTATGAAGTATGATTACTACACAAGTAGGTATTAATATCATTTAATTTATATCATCAAAAGCGTTCAAAATCTAGACCTTGAATGATTTTTGTTAGAAATGAATAATTTGATTCGCATTAAGACAGGATTACCTAGTTTGGGCGCTATTGTTAACTGTTTGTTGTTATGTAACAATATTGGTAATAAACGTTTTTTTTTTATGTAATACAAGCGGGTTTAATACTTACAAAAAAAAACAGAAATTCAATTTTAACATTGAACGGAAAAAAGTTATCATTCATTTTCCACCTAACCTTAAAGAGATGAGTCAGCATTCGTAAGTCGTATTCCAGACGTAAAATCTTTATTTACAACTTTTCTAGAATTAGGGAGTTCCTAAAATCCTGATAAAGTGACAAGCCAGTATAAAAGTTTAAAATGAGTTTTGGGAGAGCTTGTTTTATTCAATAAAACTCGAAAACGGGCGTTAATTATATTTATGGTGAGACATGATTAAGGTAGTATTCAAAATGGATGGATTTATAATGTGAAGTGTAGATAATAACAAAATAAACAAATTTTAAATCAACAATCAGCATCAAGGTTTATTCGTATATCAGATCCCACATTATCATCTAATAAAATAATTGCTCTTGCTAATTAACAGAATTGACACGTAATTGGAACCATTTTGTGACACATTCCAATTATAATATATTTAATTAATTCGCATGTATAGTAATTTGACTGTTGTAACTTCAAAAAAGCCACAGAGTCGACAAAGACTAATCAATATTTCACCACATTTTGCCGCATGTTATTTTGGCAACACATTTTTCAGTCGTATACAAAGTATAACGGCCGACCGCGATTTATTATTTATTGCAAGCCGACTCGTATGTACCTAATGAGTAAAGCTACATTCAAAATGGCTGCCATCCAACAGCTGACCGCAATAATGTGCTGAACGAAATCCCAACAACCGCTCAAAAAAAAGTAACATCTGTGGAATATTTTCTCCTTTACTGAGAATATTCTAACACAGTATCTCACGATATTATGGTTATTATTGTTTCGTATTTACTGCCTCGTCGGTCACGGGTTGGTGTCGGCCTCGGACCTATTGGGAACAAGCGTTGCGTGACGACCGAGAGTCCCAGTCCCAGGTTTGAGTCCGGGGTCAGGCTAAAGGGTGAAATTTTCTGTTAAGAAATCACTCAGCCTGGAGTGAGGAAGTTGGCGGATGCACATCATAACATGTCTTGTGCAGTTGGTTGATTTCCTTTGAAATCGGCCAACATTGTCTAAAAGAAAACCTTAGTGTTATTATTATTCCGCAACATAAAGTTACTACTTAGTATTAAATGGAGTTCTATAAAGATTCTAACCACAAATGAAAATCATCATCATCATCATCATCAGCCCATACTTGTCCACTGCTGGACATAGGCCTCTCCAAATGCACGCCACTTCTTTCTATCCTCGGCCACTCGCATCCAGCTCCTACCAGCCGTCCTGCGCAGATCGTCGCACCACCTGGCCTGCGGGCGTCCTATACTACGTTTGCCGAGACGCAAATGAAAATAAATATGTTAATTTAAACGTATGTAATTATTTGAAATAAAACTAATTTTACGGATTAAAAACGCGTTTATTGTTATTTTTAACAATGCTGTAATACAGTGCTGGAAACATCAGGTATCTAAATAATATGTTTAGAATAACAATTTAGAATAACAACAACATGCGAGTTTTCAAACTATCTGACCCGACAGACTTCCTCCTGTCAAAAAAAATGTGAAAAAGAAAAGGGCTGTTTTTAGGATATTCCCGGCAATTATTCGATGTTTTACTTTCGACGATAACGCCGTTAGAACTATCCTTAGACTTCAACGAACATTTAAAAAAAAGAATTGGCTAAATTGGTTCAGGCGTTGTTGAGCTATGCGCTTACCAACACATTTTGCGATTCAATTTTATATTATAGATGTGTAGTGTTCGCGCAAATACTCGTAATATACAAAAGTACCTACTATAGACCTAATTAAATAAATAATATGTTTAGGCAATTTACACAAAAACTAAAGGTTTATTAGATTTGTGTCTACAAAAGCAAACACATAACAATGTTTACAAACGATTGCCTATTCTATAAAGAAGAACAATAACCTCATCGGTAACTTCCCAAAAAGCTGTACCAACTCATCATAAATCGTAATACCGGGCCCCGACCGTGACACCGGGATGGAAAAGATAAAGTTAGTTCCCTGTTTACCGAACCGGGGAACATACAGGCGATACCTACGTACATATTCGCATCATAGCGTACCGCTTATATCACTGAAATAAAATCTCGACAGGTTACCTTTAGAGTAAACAAGATAACAAGAACCACCCTCGCTCAGATACCAGGGATTTTCCGAAATTCTCTTGTGCATTTTAAGCCTTGTTAAAAAAAATTTAAACAAGTAAATGTGGCCAGCATGGTTGACTAAGACCTGATTCTCGGTATGGTCATAAATTCACAAAGAAAATAACCAAAACTGTAACGGGATATGATGTCGTGTTACGAAACACCTGAGTTGCATTTTGTTTTTGCGAGTTTACACCGAAACCTTATTTCGGTATAATCTACTACTCTACTATTCTAAAACAGTCACTCATCAACCAAGTTCTTATTATTGAAGAAATATTAAAACATCCTTAGTGTCATATCTATTTGCAATGGGGAAAAACAACTTGTCAGAATTTCGCTTACCAGAAGTATATTACACGATTGTGCGGGCTCGGAAATATGTTAATGTAATCATGACAAACGAGAGATAATAATCTAGCAAATTATATTATTTTGTTGGAGACTCTATCATAATATACAGGTTTTAGGTAAAACTATAATACATTACGAGTATAAATAAATCCTTCTTTATGGGTCAAGTCAGTAGTAGTCAAGAGAGTAATTGACGTGAAAATATCAATCGACATTGTAATTCATGGGACATGAAAAAAATATTTTTTTATCAACTATACAATTAAAAAACCAAAGTAATACTTACACTTACTAAGTTATAATTTGTATGTAATTTTATTGTAAAAAAAAAAGCTTTTCCATTATTTGTTTTTAATGAATTATCTCGTTTGTTGTTTATTGCCACGACATAATTCTTGACTGCTTAGATAAGATTTTTGATATTTGCGTTTGAATTTTTGGATTGCGATTTATTAATAATATTATTTTTTATTTTTTCTAGCCACATCCAAACGCAAATATCTTATCTAAGCAGTCAATAATTATGTATCAAACTTATAGCGAAAAAGCGGCAAACTTCAGCACAGTCGACCCACTTTCCAGTTAAATTGAACTTCCAAAATTAGATTACATTCACCTCGGGGACAGGTGAAACTAAAATAAACATGTAAAAGTTACAGATTTTCACAATAATGCGGAAAATAAAAGATTTAAATTCGCTGACAGGTGAATAAAAATTAATTTTACGGATTAAACTCGCGTGTATTGTTATTCTAAACATGTCATTTAAAGACCCGGCGTTTCGAGCTTATTATAGCGGTCGTGGTCATGGGGGCAAGACTAAAGATGACAGTTGTCTTTATAAGAAAGTTTAATCACTACCGCCATTTGGTGAGATATTTTGTGCGATCCGGTTCACGCGCACATAACACAATGGGTTGTGGTCTGTGTCTCTATTTAGGCAGGGTCTCTGCCTAAATAGAGTTTATTTTAGGTCGATGGCAGGTTTAATTAAATCTTAAATTAAATCTTTCTTCTTTAACACTAGTAGGTGCATAAGTAACAATTATTTTTGAGCCTGGTTGTAGCAATAATGTGACATACGATGATCCGTTATTTCTCATCTGTAGATCGTATAATATTAATAGAAGCAGTTTAGACATATTTTCGCTGAGTTATAGGTACGCATTAGTTAAAATTGTAAAACAACTATTATGTTTGCACGTTTAAATCCCGTTATTATCATTTAGATTTATATAAAAGTAAATACTGTGCGTAACCTTTATCGGGATACAGTTTCTCGTGAAGCTTAACCTGTGATTTAGTGTAATGCCATTATATTCTGTAGTTATGTGTGTTTAAGTAAATAAAATGAAATAAATATCTTGTACTAAATCAAATGCCACACACAATCCACAACATGTAATATTTACAAAATAATAGTTTCAACGAATATCAACCAAGAAGTAAATGTCACAGAAATATATTTCACTTACCTACCTTAGGAAAACTTACGCGGAATTTCAAAGCGAGTGTGTTTGACACGAAGCCTTGAAGATATTTTAGTCTGTAGGTACACATCTACGTACCCGTTTGTAGGAGACACATTTGTGTAATATTCTGTCAACTTGTATCATGTATAATATAATCCCTGTTGAATAATTATGAACTAGTAAGCCTTAGATACTTAATGTGAGTGTATTTTAGGTAAGGGGTTGTCCATTAATCACATGACGCTTGAAAGGGGGGGGAGGGGTTTGATAAAAATCACGAAAATATCACAAGTAGGGAGGGGGGGTGTAGTAAGATATCACGTGTATTTATTTTTTCGTCAAAACTCGATTTTCATATGATTACACTCTTCGTTTATTATTATTGTGATGGCAATAAAAAAAAACTTGCAACTTGTGTAGACATTTTTATTATGGTCATTAATTTCAGAATAAAATAAAATTTTATACCTCTATTTAAATTAAGATAATATTCAGAAAATTTTATGATTTTTTGTAGGTACTAAAAATACACGTGATGTTGAGGAGGGGGGGGGGGGGTCCTTAAACATCACTACATATCACCAATGGGGGAGGGGGGGTTAAAAAATGCTACAAAAGATCACGTGATTAATGGACAACCCCTAAGTACATTACGGATTTTAATTATGTAATGTAATTAAATAATGCGCAATTTAAAATAGCAATACAGATTTGATACAGGAACCTCATTGAAGTGACTCGTTCAAGAAAAGCTGAAAATAATAACAATATTATTTTGAAAAAATAGCCTCATAGCTATCATTTTGACTGGCTCGGAGGACTAAGGGTTAGTGACCCAGGTTCACTACCTACAGTTCCAAGAGTCTTGGGTTCGACAAATATTTGTGTGAAGAATGCCGGCGATTGTCCCGTGTCTGGGTGTGTTATTAAATAATATATTTAAGTACATTCATACTGTATTCACTGTTGATTCTGATATCAGTAACACAAGTGCTTAAGCTACTTGCCACGGGATCAGATCAATGTATGTGATTTTGTGTAATATTTATTTATTCAATTTGTGACTAAAATTTCACACCATAGCCCTTTTGCACAAGCAAACATTAAATTCATGAAACTGGGTCACAAGTTCACGTAACATTTTGAGGTAACTTTACAACAAATTGAAACAGATGTATCTACCTCTAGTTTCCTTACCCGTACAGAGTGCAATTTACTCTTTATTACGACGCGGAAATGTATCTAATTCGTATTCATTTCAGTGAGAAAAACCACTATGTTATATGCATAAATCTCACTTGTATTCTAGTCTACCTATGAGCTTCTTAAATAGTCCAGTCATTTAAGCTTAAATTAGGTAAGAATCTCGGAATTCGAGATACCCAGCTGTAAGTCTGTAAATACTTAGATATTGACACCCTAAAAGAGGTCTCAAAACCTACATATGGTAGGGTGTACGCAACTATAAAATTTTCATGGTCAAATGTCACAAATATCAGTTTTATAAACTTTTGAGCGAAACGGGAAGTTTTATCATAAAAGTGTGTAGGAGAAAATTGCTTATCATCTAATTATCTATAAAAATTGTCTGTACGTTTTATTCCTAAGATTCACCATTTCAGAGATACAGCGATGCAAATAGTTGAAAAAGTTGTATTTTAAAAAGCTTTCAGACCCCCGTGCGATTGTGCTAGACAGTTAAAATTTTCACAACTGATGTATTTCAGTAGCCTCTATAACATCTAATACTAGAAAAAGCTTAAAACCAATGTTTAAGTGGGTTCTCATACAAAAACTATGGATTTTTTTTTCTCACACTTGGCCGGTTTTTAACGTGGTTACCCCAGTAAACCCATTCCAGACGACACCTTTTATACGTGAAGAACACGTTGTAAATATGGAAGCCTAGTTAAATAATTGTTTTATGATGTTTTTAGTACTATACATATACGTTTCAGTACATTTAAACTGCTTATTATGGGTCAAAAAGTACGAAATAACCAATTATTAGAATTTCTTTTTGAAGTATAACTGAAAAAAAATACATTTAAAAAATGTTAACTGTCCATCTAACTCTATTATGAACGTGAAGATCCATACTAACCAAATTTAATTTAATGAAACGCAGAAATCTTAAATCTTCTGAATACTGATAACAACACAAAACAATTATTTAACTAGGCTTCCTTATAAACAACGTGTTCTTCATGTATAAAAGGTGTCGTCAGGAATAGGTTTACTGGGGTAACCACGTTAAAAACCGGCTAAGTGTAAGAAAAAAAAAACACAATTTTTGTATGAGAACCCACTTAAACATTGGTTTTAAGCTTTTTCTAGTATAAGATGTCATAGAGGCTACTAAAATACATCATTCGTGAAAATTTTAACTGTCTAGCACAATCGCACGTGGGCCTGGAAGCTTTTGAAAATATAACTTTTTCAACTATTTGCATCGCTGTATCTCTGAAATGGTGAATCTTAGGAATAAAACGTACAGACAATTTTTATAGATAAATAGAAGATAAGTAATTTTCTCCTACACACTTTTATGATAAAACGTCCCGTTTTGCTTAAAAGTTCATAAAACTGATATTTGTGACATTTGACCTTGAAAATTTTATAGTTGCGTACACCCTACAATATGTAGGTTTTGAGACAACTTTTAGGGTGTCAATATCTAAGTATTTACAGACTTACAGCTGGGTATCTCGAATTCCGAGATTTTTTCCTAATTTGACTGGACTAAAATATACTTTTACCAGTAAGCTACCGAGTAACACTGGTACAGTGCAACCTTTTGGCGTTTTTATCCAATATGCGATGATGGCTTGGAGTAGTCACCATCACGGTCTTAGGAGAGTTTCTAAGTTACCGAGAAATTTACTGCGGACTTACGAGTGATTAATACTATGCCGTCTTCTAAGGTCAGTGTGATGTCAGATGTGCATTATAGTATTTTAGTTTAAATATTAATGTGTTATTGTTGTGTCGAGTGAGTGTCTTCTCAGCATTGTATTGTGTAAAACTTAACATTGGAAACTTTAATTGCTAGTGCACAACCTAATTTAACTTAGTTTATAATGTACAATAAAAAAGCTGTATGTTTCCTTAAATAAATAAAATAAAAATAAAAAAAATATACTACACTATGTGCCTTAACTGAATACATGTTGTATAAGTAGTGTTTCATATAATTCTTATGAATGGAAAAATTTCGCTTGGGGGAAGGGACGTCTCACTTTTAAATTTAATTATTTATCATAAAAAGGAACTCAATCACTCAGCGTTGATGGCCGAGTGGTTAAGGTCGTTGCTTGCCACGCGAGAGGACGCCAGATCAAACCCCGCTACGTACCACTGTGTTTTCAAATTTGAAATTCATATGTAACATTATACATCGCTTAAACGATAAAGGAAAATATCGTGAGCAATCCTGCACAGTGCACACCTATGAAGAAATTGTAAGGTTGTGTCGACCAACCCACACTTGGCCAGGGAGATCGACTAAGGCCTTATCGCCCTAGTTTAGGGTGCCCCAGCAGTAGGGACGTATATGGGCTGATGATGATATGATGACTTATCATACATAGACAGAAATCCGAAGTAGTTTAAAAACACAATTTCACCCCTTACGTATCGTGCACTTTGTTTATTTTGTTTGCAGACCCTTAGGTGAAGGCTAAGCTCGGATAAAGGGTCACATACATCACCCTACGAGTTAATTATCCGTCGGGTCGGCTAACAAAATCAGCATTTGAACCTACTCGGGTGGAAATCACTGACTGTAATCAAGGAACGGTTACTGAGTTACCTTTGATGGCTTTATCGGGCCTTTAGGAGTGGTAATATTATTGGCTACTAGCTTTCCGCCCGCGACTTCGTCCACGTAAAGACGTTGAACGGGTAAAACATTACTTCCTTATAGCGCAGTCGGTTAAAAAGTATAACCTTTCCAAGGCTCTGGACTATATTTGTACCAAATTTAATTTTAATCGATCCAGTACTCTATGCGTGAAAGCGTAACAGACAGACAGAGTTACTTTCGGATTTATAATATTGCTTAGTGACCCTCACCCTCGCTTCGCTTCGGGTAACTTTACATACAAACCTTACTTAAGAATCACTCTATCTATTAAAAAAAAACCGCATCAAAAATCCGTTGCGTAGTTTTAAAGATCTAAGCATACATACGGACATATTGTACAGCGAAAGCTACTTTGTTTTATACTATGTATTGATATAGTTAGGATTGACTGACTCTTTGTACGAGACCCAATGCAAAAGAACTGTCTAGTACAAATATGTGTAAATAATGACTGGCTCACTGGAACACTGCTTAGTGACCCAGGTTCACTATCTACGCTTCCAAGAGTCGTGGGTTCGATTCCCAACCGGGACAAATATTTGTGTAATAAACATCGGTGTCTGTTCCGTGTCTGTGTGTGTTTTTAAATATATTTAAGTACATTTGTATTCACTATTGATTCTGTTATCTGTAACACAAGCTCTTAAGCTACTTACCATGGGATTAGATCAATGTATGTGATGTTGTGTAATATTTATTTATTTATTATTATTATTATTTATGTGTTTAATATTCCAAGTAAAATGTTAATAAATAAAAATTTTGATATTTTTTTTTATTCATGCAGTGGCTAGACTCGGTGGCTTATTGTATAGTGCTTCTGTCTCTTGCCCCAAAAGTCGTGGGTTCGATTCCACTCGTGTGTTGAACGTAGGTGTTTATTCCGTGTCTTGGTATGTTATTTATCTATTTAATTGGAATTTGTATATTTGATTTGTATATTCAGAACAATGTATTGATGTTATAATGTAGGCACTAGTAGCCCGTAACAAGGTTTGCCTTTTTTCAAAATAGGCTAACAAGATGACATCACTCCGCCTGATGGTAAGCGTTAGTGAGATCCACATATGAGGTCTGCCTGTCGCACTCACCCTGAAGGCCTGCTTAAAGATCTATTCCTGACCAATACCAAAAACGAATACCATCCGTTTTTCGCATACGAATAACTACTACAAAAATGTTGGTGTTAAGTTTTTGGTATTTGAAAGGCTTTGTTTAAATGCCGTTTCACGCCCCGCCTGAAGAGCCCGGGATCATAGGGAGAGGTTTAGTTGCACTTTTCTGCCTCGTGCCATTAAGGCATGGATTGCTCTCCCAGCTCATGTTTTCCTTCCCTCCTATAATCCAGGGCTCTTCAGCCGGGGCGTGAAACGGCATCTAAGTAAGCCTTCAGGGGGGCGACAGTCTTAATAGGGACACAAAATTGTCTGTCAACCGTATATATGGACCTCACGTCTATTTTATTATCTACATTAAAAAAATATATCTGGGAAATTTCCACACACGGTCGGTAATATGACCCCAAACAAAGCAGAGCTAGTACTATGGGCGTCAGAGACTTTATTGATTTTTTAAAAAAAAAACTGCACTAATCTGTTTTACTACTGAGATAGAATCATTTTACTGTGGGAAAACAACCGCAAAAATTTCACGGTGTATATATTTATAGATACATAATTACACCCAGACACGGAACATACACCGAGGTTCATCGCACAAATATTTGTCCCGAGTGGGAATCGAACACTCTTAGAATCAACAGTCGGGGTCGCTAACCACTGTTCCACCGAGCCAGTGTAAAATATTATTGTAGGTATGTAATGTTAAGATAAAGAAAAAGGTCATTGTTTCTAACTTCACGAGTCAGTTAGGTTGAGTTATAAATGGTTACTCCAATTTTGGTCATGAACTTACTTACTAGCGTCATCTCTCACGCCGACCCTAATGACGCGTTAAGCCCCTTTCATATATTTCGACGTACGAGTAATGTTATGTGAAAACTTCATATGTGTCATAATTTATGCCGAATTGTACTGTTATAAAGATAATATAGGATCATGCTGCCTATTGTATTATAAGGAGGGTAATTGTACGTTGAGTTTGTGATATAAAGAATAGAATTATCATTTATTTTGGTACAAATGACTAAAGTTATAGTTACAATTAACTGTATAGTCCAATATTTAACAATATAGTCGACGGCCCTGCTAATGTCTGCTGGACAACATCTACATCTATAACAGTATTTTGATGGTTTCAACATATTTTTTAAATTTTTGATTACGTAAAAGAAGATCGATGCTCTGACGGTTCCAGAGACTCAGCCTATTCTGGAAGAACCTTAACTAACATGATCGGTAGCGCTACCATGAGTTTAAAAGACAGAATCGATATCGCCTATGTAAATAAATATGTCTAAAAAACTTGTACAGCACCCCCAGCGGTAACGCTAAGAACTAAAATCGGTAGTATGAAAAACAATTCTATAGTTTTTTAACGTACGTAAGTTTTCGATAGCTAATTCATGGTACCGCTCCGGGTGATCGTATACACCCTTGAAGATAAGTATATCGGACAACATTAGGACATTTAATTATATTTATTTTATTTTACACGATTATAAATACAAGAGCTAAAACTTCCATTTCGCTCGCAACTATTTGTGATTAAAAAATATTATACATACAGACGAATTGAGAACCTCATCCTTTTTTGAAGTCGGTTAATAAAAACGCGAATTTAATCATATGTACGTAGAATCATACATCAAAAACATATATCTCAACCACAGTGAGATTACAATCGTGTAACCTATAAGCGAATCGAGATAGTAGTCACCTGACTGGTGGATCAAAAATGCAGTAATTAATTATTCAAACAATGGCTATGAATAACGTGGATCACGAGTTTTAAAGATTCATAATTATTGTCACGCCATATCATTGGATTAGTCTGGCAAGTAGTTATCATTATGGGAATTTCTTTCACTCACGTGATGGTTACTCAACAATGTATTTGTACCTATTTAAGAGTACTTATCATGAACATTAAGGTTCATTGATCTTAAAGTACTGTGTCTCGGATAGATTTAATCGAGATGCCAACATACATCTATATTACAATAATTTAGCCGTAAGTTTTTTTTGTTGGTTAAACTCGCACATCTCAGGAAATACTAAAGAGAGTTACAGTATATCGATAATAGGCATGTAACTAACTCTCTTCAACAAATTTTACACAACGTTACATACATTGATCTGATCCCGTGGTAAGTAGCTTGTGTTACGGATATCGGAATCAACAGTCGATACATAAATATATTCAATCAAAAATTATAAAAACACACCCAGACACAGAACAAATACCGATGTTCTTCACACAAATATTTATTCTGAGTGGGAATCGAACCCACGACTCTTGGAACCGTAGTTAGTGAACCTGGGACATTAACCACTGTTCCACCGAGTCAATCACTACATATGTTGGTAACTACAAAAGTAACAAAACTGAACATTTTTGTTAGTTGAATTATCCAGAAAGGTTATCCGATACAAAATGGAACGTCGCAACCAATTAATGGAACTCAACTGAAGTGTATCGTAAACACGAATACTAGGTACATACATCATGTATGTACTTGTACTCTACACCTTAAGTTATTTCCAAGCCGCTATCTAAAGTGAAAGTATTGTACTCATATTGTATCAATTTCTACACTCCATTGAGATTAGCTTTTTTTTCTGAACCTAGCCCTTTATGAAGAAAAAAGACAACCGAATAAAGTTTAAAAAAAGAAGTCACCATCCTCATTCCAAAAATAAATTCAAACACGCGCGTGCCATTTTAGATACAACGTATCCCTTTTCCCGCCGAGAGCGAATCACGCGTTCCATTTCAGGCGTCTGCGTCTAGGCGAGAGCTTTATATCGGAAACAATGCTCTTTTATTGAGTCTCTTTGTCCAGTTAAACGGGAACCACGTTCCTTTACACGCGTTGCTCAACTGTGCGCGACGTCCCATCAATTGATGGCCGTTTATAAATAGCAAAAAGGGTTTATTTGTTGTTATTAATATGGCGATCAGTCATGTAACGCGCTGGTAAGTTGGTCACTTAGGGCCTGCCTGGACTTGATAAGCAGAAAAAGACAATGACATCTGATGAGAATTCGGATAGTACTTTTTGTCTCTGAAATGTGTTCTACTGATACGATATTCTCAATCCATCTCTAAATCGTTTTAAATGGCTTAAGAATATACAAATGTAATAATCAATAACAATTTGGCTCCTTAATAATTATACAAACGGAGAGAATTATAAAAACTGTATTTTTAATGTTAGAAACGGTGTGTGTATACTGTATGTTTATTGTTTTACATAAAATATTAATGTAAATATAAAATACTAGTAACTCGTATTCAACAATTTAGCTACGAAATAAACTAACTTCTATTATATATTTAGAGTTTAATCCAGTCAAAGAGGCAAACCATATGAAATAATCTATTCCTGATTTTCCGAACAAAATAGTTGTCAGGTAATCGAATCGCTTTGATGTTTCAATTCAAATCCTGTACCTAATAGTGTGCTTGTATCTTTCACGTGCACGTATATTCCACACACGCTATGTCACAGTACGTAAATAATAACGGTAATTTGATTTTTTTAAATACCTAGTTTTGTGTAATTTTTCTCGAGATACTTTTTTTTTATTAAGAGACTTGTGGAGTACGGAATACCTTCATAGCTAAACCCTAGAATAGCTTCTTAACTCAATTATAATAATATCTCAAATATAAATTGAAATTTCATGATTCAGTCCGTCAAAATTTCTACAACCCAACACAAACAGATTACTTAAATTTCAGTTAAGTAATATTACAAAAACGTAGTAAAATAACTACTTGACTGATGTTTTTTTATTTTATGTTTTTTGAAATGGGCCCCTCTATTCATTCAATACAACGCGCTCCTAACAAAAGATGCTACGAAACAACGTCCTCCCAAATACGTCACCGAAAACAAAACATTCACCGATATTTGCCTCCATGAAACTTGACACAAAGTGTTACCGCTTTCAAAAGCATTGTGGCGCGTTCCTTTACACGGGCGGTGATTAAACGGCACAATTTGTATGCAGACGACACACTGCCGTAATGAGCTATCTGGCCGCTGAGTGCGAAATAGAAATAGCTTGGACTTAGGTCATATCTTGCTGGACGCTCTGACTGGAAAATTCCACGTTTCGTTTACTATCAGGTAGTACGAGTATCTAGCTTTGGAGTGTTGCAGGATTAGCGATGGCTAATTCCTCTTCGTTTTACTTAGTCGTTTTCTTCACTTCTGAAATTCGTTTCTTTTATTAAAGGTGTGTTACCGAAGTGCTGACGATCTGTTTTCCTACCTCTCTGTCCTCAACTTGGTAAAGGTGCTTCGTAAATATACTGGCCGGTATAAGATGTCCAAATAGAAGACATGAAACATCTCTTATGTGAATGTCACTCATTGGCCAGACACAGGCTCAGACTTCTGGGAACAGCTTATTCGAAACCAGAAGAATACAGGCACCTCAGACCCAAGGACATTATTGCATTTATGCAGTTGATCTTCAGGGAGTAGGTGTATAAAGGTAGGGGTAACACAAAAGATCCCTGAGGGTCGACGTGAACCGGTTAGACGGTCCCCACTATAAGATAAGATAAGATGTCCAAACTATTTTGGTCCAGGTGGCCAATCTCATTGGAGATCAGCTACCTGCGCAGGACATATGATTATAGTGCACAAGTGTGTGCCTAAACACAACTGTACTCTCTATTCCTTTACTTTCATAGTGGTAAGACGTTAATTCGATATTAACGATAAAAGATCAGGCGCAGGGCCGAAAGCCTCGGGGTGACTATACGTGCCTTCTGAAGCTCCTGTGATCTCCCTGGATTTTCGGCGCTTGCCACCAATATACCAATGAAGAAGTCGACCAGTACCGAACAGACAACTCATTGTATTGAGTATTAATGTACTGAGTATACTATACTAAGGTACTAAACGATTTAAAGTTTTCACGTCCCATTTTCCCATTTCCCATTTTACATATACTAAATTGTGAACATTGGAGATAAAACCCAGTCGAAACGTCGGGCAGGAAGCTTACTCGTTCTTTACGGTTCCAGCTGTTTTATTTATTTTTTAATTTCCGGCCCATAACGGTTTGTTATGTATGATTTAAGACTTTCGCGAGCGACTATGTTCGGTGTAACCCAGTCGAAACGTCGGGTAGTAAGTGCTTTGTATTTGCTAATGGTTTTATCGAGTACCGTGTGTTTCAGCATATTTCCCATATAAAAACACAAGCTGCACCAGCGATTTCGTCCGCTTTTCCTCCCGTTTTTTTTTACACATGTTCCATTGTTTCTTTGCTAACTTATGTATATAATTGTTTGCATAATGATTTCTACTTGATTTACTTAAAACACTGTTTCCCGTATCGTTTGAAGGACTCCTTCTCCTCCAAACGAAACGAAGCGGTGTTTTACGAGCCAACATGGCTATTATTGACAATCAGAGCCTTTTTTCAGTTACCATGGTGATTTGGATTTTTCCCACCTTCAGGGGAAAGGGATTAATTGCCCTGTATCTACAAATATAGCTACAACGACAGATTTCATTAATAAAAAAGGTAGCATAAGGGCACAGAAAGAATACTTGTAAGGGTGAAAATATTTGTACACTGCGATAAAAGTGTAATGTTACCTTTAATAATCCGTATCGCTACGTTTATTTTGATCCACTTCAAGCAACTTAAGGGTGCATATTTGATGAGAGGCCATACCACAGTCCAGCTTGTATATGCCTGCATTACACTTGACAGGTGGGTAAAAATTGAATTCACTGTACTGTACTGTCGTAAACCGGAACACACAAAATATCTCACCAAACGGTACCGATTGAACTTTCTTATTAAGACAACTGTCATCTTTAGTCTTGCCCGTTACCACGAGCGCTGAAACTTAAGAGCTCGAAACGTCGGGTGTCTAAATAATCATCATTCTCCTACCCTTGTCCTACGCTAAGTGGGGTCGGCGCAACATGTGTACTTCTTCCACTCTGACCTACCATTCGTCAGCTCTGTAGTCACAGAGCTGACTTAGACTACTTAGATTTAGACTTATATAACTTAGAGATCCGTAGAATAGAGTAGACACTCTATTCTACGGATCTCTAAGTTATATGTATAGAAACGCGAGTTAAATCCGTTAAATTAGTTTTATTTCAAACTAGTGGTCCCAGCTAATTTCATACCGCCTATAAGTATTTATGTTTTCTATATTTTTTCACATTTAAACCATCCCTGGACTACAACGAACATTTTAAAACCAAAATTACCTAAATCGGTCCGGGCGTTCTCGAGTTTTAGTCAGACTAACGAACAGCAATTCATTTTTATTTATAAGATGTACAATGCTTGAGCAAATAATAGACAACTTAAGGGTAAATACGCTACGGTCACACGAGGTCAGGTTTACACAGAAATAAAAGTTTACTTGGTAAGTTATCTTTATCGAGTTTCAACTGTTAAGCTTTTACAGTTGGAGTTTGTTTACTGCGGTGTGAACATCAGAAATAGTGCAGTTGTTTACACGAGTTGTTAATGTGTCTTATTCTTAAAGATGTACGAGTCAGTTTATGTGCAAAATTCTAAATAATATCGGCTAACCGAGTTAGCTAGATATTTAAGCTCGATTATATTGTAATCAAATCATTATCTTTTCATAGCTTGAAACATAACAAAATTTAAAGCAATATTCATTTTTCACTAAGTATCAGTTCTGGCTCTAAAGTCGCCAACGGCAATAACATTTTTTTATCTAAACAAAGCTTTAGCAGCACTTGTTTGAGGAATAAATAAAAGCTTGTAAAATCGAATTCCGTTTTTTTTTTGCAATCTGGCTAAAACTTTTAATCAACTTCTGAGAGTATTGTTATGTAACTGCCAAGTTAAAAAGATATTTTATACCATCCGTTTTAATTAAAATTAAATACTTTTTGTCAATGTTTATTGAATTAAAAAAATCGTTGCTTCGTTATTTATTTTCCTTTAGTAAGGAGAACTCTTTTTAACTTTTAATGATTTATCATTGCTTACAATCACGAGCGACCCTTATTGTAATTACAATCAAGTTTATTATAGTCTTTGTATTTTTTTTAAACCTGATGGTAAGTGGTAGTGAGATCCAAATATGAGGTCGACAGGCACAATAGACCATATTGAGCCTATCGCACAAACTCTGAAGGCCTGCTTAAATGCCGTTTCATAGGAGGGAAGGAAAACATGAACTAGGAGGGCATTCCATGCCTTAATGACACGTGGCAGAAAAGAGGATATATATAAGAACATATCATTTGAGTTTATATTAGGTGAAGACACTTACGACATACCAAACAACAACTGGTATTGAGGTATTATTTTAAAATCATGAACCAAGTTATCGGTCACAACGCATTTAATAGTTTACAAATATAAAAAAATCTAAATGCATTCATTTGTAGAAGCGCGATTGTTAAGTTTTTTTTTTCACATTTCTCATTTATATTAGTGATAAAATGCTCTGTGGCATTTTGTAACAAAAAAAGTAATAGTTAAAACGATTTTATGCTGTATAAATTACCCCATGGCGTTTAAAAGACCTCACAATACAACTGCAAGCTAAGTCTATCGCGTCGCGCGGTCGAAACGCATCGCTCGCGAATCCGCTGCAGTTTTCTGCATTGCAATATTAGAGTGTTATATTTTCACTGAACATAACGGTAAAAAATGTTGCGATATCATTTGAGATATTTTCAAGTTTAAAAGTAAAGTGTTTTTAATTTTCTATTTTCTTTCAATGTTAACAATGAGTTATCCTTAAATAACATACTAAAATGCGATTATCAATTGATATCAGTATTGTTGTAAAGTAATATTTGGGTACTCATTTAAGAAAAACCAACATTTAAATTTGATATTCTGTATTTGCCGAACCAACGAACCTTTTTTTTCAAATATTATTATTATTATAGTGTTTGCTGAGAATTTATGAAATTATAAAGCTCGTTTTTCCGTACAAATCGTCTGACTTTAGTTACATTATTCCTGCTATAGTAAATGTGTGAAATGTGAGTAAAAATCAGCAAATACCAAACTATCTTTCTAATTAAACGTATTAATTTTAAATATTTGAGATTACGAAATAAATAAATAAATAAATAAATAAATACTTTCATGAAAAGGGAGTGACCGTAATCTAACTTCCAGCTATAATTGTGCCGATAATATTGTATGGGCTATTCTATATCTATGTTTCCGTGATGGTGTATAAGAGTGTTTATTTTAAAGATTACCCTTACGCATATGTCCGGTTCAAGAACCAAGAAAAGTAAGTAATCATTAACTCTGTACTAAAACATTTTCAATACCTATTATGTTAATCACAATTTCTTCAATTAAACATCATAGTGGAAAGAAACCATGAGCTTAATTACAAGGTCCTTTGCTAGTAAAGGACTGTGTTTAATTCGATTCCTTGTCGAGGAGAGGGAGCCATATTTTTTTCAAACATTAATATTAATCTTGAATACTTACCACATAATACCGTCTCAGTTGACACTCAGTCACGCGGCTAAGAAAAACATCGTGTGAAAAGTCTCGCCTTTCGCTTATCGCAAAACAAAGGGCATTGCCCTATGTAAACACAGTTTTTAGTTTGTATGACTCTACACAGTTACCTAGGTTACAAAGAATGGATTGTCTGCATTCATAACTTGCATAAATTATATGTTTAATTTATGTACTTATTTGCCAGATATGAGGTTACACAAAATAAATTATCAGTTTTTCTGTTTAATCTTACATTATTAACTAGGGACCCGCCCTAGCTTCGCTTTGGTGAATTTTACATAAAAACCTTCCTCCTAAATCGCTCTATCTATCAAAAAAATTGCTTGATAATCCGTTGCGTGTTATTAAAGATTTAAGCATTCATAGGGATATAGGGACAGAGAAAGCGACTTTGTTTTTTACAATATAGTGAGTGATACAAAAAAAAACAAAAAACTTTTTTCCTTCATTTTATTTATGATTTAATTATAAATATTCATGGGGTATTATTAAAAAAAAGGTAGCGCTTACTTACCATTTCAAATCACTGTGAAACCGTC
Organism: Maruca vitrata; assembly: GCA_039566165.1. Lineage (NCBI taxonomy): Eukaryota > Metazoa > Arthropoda > Insecta > Lepidoptera > Crambidae > Maruca > Maruca vitrata. The sequence continues at coordinate 4,909,082 of CM076916.1, read as the reverse complement.
TGTGATGGTGCCAATTATTTACAAGTAAAATTTCTCAAGCTCAATAGTTCAAAATCCTATTCGATAGGCAATTTCCTCACATTTCTACTCTGGATTCACGTCATATCTCATCATCATCTCACAAATCTAGTTATCCCGCTGAGCACGAGGCTCCACTAAAATCGTAAGGGAATATTGACCTTACTACCTGGAAACAAAAGGACGATTTTGGATTGTCACCTCTACACTGATACTATTAGTCACATGAGGAAACAAAGGTGTCGCTCGCTCTAACTGATTTACTAGTTGCAGTGACCGAAAACTGTTAGAACCTGACTACATACATACATTTATATTCAGTAAATCTCACTGTTTATAAGCTATCTCCCAAATGAATGTAGAGATTATTGAAAAAAACCTACACTGTTTATTAGATAAATTAAATTAGCTTAGCCGTTTTTTACGCTCATGGCATGTTGTCTAATAGGCTAGATAACTATAAAAACGTTTTTTGTATAGTTAGATAGATAACAACATACAACCAAAAGATACGTGTCCCATATTTTTACCTTCCTTTACCGACAAAATAAGTCGCCACCCCTGTTGTATTGTCATCGTTGCATAAAACAATCGATTTTTTTCTCGTTCATGAATCGATTATTACTCTTATATGATTACAGATTTCCCCGTGTGCGAAGGGGCTATTAAGTGCTGAAATGTGACAACGTCCTTGTTTTATTATGTCACACATTGCCCCCTGACACCACAAGGATGCATCTAGTGTTACTGAGACAACATGTCTATAAAAGCAATTATTCTTGTATTAATAGATTGGGAGAGTGCACGACGGTGCTGCCCTGATTTTGGTGGCGTTTGTTTCGTTAAATCTTATGATGTGAAATTAGTACCAACGGCCGCCGTTAGCAATAACAACGGACATCTCATAAGATTACATGCGTTTTTGACAATCAGCATCATTTCTCCCTCCACCCACTTCGCATGGGCCATGCGACCGATCTGGAGTGGATGGAGATAAGCCAATAGCGCAGGACATATTATAGTACACTCTCTGTTCCCTTACTCATAGTTCGGTGAGACGACAATCCATTCCTCTTGAGAAATCGGGCGGAGATCCGGGTTATCGTACTGAAGCACGAGAGTGCTACCGCTATCTTCCTTACTCCGGGTTGAGTATAGAATTAGTACTATGCAGAAAAAGACACACAAATTTGGCCTGACCCGGAGACCTTACGGTCCTTACGCAGTGCTTGCTACCAATAGACCAATGAGGCAATCGACTGATGTGTAGCGATGGATTAAAACACTCAATACTAATAAATAACGAGAACAAAAGTAATTTTAGGGTAACATTGGTTCCAGGGTCATGCTATGCATTATATTCTGTACGAATAGTAAATATTAATCACCAGTTTTTATAAGCGCCGCGTAAAGACCGAGATGTCCGTATCCCGGGTCCGGCTATTTTTGTGCGAGCCCTTGACTGTCCTGCATTGAAATCGGCCGCCAAGGCCAACATCAGTTAAACAACTTATTACGTATGTTATATCGCAATATGGTGTACTCACACTGTGTTCCTAATCCGTCCCTCACATCACTCACAATAAGGGCCTTGATGAGCCCGTAAGAATAAGTAAAGATGACAAACAGTCGTTTCCTGAGGAAATTTACGTCCCACGTCTAATTTGTTGAGGATAGACACTTCCTCATTCCTTGGTAATGACAACCTGAGGTGTTATCTTGCTTGTTGGACATGTATCTTATACCCATGTATTTGTATGATTCATTCTATGTTACGTAGTTTACAGAGTTACGTTAACAGTTCAGTTAGGAGGCAGTTTTCTCGATCACGCATTGGATAGCGCCTCTATCTATTGTGCTAAGAGTATCATAGGTTCGATTCTCACTCAGGATAAATATTTTGTGTGATTAACATTGTTTATTTCTAAATGGATGTATTGTATAAAACTTATTTAGTTCTATTAAGTGGCCATATAGTATTGTTTAACATTTTTTGTATATAAAAGAGAACTATCAGGTGGACCTAACTCCACGTAGTTGTGAGGTTCATCCATATATGTGGTCTACCTGAATCCGAAACGAAGTGATCAAGGTACTTACATTTATAAAATGGAATCATATGAGTGTATAATGTTCGCGAATAGTAATACGCTAACATTTTCGCAACGAGCAAACCAATACAAACTTCAGATCCCTACGCGTCTTGTAATACATGAACCCAGCGATAATGTAGCAACTCGTAAAAACCTGTTTATTAACACCCTCTGTTTCCAACATGGCGGCTCCACGTTCCGAGTTTCATAAAACACCCGCCATATTGTACCGTTGATTGTACCGGTTACTTAGGCTAATTGATTTATAGAAGCACTTGCAGCACGTAATGAACATTAAATAGGGGTTCAACCTAATCCTGGACACGGGTAACGATTTAGTTCTAAAGTTGTTAGTAAATGTCTTGGACTTTCTTTCTGAAGCTATAATAATATGAAAGACAAAAAAATATTTATTCACTACGACATAGACACAAAAAGTTACATAAATACACGAGACACAAAAATTCAATTCAAACAATGAAATATCACACATGTACAAGGACTATAAGAAGTATAATAATAATGTTTCCAAAAAAGGAACTATAATTTAATGTATTAACATTACGAAATTAAATAGACCGTAGAAGGGATTTGTGATAGATGGAAGAGATTGTAGTAGTATGCCATATAGTTATTACAGTGTTATTAATCTGCCTGGTTGGTGGTTTGAGTCTGGGGTCGGCCAAAATTTGTGTAAGTTTTTCTGTAAAGAAATTACTCAGCCCGGAGTTGGCGGGTGCAACCGCCCGTGTGTCGGAAAGCACGTTAAGCCGGTGGTCCTGCGCCCGATCTCTCATCGGTCATGTCGGATTGCCGTCTCACCGAACTATGATAGTAAGAGAACAGAGAGTGCAGTGTTTGCGCGCACACTTGTGCACTATAATATGTCCTGCGCTGATCTTAATTTAAATCGGCCGAAATAGGTAGGACGCCTTATAAATACTGCTTTATATTGTCTATATTGCATAATTAATATATGCACATTTTATTTCCTATGTTCTTCGACTGTTCATTCAGACACAAATAACTCTCAAAAATAGAGTAAAATGAGATCTACGAACTTTGCCCTTTAGTATCTAAATAAGCCCACAAGGTAATCGGGGTCAAGTTTGCTCTGTGATCTGGGGCTGAGCAACTTGATAGAATTTTTGAGGCGCCAAGCTAACCTAGAGGCTATTTATAACATGAAGGTGAAGGCTTGGAGTCTGGACCTACAAACAATCAATAGAAGGTCGAAAACCATTTTGTACAAAATAAGATTGTCTAATTCACGAACTTATTAACATCATCATCATCAGCCCATATACGTCCCCACTGCTGGGACACGGGCCTACCCTAAATCAGGGCGATAAGGTAAGGCCTTATCGCCCTGATTTAGGGTAGGCCCGTCAAAGTAAAAAAAAGTTCAAAAAGCTCAACAAACAAAGTACAACATTTTGGAGATTTTTGTAGGTCATCAATCTAAATGATGTCCTCTTTAAAATAAATAATTTACAATGAAATACTCGTATATTCACATATTTTTTTAACGAAACTAAAATCACCAAAAAAAAGCTCCGTTAAAATCCAATTTAATAAACCTAATATATTTCGAGCAGGTTTGTAGGCAGGTACTGCTTATTTTGTACATAAGATACAAATTATCCTCAGATTGTCAGACTTCATCAGTCTAGTCTCCGAGGTTCCAATTATTACAAGGTTGTCTTGCAAGTGAGTCTTCCACTTTATATAATGAGGCTAAACTCAAGATCAAACGGAGCTTCCTTGGTAGGTAATAAAATCCGTCTTTTACCAAGAGAGTAAACTCATTAATAAAAAGCTCTTACCTTGATTACCCTCTTGATTAGATGTTATGAATCTTGTTTTGATACTTCCAAAAAAAAAATGTCCACGATTTTTTATTTCCCACCTTCGATATTTAAATTAAAGTAAATATTGGTCTGGTACATACTATACACGATTTTATAATCGTGTATAGTATGTACCAGACCAATATCGCGATTATTGTCGGGAACCTCCCCTGAAATATTAATTTGTAAGTTTCATTTTAAAGCGGTATAGAGATTCAGTATGGCGTCAGATAGACAGACAGATAACAGAGTCTTAGTAAACTTCATTTTTGCTCTTCGGATACGGAACCTTAAACATCGTAAACGTGTAATATGAAAAATACGCATGCCAATCAAATTTTACAACTAAAACGGGACGAATGTTATTGTTGTTTTCATTTAAATATTAGAATAAACAACTTCTTTTTTAATTAAGAATCAATGAGCCAATATAAACGAAAGCACAACACAACACATAAAATACGAAATGCGACAAGTTCCACTCACAATTTACGAGTACACTCATACTACGGGTCCTAATTAATTTGTTTTTACGACTAGAGCCCGTATTTTCACCGGATTTTATTACCTATTACAATAATACAGTATGGAAACGCACTTTAAGTATGTAGGCTAAATACGAATGATTGTATCATTATACTATGAATATTTATCCTTATATTAATTCTCTACCTACCTAAACTTCATTATCATCATCATCAGTCCGTATAAGTCCCCACTGCTAGGGTATTACGGTACGGTCCTATCCTAAATTAGGGCCTTAGTCAACCACGATGGCCAAGTGCGGTATGGTTGACTACACAACCTTAGAAATTAGAATTTTTTCGTTACCTACACCTATTACGTACATTATATATTGGATTTTGCTATAAATATTATGTATTGTTTATATTATCTTTAGGCATGTAAACGAAAATCGTGCCATTACATTAATAAAAGATTTACGAAGAATACGAAGTACGTTGAACTCTCAAATATACTTGTATTTTTGCTTATTGAGGTAAAATGTTATTTCGATCTAAATAAATACAACCCTTTGCGAATAGATATAATCTTTTGTCTTATTATACGGAATATGGAAGAGCATTTAGATTCCAAAATACTAATTTATCGGTCCATAGGACCCGTATAGCAAAATGCGTTTGATTTGGGTAAATAACATCGGTGATAGAAGACATATCTGTACAGTATATAATCTATCTATCTATACTATAATAAAAACGTAGAGGTAAAAATTCTTGTACTTTTTTGAAAAACGCAAAAAAAACAAGTCAGGGATATGTTTTGAGAGTAGTAGAACACATCCCCATACTTAAAAAAATTTGCATCTCTGTCTGTTTGTTTGTTTGTTTCGACTGACCTCCTAAACGGCTGAACCAATTTAAATGAAAGTTTACACGAAGGTATTTTAAATTCCGGAAAAATGCATAGGATACTTTAAATCACTGACAGTTAACTGGTTCCCGTGGGATATTCAAAAAACCTAAATTTAATGACTGATCTCTGAAACTATTACACCGATTTGAATGAAATTTTGCATGGTGGTACCATACATCCCCGGTCAAGATCTTAAATACTTTTAGTCACAGAAATTCCTGTAGGATAGTTAAAAATCTAACTTTATTAGATCACGTACAAAAATGGTAAAAGTATATCGACAAAAATGAACCTTCTGACTAGGAATATACGGACTACTTTATTGAGCAAAACGTCATAGTAGGGGAGGTAAATAGCTCGATTTGCAGTTACTCAAACGACATGGAATCGGAATAGAAAGATTACGCTAAATAAGAAAAAAGTTTATTACACTTTCTTTATAAGTGGGGGGACAGCGATTAATACAAGAGGACTACCTGGTGACAAGTTGTTAAAGGAAAAAGTAATTTGACCGTATCAGTTATTCAAAGTGCATGTTAAATAACCCCTAAAAAGTGTCATTGTAACGATTTGGACCACAAAGTTATAATTAATCTTTGTGTCTGTTGAAAAACACGTAATCTTGAGATACTTCAGCGTGTTACATTTTTATGCAGGAGGTTCAAGTTGATATCGAAGTCCTGCTGTATAATAATCTGTAATTTTTTTTCTTAACCTATATCACCTCACTGCTGGGCAAAGTATCCTCCAAACTCATCTACTGCTCTCTGTCCAATGCTTGGACTTGCCAGTTCTTTGATACATGGACCAGATCGACATACCACCATTTCTTGAGTCTCCTTCGGCGAAAATCGTCTTCAGGCACGTGTCGGTAACAATTCTGGTCCATCTATTGTTCTTTATCCTCGCACATTTCACATCACATTCCCCGCCCATTGCTACATCAGTTTTGACCAACAACAATACCAGCGCGGGAGTGGATGGTGGTATATTTTATTTTTTCTTTTAATTTAATACCTACGATACTTCGCTTCATAGGTTTTTGAAAAACCTTGAGTTTTGACTTCTGATTTTCGGTGGAGGACCAAGATTGTGCCCCATGTGTTAGGATAGGCAGTATGAAAACGTCGATGAGTTTGCGGTTCAGTGATATAAAAAGATCACCCTTCATATACCGATTCATGGACCAGAAGCTTTTCCAGGCGTTGCCTGCTCTACGGATTATTTCTTTGTCCTGCCTGTTTTCGAAGGAGACTGCCTAGCCCAAGTATGTACTCCTCTATACAGGGTGTCCCAAAAAGTAGTGTCAAGCGGAAGTCCTGAGATAGAACACCCTGTGGGGCATCCGAAACACGCCCATGTATGTTCCGCGATTTTTTATAGTTTTCGAGTTATGATTATTTTTCTAAAATTTTGAGAACAACTGATCTAACCGACTAAAAATATTGTAGAGAAAAAAGTATTTGACTTTTTTGAGTAATTCTTTTTGCAAATCAATTTTCATGAGTTTTTCTTTAATGCCTAAAATACTTGTCTCCATATCTTATATGGAAAATATCAAAATTATGGTACAAACTGAAAAGTTACGTTCTGTAAATAAAGTCTTACGATTTCAACGTTAAATTTAAAATATTAGGAGGTAGCTGCATGGCTCCTAAGTAACTTTAAAAACTGCGCTAGACTCTCAGCTTTGATAATCATTAATAAAAACTGGTACTTAATGGGCTACTTTTGCTGAAATCGGACTTCAAAGACAGAGAGGTGGAAAAATCACAAAATTAGCCATTTGAATACGAAGTATTATTTGGACATTTTATTATTCCGAAAGTTAATAAGATTGTTAACAATCAAAATTATACCAGAAATGCTAAGAAATAACCACTTGAAAGTTTAATTTGTGATACTTAAAAAAATTATTAAGTTTAAAAATGGGAACTTTATTAAAAAAAAGTTATCGTTTTTGATTATTTATTGTAAAAAGTTTATAAGTAAAAGTTTATTAAAGTCCGTAAAGAAAGCAAAGTTCGTCAAGTTCGTCGTAACAAAGGTATTGCATGTGAAAACAGTGTTAACGCAATGAAACTTAAATTAAACAAAAAAAAACCATCCAAATGTTTTCATCTGAGTGTACCTGTATTAAATTTAGGTTTGTTAACAAACTGACTAACTTTCGGAATAATAAAATGTCCAAATAATACTTCGTATTCAAATGGCTAATTTTATGATTTTTCCACCTCTCTGTCTTTGTAGTCCGATTTCAGCAAAAGTAGCCCATTAAGTACCAGTTTTTATTAATGATTATCAAAGCTGAGAGTCTAGCGCAGTTTTTAAAGTTATTTAGGAGCCATGCAACTACCTCCTTATATTTTAAATTTAACGTTGAAATTGTAAGACATTATTTACAGAACGTAACTTTTAAGTTTGTACCATAATTTTGATATTTTCCATATAAGTTATGGAGACAAGTATTTTAGGCATTAAAGAAAAACTCATGAAAATTGATTTGCAAAAAGAATTACTCAAAAAAGTCAAATACTTTTTTCTCTACAATATTTTTAGTCGGTTAGGTCAGTTGTTCTCAAAATTTTAGAAAAATAATCATAACTCGAAAACTATAAAAAATCGCGGAACATACATGGGGGTGTTTCGGATGCCCCACAGGGTGTTCTATCTCAGGACTTCCGCTTGACACTACTTTTTGGGACACCCTGTATATTGCTTTACCTGCCTGTTGACTGCAATCCACCAAATCAGTGGTGCTGTTGGTCATGACCTTAGTTTTGGATCTATTCATCGTCAGTCTAACGTCGACACTTTCTGCGCTCAGTTGTTCGAGCATGAACTCAAGTTCTGTTGATGTATAAGTATTTCGACTAGGAAAATGTCATCAGCAAAGCGAAAGTTCATCAGTCGCCTATCCTCTATAGTGTAGAGGATAGGCGACTGATGAACTTTAGGAATTGGTGTAGAGTCTACATCAATTCCTATTGTTGCCTAAGAATATCATAGTGACCAGAAGATATCGGCTGTGCTTTGTTGGTAAATGATTTGGAGATTTTTTATGTATGCTGGTTCGACGTTTTGCTGAAGAAGAGAAAGCTAATTGGGTTTATGTGGGTGATACCGTCAAAGACTTTTGAAATATCCACGAAGACCAGGTACAAAAGTTTATTAAATTCGCTAAACTTCTCTTTTATCTGGTTTTCGGTATGCAGGTGGTCAGTTGTCCTATATTTGCTTGCTGGCTTGCATTGCTGGTTTGTGTTTTTCCAATTGATAGGCTGTTCGGTATTATCTGAATGTTCATATAGAGGGATATCGCTATTCTAAGCATATAAGGGGGAATTTATAAACATTCACGCAAAAATGTTGGATATTCTAAAATTCCATTTAAAAATCTTACAAGACAGAGTCTGTGTCTGATCAAGACTGCAAAACCCCCGTTGGGCTCCCCAACTATCACGTTTTTAGCTGGCAAGTCATGTCAAATATTGTCAGATTTGATATGAGTGTTTAGTTTTTGGTTAGTTCAAGAGATGTCACTGTGCTTTATTACTTCGCAATATTGCTTCAAATACTTAAAGTAATTAATAAGTTCCATTTTATTAAACTTGCGTTTTAATGTTATTATCTCATTGTTTCATTACGAGTACAATACAATCTACGAGAAATAAAGTAGCAAAGCAAATACTAATATAATTCGTCACATGGCGACACACATCCTTTATAGATACTTTAAGGCAGTGGATCGGTATCGGTGTATTTTTTACCGATTGAAGTCGTCCTGATATCAAACATCAGTTTTGTTTACTAACTACATAGGTACAGTATGTTGTTCGCAACCATTGAAACCTGTTTCTGTCAAATAAAATAAATCTTTAACGTGGTTTTATAGTTCTAAAATGCGAAAAATATTTAGTGAGTCCTAGCTACCACTCTTCTCATCTGGCTAGAGCATTGCTTGGACAAAAAAAAATATTGGGCGAGTGAATCCTCTTTTAGTTGGCCGATTTGTAATGAAAAATTTAGTATGTTGGTTGCACCTATTAATCAGTAAACAATTTTAGGTTCTTTCCTGGATATTAATCTTATAAATGACTAAGTTTAATTATATTTTCTTTTCTAATAGTTTTTATAATTTATGTGGCTTTATTTATTTTACCTGTAATTACTTTAAAAAATGCTTCCTAAAATCAAAATGCTGGCGAAAGTTACTATTCCACGCAGACGAAGTTGCGGGCACAGCTAGTTTAAATATATTAGATAGTCTACGTAGGAATCGAGTAAATGTGTTTATAATAAAGCAGGAATCATCGTGGAGAAACCTGCACACCTACGAAGACATTTTAAGGTTGTGTAGTCGACCAACCCGCAATTAGCCAGCGTGGTTGACTAAGGCCTGATCGTCCTAGTTTAGTGTAGGTCCATGCCCCAGTAGTAGGGACGTATATGAGCAGATGATGAACATATTTTCATGAATAAGGCTTACCAAATCGATACAATTAAGGAAGGATTTACATATTTCAGCTTTATTTCGGTAAACATTAAATTTGAACTAGTGATTTGAAAACGTGAAAATATTTATATGCATTAAATCTGCGGATTAGATGAGAACTGAAATTCAAAGCAGATTAAAGTTTACATTTTACGAACACATTCATATTTGTAATATATGTATAATAAACTTTACATAGTTCATATAACTTTAAAATTTGCAAAAGGCTCCGTGACTCAGTTTTCTAAGGTTGGTTACACACCAAGATAATTTACAGTTAAAAACTGGAGTTTCCAATCACACAAATAAAATAACAAATTCTGTCATAGAAATTGAACGCGAGACGTCTATTCCAAATACAGACGATCCATAATATTATTCCAATGTCTGTATGCCGTTGGATTCTCTATAAACTTAATTTATCGATAAATTAATTCATGAATACATTAGCGGAATTTCTAAGCCTAGTTATACATTGTATCTTTATTATTATATACTTCTATGTTATCTATATTATTATATTTTATTCTTTAGTAATATTATATAGCTGAATAGTTAGTTTGTTTGAACGCGCTAATCTCAAGAACTACATGTTCGAATTGAAACCGACCAATAGGAGCAAAGAACCAATGGAAAATGTCTAAAAACGGGGGGAACGCGAACGAAGCCGCTGTCACAACTAGTAGTAGCTAGTTTAGTAGTTATAAAACACAGAGTTCTAGCTTTCTGCCCGCATGAAATCATTCATCGCGTAAAATTAACATTTGTCATAGCAAAGTCGATTCGAATATGTCCTATGTCCCTGACTGTACAAAATAGTGTTGTCTTTTATTCGTTTAATTTTTTTTTCACATGTGTAACGAATTATATTATTTACTAAATATTAGTCAATCATGGTCGCGAACGACCATGCTTGGTGCAACCCAGTCGAAACGTCGGGCAGTAAGTAGCTATGTAATTTGCTACTCCTAATCTATACTAATATTATAAAGCTGAAGAGTTTTTGTTTGTTTGAAAGCGCTAATCTCAGGAACTACTGATTCGAATTAAACAAAAGTATTTTTGTGTTGGATAGACTATTTATCGATCGCTTTAGGCAATATAACATCAAGCTGCAACCAATAGGAGCAGAAACAAAGGAAAATGTGTAAAAAACGGGGGAAAACGCGGACGAAGTCTCTGGCACAGCTAGTAACTAATATTTAGTATAATGGAACGCGAAAGTCTAAAATTGTATTTAGTAATTTCGTTCAGGCGTGAATGAGCGCTAGACAGACGGAGTTACCTTTACCTTTATAAGTAAAGATTAATTAAATCACAAACTTCTGTACCTCTACATAAAATAAGTTGATTCGAGTTACTAAATCTATTTACTTTTTCAACGGGCAAAAAATAATTTTGGTTCAATATTTTTCGACTGAGATCTGTGGTTAGTGACCCAGGTTCACTAGCCACGGTTCCAAGAGTCATGGGTTCTATTCCCACCCGGGACAAATATTTGTGTAACGAACATCGGTGTTTGTTCTGGGTCTGTCTTAATTAATATATTTAAGTATATTAAATATGACGGCGCGTTCTAGTTTCACGAAACATTTCTAAAAGAATAATTTTAATTTAATTCGTTTTATTGAATTATTTTTACATTGTATGAAAATAATTGTAATTTCACATCAATTAACTAGACAAATAATTTCTGTTCATTTAAATTATTAACTAAAGAGGGACTTCCGTCCGCGTGGGCTTGCGAGCTGCGTCATCGCCACCTGCGTAATGGTATAGTGGGGCGACTGCCGCTATAAAAGAGCGCTGCACGGCTCAGTGAGTCAGTCTTACCTGAGGCGTCGCCCTGTTCGTACGCTCGCAATTCCGCATACTCTTTAGTACTTACTGTGTAGAAACTCTGTCCGAAACTTGTATTAAAGTGTTATAAAAAGTATTACGGATTATAGTTTACTTAAAGTTGCTTCCCGCCCCATGGATTCGAATGAGCGCAGTCGTGAGCTCGGAAATCCGTCATCAGAAGTCAGGATGAACCAGGAAGCGGAAACTCTCGGTGCGGGTCATGCCAGCCCCTTTATACGCACTGAACGAGACCAGTGGAAGAGTTTGTTGGAATTGCAACACAGAAATGTGCAATTAGTGAAAACAGTGCTTGAACGTCACTTCTTCACGAAAAGAAGGAGCGTCACCTCGTGTTACCCGAGTTCAACCCTGATGATCCAGAGGCAGATGCACGGGCATGGTGCACCACCGTGGACATCTGTATGAAGAAGACCTTTCAAGTGGAAGTCAGTTGATAATACTCCTGAGTCGGACCTTAAAGGGATCTGCAGCAACATGGCAAGCACAAAATAGTCATGCTGAGGTTACGTGACCAGAATTGTAAGGCCTTTTCTTAGCTCGCTTCTATACGACTGAAATGCCAGCCGCTACACTATTCAACGTGCTATTAAGCTACCCAAAGGAGGGCTAGAACATTTCATCGTCCACTTCGCAAGGAACCGAGGGTCATCACCTGTTTCGGCTGCGGCAAGCCGGGTCATCTAGCGCCACTGCGCGCAGAAGAAGACACCAGGAAACAATAAAGAATCCGAATGGAGAGTGAATATCTGCACCATCAAACCTGCTCTGACCATCTTTACAATCTGGGTGAGAAGTTTTCATTTTGTTTTGATTCTGGTTCTGAGGGCCTACCATGAGTTGGCTATCGTAAACTTACGTACGTTAAAAACCTATCGAGTTGTTTTTTTCATATGGCCGATTGTAGTTCTTCGCGTAACCACCAGCCGGCGCTGTACATGTTTTTCATAGACATATTTACGTAGTCGATATCGAGCGCGTAAGTTTTAAACTCATGGTAGCCCCACACAATGCTCTTTAATTAGACAAACGGTAACTGTATTCTTTCCCTGTAAAAGAAATTATAACTCTGTCACACTTTTAGGAATAGGAAAATCAAGTCTATATTGCGATACCCAAATTAATGCCACAGTTACAATACAGGGTTATTCGCTTGAACTATTATTTCATGTGGTCCCAGATTCTTCACTAGGAACCAGTATCTTGATAGGACGCGATTTGATTAATTTAGGTTTTTCAGTTGAGATTTTATTATTGCTATAAACTTGACTCAAATTGTAGCTCAGTGCGAGTTTGGTAAAAAAAAGTAAAAGATTTCAATAATACCAATACAGAAATTCCTTTAGACTCATTTACCGACCTAAAACAATTACTCAAAGAATACTCGTATTTCTTTGTTAAATATTTACCTACAGACAAGGTTAGCTCTCCAAGCTTGAAATAAAACTTATAGATGCCAATCGCACAGTGCCACGACGTCCATACCGTATAAGCTCTAACGAGCGAAATCTAGTACGCGATAAAATTAAAGAACTACTTGATGCAGGTGTAATTCGTGAGAGTTGCTCTCTTTTTGCAAATCCGATATTACTAGTCAAAAAGAAAGAAGGATCTGACCGCTTATGTGTGGATTTTCGCGAATTAAAATAGTAACACCGTTTCTGATGGATATCCCATACCTTTGATAGAATACAGCGTTTAGTTGGTGCTAAATACTTTACTTCATTAGACATGGCTAGTAGCTATCATCAGAGTCCCGTACATCAAGACACGATTGAGAAAACTGTGTTTTGTTACGACGGATGGCCAATTTGAATATGTCAAAATGCCTTTGCCTTTGGACTTAAAAACGCACCATCTGTTTACCAGCGAGCTATTAACAAAGCTCTCGGTAACTTATCCGAAACATTCGTAATCTGTTAAATTGATGACATCATTATACCATCCCAAACTATTTTAGGTGTATTTTTCGGATAAAGTTAGTATTGGAAATCTTGGCTAAATCTGGTATTTCTCTTCACCTAAAGAGATGTGCCTGTCTTTAAACAGAAATTGATTACCTTGGATATCATGTCTCATCAGGACAAATAAAGCCTAATCCTCGTAAAATAAATGCCTTGTGTCAACTACCACCTCCACAAACAATCACGCAATTAAGGCAATTTATTGGTCTTCTCAAATATCTACACCTCTGTACAGACTCACATCTGGGAAAGGTAATATTAAGTGGAGTCCTGAATTTGAAACCATTCGTCGGAAAATTATTTCTGTTCTCAGTGGCAAGCCCGTCCTCACTATTTTTGGTCCTCAATATCATATTGAATTGCATACTGATGCTGGTTCTGAAGGCTATGGTGCTATTCTTATACATTAAAAAAGTCTGCAAGCCTTACGTGGTTGAGTATTTTAGCAGAAGAACAACCTCTTACGAATCCAAATACCACTCGTATGAACTTGAGACATTAGCCACAGTTAATGCTATAAAACATTTTAAACATTACCCACAGGGTCGTAAGTTTATAATGTTTATAATGCGTGTTCAAATGCTGTTAAAGCAAAACTAAAACTAAAACCTCTCGTGTACACAGATGGTGGTGTTATCTACAAAGTTTCGATTTCGACATCGAATATAGACCTGGAAAGCGAATGGAATATGTAAATAATTCAAAAAAACGAGTCAACCTAACTGAAATTTAGTGACTGGTTTCAAGCAGAACAACAAAAAGACCCTGAAATAAAATCTATTATATCTAGTTTGCAAACCCATAGTCTTGAATCTGATATTAGTTGTACTCACGAAATTCAACGGGGAATTTTGCATGGAAAATAGAGAGGAACAATCGAAGCGTTTGGTTACCAATTGTTCCCAGGTCATTCAAGTAGGCAGTAATAAATCACGATCATGAAAGTATTATGGGGTTAGGATCGGGAAAGACTTTGGAAAAATTGTATTGTTATTAGTGGTTCTCACATATGAGTGAATACGATAGTAAATATGTTGAAAATTGCATCACCTGTAGGCTGTCTAAATCACATTCTGGCAAAGTATAAGCAGAATTACACCCCATCCCTAAAGTATCCACACCTTGGCATACTATCCATACTGATGTCACTGGGAAACTCAGTGGTAAAAATGACACCACAGAATATGTGTTTGTTATGATTGATGCATTCACCAGTACACAATTCTGCATCACGCACTTAATATCGATACGAACAATGCTATTCAAGCTCTCAGGTACGTTGTGTCCACACGTTTGGCGCCCCTTCTCGCGTCATAGCTGTTCAGGGTAGATGTTTTGCAAACAAAGAATTTTAACAATTTTGCGAGTCCCACAGTATTACGCTTCGTCTCATAGCCACAGGCACTAGTCGAGCCAACGGTCAAGTAGAGCGTGTGATGAGTACATTAAAAAACATTCTCACTGCTGTTGAAGTGGGAAATAATAAGTCGCGGCAAGATGCTTTGCCTGAAGTACAAGTAGCTTTAAACAGTACAATGAACCGCGTAACAAAATCAAGTCCTTTGGAGTTATTAATCGGCAAAGTAGCAAGACCTCTAGACTTATTGACCTTAGATGACGATACTAATACATTTAATATAAATTTAACGGACCTGCGACACTGTGCAGTACAAGTTATCAAAAACAGCGCCATCACCGAAAAGCAAAGGTTTGACGAAACCAAAGCAAAGCTTAGCCGTTTTAAAAATTGAAGATTTTGTCCTTTTAGAAAACCACGACCGGAATCAGAACAAATTGGATCCAAAAGGACAATGGGCAAAAATGTATGGAGCTTGGTCTATTTTTGGAGTTGAGCGGCGGTCTCCGGAATCAGTATTTCTTGCGCGGCACTATTAAACAACACTATTTATAAAAATATCGTGAGCATATTCCGGTTATTTTAGGAGATATCGAATACTTGTTGCCTTTGTATATTTCGATGATTTAATGTATTTTTTTAATATTCCTATTGTTCCTTTGTAGGACCGTTTAAGGTGATTCAAGTCCTTGAGGGTGACGGATATTTGCTAAAGGCTTTGAATTCCAATAGAACGTATAGATATGCACACGACCGACTTTGTAGTGTGCCTGATTGTTGCGTTCCGTTGGAATTAAAGGCAAATTTGAAGATATTAGGAAATGCCGTTGACGGCGAGAGTAAGAAATTTGAAGTGACAAAATCTGTGTGACCAAATCTGTTATACAGTCTGTGTGACAAAAAGTCTGTGTGACAAATAGTCTGTGTGACAAAAAGTCTATGTGACAAATAGTCTGTGTGACAAAAAGTCTGTGTGACAAATAGTCTGTGTGACAAATAGTCAGTGTGACAAATAGTCTGTGTGACAAATAGTCTGTGTGACAAATAGTCTGTGTGACAAATGGTCTGTGTGACAAATAGTCTGTGTGACAAA
Organism: Maruca vitrata; assembly: GCA_039566165.1. Taxonomy (NCBI): domain Eukaryota; kingdom Metazoa; phylum Arthropoda; class Insecta; order Lepidoptera; family Crambidae; genus Maruca; species Maruca vitrata. The sequence continues at coordinate 4,892,975 of CM076916.1, read as the reverse complement.
TAGTCTGTGTGACAAAGAGTCTGTGTGACAAATGGTCTGTGTGACAAATGGTCTGTGTGACAAATAGTCTGTGTGACAAATGGTCTGTGTGACAAACGGTCTGTGTGACAAACAGTCTGTGTGACAAACAGTCTGTGTAATCACAACTCTGCGTGACAACATAAGGCCAGAATGGCCGAGCTTGTTTAAGGAAATAACCATACTTTGTACTTTATTTGTTTCCTTTACAGAGTCTGATGTTGAGGAGACACACGAGGACGTGTGAAGGTGCAGGACGGCCGTGACGGCGCGTTCTAGTTTCACGAAACATTTCTAAAAGAATAATTTTAATTTAATTCGTTTTATTGAATTATTTTTACATTGTATGAAAATAATTGTAATTTCACATCAATTAACTAGACAAATAATTTCTGTTCATTTAAATTATTAACTAAAGAGGGACTTCCGTCCGCGTGGGCTTGCGAGCTGCGTCATCGCCACCTGCGTAATGGTATAGTGGGGCGACTGCCGCTATAAAAGAGCGCTGCACGGCTCAGTGAGTCAGTCTTACCTGAGGCGTCGCCCTGTTCGTACGCTCGCAATTCCGCATACTCTTTAGTACTTACTGTGTAGAAACTCTGTCCGAAACTTGTATTAAAGTGTTATAAAAAGTATTACGGATTATAGTTTACTTAAAGTTGCTTCCCGCCCCATGGATTCGAATGAGCGCAGTCGTGAGCTCGGAAATCCGTCAAATATATTTATTTAGTAAAAAAATATTGAATCGATAGATTGCAGCGACGTGCTATCCGTATTGTCGGTGATGTAGAGGTGTCCGAAACCCTAGAGCCTCTACAACTACGTAGAGACATTGCCGGTCTAAGTGTTCTCTACCGTCTCTATAATGGGGAATGCTCTGAAGAGCTATTTCAGCTAGTCCCTCCCTCCCCTTTCCACTCCCGAACGACACGTGCTGGACAGCGCTGCCATCCACATACAATGCAGGCGCTGGTGGCTCGGACTAAGAGGTTTAGTTCCTCTTTTCTGCCCCGTGCCATTAAGGCATGGAATGCCCTTCCAGCTCATGTTTTCCCTCCCTCCTATGATCCCGGGCTCTTCAGGCGGGGCGTGAAACGGCATTTAAGCAGGCCTTCAGGGTGAGTGCGACAGGCTCAATATGATCTATTGTGCCTGTCGACCTCATATTTGGATCTCACTCCCGCTTACCATCAGGTGGAGTGAGTTCATCTTTGTTGCCTATAATAAAAAAAAAATTAATACAAAACTAATAAACACCCATACGCAGAATAAACACATTATGTTTATTTCGATAAAGTCATCGGTCATCTGACCCCAAACTAAGCAGAGCTCGTACTATACATAAGCACATAGCATAAAACAAAGTCGCTTCCCTTATCTGTCTCTCCGTATGTATGCTTAAATCTTTAAAACTACACAACGGATTTTGATGCGGTGTTTTTAATAGATAGAGGGATTTAAGAGGAAGGTTTTTTGTATTATATACCCGAAGCGAAGAGGGCCACTAGTACGAGAATATTTTATAAATACATACATAAATATATAATCACACCCAGACACGGAACAAACATCGATGTTCATCACGTTTTCCCGAGTGGAATCGAATCGACGACTTTTGGAGAGTCTTGAATGGAAATTGAACAGCGATTTTCCCCAGGGACGGAAAAGCATCTTTACGACCCCTTGTTCCCGAAGCTGCTATATTAAGCAATCCCTGAAGTCATTCCTGGAACTCGAAGTATTGGTTTTAAATCTGTTGATATTTTTTTTTTACAACGTTACATAGTAGTCCAGTCAAATTAGGTAAAAATCTCGGAATTCGAGATACCCAGCTGTAAGTCTGTAAATACTTGGATATTGACCCCCTAAAAGTGGTCTCAAAACCTACATATGGTAGGGTGTACGCAACTATTAAATTTTCTGGGACAAATGTCACAAATATCAGTTTTATGAACTTTTGAGCAAAACGGGAAATTTTATCATAAAAGTGTGTAGGAGAAAATTACTCATCATCTATTTATCTATAAAAATTGTCTGTACGTTTTATTCCTAAGATTCACCATTTCAAAAATACAGCGATGTCAATAGTTGAAAAAGTTGTATTTTCAAAAGCTTCCAGACCCCCGCGGGATTGTGCTAGACAGTCAAAATTTTCACGACTGATGTATTTCAGTAGCCTCTATAACATCTAATACTAGAAAAAGCTTAAAACCAATGTTTAAGTTGGTTCTCATACAAAAACGATGGTTTTTTTTTTCTCACCGTTGGCCGGTTTTTAACGTGGTTACCCCAGTAAACCTCTTCCAGACGACACCTTTTATACATGAAGAACACGTTGTTTATATGGAAGCCTAGTTAAATAATTGTTTTGTGTTGTTTTCAGTATTCAGAAGATTTAAGATTTCTGCGTTTCATTATATTAAATTTGGTTAATATGGATCTTCACGTTCATAATAGAGTTAGTTGGACAATTAACATTTTTAACATGTTTTTTTTTCAGTTATACTTCAAACAGAAATTCTAATAATTGGTTATTTCGTACTTTTTAACCCATAATAAGCAGTTTAATTGTACGGAAACGCGAAAGACTTATAACTAAAAACAACATAAAACGATTATTTAAGGGGCTCCCATAAGAACAACGTGTACTTCATGTATAAAAGGTGTCGTCTGGAAGAGGTTTACTGGGGTAACCACGTTAAAAACTGGCCAACGGTGAGAAAAAAAAACCATCGTTTTTGTATGAGAACCAACTTAAACATTGGTTTTAAGCTTTTTCTAGTATTAGATGTTATAGAGGCTACTGAAATACATCAGTCGTGAAAATTTTGACTGTCTAGCACAATCCCACGGGGGTCTGGAAGCTTTTGAAAATACAACTTTTTCAACTATTTACATCGCTGTATCTCTGAAATGGTGAATCTTAGGAATAAAACGTACAGACAATTTTTATAGATAAATAGATGATAAGTATTTTTTTTCTACACACTTTTATGATAAAACATCCCGTTTCGCTCAAAAGTTCATAAAACTGATATTTGTGACATTTGTCCCTGAAAATTTAATAGTTGCGTACACCCTACCATATGTAGGTTTTGAGACCACTTTTAGGGGGTCAATATCCAAGTATTTACAGACTTACAGCTGGGTATCTCGAATTCCGAGATTCTTACCTAATTTAAGCTTAATTGACTGGACTATTGGGCTTATCCCGTGGTAAGTAGCTTAAGCACTTGTGTCACGGAAATCAGGATCAACAGTGGATACACAAATAAACTTAAATATATTTAATAATACCTCCAGACACGGAACAAACACCGATGTTCGTCACACAAATATTTGTCCCGAGTGGGAATCGAACCCACGACTCTTGGAACCGTAGATTATGAACCTGAGTCACTAACCACTGTTCCACCGAGCCAGTCAATTCAGCCAGTCAAAATAGTCAGAGTTGATACGACTTTGCCTTTTGTATTTTATAGGAACGTAGATACACATTTATGTCTAGGTCAACGATTTTGCCTTCAGACTTAGTTACAGGTGGAATATTGTTATTTATATCGCAAAGTACCTATTAACAGAAAATCTATCCTGTTAAACTTTAAACTGTCATGCTTACACGCATTAGAAAACTGAAAATGTCAGGGGTATATACGAGCATAGTATACCATGTTATATTATAGAGTTCCTGTTATTTCGGCGATATGTTGCAAGCACGTGTCAATTGCAACAGAACTGAAATATGAAGAACCTGATAAAATAAGGAAATAGTGTTCTTCCAGCTCTGGTTTTCCCTCCCTCCTTTGATCCCGGGCTGTTTAGGCGGGGCGTGAAACGGCATTTAAGCAGGCCTCCATGGTGAGTGCGACAGGCTCAATATGGTCTATTGTACCTGTCGACCTCATATTTGGATCTCACTCCCGCTTACCATCAGGTGGAGTGAGTTCATCTTGATAGTCCACTTTAAAAAATATCGTTTTCTGCTTCTGTTCCGTTTTTCTGGTAATCCATTCGCGGAGCATAAACTGTTATACACGATTGTGTGATGCAAATAGATTTTGGTAAACATGTCTCATTATCATACATATAGTTAGTCAGAGTATCCACTTGTGAATGGCTAAAGCTGATTTGCGGCAACACACATGCCCTTGGGATTTTAAAAATAACTCGCAAACTCAAGTTGTGATCTGTTATTGACCCAGTTATAAACCATGAATATTTAAAGGTCTATTTATGGTTTTGCTGTGGGATAAATACGTTTTGAAATAAATTAAATCTAGGTTTGCTAACCATTACTGAGGAAAACTTACTGAAGGAAATTGTGATAACTGTATCCAATCAATTAGAGTGCCATAGTGCCATATCTGGAATCAGACACAAAAATATCTTTGAAGGTAATTCGGGCTTTGAATTAATCAAGAAATTTTAAACGAAGTTGTGATTCTAGGCTGCTCTGAATAACCATTCGACCAAGGCTTGGTGAAATTAATTGACATCCCAGATGAGAGAGGTAGATTGAGACTTTTTGAAGGCAAGGAAAACATTTTGTATAGAAATTAATTATAGTAGTCTAGAGTAACCTATTTTTAAGAGATAATCTTTGTAGCTGCATTATTGCCACACTTTATGTCAAATATTTGCAGGGTACGAACATGCAATTCGTAATTTCGTAATAATTGCAAGGTGGATACAAATCCTATTTTAGCTTTATATAACTCAACTCCTCACCTTGATACCACATTTAAACAACCACGACAGAGCGGTTTCAGTAATTTTGTAGATGTTTATATTTTCTTTCGCTAAGAGTCAGAAAAGTACAATAAATTTGACAACTACGTCTTTTTGCACAACCCAAAAATGCCCAGCAGAAACCCACACCTACATTAACAAATTGCGTTGTCTACTCGATACTACAAACCTATACTGTTAATGGATGCTTCGAGTATAGTACTTAACATAACTTCTCATAATAGGCAATCTGCTAGATACAATGCGTGTTTGTGTCATCTGATACGCTCGCTAATGACAGCATCGCGTAACCTATTAGTTCATGACGGTACACCAATATCCATACATAAGGTCTCATTAGCCGGGATTACACCTGGGCCATACTCCCTGCATTATGCATAAGGCTCAAGATAATTCGCTGATTTACATGAAATGTTCACAAATCAATATTGTCATATGAGAAAATTTTAAATCTTCAGGATATTTACCTAAATGGTTTTATTTGAATGAGCTCGCGTTGTTTCAGTTAGACATATTCAGTTTTCTATTATTGTCCCCACTAATATTAAAAATGCAGAAATAGCTATCTGTCTTAATTAAGATAACTCTCTAATTCAAAATAACGTGAACAGGTGTTTTATTCGAAAAAAAATATATAGGAACAATTTTGTAGGAAAATTACCTAAAATATATTTTCACACTTTTGACACAATACCGTACAGGTACCGTGGGTTCGAGTCCCCGTTCAGACACAATCGGAAATGAGTAGTAAAAATTTTAAATGTTTTTTTTAGCCCTGCAAATAATCATATGAAAATGTCGCTCCTGTTGGTCCCTAAGCAAAATTATAATCATAGGGTATATATGTTATAGGCAATGTGTATAATCCGGTATTGTATAGATTACCTAGGTATTCTATACAATGCCTAAAACGTTCAGGCAATGTGTATAATACGATTAATTTCACACATTGCCTAGGTATTGTATAAAATGCCCGAAGTGCATCAGGTAATGTGTATAATGAACGACCACGGGGTTTTATTTATTATTCAGACAGAGTAATATCAAGTTCAAAATGTTGATTTTGAACGGGTTAATAAAACTTAACCTCGGTATATTTTGAATAATATGTTAGGTATTATTGCTTTGCGTAGAGGGGTTAGTTAGCATTGGTTTTTTGTCCGTCCGTAAACCCATGAATTGTCCGTCCGTTTATCTGTCACCAGGCTTTAACTTAAGAACAGTGATAGGTAGATATGTAGTTGCAATTTGTTGATCATAAACATACAGGTTTCTGGACAAACCCGATTTCAGGACAAACTCGTTTGGCCATATACACCGTGAAATTTAAGTGGTTGTTTTCCCGCATTAAAATGATTCTATCTTAGTAGCACAATATATTTGTGCAGTTCGTTTTTATTAAAATCAATAAATGCCAGTTTAACGAAAGGTTTAACCGAAACTCGGAAGCACGTTCGAACCGCTTTATTACTTAGGGCGTAGAGATTCTTTAGCTTTTCATGCGGCAAGCTGTACCTGATTACGTCACATCTTATAAAAGAACGATAGCTTCTTTCGTTTTCGAGTTGAAAAATTCTTATTTTAAAATTTTTGAAAAATACTTGAACACATATGTGACCAACACTCTCTACGCAAAAAATACGGTATACCAACCGATAAAATGAAATATGTTTAATCAGCGCTATCTGCTTGTGACAGTTAAAATTAGGATAAGCTCTAACCTTCCTACCTATACCTATCTAAACTAATGTACCTATCTAACTAACCAAATTAGGGATAAGAAAAATCGATTAAATACATTACCTAAGCTTCAACCGGCATTCTATACAATGCCCAGGTATTCTATACATTTCCTAGGTAAAGTGTAAAATATATCAAACATTGAGTGTCATTTCATACATTGCCTAAGCAACCTCGGCATTCTATACATTTCCTAGGCATTGTATAGAATGCCTGCATTATACACATTGCCTATAACATATATACATAGGACCTACAGACCTACAGAGCCTACAGAGTCCATACCCATAACTATAGGTATAACCACTAGCATGTTTTACGAGACCATTGTCGGTTCAACCCTCGCGTGCCCTACACCGAGTAGCGTGACGCGTTGCCAGTTATCATTCTTCTTTCCTTGCGTTAATGAAAGACAAGAAAAAACATCTGACATTTTTAATTTCTAAGTTTGCATAAGACTGTATATAGTAACTTAATTATGATAGCATATGATATGACGCAGGACACATTTTTATATGATGAACAGTCAACAAATGGTCGGATGAAACACTTTGGATGAACATCATATGAATGTTCGTCTCGTCCCGTTTTACCGTTTTTATGCCGTGTTCATAAGCATTTAATAAAGCAAGAATGAAAAGTAAAGTCGCCAACAAAAAAGCATCCTTTGTGTACGTTGTCTCAATGTAACTCAACTCATGTTTAACTGATGTAAACGTTTGTTCATCAAGTAAACGCTTTATTCTTTTGCCCTTAGACCGTGGAACATGGAGACCAGAACGGATGATGACGAGGCCCCGACGGACCCGGCCGCGAGGAAGCTTACACACCATGACTACACTGAACAGGATTTTGAAGGTAAGTTCATATGGAACAAAACTAGCTCGTGACATGTAAATGCAGGGCCGTCTTAAGCCTATTCTGCACCGGGGTGCACCGTAGCACGCGACCTTTTTTTTAGGCAGGACAGGGAGCGGATGGGCTCTCACATGAAAAGGCGCCCCGGGGCACATGAAAACGTACCCCTTGCACCCCCTGGTAAAGACGGCCCTGTGTAAATGATTAGATATCAGGCACTGGACCACCGGTTTTACGTGGTTTCTGAACATGAACGTCCTCCCCTCAAGTTCCTGACTTCGAGCCGAAATATTTTTTAGCACAAAAACTCACACCGATTTGGGGCGCGAACCCGGAAATCTGTCCGTTTTAATATAGTTGTTGTCACTCTTAGACGCTCGAGGCAGTTTAGTATACTGACATGTAACATATTGTACCTAATAACGGACAACATCTAGACATGACAAAAGAATATCTACCAACTGGTCTCCTTGGACTCTACACATACTATGTACCTACGAGCCCTAAATGATAGAGGCTCTTCAGTACACTTACATAAGGGTCAATAGTGGAGCGTATAAACACCCTTGTCTCAAGCCCCAGTTTCTACTACCTGTCCTTTTTCCAGTTCTTCTTATCGTATGGTTGATGAATAACCTGGTGCCAGAGTTTAAACCACCCGTTGGCCTCTGACATGGCTTCACACACCATTGAAAAATCTCTCAGGTGTGCTGGTTTCCTCACAATGTTTTCCTTCACCGTTAAAGCGTCGAATGATAGTACATATGAATTTCAAATTTGAAAAACACATTGGTACCTGGCGGAGTTTGAACTGGCGACCCCTCGCATGGCAAGCAACGGCCTTAACAATCGGCCATCGACGCTTTTTCCAGTTAATCCAGGGACATTCAAGACTTCTTACCACTACAATCAGTGTCGTGGAATTAATTATCTCGCTTATCTAATAGACGGTAGTTGCGGACTTAATCTGACTTAATCTTTAATCAACGTTCTAGCTGAGGAATTGTATCAGCAATCCCAGGTCTTAAACCTGGGAAAAGCCTTCCCTGGAATATTACGCTACTGGCGGCAACCGCAACTTTGTACGCGTTATTTTATTATAGTATATTTTGTATAATATACAATATATCTTTATGAAATTTATCGTATGTATTATCCTGATATGCAAGTTATATTATTGTGATGTTTCAGTAGCTTTTGCGTGAATGAGTGACACCATTTGAAAGAAAAGAAAAAAAAAGAAAATTGTTTGTTTAGTATCATATCGGACATAGATTAGAAGAATTAGTAGCCTCGATATCAAATGTTAACGATCCAACTCAGTCTATACTTTTTTAACGCCTAGCCCAAAACGAACATGACCCAGACCACCACACTGGATATTGTTATTTATATAAGGAAAAGCACAATAAAACTGTTCTCTGACTTCCCAATAATTGTACACAAATTCCCGAAGAGTCCTGAAAGTAGGTCAAAGGGAGCCCCCTTTACAGAAGACTGAGGGTGCCGAATCGCACGGTCTCGTCTCAAATCACACTTAAAACCACTCTATTTGCACCTGTAATAAAGGTCATTTTTCTATGATTTCATAGTAATGTTATGAACACGGTCCCGAATCTTCGTAATCAAGATCGATCGTCAGTTGTCCCCGACTGTATTCGATATAAAGGGATTCGTAGTTGTAATTAAAAAGCCCTAGAAATATTCAATTTTGTTAGTCTTTTTAATGTAATGCTGTACTATTTCATATGGCTTTGAAGACGACGTCTTTTTAATGTAATGCTATACTATGTCATATGGCTTTGAAGACGATGTTAGTGATAATTACAACTTACAACTCTAAATCCGCAGAATCAGTTTTATTTCAAATGAAAAAATCACTCTCTGCCTGTTTGGTGGTCTGGTAGAGGCTGAAAGGACATAGTCCAATTTTAACCGATTTCGATACACAAGAGTGATGTTTCACGTGATTAACGCGGGTGGAAAGCTAGTATTTAATAATTGTTTGACTCACAAAATGAACACATCTTTTAACCTTTATAATTCTTAAAAAGTTTGGTTCTTTATAACATTTTCTTCTGATATTATCCCAATTGAACTCACTGTCCCGTCTTCTGTCGTTCCGCAATCTCACGCGATGTAAATTCGTCGAAATTGCTTCTAATTTGAATACATTCCCTCAGATTGTGAATACCTCCACAAACATAATGGGATGATCAACTTAATGAGATAACGAAGCAAATTTACAATTCCGAGTACCTTCTGTCTAAATTAATGGCGTATATGGTACCTTTTGTCTAATAAACTCGGCTGTCTTTTATTTGTCAGCGGTTTTTACGAGTAATGTAGCTTCAGATGGATGGTATATTAATGGAAGAGATGTATGGACGTAAGATATATATTTGATACAAAATTTCATTACGTAAAAGTTAGTAGAGCTATATCTAACTATGACACAAAAATATACGTTTAATGTGTTGCTCAAATCAAATCTGCCTAATTCCCTTTTGTTGTGTTCGTTATGTCAGAAGAAGGAACGAAATAATTAGAAAATTTCTCGAATAGGAATAAAAAAGTATTGGCGCTATGAACTTAGCCGGGACCACTAGTATCTTATTAAAGTAACTACCGTCTTCATCATCAGCCCAAATATGTCCCCACTACTGGGGCTCGGGCCTACCCTAAACTAGGGCAATCAAGCCTTAATCAACCACCCTGGTGCGGGTTGAATTGTACATATGGATTTCAAATTTGAAAAACATAATGGTACGTTTTACGTTAAAAGCGTCGATGGCCGAGTGTTTAAAGTCGTCGCTTGACATGCGAGAGGTCGCCAGTTCAAACCCCGCCATGTACCAGTGTTTTTCAAATTTGAAACTCATATGTCATATCATATGTAGAATTATTCGGCGATTTAACGATGAAGGTAAACATCGTGAGGAAACCTGCATACCTAAGAAGGAATTCTAAGGGTGTGTAGTCGACCAACCCGCACTTGGCCAGCGCTATCGACTAAGGCCTTATCGCCCTAGTTTAGGAAAGGCCCGGGACCCAGCAGTGGGGACGTATATGGGCTAATGATGATGATGATGAATGGTACGTTGCGGGTTTGAACTGGCGACCTCTCGCATGGCAAGTTACGACATTAACCACTCGACCATCGACGCTTTTAAATATAAAGGATTTAATTGAAACTTGATTAAAGTCCTATCAAGTTACATAACACAGGGCGACTTGAACAAGACAAATCTTTTCAAATTCCACTTTCAAGGAAAGTTAATTAAATTTTTTCGGCTTAGTGTGTAAAGTTCAAAGCTTTGCGCTCCGTGAGCTTTTGCCACCCCGGAGGGTATTAAACGAGTCATAATACGAAAATGTACGTATTGAACTAGACAAAATAAGACGGCTTGAGGGCGTATTGGATGCCCCTGTCTCTTGCGTCAAAAGTCGTGGGTTCGATTTCTACTCTATGTGTGATATACATCGGTGTTTGTTTCGTGTTTTTCACTACATATTTGTGTATATTACTGTTGTTTGTCAGGCAACACAAGTGATTAAGCTACTGACCACGAGAACTGATCAATGTATGTGAATTTGTGTAGTACCTATAGCTGGACAAGGATCCAAACCTGTCTTTTCTTTAAATAAATAAATATTACCTACACAATATCACAAACATTGACTGATCCCGTGGTACCTAAGTAGCTTAAGCACTCGCGTGTTACAGATATCAGAATCTACAGTGGATACACAAATATACTTAAATTTACTTAATACCCAGACACAGAACAAACGGATGGGAATCGAAGTCACGACTCTAGGAACCGTTACCAGTGAACGTGGGTCACTAACCGCGTTCCATCAAGCTAGTCTCTATCTATTTATTAACTTTCATAAAATGTGCGCAATAGAAATATCTGTAAACCTCTGTCACAACCCTGCGCCAAGCGTAGCCGCCGGCAGTTCGGAAGTGTCTTTTTTGAAACGCGTTACTGTCTGAAAGCTATGATTATTACGGCTGACAATGGAACAAAACATGCCCCAGTTCTGCCTGCAATGCTATCACTGCGGAACGTTTCTAGCTGTATTGCACATGCAGCTCTTTGCAAACCAAAACTGATATGAACGGTTGAAAAAATTGCTTCGCCACTTCCTTGTTTGAAGTGGGAACACGTATTCAATTTGACTCTACACTATAGCAATGGGAGAGATATTTGTGACGCTATAGCACTAAACAATATATGTACGTATAACACTTAAGAGTTTGTATTTGTAAATTTAAACTGTACTTAATACAACCAAGGTTTTTATACACCGGTCTATTCTTGTGTTATCCTGAGAAATTACGACTGCTTTTACTTTATACTCGTAATACTTATTAATAAGCATTTAACACTAAATTGTCTTACTTATTATTCCTCCTAATTTAAATAAAAATACTAATGAAAACTGACCAGAGTTTTGCACATTCAAAATCCGTTGCGTATTTTTAAAGATTTAAGTATTACAGACAGACGCGGGAAGCGACTTTGCTTTAAACTATGTACTGATTATGAAATGAAAGGCACAAGTAGGTACGTCCTCTTATGATTTGTAAAAAAAATATATGGAATTACTAAAATGTCTCAGAGTAGGCCTTGTAATTATTATAAACTTAGTTACTTAGTACGTATATTAGTGGGAAACCCAGCAAACATATAGGCCGACATACGATTCTAGCTTCCACCGGTCTACCTCTTATCCCATCTCAATATCCACAAATCAGTATTATATGCAGTGGGTATAAGACCTATTAGTGATAGATCTTTAGCCCTTTCAAAGAACCCTTGACCAATTCCCCTTCATATTCACTGAACGTGACATAATAGCTACCTAAGTCTTGGGATGAATAATTCATTCGCCGCGAAATGAATTCACGCGGATCATTATTATGTACTTAGACTGTTTGTTGGGAAATGTTAACGCGCTAACCGAATGCTGGAATGATAAAGAAATATTCTATTTCTGCTTGGACGATTGAAAAGATCCAAATTGGGGAATTCGTTAGAGAGAACATATTTAGATTTTTTTCGTTACATTTGACATTCATTAAGCAGGAGTAACAGCCCCTTCTTTAATGTATTATATACGATTGATATATTCACTTATTTATGAATATGAAAGTTCTATAAATCTATCTAATGTTAATGATATATTTTACTGTTCGTCCAATTTTTGTAACTTTATTATCAAATTAGTCCAATTGTTTATCAAAAGATAAAATAATGAAACCCTTATAATATAAACATAAATGGAACGACTGAGATTGTCAGATCAACCATTTACATACATACCTATAATTAAGTCAGCACTTAGCATAAGTACCAAATAGTTTTAGGCATCAGTTTTTTTGTAGTGTATGTCTTGTTGGTTGTCCTAATAAATAAAATAAAATGAAATACATAAAATCACGCCTTTTTCCATTTCCAATCAACCATTTGGCAACTCCTATTAAGATTAATGCATCGATTATAAACCCACAACTTTGCTGGGAGAGGAGTAACTTTGCGGTAACCGGATTAACTTAATATCGTAAACTATTGCTCTCTTAGCACCTCAAGTTTTGAAGCTTCTTGAGGGAAAACATAGAACTGTTTACCGTAGCTAATATTGCAGTAACCCGCACTTGGCCAGCGTGGTTGACTAAGGCCTTATCGCCCTAGTTTAGGGTAGGTCCGTGCCCCAGCAGTGGGGACGTATATGGGCTGATGATGATGATTATTGCAGTACTCTTCAAAACCTGTTTGTAATCAAGTAGGTATTTAATCTAAGTTGTAAATATACGAATATGTACGTGTAATCTTTTAAGGTATGATGACAACAAAGCTACATATTTGATTCCTCTATATAATTATGTAGGTCAGATATCGTAATCAGAATTTTTCCTATTAAAATGAAATATATGAATGGTAATAAGATTTTCTTTAAAGAAACAATAGGTATTTAATAAAGAATATTTGCGATAAACACTAAACACGCAGGTACTACCACTCGTACATGCAACATAAAATTCATTTTAAAAAATTCATCACAAACAGTTCAAATCATGTTGACGCTTAATGTAGCAAGTAATTCTTCTTGGCTTTATTAAATCTGTCTTGTTTCCGTCGACGATCAATCATAATTCCAAAATAAAAGTATGCACGTGGAAGCAAGCCGGTATAAAGCGATGAAAAAACCATAAACGAAATTCTTCGTTTTTCGCGGGAACAAGACTAATATTTCATCTGTTACAGCTCGAGATATCGGGATCCAATGTTCACATTTTAAATTTTACTCGCTGTTCATAAAATGAGGATTACATTTTGTAGCTTTCTGCTATTAAAAGTCACATTTTTACTGTCTATTTCAGTGAATCCTACACATTAGATTTAATACTTTCACTAGTATTACTTGCGTAATATAAGATATTTAACATTAATATCTGGAGCGAGTTATTTCGAACAGTTTACAAAGTTACAAACTTACGTTACAAAAGGATTTTTGATTTTTTGTTTCAATTAGATATAACAACACTCATGAGTAAGTTGAACACATTTATTGCTATGAAACAACATAAGAGGGGTGCGTAATCGCTACTGAATCTACCATATACAAAAAATATATATATAAAAATTGACACAACAGAAATATTCGTTAAAAAGTATAATGGGTTTGCCAAACACGCGAAATAGAGTGACGTAACAAATTTGACGCATACGAACATCAGCCGAATATATGCGGTACATTGACGAAGTTAAATTGAATCGTATTGGTAAGCGACATTTTATTAGATTTTTGAAATATGGAGCAACAAAATCGAATAAATCTTCACTTGGTGAAGCCAGAAAGACTACGTCGTACTAATGGTTTCCAGTTGCGAACAACTTCCAAGATTGACTAAGTGTGAATGGCTAAATAATGCAATTGCTACAATTAATCACCATGGTCAGGTTTTTACAGAGTTCTGGACCTCGAAAACGGATCACTTAGTTGTTCGATTGTCTGTCTGTTAAGATCCTTTTTCTCAACCAATGGTGGAGGTATCAAGCTGAAAATTATATCAAACTCAGGCCTACAATCACTTAGAGCTGTTGACTTAGAATCTTAAAATTTAGCATGATATAAGTCTTATCGCATTTATGAAGGAAAAATTACGAAAATTAGTATAAAAAAATAAGGCGTCCGACCGATTTCAGCCACGGCCGATCTCAATTGAGATCAGCCAAGTGCGCTGGACATATGTATTAAAGTGCACAAGTGTGCGCGCCAACACAAGTGCACTCTCTATTCCCTTATTCTCATAATTCGGTGAGACGGCAATCCGACATGACCGATGAGAGATCGGGCGCAGGACCACAGGCTTAACGTGCTTTCCGAGGCACGGGCGTTCAACCGCCAACTTCCTAACTCCGGGCTGAGTAATTTCATTACAGAAAAACTCACACAAATTTTGCCCGACCACAGATTTGAACCGGGGACCTCTCGGTCCTTACGCAGCGCTTGCTACCAATAGACCAACGAGGCAGTAAAATTAGAAGTCATATTATGACTACGCACGCACTTCTAATTTTTTTAAATTATTCAGTTTGTACAGACCTCTAACCGCGCGAGTCCGACTCGCACTTGGCTTATTTTTTCTTTTCGTGGACACAAACCATTTAAGTTCCTGGAACATCCAAAACCTAATCTCAAATTTAACC
This sequence comes from Maruca vitrata, assembly GCA_039566165.1. Lineage (NCBI taxonomy): Eukaryota > Metazoa > Arthropoda > Insecta > Lepidoptera > Crambidae > Maruca > Maruca vitrata. The sequence goes on along the minus strand of CM076916.1, from coordinate 4,877,889 downwards.
ATTTCAGTCAACAAACTTTTAATCAGATTTGACACAAACAGGATAAAACTGCTTTGAACATTACGTGTGGAGCGACTTACGAAGTTAGAGTCCAATTAATCTAGTTACGCCGGCCGATATTGAAATCGCATCGATTCTGCTAATCAAGTAAATGGTTTCGCTTTTCGCCGGAATTCTTTACTTGGCAACTAATCAGGAGTACTGAATGTAGTAGGTATTAAACAGAATCGAAACATCACTAAATTCTCTAACCAACCACATTTCCTTTTGAGGTCCGAAAGCCTACAAGCTAGGTTTACCCTATCCCTAACTAATCACATTAATATTATAGCGAAAGTTTTCCAGAATACCTAAGCATTCTAGATACTCACTCAGTCCCGATAGGTACTCCAACTTTCTACAACACAAAATCTAAATTACCTGTTAAAGTACGAAGCTATAGGTTGGTACATAGTAGTTGTAGTGTACCTATATCCAATAGGTTATATTGTGCATTTTGACCTTATGGTCACTTAATATCAGGTAGAGTGACGTCATAGATCTCAGAATATATAAAAGGCTACATTTTGACTAGATGTACGTACGTAGGTAAGCCTTCTGCATATCTTAGGTAACTCTTGAACTGTAAATATTTTGCTGTGAGCGGCGGAGGCCATCTCGACCTCAATATAGCGTTTCTCTTTCAGCCAAGTAGATGCGAAAGTAGTTTGAGACAGCACTTTTATGTGAAGCTAAGATTCAAAATTGGACAACATTTTCGGAAACCTTTTTGTCAGATAATGGAGAATGTTAACGATTTTAGGTAATTAAGTAACATTTATATATTTATAACGTATTTGATAATATGAATCGACATGTGTAATTCGTTTCGACCTACAACCAAAATTGAAAAAGTCGTATAACTTTTTCAATTTTGGTTGTTTTGGTTTAAAGTAAACGGTCAGACTTTTGCACTTTTCTTACAAAATGAACGTAGTGATATGACGTCACACCACAACATGCAGTACATTGCAAAAAACATTTTTCATACTTTCACGTACAAATTTATATATTTTTTGCAATTCAAATCTGTAGTTCGTGAGATTAGCGCGTTACATACAAACTTTTCAGCTTTATAATATTAGTATAGATATTAGTAAAGACTGTTCTCTAGCATTATTCTTTATTATCTATATCAATACTCTCAATAGTGTTCCCTTGTGCAGCGCCGAAGTAGACCGCTAAATACCTACTAATGAAGTTGTAAATAGTAACAAAAAGAACGATCGCGTCAATTGAGCAAATAAAAGAATAAATACACAAGATATTAACCCCAAACGTTCCCAAATGGCATATTTTTCGCGAATGAGACACCTAAATACATACAATCGATCGGATCGCTCCTCGTGGAATCCCTTCAAGAGACGTGCCCGGAATATTCGATGTGCTCCCTAGAACAAATGGGATATTGTTTTCTCCGTATAAAGGTTTACATTGGTACTTAGGACCTAAACTCGTTGCCTAAAATGCCTCGTTGGTCTATTGGTAGCAAGTGCTGCGTTAGGACCGAGAGGTCCCCGGTTCGAATCCGGGGTCGGGCAAAATTTGTGTGAGTTTTTCTGTAATGAAATTACTCAGCCCGGAGTTAGGAAGTTGGCGGTTGAACGCCCGTGCCTCGGAAAGCACGTTAAGCCGGTGGTCCTGCGCCCGATCTCTCATCGGTCATGTCGGATTACCGTCTCACCGAATTATGAGAGTAAGGGAATAGAGAGTGCACTTGTGTTTGCGCGCACACTTGTGCACTATAATATGTCCTGCGCAATTGGCTGATCTCAATTGAGATCGGCCGCCATGGCTGAAATCGGTCGGACGCCTTTTATTTTAGGACCTAAAACAATAATGTAAGATTTTAAGCCAATACGAAGATACACGTGCGTTCTGTGTTCTCGGTTTGACAGGTGTATTTATAAAGTGTTTATGGGAAATTCGCCACCAACACAACCTAATTGAAATGTCTTCAAATATTGTAGTTCAAGATAAATCCTTTAAGTGGTAGCCACTTCCATGACATATTGGTCGAAAAAATGTGTTTCATTACGCCTCCCTGAAGGGAGCGGTCCTTTGAGAATTAAACAATTATGAAGTACCTAGTTTGTGGGAATTCAGGCACCGCCGCCTACGTCATCATCATCATCATCTCAGCCTATTGCTGTCCACTGCTGAACATAGGCCCCTTCCAAAACATTCCACCCCGACCGGTCTACGGCCACCTGCATCCAACAAAACCCAGCGATTTTCATCAGGTCGTCGGTCCATCTGTTAGGTGGCAGTCCCACACTGCGCTTTCCAGTACGTGGCCTCCACTCAAGGATCTTTCGGCCCCAACGACCGTCCTATCTTCGTGCTACGTGGCCGGCACATTGCTACTACAGTTTGCTAATCCGCCAACATAATATAACTGAATTCCCTTCGAATATTTTTGGCCCTTTGGTTGACAAAATGTGTCTACTTTGCCTTCTATCTGGGACTTAAAAGGACACTGCCTTTGCCCTAACTGTGTTTAATGTCAGCCTTTTTCTACTTTGACTTTGTCGTCCAGTCTTGGGACATTTACAAGTATGATGTGAATTAAACTTTACTTTAGCTACACATACCTGCTGAATAGAAATGAACCACCAAAAAGGTGTTTACCTTCAAAAACCTTTATTTACTTGTTTTATATGCCCAAAAGAAAGCGCCTATGAATATTATTACCTTACCGTACTTGCTCGTATAGCCAAACTAATTTATTTTTTCAAAGGTTACCATTAATTTTGGTTTCAACATTGATGTTACTAAGTAGCTTGTTTCAAAGGAAAAATAAATTGAACTTCCTTCTGGGTCGAAATTAAGCTTTAACTTTGTGTGGGCATTAATCTACATTTATGTGAAAAACACATGTATTCGTAATTATAAAAGTTTCTTCATTATCTTGCATGCTCGTTGCTTTTTTTGGTTCAGGTAGATTCGTTTTATGTAATTATTTTGTTGTTTATGAGTGGCTCGTAGGCGCATTGGGTATGTTTTATACCAGTATTAACGTAAATGTAGATAACACCATAAGTAACCATATAACATAACTTAACTAACTAATTGGAATTCGAGCATATTTCTCATTCCAACGCTAACTTCAGAGACTTTTACCCGTCAAACCATATGGATCCGACACGGTTCTCTTCCGTTAATTTTCGATAGTAGTACATTATAAGACAATTTCTACACGATGATAACACAGGAAAACCGATTTCGAAAAATGATAACAAATGTCCGCCTATTCCGATGGATACTTGTCCTGGCTAAAAGTCTATTTGGTGGATAAGAAAAATCATAGCGAGACACTCGCTCACCATGAAATGACTGCGCAATCCTTATACATAGGTACCTATGATAATGTTTTTTGGAATAACTTGATTCTAGTTATGACAACAACAATTTTTTTTAATAACGACATAAAATAAACCTCAAACATCGCAAATGTTTTGGTGCATAATTGGATGTTCGTCACAATTAAGCTGCAGATAAAATCCTACAAGCGTTTCTGTCCACGGTTACGGAGAAAAGGAAAAACTTTAACCTATAGGTTTTCACCAAATCTCGGTCCCTTGTGTCCTTTTTATAAAAGGACACAAGGAACCGCTCCGCAGTCTCACTCCTCTCCGATGGATAGCCAGCCTTAACAGGAACACCCCACAACTCATTCTAAACAGGAAAGTGTCTTCAATAAAGGAAAACTTTTTGACATTTTACTTTTTTTTCCAGGGCACCGGGCTCACACAGTGTTCGTGGGAGTGCACGTGCCTGCCCGGCGCCACTCACACCGGAAACACAAGCACCACCATCGCAACGGGGAGAAGGACGCCGACAGACCGGGTAAGGGACACAGGTTCACACCCGAGTAGGCCACAGGCAGTCCAAGTGTTTTTTTTTTCCTAACTGACTACGATGGTAGCTTGGAGTAGCCTCGTCATCATGACTGGACTTGCGGGGAAGCGGATGGCCCTCACCCCTAAGCCCTAGTGTAAAAACTAGTCACGACAATCGGTACGCGCTTGGACTCTACCTGGTTCTACCAATAGAGCTGTTTAACTGTCCATTGGACCCAACCAATTTTAGGTACATTTTTGCGCTATTGCTCTATACTTTTCAACCTATTCACATTAACTCCAGAAGATATTCCTTAACTCTTTCCCTACGTATAGTTATATGTTGGAGTTTTATGTATGCTTACATATTTAAAGAAAAAAACAAAAAATAACTGTACCACAGACAGACATACACATAGCGGTTATATTCGATGTTATAATATCCCACTTTTTGCGTCCGTGGACGGTGGATAATTAATGAGGTATCAGATATACTATCAGCAACGCTGGCGGTCGACCACCTATAAGGTGAAAATCGCTTGGCACTTACGCGTCTGTCAGAGCAAGCCCCGCCCAATTGTGGTCAAGGAGCTGGCAATAATTTTTTGGTAGATATTGAGGCATGCTGAAAACTTGTCCTGTACCTCTCCTATTATATCCCAACACAAACCCGCAGTACCGGGGCTAAACCAAACCCCCAATATTTTTTATTTAAAAATATATTTTATAATCCAAAAAATATAATTTGTCAGTTCACCTGACAGGAAGAAGTTCCATCGAAATAATTGTCTTAGTGAGTCTTATTTTTTAGTTATAAATAAAAAGATGAAAAATATTTTTGGGGGTTTGCTTTAGCCCCGCTACTCACCAGCCAGGTCTGCAGTTTCGTGCTGGGATATAATAGGAGAGGTACAGGATAAGTTTTCAGCTTGCCTCAAATACCTACCAAAAAATTCTTGCTAGCTCTCCTACTATTGGAACGTTTTTGCTTGGATTTTGACAGATTTTCTTCAAGTGCTCTTCTATTGGTCAGTGGGCGGGGCTAATGGTGTTTAAAGAAATCTGTTTGAAAAGTGTACTACCGCCAAATTTTCTGGTTGTACAACTTCTACAATATAAAATCATGTATTTCAGACCAAACAATTTTCGGCATTGAATTAACTTTCTTGTTACCTACAACGGTAAACATTGAGGCCCTTTACAAATATTTAGGTCCTAAACAAAGTAATGTTTATTATATTCGTGATTTACTTCGAAGCACAACTCGTGATTACTTAACAAAACAAGAAAATTACATCAATCGCTCCCTAAAATCACATTCAATGACGCACTCACCCAACTAATTTGTTAACCTTCAAAACTCTGAATGTTATACATTTCATAATGCTCATATAATATCTCATTTCTTGCTTATTTATCATACAGCGTAATAAATTTCTCAGTACTGTACTTATTTACATATAATGCAAATACGCAAACATTTCTCCGTTTCAAACATCACAACCACACTGGTCTAAGTAAATGTTTTATGTACGTATGTTTATGTAATATGTTGTATCAAAATACCTACCATTGGGAAATGTTCCGATCCATAGGACCCCCCCTAATGGCTCGCGTCAGAAGGCTAAGCGTCACCGATGACGGAGAAACACGTAAGGAACCCCCCGACATCTTGATCTTAGACATTTCCGCCTTGGATCCCATTTTTTCGTTAAACCACTGATTTATCTGGACGATATCGTTGTTTATTGGCTCAATTTGAATAAACGCCACCTGATATAATTTGAAGTTAAATGTACGAGCACGAAGATGAATAACGATTCGAATAGATAAATGAAAGGTTATTTACTAACTATGTTTCCTCATACTTTACCATTTGCAGTCAGGATCAGCATGAATTCTCAGAAGTCTTTGAACATTCGCTTGTTTATCCGTTAATATGATTTTATTTTACACACCGTCTACATTTTGCGTTTATATTTACTTTAGTAGACTAGATGAAGAAGATAGTAACAATTAGTCTTGAACATTCCACGAATGTACGTACACTCATATATGTTTAAATTTTTCAGTTACCCCACCAGCCCAGAGAGTACAATTCATACTCGGTGAAGATCTCGATGATAGTACGCTGGAGTCTCATCCTCTTTTCTCTGAAATGGAAGAGCTCGTGAAAGATGGCGACGAACTTGAATGGAAAGAGACAGCACGATGGATCAAGTTCGAGGAAGACGTAGAAGAAGGTGGCAATAGATGGTCGAAACCCCACGTAGCCACGTTGTCCCTACACTCACTCTTTGAACTGCGAAGTCTTATACTGAACGGATCAGTAATTTTAGATATGGAAGCCAGTTCACTAGAACAAGTTGCTGATAATGTGCTAGATAATATGGTATCAGATGGGTCCTTAGGATACGACAGCAGAGAGAAAGTTAAAGATGCTCTGTTAAGGCGACATAGGCATCAACATGAACGACGGAATCACAACAACATGTCCCGGCTACCCTTGATTAGGTCACTCGCCGACATCGGACGGAACCATTCGTCTTGTAAAAGTAAGTATGCCCACAGATCTTTCAGTTTTGAAGTATATTAATTAAGAAAGTTTTTGCAGCAAGGTTCTAAATGGACGCGGTGTCCTGCTAGATTTACAGGAGGGTGGCTCTCGACGCTCCAGTTCCAGGAGTTGTCGGGGGTCCACCTCTTCCCCCCACACCGCTCTACTCCAGGCGGCAGACACAAGAGGCTCTTACCTAGCTGTCCCAGGTCAGAGGCGTGGTAAACTGTGTGCAACCCCATCACGAACACACGCCATGTACAAAAACACAACCCGCACGCACTTAATGCTAGTTGAAACATATTTATGTGTATTTCTGAGTTAAGGTTGTATAAGATAAGTCCTTGAAAATTGGCATTATATTCCATTGCAGTGGACGAAGGCGGTACTACCAGTGGACCCTCCCACAAAGGAGAATTCAATCGTTTCCTAGGCCTCCCCAACGCGGGTAACCGCTTGTCCTATTAACTGTCTTCGTCAATGTTTTTCTTCTTTCCTTTATATGATTTTTATCTGTCATTAAAATTACTTATCAATTCATTGAACAACTGATATTATTCATTCGATGTTTTTATTTCACAGCTATTAAATGCTATATTTTATTTTCAAACAGTCTGCTACTTTTGTAAGCTTCTGCTCGTGCTTATAAATTTTCTATCTGTAAGTGATCTCAGGTGTCCATAAGAAGTAAATAGTCTTCATTTATTTTGTACATTATTTTATACTTCACAAGATCAACATTTTTTGTGTAGTCTATGAGTCAATAAAATATCATCATAGTTAGGTCCTAGTGAGAACATTTTAATTGTTGTATAATAAATATAGATCATGTTGTAACCACAAATTGTGTATGTTTATTTTTGTCACAGATATCTACATGGATTTGTGCACTATATTATGTTATTGAAAATTCCACTGTGTGATGCTTTCAAATGTTGTACTTGTATATTGTTATCTTACTGTACGAATGTAAATTTTAATCTTCTATATAATTGCAGGTTCAGGCCACGAAGAGGGTATGGTGAAAAGCCCCAGCAGTGTTTCAATGTCTAGAAATCCCAGTTCTGGCGATCTGCCAATGAATGGCGACATTAACCACAAGAGCAATGTAAACTTTATGCGTAAAATACCCCCGGGAGCAGAGGCGTCCAATATTTTGGTTGGCGAAGTAGACTTCCTTGAAAAGACGCTTTCGGCTTTCGTCAGACTCAAAACTGGCACAATAATGGGTGATCTCACCGAAGTCCCGGTCCCAACACGATTTATGTTTGTACTTTTGGGCCCTCCGAATAGCAATTCAAGTTTTCATGAAATAGGACGTGCAATGGCGACGTTGATGTCAGATGAAATTTTTCATGAAGTGGCGTATCGAGCTAGAAAAAGAGATCACTTACTAGCTGGCATAGACGAATTCCTAGACGCAGTGACAGTATTGCCACCAGGAGAGTGGGATCCAGCTATTCGTATTGAACCACCAGCAGCTATTCCATCTCAGGACCCTCGGAAAAGACCTAATGATAATAATCCAAAAGAAGAACCTGATGAAGAAGAGGAAGAACAGAGACAAAGGGAAGAGTCAGGTCTAGCTAGGAGCGGAATGCTTTTTGGCGGATTAATTAATGATTTAAAAAGAAAAAAGCCTTGGTATTGGTCAGATTTTAAAGATGCGCTGGCTATACAGTGCATAGCTTCGTGGATTTTCCTCTATTTTGCCTGTTTATCACCCATTATAACTTTTGGAGGATTATTGGGAGAAGCGACTGGAAAGAATATGGCCGCGATGGAATCATTAATATCAGGATTTGTATGTGGGATGGGATATGGGTTCTTTTCAGGTCAACCATTAACAATTTTAGGGTCGACAGGACCCGTGTTAGTATTTGAAACTATAGTATTTGAGTTTTGCCGACAAATCGGTTGGAACTACATGTCTTTTAGATTTTGTATTGGCACATGGATAACGATAATTTTGATAATATTAGTAGCGATTGACGCAAGTGCCCTGGTCTGCTACATAACGCGATTTACAGAGGAAAATTTTGCTACATTGATTGCGTTTATATTTATTTACAAGGTAAAGTAACCTAGCCGTAAACAATATATTCGTTGAAGGGGCCAATTAAGTTGATTTGAGTTTGTTTACTCGCTATATTGCAGGCAGTGGAAAATGTCATTTCTATCGGCAAGAAATATCCCTTAAAAACACGCCCTGATGAAGTTCTCAATTATGAGTGCTACTGTTTACCAAGCAATTACTCCAGAGTGCCCGAGGAGTTTAATTGGTCGTTAGTCGACAAGGAGTCTTGTCAGGCAAGTTTTTAACGTTGACCGTATCGATCTCAACTGCCATAAACTAGAGCCACTACAACTATAACTTCTTCTTTACCTTTCAGTTATATAATGGCACTTTGGGAGGCGGAGGATGTGATACAAAAGTTTATGTGCCAGACGTATTTTTGATGTCAATCATATTATTCTTAGGTACTTTTACAATATCAATTATCTTAAAAGATTTCAAAAATTCCTTATTTTTCCCATCCAAGGTGAGTAAAAAGCTAAAATCGGTCTGCTTACGAGCTCTACAAACATACGTAATCTTGTTTAAAACTTTATATTTAAAATTGTTTTTGTTTTCAGATCAGACAATTTATAAGTGATTTTTCTGTAATCATAGCTATCCTATCGATGTCCTTCCTTGATTATAAGGTAGGAGTAAAAACGCCAAAACTTGAAGTACCATCAGAGTTCAAACCAACTTTACCAACAAGGGAATGGGTCATAACTCCCTTCAATGGGAATCCTCTTTGGTCAGCAATCATTGCCATTTTGCCCGCACTATTGGGGACTATTTTGATATTTATGGATCAGCAAATAACAGCAGTTATTGTTAATAGGAAAGAAAATAAACTGAAGAAAGGTTGTGGGTACCATTTGGACTTGTTTGTTTTGGCAATTTTGATACAGATTTGCTCGGTTATGGGACTGCCCTGGTTTGTGGCGGCTACCGTGTTGAGCATCAACCACGTGAATTCCCTGAAAGTGGAATCAGAGTGCGCAGCACCTGGTGAAAAGCCCCAATTTTTAGGAGTGAGAGAGCAGAGAGTCACACATATTTTAATATTTTTGACTATAGGCTGCTCGGTAGTGCTGACACCAATATTGAGTCACATACCAATGCCTGTACTTTTTGGAGTATTTTTGTACATGGGAGTGGCTTCGTTGAAGGGCCTACAATTCTTTGACAGAATCTTGATCATGTTCATGCCACAAAAATATCAACCGGATCACATGTTCTTGAGACAGGTATTCACGAAAAATATTTAAGTTTCAATATTTGATCTATACGTTTGCTAGATATTGTGTTCTGATGGTATGTTGAAATTTTTAGGTGCCAATACGTCGAGTTCATATTTTCACTGCCATACAATTGACTTGCCTCGTTTGTTTGTGGCTAATAAAGTCGTTCTCATCAACATCAATATTGTTCCCGTTGATGTTGGTGGTGATGATCGGGATAAGGAAATCTCTGGACTTCTTTTTCACGAGACGGGAGATGAAGATCCTGGATGACGTGATGCCGGAGATGACCAAGAGGAACCAGGACGAGCTGCGGGAGCTGGGAGACGCTGAGGTGGGGTGGCATGTCAAACTATTGCGCCTTTTCCGCCGTCACTAGCTCTACGAGGTCACGTTTCTTTCCCGTCATCCATTTATTAGATAACTTTTTCGTTGTTCATGTATTTGTTCGTCGCTGTCTGAAATAAACTGTACGTTATGTTCACTTATGAGCTTTTTATTTTTTCCATTGTTTCCGTAGTTAATATTTTCCTTATCCAATACAATTTTTCTCACTACTCTTTTATTAGCTGTGTCTTGACGACAGGTAAGATTTATTCATATGTAATATTTCCTTTTAATTTCTTTGGTATAAACTTGTGGCTCAGGATATATCATTATAGGTAGCGAACAAAAGCAACCCGCCGCCATATCAAGAGAATCTTCAAATACCTTTGATCAATGGGAACATAATGAACATCCCGCTAACATCGATAAACATATCGGAGGAGGTGAACAAAACCGGAATATGGAAGCAAGTGAATAACAGCAATAAGAATAAAGTTAAAAACGATTCGAAGGACTTTAAGCACAAGGGCGGGAAGAAGAAGTAAGTGTTTAAATTTACAATGTGTTGTCAAAGTAGAATAAAGGCTAAAATTTAAAACAAGAATCAAATATTTTTACATATTAATGAAGTAAATATAATATACTTGTTAGGACGGTAACATAATAATGGCAGATAAGTAAATTCCGCCAGAATACACAGGCATTAATAATTCACTGGAAATTAAGATTTTGGACAAAATGTAGTGTGCGTGTGGCATAAAGTGTTAGCCAAACAACGGGTTTAACTGAAACACATTACACAACAGATTAATTAGGGAAGGCTTCGAACAATGCCGCGAAATTATTCGCCGTGGCAAAATCCATCGCTCCGGGAATAATTTGGCTCCCGAACCAAGGATGGCGTGTAATCAGTGAAGCTTTGTATTTAACCCGTAATGATGTTGATTTAAAGTTTTAATAGCGAACCGATGAAACATTATACAGTAAAAACTTAAGGACTAATAATGTTGCATTCGTATTGTACCTTTACATTACCTACAATAAAAGTTAGTAGGTAACTTAACTTTTATTTCCCTTTGATTGCTTCTTTTGTAATGTATTCAGAGTAATATGGACTTTAACATATGTTTATTTTTACAAACTGTTTAAACTATACAATGCCATTGTCGTGTTTAGCTATGATCGGGGCGCAAATTTAACTGTTATCATACCTAAAATATTTTTTGTATAAGCCTGGATTTGTGTTCTGTTGCTGTACCAAATAAATACAGCTTTCAAATCTTAAGTTTTTGTACATTATTTTGTGTCATAAAAATATATTCTTTACTTACGCTATTATTAGGGGTTTCTTTAATTAATAGAAATTTTCCACGACTAATATTATGAAAGGTACCTAATATTAAGATCTTAAGGGTACACAATTAACAATTTGATTACTCGTAGCATGTTCCATTAAACTAAACCCAATAAAAAAATCAAAATACTAAAGCAACTAGAGCAAGCTTAACACGTTAACTATAAAAAAAAATTACACTAAAGTGCTGTCACTCACCCCATTTAACGCTTTGCTTCCAGCATTAAACATAAGAAACTAATGTCGAAAAATGCACAATCGGAAATCGAACGCCGTCTCTCGACGATGGACGAAGCGGATGAGGAGGATACGACGAAGGTCTGCGTCAATGACACCAAGTTCTAAACGCATGACCTCCCCCCCTCCCCCCCCCCATGCACGCATGGCATATGAACTCTCCAGCACTAGCACGGTACTCGATTTACTGACTGTACATGATAATGTATCGTCCATATACGTCGCTGTAAACCGCTTACGGTGTATATTTTCAAAAATACTCTTTTAACTACTTTCAATACTCTTTTATCGTAACTGTTATACGTGCCCAGTTTTATCGCAATCCATTTATTTGTGACAAGCATAATTGTTGCCATTTTTACAACGAGTATGTTTATACTGCGCTATATATGTGACTGGCTCGGTGGCACAGTAGTTAGTGACCCAGAGACCTACCTACGGTTCGAAGAGTTGTGGGTTCTATTCCCATCCGGGACATTATATTTGTGTGACGAACATCGGTGTTCTTTCCGTTTTGGGCGTGTTATTAAATATATTTAAGTTAAATCAAATCAATCAATATTGGATACACATCCACTGTGGATTCTGATATCTGTAACACAAGTGCTTAAGCAACTTACCACGGGATCAGATCAATGTATGTGATGTTGTGTAATATTTATATGTAGGTACGTACACATATACAGTAAAATGGTGTGGAGTAACCAATTTAAAACGTAGTAGTCCGCCTAGACTGAAAATTATGCAACTCAGAATCGAGTAGCGTGCTAATTATAAGGCAAAAGTGCATGATGATAACCCTTCAGTAGACTTATGTGGAAGAGAGGATGATGACGTACTTGAATAGCGATACTATATTATCTCGTATCCTACACGTATTATTGAATAATACGAAAATAGGCCTAATCAATACGAGCTCAAAGTCCTATCTTCTTTACATGTCGAAGATCTGTCCACAGTCAATTTTCTTACACTTTCATGTTTTTGTGATTTTATATTTTAGCACTTTGTAATATGCACATCTATTTTATAACCTGATGCAGAATTTTGAAACGATAATTTTAATAATATAATAAATTATTGTCTTAAGTCAAAGTGAAAAATAAAGATTTGCTCGTTTCAATATTCGGTCGTATATAATAATGAGAACTTTACCTAATAATTGATGTTGTGTTTATAGTTCGTTTGTAGTATCCGATTCTTTTACTATTATATAATCTTCTGTTGTAATGTAACTTGTAGTTTCTGAATATTGATATTGTTCCGCTATTTAAGTATTACTTCAAATATAACCCTGTTAAAGTAGAAACTAGTATTACTACCAAACGTGTTTATAGAGTTAAGGTGTAAATATTATTGGAAGAAGCGTTTAACTTATGATATAAGTAGCATCAGTTTAGAATTAGTAGACGGACGTATTGTTGTTTAGTTTAGTGTTTTTTCCTCACTTTTAATTAATTAATATTTTGTAAAGTTCTGTATCTGTTCAAACCATTGGATATGCACATAATTGGAGCTGAGTAGTTTTTATTGGTTTAGTTTAACAAATCAGAAATATAACTTTATGACTTTATTCTTGAAATACGCTTTAAGTGTTAGATTTATATAAATATCTTTATGAAGAAACCGAAATTATTGTTCTAAATATACCCAGAATCATTTACGTATGTAATTCTTTCAAATCTGTGTACATAATAATTTGCACAATTTTTCATTAATTTCGATTTCACTCTAATCCTTTTTAATGGTAATTACATTTGTTTTCATTACTTTTTCCTTTGCATGAAAGTGTATCCACTCCAGCATGTATAAATGATTGTAAGAACATGTAAGTATTTCTTTAAATAATAGTAATATTTTTGTACATGTCTTATACTTATATTTATGTTTTGTATGAGTGTACTAAACTTACAAACCAAATAATATCGTTTTTCGCTCGTACGCTCCGTTAAGGTAAAAACAAAGTAATACCTGTTTTTTTTAATAATTTCTATCTATTTTCTCAAGCAAATGAATCGCAATCTAGTCACACTAGTAACTTACATGCTTCAAGTCGAAAAAAACCATCTCATAAACCATGAATCATTTCAGAACGAAGTGCTCAAACGCAAGGAGTCTTGGAGTGGAACTAGAAAGATTGATTCTAGGAAAAACAGTACATCCGCTGAAACCTCGGTCTGAGTCTGGGGTTAAATTAGCCGTATCAATTTGAACCGTAACCCACACCGAGGAAAACAACCCGAAATTATACGATCAGTTAAGGTTAAAAGCCACGTTGAGTGTCGGTTCAAGTTGATGCATTATGCATTAAATTGTACGCCTTTAGAATTAGAACAGCGAATAAAAGGAATCGAATTCCTCACTTTTACTTTTCCTATAAATAGGTAATAAGGTCATTTTATAACTGATTTCCTGTTTCAAATGCTTCACTGCATAAATCTGGTAAAATACTACGATCATGAAAATAATAAAGCGTATCGAATGTAATAAAATCTCCGTTAGACCGTATTCTTAAATGATTTCATACATAAACGATTGTTTGAAGTTATATTCTGACTTGTTTAATGTACCATAAAGCACGAATCGGAAATAAATCATTGCTCAATCCTCCCGAGCGATTCCGAGAGTTATTTGCTACGAAGCTACGAGCTACTACGAACTCACATACATCTTCTGTCGTAGTTCGTAGGTTACTGCTACGGACTACTTAATAATAGTTTATAAACACCATTTTAATCAATTTTCTTGGTGAATTGGATTCTAAAGGCGTACATATTATATTATATTGTACTAGGTACATATACATTGTGATCATTTTTGTATTAAAATAGCGCTTATCCATGAAGTATATTTTTTTACGTTTAACATGTTAATATTATAATCAATTGCGTAATCCGTGCATTGCATTTAAATTAGCGTGTGATACCTACATATGTGTCTAATTATAATATGTAATTGTTTAGATTGAAATATTTAAATACGTGATGAGATATCAAACATGCTGAAGGTACTGTACTCTTATTTATTACCTAAAAGTTAGTTCCCTGGCTTGAAGACGAAATAAATTGAATTATATCAATAGTTAAATCATTCCTATAAAATGTAGGTAATTTGTTTATATATATATACTTGTAGTACACTTAATTATATCATAGATGATATAATATGATATTTGTAGTTAAGTCAAAGCACAAATTAATGTATTCACTTTAGATGTTTCTGTAAATAAGTTATGATGTAAATATTTAAGTACTTTTTAGTTGTAGGACGGTAATAATTCACGGAACGATGTCAGTTAATCTATAGGTATTATTTGTGTATCAAAGTGCTTAACTTGCTACCCTATCATGCACTTAAAGTATTGGTATGCAGATACAATAACCATATCTGGCCATATGCCATTGCCACCGCGGTAGGCGGAATATTTTCACCGTTGAAATTACTGACCCCTTGGTTATAATTTTTAACTAAAGTTGAAACATTTAATCTGAGAGAATACCAATAGTTTACAAATGAGCACTGTCGCTCAATCTGCTTTAAATTTGACAGAACTCCGAATCTCTACCCACTGGAAATATTAACAAGCTCGTGAAACCAAACAATTTCCGACATTAATTAACTAAATGTACGTATTGTATTCCTGATTAATATACGTTAGAATACCGCACACGTGCAGTTTGACGAAGTGCCAACACCATAACACCATTAGTGATTAGATTTTACAGTTTGTTATTATACTTTACGTAATAGGATAGGTGCTTTACAGTAATATAACTTTATTACTCTAGGAGCTCTTAGAAGAGTTATAAGCAACAGCACCTTTTATAAGATTTTATGTCTAATCACACTTTTATCAAATATGTGTCATAAGTAAATGTATTGTTACACTGGGTAATTTTGTAGAATAACTTTAGGCAGTCCATTGTTCAATTACATAAACGTACGTACGTATTAGTGCATAACATTGGCCCCTATTGGTCATTCTTTTGTTGTAAGAAAATACCTCATCGAAAATTAATATCCCAATCAAGTTTTTTGTTAGTGTCAGTCAACTACTTTGAATAACATACTTGATATTTCTCTAGGCTGCGTCCTTTGCCTTTTTCTACATT
This sequence comes from Maruca vitrata, assembly GCA_039566165.1. Lineage (NCBI taxonomy): Eukaryota > Metazoa > Arthropoda > Insecta > Lepidoptera > Crambidae > Maruca > Maruca vitrata. Next base: position 4,862,124 of record CM076916.1, on the reverse strand, counting down.
TTGCCTATTTCCTTTATTGTTTGTTAGATTGAGTGTCAAAGGAATTACCTTATTTATCTTCATTTAACATGATGTCGTGTTGTTTTTAGTACTATATTATTAAGGCATTTCCAAGTCACCCATCGATCTATGACGTACTCCATTACTACATGTATTTTTTTATGTATTTCTTTATTTTTGTACCCTGACTCCTTTAAAAATAACTAGTGCCTATAGGTTTACAAGTAATAAAATTTGCATTCGGTTTAAGGCTATCCAGCTAGTTGTGTTGTTAGTCCAATAATCGTTGTGATTTTACAGTCTAATCGATAGACTAAATTAATATATTATCAAATGTAGTCTTTTTTTTACAATATACCCTTGAATGATATAATACCTGTGTTTATCTGTCTTTATAGGCGTAGGAGCCTAAACATAGTGGCAAATTAGAATTGATGTAAATTACTTATAAGCCGTCGTAATGTTAATTAATAAGAAACCAATTATAATTATTGTACCTGGAAGGACATGTTTGTTACAAGGATTTGTACCTATTATTTGGATATATTTGTGGAGTGTTATGAATAAATGGATTTTTATAAATGTACATTATATCATGTGCAATTGCTGTTTTTTTATTTAACTACCCTCGGTTATAATTACTTTAAATTATAGTATCGCAAAGAAATATTCTCCCATAAACATTGGTAGTGTAATTAAACATTATTACATCCAATCGATGCATAAAATCAAATTTGATTGGATCCCTCCTAAATCCGCCACTTTATTACAAGTAATCTAATGCAAAGGAAAATATGGAATCATATTGGAATCAAGGAATGAACATGTTTCGTTAATATGCAATATTAAGGCGATTCTCTTCCGTCATTCTCATGAAATGGATGTGAATTAAAGAAGTATAAAAAAAACACACGAGTATGACGTGAATTTCACTTTCAATAGTGAAACGCCTTTATAGATAACTCACAAATTCCCAAGCATTAAGAATCAATCGATATTTCTGTGATATTGCAATTTAATCTACAACAATAAAGGTAACGCATAATAAAAAACTTCAAATATATATCAATCATATAATTACAATTTCATAGCCTACCCTTATAATAAAATTAAATAACAATACAAATTAGACTAACATAAACTATAGTTAATTCTTGGTCTTCTTTTTGTCCGGGAGTATGCCCATCTCCTCTTGGTGTTTCCTGATGAGTTGTTCCTGGACATCTGGGAGGCATGGGGAGTACCTGCTGTATTCCATACTGAATTCGCCTTTACCCTGGGTCATTGATCTGTTGACAAATAAATAGGCGGTCATTACTTGTAGAAAAAGTAGTGAAGTCTTTTTTGCACCATAACACCACTCATTCTATCATACTTTAGTCATACAATGAGAGGCATTAGATAGGAACCACCAGAGGCAGATTCTTTGTTCCCAACGTAACCTGGTTGCTGACCACTGTCTTCCTACATAATGGCGGCTCAATATAGAGAATTTTTTGTAGAAAAAAGTCTATGCGGATAATTTTGTTCCCGGTAGACGAAAGTGTAAAATCACTTACTTGTTTTGGAGAAAGCTAACAGCTATTAGACATCAGATTAACTTTATGTATGGTACCGTTTACAGTAAAATCAGAAAGGTGGCGGAAAGCGTAAATGTCACACCGCGGTGTGGACGACAGATTACGATCTCGCGTCTACCTTAAGATAGTTTAAACAGTAATTCTCAGATTCCTACGGGGGTGCACAATTTTGTCGATTTCAAATCAGAGGTCTTGCAACATATATCTTGTCCACATAGCATATATGCCTTGACTGCCACTAAACACAGTATGATTGTATTTTCTAGAAAACTGCTAAAACACGTGCGTTTAGATGTACTAATTTAAGATGAGAAGTAGCTACTATCCATACACCTCAACTTACACACTATTTAGAAACTCGGGTGGCCTGACTATCGAAGACGCCAGTCATTACGGCGCCCTCGGTGCCGGTGTTGATGATGATGATGCTGCTAATGATGATGTTGCTAATATTGATGATGACGCGCACTCACCGCAGCTCGCCGGCGTAGCCGAACATGTTGTTGAGCGGCACCTCGGCGCAGAGCGTGGTCCAGAACTCGGCGCCCTCGGTGCCGGTGACGATGATGATGATGATGATGATGATGACGCGCACTCACCGCAGCTCGCCGGCGTAGCCGAACATGTTGTTGAGCGGCACCTCGGCGCAGAGCGTGGTCCAGCCCTCGGCGCCCTCGGTGCCGGTGACGATGATGATGATGATGATGATGACGCGCACTCACCGCAGCTCGCCGGCGTAGCCGAACATGTTGTTGAGCGGCACCTCGGCGCAGAGCGTGGTCCAGAACTCGGCGCCCTCGGTGCCGGTGACGATGATGATGATGATGATGATGACGCGCACTCACCGCAGCTCGCCGGCGTAGCCGAACATGTTGTTGAGCGGCACCTCGGCGCAGAGCGTGGTCCAGCCCTCGGCGCCCTCGGTGCCGGTGACGATGATGATGATGATGATGATGATGACGCGCACTCACCGCAGCTCGCCGGCGTAGCCGAACATGTTGTTGAGCGGCACCTCGGCGCAGAGCGTGGTCCAGCCCTCGGCGCCCTCGGTGCCGGTGACGATGATGATGATGATGATGATGACGCGCACTCACCGCAGCTCGCCGGCGTAGCCGAACATGTTGTTGAGCGGCACCTCGGCGCAGAGCGTGGTCCAGCCCTCGGCGCCCTCGGTGCCGGTGACGATGATGATGATGATGATGATGATGACGCGCACTCACCGCAGCTCGCCGGCGTAGCCGAACATGTTGTTGAGCGGCACCTCGGCGCAGAGCGTGGTCCAGCCCTCGGCGCCCTCGGTGCCGGTGACGATGATGATGATGATGATGATGATGACGCGCACTCACCGCAGCTCGCCGGCGTAGCCGAACATGTTGTTGAGCGGCACCTCGGCGCAGAGCGTGGTCCAGCCCTCGGCGCCCTCGGTGCCGGTGACGATGATGATGATGATGATGATGATGACGCGCACTCACCGCAGCTCGCCGGCGTAGCCGAACATGTTGTTGAGCGGCACCTCGGCGCAGAGCGTGGTCCAGCCCTCGGCGCCCTCGGTGCCGGTGACGATGATGATGATGATGATGATGATGACGCGCACTCACCGCAGCTCGCCGGCGTAGCCGAACATGTTGTTGAGCGGCACCTCGGCGCAGAGCGTGGTCCAGCCCTCGGCGCCCTCGGTGCCGGTGACGATGATGATGATGATGATGATGATGACGCGCACTCACCGCAGCTCGCCGGCGTAGCCGAACATGTTGTTGAGCGGCACCTCGGCGCAGAGCGTGGTCCAGCCCTCGGCGCCCTCGGTGCCGGTGACGATGATGATGATGATGATGATGATGACGCGCACTCACCGCAGCTCGCCGGCGTAGCCGAACATGTTGTTGAGCGGCACCTCGGCGCAGAGCGTGGTCCAGCCCTCGGCGCCCTCGGTGCCGGTGACGATGATGATGATGATGATGATGATGACGCGCACTCACCGCAGCTCGCCGGCGTAGCCGAACATGTTGTTGAGCGGCACCTCGGCGCAGAGCGTGGTCCAGCCCTCGGCGCCCTCGGTGCCGGTGACGATGATGATGATGATGATGATGATGACGCGCACTCACCGCAGCTCGCCGGCGTAGCCGAACATGTTGTTGAGCGGCACCTCGGCGCAGAGCGTGGTCCAGCCCTCGGCGCCCTCGGTGCCGGTGACGATGATGATGATGATGATGATGATGACGCGCACTCACCGCAGCTCGCCGGCGTAGCCGAACATGTTGTTGAGCGGCACCTCGGCGCAGAGCGTGGTCCAGCCCTCGGCGCCCTCGGTGCCGGTGACGATGATGATGATGATGATGATGATGACGCGCACTCACCGCAGCTCGCCGGCGTAGCCGAACATGTTGTTGAGCGGCACCTCGGCGCAGAGCGTGGTCCAGCCCTCGGCGCCCTCGGTGCCGGTGACGATGATGATGATGATGATGATGATGACGCGCACTCACCGCAGCTCGCCGGCGTAGCCGAACATGTTGTTGAGCGGCACCTCGGCGCAGAGCGTGGTCCAGCCCTCGGCGCCCTCGGTGCCGGTGACGATGATGATGATGATGATGATGATGACGCGCACTCACCGCAGCTCGCCGGCGTAGCCGAACATGTTGTTGAGCGGCACCTCGGCGCAGAGCGTGGTCCAGCCCTCGGCGCCCTCGGTGCCGGTGACGATGATGATGATGATGATGATGATGACGCGCACTCACCGCAGCTCGCCGGCGTAGCCGAACATGTTGTTGAGCGGCACCTCGGCGCAGAGCGTGGTCCAGCCCTCGGCGCCCTCGGTGCCGGTGACGATGATGATGATGATGATGATGATGACGCGCACTCACCGCAGCTCGCCGGCGTAGCCGAACATGTTGTTGAGCGGCACCTCGGCGCAGAGCGTGGTCCAGCCCTCGGCGCCCTCGGTGCCGGTGACGATGATGATGATGATGATGATGATGACGCGCACTCACCGCAGCTCGCCGGCGTAGCCGAACATGTTGTTGAGCGGCACCTCGGCGCAGAGCGTGGTCCAGCCCTCGGCGCCCTCGGTGCCGGTGACGATGATGATGATGATGATGATGATGACGCGCACTCACCGCAGCTCGCCGGCGTAGCCGAACATGTTGTTGAGCGGCACCTCGGCGCAGAGCGTGGTCCAGCCCTCGGCGCCCTCGGTGCCGGTGACGATGATGATGATGATGATGATGATGACGCGCACTCACCGCAGCTCGCCGGCGTAGCCGAACATGTTGTTGAGCGGCACCTCGGCGCAGAGCGTGGTCCAGCCCTCGGCGCCCTCGGTGCCGGTGACGATGATGATGATGATGATGATGATGACGCGCACTCACCGCAGCTCGCCGGCGTAGCCGAACATGTTGTTGAGCGGCACCTCGGCGCAGAGCGTGGTCCAGCCCTCGGCGCCCTCGGTGCCGGTGACGATGCCCCCGCGCCGGTTGAGCTGCCCGACCGCCGCGCCGTGGAACTCGTCCGGCGTCACAACCTCCACGTACATGATCGGCTCGAGGATCTGCCACGCGCCTTCATCGAATACTGGCGGAAGGATATGTAAGTTAGAAAGCTAAATTCTTATTACGGACAAAAGGTTATCGCGTGGGATCGCACAAAATTGACCCGCTGCGGAGAACTTTGTATGAACCCGCGCCCCACGCCCGCATAACGCAGCGTACTATCGAATATTCGAATTGTACCGAACCGGCACACGAAGTCTCGAAAAAAGCGTCGATGGCCAAGTGGTTATGGTCGCTGCTTGCCATGCGAAATGTCGCCAGTTCAAACCCCGCCACGTACCACTGAGCTTTTCAAATTTGAAATTCATATTTACGATTACATACCACACCACGTCTTTTGTGTGTCCTATCGCAACTACATACTCGAATGGCAACGCCTACGAACGGCCGTAAGTAACAACATCTAACTCCTTGATATATTAATGACACAGATTGCTTCATTGAATATGTGGATAAGAACTGTTGGATAACTGGGGATTTTAGGAGTATTATCATCTTTGAAAGCGCCCCTAATAGCGCCCCTGGAGTCCTATATTTGATAGATAAGTCCTAACATAAAGTCTATAGTGGGTTTGGCCTAATAGTAGGCGGGGCTTAACAATATGTTATCGTAGTTGCGGTGGGACACAGTGAAATAACAGCACATTGCCCCTTGTAAATGACACACATTGCTTATTAATTACAGCCATTTCTCTTTGTGGATAGAAACTGGTGGACAACCAGCAAGTACTGGTGGATAATGCGTCGATGGCCGAGGCTTTACCGCCCTAATTTTGGGTAGGCCCGTGCCCCAGCAATGGGGACGTATATGGGTTGATGATGATGGATAACAAGTAGTTTTATAGTCTTACCATCTTTAACAGCGCCCTTAGCCGCCAAGAAGAAGGCCAGTTCGCTAGAGTCCACAATGTGATGAGCACCGTCTTGGAGACGGAACTTGACGCCGGAGACCTTGTGGCCGGACAGGTAGCCCTTGAGACACGTATCTAAGAAGCCCCGCTCCACGCCCGGCACGAACGGCTTGGGGATGTTCGTACCAACTGTCTCGTCTGAGAACTCTAGCACTGGGAACAAAATTTAGAACATCTATACTAATACATATTTGTTTGAACGCGCTAATCTCAGGAACTACTGGTTCGATTTGAAAAAATCTTTTTGCGTTGTATAGACCATTTATCGAGGAAGGCTTTAGGCTATATAACATCACGCTGCGACCAATAGGAGCAAAGATACAATGGAAAATGTGTAAAAAACGGGAGAAACGCTAACGAAGTCGCTGGCACAGCTAGTGATAAGATATGATAAGAAACTTCATTAACCACAGCACAGGAAAAAGTACAAGACAGTTTATATAACAAAACAAAAATACAAGACAAAAAAAAATAGATAATGTACAGTGGTCAACAAGACGAAAGCCTCAGCATTTGCTGCAGCATCTAAAGTCAACATGAGATTAGTATTGCTAAATTTTATATTGGTACTAGCTTTCCGACTGCGACTCCGTCCGCGTAGAGACGTTTAACGGGTAAAACGTTACTTCTTTATAGAGGAGTCGGTTTAAAGCCTATGTCTCTTCTCAGGCTCTGGGCTATATATTCTGTACAAAATTTCATTTAAATTGGTTTAATACTCTATGCGTGATTGCGTAACAGACAGAGTTTGTTTCGTTTGTTTGTTTATTTATACAATTAGTAAGGATCGCAAAATCATAAATTTGAAATAGAAGACACCATTTTTAATTGGAATTGTTGATTTTGAAATTAGAATTGCGATATTTTGAAATTCGATTTGCAACATTTCAAATTCAAATTCCAGTATTTTAAAATCCAATCAAAAACATAAATGTGAAGTGAGAGCCAAGTTCAATATTATGATAATTGCCTTGGTTGTTGACTTCAACGACAAAAGAAGTGAGATCTAAATGGGTGCCAAGTTCAATGGTCAACCCTGAAATTTATTTATAAGCAACACTATAACATACCTATTATATCTTCTTATAACATAAGATAATGTATGGTGGTAGCCTATGAAGGTCTGTCTTGGCTAGTTTTCATATATGAATTATAGCCGTCGCAAGTTCTAAGCCTACAAGTATTTGTCGGTTTTTATTTTATAATTCCGAAAATTTGGATTGTTGGTAGAAACTACCGAGCGAACATAATAATACGTTGGTAGGTTTATAGAAACTAGCCAAGACAGACCTTCATAGGCTACCACCATACATTATCTTATGTTATAAGAAGATATGATAGGTATGTTATAGTGTTACTTATAAATAAATTTCAGGGTTGACCATTGAACTTGGCACCCATTTAGATCTCACTTCTTTTGTCGTTGAAGTCAACAACCAAGGCAATTATCATAATATTGAACTTGGCTCTCACTTCACATTTATGTTTTTGATTGGATATCATTACTTTTTGTAGAAAAGTATATATCATCGTAACGCCGTGGGTCCTTTGAAAAGGACAAATTCAAAACTAAAACTAGACCCTATACTATACTAAACCTACTTATTATAGGAATTGTAATAATAATAAGTATATACACCTACCTACTTATAGCTATAAAATTATTATTTATTTATACTATTATATTTCGCAGCATAAATCGCAACCTTATAGGTCAGATATCGGGAGACAACCGGACAGCAAAAGGGCGCTCGCGCTTATGAGCGCGGCTGCCGCTCGCTCGGCAACGTTCGCGTCAAGGTTGTCGCACCGCCCAACCCGCCACGCCTGCGCCGCTCCGGCGTCACTCGGCGCGCGCGCGTCGTTTACCGAAAATCTAAATGCCTATTATTTTATCATCACGTACCTACTCTTAATTGTAAATATATACTTAGTGCTCTGCCTTCCCCGGTATATAGGCGTGATTAGGCACTAATTAGGTATTTATGTTAAGCGTTCATAATAGAACCTAACCTTATTGTTACCACGATACAGTTGCGTAAAACCCGCCAAGTGACTCTGACCTCTCTCGGTCAGGCCGCGTTCCGGGATCAGCACTGTACGAACCGGAGCCAGGGGGGACCATTGCTGCGGCAAGCGCCGGACCAGTGGAGTCTTAGCGGCGGTATTGTGCAGGTGGAGCGGGTCAGCCCGGTGGCCAGGGGGTCCCGTAGAAATGGGAGTGCCTTCCGTTCGGCGGACTGGCCAACTCCAACCCGCACAGCTCAATACCAATGCGAGACTCCACGCCTTGACTCGTTGTTGCCGCAGCAGTGGTCTCCTCTTTCACGTCCCCCTTTCCCTCAAAAAAAAAAGGGGGGGGGGGGGTGAAACGGCTTTCAGGGTGAGTGCGACAGGCTCAATATGGTATATTGTGCCTGTCGACCTCATATTTGGATCTCACTTCCGCTTACCATCAGGTGGAGTGAGGTCATCTTGTTAGCTCATTATAAAAAAAAAATTAAAAAAAATTCAGTTTCTTATTTTTTCCTTTGTATTCATGTAATTACCTATCTGCATACCAAATTTTAACTCTCTAGGTCATTTGGAACTGGGTTAGAATTTTGATCTGTCAGTCAGTCAATGATAAAAATGAGGATTTTTGGACATTAATATCTAAATAACTGTTTGAGATAAGCTTATGAAATTTAGAACACATATTTATCTCGCAAGTCACAATATATGAGCCAAATTTGATACGTTTATGTGAAATAGTTTTTGATTTATGAGGGGTTCAAAAGTGGTTCCAAATGGTTCGTGTAATATTACACACGGTGCGGCTCGCCAGTTCTGTTTCTTGAACTTGGCTTGACACGCTACCGCGTGTCTAGATTGAATATGTTGTTAGCCATCTTGGATTATACATCGTTGAAAATTGCTTAAATGTCCTTTAAGGAGAATTACACATATCAACACAATACAGTTTTTTTTTTTCAATAGATGAAAGACTAGTATTCTATTGATTGTTTATTTTATTTATTTTATTTTATTTATTAGGACAACCAACAAGACATACACTACAAAAAAACTGATGCCTAAAACTATTTGGTACTTATGCTAAGTGCTGACTTAATTATAGGTTGCCACGGCATGCAAATGTGTTACAACACTATAAAAATAATAAATAACTATTTACGCCGACGAGAAAGAAGCAATTATGTTTCGTTTAAATTTGTGCTTACTATCCGAGAAAATGTCTATAGATTCACTTTTTAGTGCATTGTATTGGCGTTGGATTCTACTCATAGTTGCGTGGTGACCAAGATTAGTCTTACTTCTCCTTAATGAGAACGGGACGTATCTGCTGACGCGAGCCATTTTGAGAGGAACATTAATTTGCAGTGATTCCAGAAGCGATGAGCAGTCCACTTCTCCATTGACAATACCAAATAAGAACATGCAATCCAATAAAAGTCGCCGCTCCCGCAAACTGTTCATTTTAAAATGCTCGAGTCGCTTCTCGTATGAAGGAAGAACTTTAGCCTTATGCGCTTGGAAGGTAAAATGCCATAAAAAACGCTTCTGTATGCGTTCAAGGCGTTTGATGTGAACGTCGTAATGTGGGGAATAAACTTGGCTGCAGTATTCTAGGCCTGATCGAACCAATGACTGATACAACAGAATTTTGCTAGAATGTTTTTTAAATTCCTTTGTGTTGCGCAATACAAATCCGAGCATTTGGAACCCTCTACGGGCAATATAATCAATATGTTCATGGAAGCGAAGACCTTTGTCAAGGATAACTCCTAGATCGCGAATTGAGTTTACCTCCTCCAATTCATGTCCATCAATGGTGTACTTTAGAGATGAAACACTCTTTTTGGTTCTTGAAAATCGAATATATTTGCATTTGTTAATGTTCAAAGTCAGTCCATTGTCTCGACACCAACAAGCGAGACTTTCTAGATCTTTTTGCAACAACAGAGTGTCGCTGTCGTCTCTGATCTGCATGGACAATTTCATATCATCTGCATAGAGAAAACATTTGGCATGTTTGGTAATGGATGCAACATCGTTAATAAAAATATTAAATAAAACTGGTCCAAGATGGGAGCCCTGAGGAACTCCAGAAATGGAAGTAAATGGCTTTGAGGAGTAGCCATTCACTACAACCCTTGATTGTCGTTGACTGAGGTAAGAAGAGAACCATTCCAAAAGACAACCAGAAATGCCAAAAAGAGAAAGTTTACGTAGTAAGATTTTGTGGTCTACGGTGTCAAATGCTTTACTAATGTCAGTGTATATTGTATCTACCGATAAACGCGAGTCGAGAGACTCTGAGATATGTTGCACAAAGGGGACAATATTTGTTGTTGTAGATCGGGATGCCAAGAACCCAGACTGTTGAGGTGAAATTAACTGCTTGACATGCCAAGACAAGATGGGACACAATAGCGATTCGAATACTTTGCTAAATACAGAAAGAATAGATATGGGTCTATAATTGTTAATTGAGGCTGCATCACCAGATTTGAATATTGGAACAATTCTAGCTTCTTTCCAGACTGATGGAAAAGTCCCAGAGGCCAGAGATGCATTAAAAATGATGTTTAGCGGCAGAGATATTACTTTTGAGCATTCTACTACAAATAGAGGGGGAATTCCATCAGGACCAGCTCCCTTATTCCGGTCTAAGCCCTTAAGAGTTTTCAGCACCTTGTCTTGTGTAAACTGTATATTTGTGAGGTAATTTGAGGTGAACAAGACATTGTCAGAGGATGTGTGTGAGTTTGGATGACAAACTTACTTGTGTTTTGGTGAGCATCCAAAGGCTCCATGATACCAATGACCCTGGCGAACTGACCGGCACCACCCGATTGCTTCTTATGGAGGTAGTCGAATGAACAAGGCGACATCAGTGTTTCCCTATAATAAAGTATAAACAATTTGTAAATACCTTAAACTGATAATATCTAACGTTGTTGGAACTCAACATGCAAATAGTAAAACGAAGTGTGCTATTTTTGTCAGTTGATTACTCTTTCCGGTGTGCAGGTCACATAATATTAGTATAGAGACTTTTAATTACCTAAAGGCGACCTTGGGCTTGCCCAGCTCGACGGGGCAGTTGTACTCTCGCTCCATGCGCTGCGCATAGATCTCGAGATGCAACTCGCCCATGCCGGACGCGATCGTCTCCTTGTTATCCGGGTCGTACCGGAACTGGAACGTGGGGTCCTCTTTGGTGAACCTGGAACAATAATAATGTTTTGTGATATTCATAATATTTACATTCATATTTTACACTGATTTTAAGAGTGTATTTGCGTTGAAATTCGTTACCACCCACTGAGAAAGCGGGTTCTTTCCGCGTGGTGTCGGACCCTCCAGCGACTGTTGAAGATATTGTAAATGCCAGCCGCGGCTTCTAGGTGTAGTAAATGCTCAGGAGGTCTACGAACTAAAACACCGCGGTGTACTTCTACGCCGAATATTGTTATTGTTAGTTGCGCTATTGTTTAACCACGCTGTGTGTACACGTTTTTGGGTCATAATCTAGGTTTGTAATTTTTAAATGTTTTTATTCAAATTAATTAATGATTGTAACCTGTTGTGTATACCTTAATAATAAATAATAATAATAAATAGTGGAGATTGCCCAATATCAAGCCCTACATAACCCTCTCTTATTGGGGGACTGACATCCATCCTGTATACAAAATCCCTATCCCTGTGCAGTGACCATTGGTGCAATACCGACGGGAGATTTTATTCTGACGCGCGTACTCCTCGTTCACTTCTTCCATGTTGTCAGAGTGGCTTGACAAGACTAAACTTGGGCGTGGCTTAGAAGCCGAAGGCGTGGTTCCGAAGCCACGCCCACAAATCTTGCAGACGTATGAAGGTACAATGCATTGCATTTGTACTTACTTTTTTTACCCGTGTCACTTGCATCAAAGATTTTAATTTCTAAAGTCAAATTTGTGTGTTAAACATGTGTTTGTTGCATGTCTGAGTGTGTATTTGAGTATACCACTGCCGTGTCTGATACCCGGAATACCAAGTCCTTAAGCGACTTAGGTACTTCGGAATCAGTACAATGTATGTAATGTTGTGTAATATTTTGTATAATTACCTAGCAACAGCTTTAGAGAAGTTATCCCGGTCCTTGTTGTTCTTCGGCCTGATGGCCATCGACACGACGGGGTCGGGCACGTGGATGGACTCCATCGCCAGCTCCAGCTTGCTGTCGTTCACGAACGTGTCTCCGGACGCGCAGTCGACGCCGAACAGCGCGAAGATGTCGCCCGCATACACCTCGTTCACTTCCTCCATGTTGTTTGAGTGCATTCGCACCAGACGGGAGATTTTCACCTGGAAATTTATTTATTGAGTAAATAAATATCAGACATCACAGACAAATCTTGTGGAAAGTAGCTTAATGTGCCTGTATTTCCTAATCAAAATCAACAGACACAATCAAACATCATATTATATTATTTATATCTGACATGTAATTTAGTATTAAGTTTGACACAATACTGGCGCTTTGGGAAACTGTAAGCCAGTATGTGACCAACATTTGAATGAATGAATAAATAAATAAATCAATAAATTCATTAAACATGTATCCTATGTCTGGGACTATTTTTTTTTTATAAGCCTATTCAGTCGGACATTGTCTTTTTTTAGGGCATGATACCAACAAAACACATGCACATTAAATAAAGACATTTGCTATGAAGAAGCTTTAATTATTAAGTTACAGCATGCATTAACTAAAACACAAATGATTAATTAATGCCAAAATATCTACGCACAATAAACTAGTGCTGAAGATACATATTTACGTAAAAATAAATAAATAATAAATACTTTGACTTTGACTTTGACTTTGAAAAAAAAGACTCACCTTCTTCGAAGTCCTAGCATTGTAGATATGGTCGCCTCGCTTCAGCATTCCCTGGTAGCACCTCAAATAGGTCAACTGACCGAACTTGCTCACTTCCAACTTGAAGGCCAATCCCACAAACGGTTTATTACCATCCCTAGCAGGGTCGAGTATTATCTGTTCACCGCCACCTTCCTTCTTCTCGTTAATCAAAGCTGTGTTCTCCACTTCACCAGGGTGTGGAAGGTACTCTAGTACTGCATCTAGGAGGGGTTGGACACCCTTGTTCTTTAAAGCTGTGCCAAGGAGTACGGGGGTGAAAGTTCGTTTGAGAACCGCCCGGCGCACCGCTTGTTTGATGTCGCTTATGGTTGGTGTCTTTTCTTCGAGGAATAGTTCGCCTGGAAATAGTTTCTGTTATGTTAATGAGAGTAAAACAAGTGAACATGTATGATGTCTTACTTTATCGGTATGAAAATTTTATAACTATAGATAAATAACTGAAGCCAAATATTGTGCTTAGTTTTGAAGAAAGTAATGAAAATAATTGCAGTAATAAGTCCAAATTTATTTTAATAATAAAATACATAAATAAATATATGATTTCACGCCAATAACAAAATGTGTAATCAAATATGAACTTACCCAGAGTTTCATCCACATTCGATAAATGTTCAATCAGCTCATGTTTCCTCTCCTTCACTTCAGCCCGTCTGTCTTGCGGTATTTCATCCAATCGGACTTTCTCGCCATAATCGCCTTCAAAATAAATAGCTCTTTCTTCAACAAGATCCATAATTCCCCGACATTCTTTCTCCAAACCGATTGGCAAGTGCAGAAATGCTGCATTGTGATTCAATTTAGATCGCATCTGTTTTAAAACTCTGTAAGAAATGTAGAATTACAGTAGAAATTTCAAACCATAAACATACTCAAAACTCTTTCATTACAACAGTAAAGAAAAAGAAGCATAGAAAATGTTCATTCTATTTACCTTTCAGGATTAGAACCCAATCTATCCAACTTGTTAATGAAAGCTAAGCACGGGACATTGTACCGTTTCATCTGCCTATTCACGGTCAACGTTTGACTCTGAACACCACCAACAGCGCAGAGGACCAAGATCGCTCCGTCCAACACTCTCAATGCTCTCTCTACCTCTACGGTGAAGTCTACGTGTCCAGGAGTATCAATGATGTTGATGTTATGGTCTTTCCAGATTGTGTATGTGGCCGCAGACTGTATGGTGATACCTCTCTGACGCTCCAACTCCATTGAATCCATCACAGCACCTACATTGTCTTTACCTTTTACCTAGAATAGTTGCATAAAAGATTAATATGGTAATAGCCAAACAATCAGTACTAAATACTTTTAAAAAATAATATTCAATAAATATAACATAACAATACTTTACCCGTATGGTTGTTTATCATTGCTTTCAATTTAATATTTACATAAAAGAATATTGTCATGTAGGCACATGTCTCCAAAAAATCTATATTAAACATCTGATTATGATCTTAAAATGCGGATTTCATCAGTAAAATTAGTATGATTTGAAATGTGTAGGGTTCACACAAATCATGCACTTGCTATGAAAAATTAAGGGAAGTCACAGAACTAACCTCATGCATAGAATCAATCCTCCCAGTGTAAAATAATATTCTCTCTGTAAGTGTTGTTTTCCCTGAATCAATATGTGCAGAGATACCAATATTCCTAATTCTTTCCAATTTCTTGTGTTCAGCATATTTCACGTGTGATGAATAGGACTGAAAAAATAAAAATGTTTTAAATCTCTACCTAAATAAGCAAAAGGGTTGTATCAGAAGGATAAAAAATAAGATATGGTTACACTGAATGAATAACACTTAGAGTTGTGGTTTTGATTTTAAATATAATTTATGAATGAATTATACTACAATGTTGATTTATTACAGTCAAATAATGTCGAAATGCGGGAATTACCGGTGGTAAAATTAAATTAAATTACCATACTTAACATGGCAAATGTCTTACTTTATCGGTCTGAAATCTATAGAACTACATATAAATAACTGACAAACCCAAATATTGTGCTTAGTTTTGAAGAAACTAATGAAATAATTGAAGTATTACGTAAATTACTCGTGAAATTTCTTAAAAATGAATAAAACCCACTCAAGTAGACACTTACTTCAATCTGCATTAAATTAAGTTTACCAACATTTTTCAAGCTATTTGATACACGTATGAAATTAAATATAGTCATTATGATAAATTAAAATGTACAAATATCACAGAACGAAATTTCTCATTCCCCACAGGAATTTGAGGTTATTTGGATTTTGACATTGACAATACTTTTTGTCGTGAAACTTTGTAGCACCGAAACTGACTAACCATAACCCCGCATACAGGGTCTCAAAATAATGTGCAAAGAAACATTTGTTTTTTTTTGGTGTTATTTTTTAACGATCACTGAAGCAAAAAATTTTTATTAAATCACTTATATTTTTTTCATATTGTAATTATTAGTCCAGTAAAGAGATTTCTAATCTAATTTGAATAAACAACAAAGATCATTACGAAAGACTTTCAGAATGACAAAGTACCTATATCTCCACGGGCATACCCTGGTTCTGGGCAAATCAGATTTTTTGCTAAGTGCTATCTATTACTATTACTACTATCGGTACTAGAAAGTATAAGTAATCCCTACTATACAAGTAGTAGGGACGACATCATGCAGCAAAGGGCAGCTGCGTTCACTCTTCAGTACACTCGGTAGCTTGTGTCTCCACATAACCCTGTTTTCATTACATGTTACACATGGAGTCTCTCAGCGATAGCATTTTTAAACAAACATTGTTTATTATAAATCTGAAATGTTTTCTCTAATAAGATCAGTAATTCCCAAGATATACACAGGACGTTTAACCAACTCTTCAGCTTTCATTACTTTAAATAAGTTCTATAACATAACAAACATGTATATTTTCTAAAAGCTTTCCACCTGCGTCTATCGCTTAAAAAGTATCCTGTGTTCTTTCTCAAGAATCTGTGCACCGAATTTCATATAAATCGGTTCAGTGGGTTTGGCGTCAAAGCATAATTATGATTGAAATTATTATTAGTAAGGAGTTAAGTTTAATCAAATTAGGAACAGATAATCCCTATTTGTTTTTTTTTTAACAATTCACCAACATCGCATTCGCACATAAAACTATTCCTACTTTTAAGAACTTATTGAACAGGGCCAGGAATCAGAGAATAATAAAAATACATCTTGTTTATTAAGGCTATTTATTTCATTCCTATAAAATAACATACCAAAGGTCTCTTTTGTACAACATCATATCAAAAATGTACACCATAATATAAATTTCGTCTCAGGTAAATGTTACCTAGCTACTCTCGTGATTTTCCCTATTTTTCATGGCTATTACACATAAATATATTAATTATAGTCCTCTCACTTGCCTAGTCTGATAGGTACAAAATGTTCACCATACCATCCTGTCACGTAATGCTGTACAGATATCTACAATATCATTATTACGAGTCCTAATTATTGTAATAATTCATTGTTAAGTGAAATTGAGCCTTATAGGCGTAGGAATCTAAAAATATGGAATCTTGAATGGGTGGGAGCGTCGATAGATATTGCACGTGGTGAGTGAGTAACTACAGGAAACGGGAACAGCGTTGGAAACGTATTATATGGTGAGGAGTGTGTGCGTCTAACGTAAAGATCGCCAAAATTTCACATAAAAACATTGCTTCGTGACAATGAGGGCGTTTCAAAACGAATACTAACACCAGGTGGCGCTGTTTAAGCTTCAGGTCCGACTATTCTGTTATTGGTTCACTTCGATCGACGCCTATAATGACATTCACGTTTCTCGTCAAAACTAAACAATAATCGTTTTGCAGGACCGCCGCCTATGTCACGCCATCTGGTGTTTGGTTCGATCTGAAATACCCTGATTGCTATAAATCAGATTAATATGTCATTAAATGTCTATGACTTCATAGTTACCCCATAGGTATAAAAGTCACAGAGAAAAAACAAGATATTCAATCTGGTTTAGTTCAGTACTGATCTTAAGGTTCTTCTACAAGTGGATGTCAACAGTTACAATGATTCGCTATACAAGTTTTATTTATAAAAAGTATGATTTGTAACTAAAATCTTCCAATATCTCATTAGACCTTTACGTTGGACGCAGACAGTATACTACTATTTAATTCTAGTTTGATTACATCTAAGATTGCAGGGCTAGTTTCTATTTACATTTCACAGAATCTGGTTGAGATTAATTAGCAGAATGCAAAAGTATTAAAATGAGAAATAGATTTTGGACCAAATGTTAATTCATCAAGGTTCAAATTACGATGACAATACAATGGACAGTGCCTTCTGTTAATTTTTAATTAACAAATCAATCAGACATCATCAATTCGATATGAAATGACAAATAGAAACGATCAATGGCCAATATTGCAATACGTAGATGTAATCATTTAAATAGAAAATTCATTTGCCCAAATCTACTGCAATTCCATTACAAATCATTTGTTCGTATAAATATTAAGAGCTTTGGGGCCTTAGACAGTAGTAAAACAGGGGCAGTGTCGTAAGAGCTATGGTTAGTTACGCACAATAATTCGAGAGTATTCTTATTTTTATGTACAGGCAAGAATTTCGCTTCTCAATCGTTACACATTAAATAGCGTCGAAATCAAAGATATGTAGTACAGCATAGGCACAACCTTAACGTTAAAAGGTTAATAATAACTGACTTAACATTTGTTCGGATGCACATTAAACGTTTTGTTGATTTGTACTTTGTTTCCAAGCAAAAATAAGAAGACACTGACGCGGGAAAGACGCGACTCATGAAGTAATCGCCATCATTCGTAAAGCAAGTTATTAGCAGTTTGACTAATCCAATAATGGAACACAACATGTACGGTATTGCTTTCACAGATTTAAACTCGTTTTGTCTCAATCACATCACTAAGATCCCAGAAAATAAATAGCTATATCTAAACTCACAAATATAATTAAACGGATTTAAATACATAGTAAAAATGTGGATATGTCTTTCATATCCACGATAATTATAGTAAATGTTGTATTCCATTATTTTCCATGATGATCTTGTCAAAGCACCGCAGAATAAAATAATAATGTTCACATAAAAATCTCAATAAAAAAGGAAGTCAATTTCCGTTGCTATATCTCTGTTTCCGATTCCCAAACGATACATTCTATACACCAATGTTAAATTACAATATAAAAATATTTTGCAAATTATTATATAGATCAACTAATACCCAAAAACTTGGTAGTTAATTTAAATGTTAGACATAAAATAATTTTCATTACATATTATTTTTATTAATATACGACAATAATAGCAAATATCAACCAAATTTTATTGCATGCATTTAATTTTAAATAAAATTAACAATATTACATTCTAAATAACACTGTTGGACGATTTCCATAGTCAAACTTTACAATAGTAAAAAGTAGATAAAAATCTAAGTCACACAGGGACATGTTCTAGTAAGCCTAAGTTAAATATTGTTTAAAAAACGCGTCATTTAAACAACAGAATGCTTACAACTAGAGAAATCAACGTATATATTACTATAACATCCTATCTCTATGTGTTAATGCTTACAAATAAATGCCGTCTACAGTGGTCTAGGAGGACGATAAGTAATAACCGAAAGGGCGTTGACTGAACGCGATACAAAACACGATTCCATCATTAAAGTATAATTTTGACTAATTACGTCACACATTTAGCATAATCATTCATTTAAAACAAATACTCTAATGTATTTTCTTAAATACATTCAGTTTTAACATGATATCATTTTAGCAATTGCTATTTTGGAGTTTCTTGTATCCATAGTCAACACCCCTATGTTCCTAGTAATCCAACATTTTAACTGTTTTCAAACAATTGACAATGCTTGGATTTTCGGTCCAGATGTTACTAAAATCAAATAAAGAGTATGACTTGTAGAAACCATTGCAAGAACTAATGTATGCAGTCTATAAAAATATAAGAAATCTATTGCATCAATTTCTTTCGCTATGACAAACACATCATTTCATAGAAAAGTGTATTGGTTTTGTAATATTGTATAGTGGATCACTATACTGGCGGAAGAGAATGGACAGTGACTCGTATTAAAGGATACACGTAGATACAAACTAGCGATCGCGTATACCTAACATATACGTATAGAGGTAAATAAATACCTGTGGTAGCCACTAAATAACAAAACTAACATGTACTACAGATACTACGAAAATAATGATTCATATAAGCCAATCATGTATTAAACCGAGCTTTCGTCTCTTTTAAGTTAATAAAAATCTTATTTACACATGTAATACCAAAACAATAATAGATTGATACTGTTTAAAAATAATTATAAAAGAAAAACAATAAAACCATTTTGCTAAGCAATTAAAACAATAAATAGATGGCATTGTAGAAGCCATGATGAATGTGCCGGGTTCCCGGCAAGTGTCGACTCAGTGTACAGATTTTAATGTAAATGTTACCCTTATAACCAATCGAAGGTGCCAAATGTGCGTCAATAGTGCTATAATGTTCCTTAACAGTCCAAATTTCGAGTTGCTTAACCAACTAATACTGAAAGCACCATTTTATATTACCTAATTAATCAATTCTTATATAAATCCGTTAGGTATAATTTTGAATTTAGTTCTTTTTTTTTTAATGAAATGGGTCAACTATAGTTGTTAAGTTATAATAAGTCCGCGATAGATACTCTCACTTTCATTAAACTAACCTACAACAAATTAACGAAAGAGTTATCAAAAAACCTTTCAACTTCTCATAAACCTCTTTGTTTATATTTTAAGCGTCAAATAAAGAGGGAAATACATTTCAGTTTCTATCAGCGGGTTTATTATAACTCAAACTACACCGCGAAGGCGAGATTAGTGAAGATTAGTTGTTGGGATGAGTTGTCACTTTTGTCTTATAGGCTAAAATAATATTTAATCGATTACAATTCATTATAAAAAATAATAATCATCAATATCGCCTTTCATTGTAGTTGCCCCGCGAGGACCTTGACATCCAAAACTTGTATAACAAAATATTTTAGTTACATCATCTAGAATAATAATCCTGTGTATAATGGCATCAAATACTACGAAACTAGTTTAATACTGAGACGATAATCATAAGTTATATGCAGCATTTTGATTTCTATTGCAAAGAAGAAAACTAATTTACACATTACGATGTCTCTTAAAACATACAATTAAGCTCATACAATATAATTGGCGTACTTTTGTAGTGTTATAATAACTAAAGTGCTCATTTTGTGGTTTAGCAGCCAATTATAAGAAAAATCCTGGCGGAAGTTTACCGCCTACATTACACAGAGAGCAGAATACCGAAAATATTTTCATCTAAACAGTTTTCTTCCGCGCGATAGTTCTTTAATATACTTAGATGCCAAGTCGTTCTGATACTACATTCACCCGTGTTTTGTTAATTAAACGTATTTTAATTAATTAAAAATAATAAAAAAAAACTCATATGACACTTACGCGATTGACTTCTTATTGTCACGAATGCAATACATATTGGATTCAGGAAAATTAATAACAAGATGAGTACTGAGTATACTATGCGTTAGCTAATAGGTAATCATCATCATGACTGATTCAATAAATGATTGGTAACACTATTATTTAGTGTATTAATCATCCAAAATTGATTTATTGCAGTTAAAGATATGGATATTTATCAAATTCATATTTAAATATGTCGATATATTGAATATATACTTTTTAAATCATGATTCATAAGATCAGAAGACGTTACCCATTCGATTTCGACATCACATCAATGTAAAATAGTGTAACACGGAAGTTAAAGACAGTGCGCGATCCTATTCACCTTAAGTGCTACATACCTCAGTGATCATGCTCCGTCTATAATATTAATTACATTATATTTATATACACCATAATTATTCACAATCATCGATATCTAAACATTGATTTAAAAGCGTCCCGTCATCGTCATAAAAAATATTTACATATCCAACTGGGCCTTACGTTAACCAGTCGAGCTTTAGAAATTCATGATTATGTTACAAGTCTATAGTCATGTTTATTTTACACAGAGCAATGAAGCATAGCCGGGGTGAGCTTAACCGAATCGGACCACGACGATGAGGAATACCCTAACTTACTCATATTTGATCCCAAGCATGATATAGAAAGTGAAAGTCGCATCGAAACAAAGGCGGTCGGAGTCACTCGGCAAATGGGGGGGGGGGGGTCCATAATTAAAGTACACATCACATTTGTATCGACCCCGTACGCACTAGGAGATACCTACACACGTAAGGTACACCGCTGAGTTAGATCACACCCCTGGATTACCAGGCGGTTACCGGTGGTCAAAAGTCCCGCACACCACTTTAGGTAAACTCCGGTGTGTAGAGCATTCTCCGCGTGGAAAAAAAAACAATAAAGGAGACACCTAACCTGCAGTGTAGGTATGAATAACGTCCTCACTACCCAGAAGGCAAAATTGGCACTTAAGACGTAGTCCTCCCTCCGTCCGCTAGGGGGCGTGGGCTAGGTGCCGGGCGAGCCCTGCGCCGGGTTGTAGGGGTGGTTCGAGTTCCGCAGCACCGTGTAGACGCTGTCCACTTTGCTCAGCTTCTCGAAGAACGGGATCAGGTCCAGCAGCTCTGAATCTGTCATGTCGTCGAACCATGACGCGACAGGTACCTGTAAAGGAGGGGGCCATGTGATTTAGAACGGGGTTATATTAACTTAAGTCAGGGGATACCAGTCACAACGATCTGTCCGGTGGTTGGTGAACGGTATACGGGTAAGCGACCCCGGCTCCTCGAGCTACTATCGACTCAGTCCAAATCATCCGAGGCGATAGTATCCTTCCTCCCCTTTTCCTTCCCCCGTCATATTTCCTTGCTACTCGTGGGAACGCAATGACCTTGTTTAAACAATGCACAAGACAGAATGGCGGCGACGTGGTCCACAACCCGTCACGTCACGTTTTCCACAGAGGTGAAAAGTGGATCGCTGGAAGTGATCTCTGCCTACCCCTCTGGGAAAAAGGCGTGATTTTATGTATGTATGTTTATGTATGTATATTAACTTACAAGGCTTACCATTGTAACATTTAAAATACTAGTATGACGTGTTAACTAATTAAGTATTTTGATTTTTTGATTAATAAAATAGAGTACTATAAAAATCTCAATGTTAAAATCAACTAACTGCGCCTGAATCTCTGCGCCTAATACTATTGGGACTAAATCGTTAATTCTTAGTTTTCTTCATTTATTAAACATTACGAATGAATTCTTAGGTTGTGTAGTCAATTGATCCGCACTTGGCCAGCGTGGTCGACTAAGGCCTTATCGCCCTATTTTAGGGTAGGCCCGTGCCCCAGCAGTGGAGACGTATATGGACTGATGATGATGATGAATTGTATATAATTTATTCTGAATTGGGTTACACATTTAACATCATTATTTCGCTGCGAATAAGCACGAAGAAAACTAGTGACGATAGGTTTTGCTACAGTGTCAGTTATCATCAAAGATACGCTTAACAATGCCATTAACATTATAAAGGCACTTTGTGTGATTCCTATCAGCATTTAAACGTGTTATCATTATCGCGCTGAGCTCGACTTACACATAATGAAAGACAGTTTGAAACGCTCGTGCAATAAAGAAAATTTAATTGATGGACGTTTGACTGACTACTAGTATGCTCCACGTACACATAGACACGTTATTTTGAACATGATACAACTAGCATTTGACTAACTAAAATATCTTCCACAGATTAGAAGACTAAAAATACCTTGCTTGTCATTCATCGCGTTCAAAAAAGCAAAAGCTAAGCATAGTATTGTGCAATATTTGACCATTTGGTCTTGCCCGTGACCACGAGACGCGCGAAACGTCGGATTTCTAAATAATATGTTTAGAATAACAATACACGCGAGTGTAATCCGTAAAATTAGTTTTATTTTAAAAGCAATACACATGTTTTTTGCATAAAGTAAAAGCAAAGCACATGCTTTTACTTTCTTCTAAAATAAAATATTGTCCACATAAACCTGTGTTAATTTAATAAAAAACAAAAAAGACTCGCTATACTGTTGTAGCAAGTTTTTTTTTGTCCTAACTGACTACGATGAAGACTTGGAGTACCCTTCTCATCATCAGCAGACTTGCGGGGGAGCATACGACTCTCACCCCTAACTACGATGATTGCTTGGAGTAGCCTTGTCATCATCAGTCGACTTGCGGGGGAGCATATGACTCTCACCCCTAACTACGATGATTGCTTGGAGTAGCCTTGTCATCATCATCAGACTTCCGGGGGAGCGGATGGCTCTCACCCCTAACTACAATGATAGCTTGAAGTAGCCTCGTCATTATCAGCAGACTTGCAGGGGAGCGGATGGCTCTCCTAAATACGATGATTGCTTGGAGTAAGCTTGACATCATCAGCGGACTTGCGGGGGAGCAGATGGCTGTCACCCCTAACTACGATGATAGCTTGGAGTAGCCTTATCATCATCAGCTGACTCGCGGGGGAGCGGATCGCCCCCACCCCTAACTACAATGATTGCTTGGCAACACTCACAGCATTATCAGGATGGAATATGTAGGAGGCAGGCGAGTTGTCGACGATGACCACGCGCCGCAGGTCGCGGCCCAAGCTGTTCAGGTCCTTGACGTAATTGCCGCGGTGGAACACACAACTGTCGCGGAACAAGCGCGCACGGAACACGCCCCATCTGGAAAAGAACGCGAAGAACGTTAATTGCGAATAAATAGATATTAAATAGGGTGTTGGTGTTTACTATGACCTATTTAGTACCCGACACTTAAATTAGCAATATGTCTTTCAAATTCCAGTCTCCTTATTAACCTGAAACTTAAGAACCTTACGTAGATACGAAAGCTAATCAAATATTAACTACTGTGACCACTAGACCATCTCACTTCTAGGATTCAACTCTCGGAAATGCTGGGATAAACTAGCCCTTTAGCCACCTCACCTTTCCAGCAGTTCAGGCTGGGGGTCAGAAGCGAGTGGACAGTCGAATTGGTTCTACTATGATAGACCAGCTTCACACTCTATTGCCGGCGGAGTTGTGAGTGAAGGCTATCACAGGTACCATGACACCGCCAATAGACGATGGGGTACACCCCGGTGTTTTAGTCAGTATACCCCTAGGCATTGCAGTCCGACCAGGAGTCGAGGCTGGCATTTACCATCTCTTCGCTAGTCGCTAGGGAGCCCGACACACCAACCGGAGAGATCCCCCTCTCAGGGTTAAGGTGCTCAACGCATTTCACTGGGTTAAAAAAAAAGCTTCACAGTCTTCTCCCAACTCTTGGGCCTATGATGGACTAGCTCCTCACCTGTCCAGCAGGTCCGCCTCGGGGTCGGCGAACTTAGCGCGCGAGGCGAGTGGACAATCCAATTGGTTCTACTTAGGGCATCGAAAACCCGTTCAATTTTCAAAACCCGGGTTTTCGGGTTCCAATGTAACTGAAACCCGGGTAACCCGGGTTTTCGAGCTTTTTTCGAGCTTCTTGTTTTTGGTTAATTTTTTTTCTTTCTATTACGAAACATGCTAAGCTGGAGGTTAACCCGTAGTGAGGGAGTTTCAAAGGCTTTTTAACGCTGTCCTGTTCGAAGGGAGAACTCTGAAGGCGTGGAGTAGGAAGGGTGACAAAACCCTTTTGAAGAACTATCTACCCATTTCCGTGTTAAACCACGTCTGCAAGCTATTTTCAAGAGTAAAATACTTGCTTGATGCCCTCGATACGTTGCAGTGACGTGTTATCCGTATTGTCGGTTCTACTAGGATAGGCCAGCTTCACACTCTTCTCCCAACTCTTGGGCCTATGATGGACTAGCTCCTCACCTGTCCAGCAGGTCCGCCACGGGGTCGATGAACTTAGCGCGCGAGGCGAGTGGACAATCCAATTGGTTCTACTAGGCTAGACCAGCTACTCATTCTTCTCCCAACTCTTGGCCCTATAATGGACCAGCCTCCTCACCTGTCCAGCAGGTCCGCCCCGGGGGCGACGAACTTGGCGCGCGAGGCGAGTGAAAAATCCGTTCAGTTCTACTACGATAGACCAGCTTAACATTCTTCTCCCAACTCTTGGGCCTATGATGGTCTAGCTCCTCTACTGTAGCAGGTCGGTCACGGGGTCGACGAACTTTGCGAGCGAAGCGAGTGGACAATCCAATTGGTTCTACTACGATAAGACCAGCTTCAAACTCTTCTCCCAACTCTTAGACCTAGCACTCTAGGTCCAGCCTCCTCACCTGTCCAGCAGGTCCGCCACAGGGTCAGCGTATTTCGCCAGCGAGGCGGTGAACAGCACACATTCGTAGAGTTCGCCACAACGCCGCAGGAACTCGTCCACGTGCGGCCGCTTCAGCACGTACACTTGGTGCACCGCGCCGTCTATCTCCACCGGCACTACGAAGTCGGCGTTGTTTATTGGCTGGAATAGACAGGAGGATATTAACCCTTAAATGGACACAGTTAGAAAATTTCATTGGTTTTGGACCTTAACTCAACACAATAAGGCTCAAATTCTGGCACTCAAAATGGTGGTCAGAGCCTTATAAAAGACACTTTCCACATCATTACAAACTTGAAATCATTAGGAATGATGAACGCAGAATCGGGAAACGGGCAACGTGAAATGTGGGAATGCGTGTTTTTCATTATAAAGAATGAAGAGTAGCTTCTCGTTATCTGTCTGACGATGAATACTTCTATCTCTCAAAGAACGCAACGGATTATGATGTAGTTTTATTAATTTTTAATTATAGGTCAAATTATATGAAAAATAGATGCATGATATGGATGGAAATTATAATAAACTTGTCACACGCGTTTTGTCAGTTATACCTTTGACTGGAATTTCACTGCGGGGTTTTACTTTACTGATAGTAAGCAATGTGTACTGTTGGTTAGTACCGGGACTTTTACGGTCCCACAAAAGGTGAGACCTTAAAAATTGAGTCATCACAATCATTACCTACACTGGATGTAGTCTTAGCTTTTCTACTTTTACATACGAACGTCTACAATTACAAGAATTCTTAATAAAGGATAAGAAAAAAACCTAATCGATGTACACCTTCGTGCCTAGACGACATTAATGTCATGTTAGGAATAACAGTAATCAAAAAGTCGTCAACTAATGAGGGAAGTAGTTTAAACAAACATTAAAATGCCGACATTATTAGATCTAGCCGGCTATAATAAGCATATTGTCCTTGAAGAGAAAAGAAACTATGTATTCTAACATACAAATATTTCGATTTGTATTCAAGAAAGAAAATTGTATGCAACTTGTAAAGATTTTCTTCGAAGTAATTTCACTCATATGCCAAGCAAGTGCACTTTAAATTCTAGAGTACACAATACATCACTACTTACATTTGATTTATGTTTCCTAGTCCTTGCAAACATTGTCTGCTAAAATGTTATTTTGCACAGTATCTACAAATGTAAGCGTTTCAACTTAGCTCTATTTTAGTTACTTCTATATACGGTGACCTATTTAGTTACATCTTTATATAAATAATTGCAATTACACAAGTCGATGCTCTCTATGGACAAAAACCTAATTCTAGCTAGTTAGATAAACCGGAACAATATTAGACCTAGATTAGATGGGCGTTTTACAAACATGTTCAGAATGTACACTGAACAGTGCGTTAGGTCGAGAATGACGCCTAAACTAAATAGAATCTCGGGAAAAAATACAGCTAATTCTATTAGAGCAGCAATACGTAACATCCATCTACAAAGCATATGCTATGCATACAGTCCTTGATTTCAATGAATTATTTAAAAGTTATACATTCAGAAACCACATAGTTGGACTTATTGACGTTGATTGAAATTCATTATTATTGACGAATTCCAGTAGGTATTAAAAATGCTTAAAGGTACAAAACAAGGAATCCCCATATTAATCATTGCGAAAACAACACCCGAGTACATTTAAGCCGTCATCGGCTGTCTGTTTACGAGAAACCAGCTTAATGTTTACATAACATTAACTTCAAGTTAATTACCAATATTGAGTCGTCAAGTTTATTCGAAAATTGTATCGCTATGTTGAATTTATAAATGGTCAATTGCGTCGAGAAAAATACGATTCGTGTCATTGGAACGTATCCATTTAGTTGGTCTGTGTTTGTTTGTACCCATTAGGTTTAATTTGAAATTTATATTAGATTAGATACTACTAACTGTTGAAATAACCAATTAAGTTTTTTTTTTGTTTTAGTGATTTACGAGTAGAAAATGATTTACGCTTGAACAAATAAAAGTATTTTCCTGGACTGAAATTTATTGCGATATTTTGTTAAGACACTTCACAGTTAAAAAGTCATAAACCCACAAGTAGATGTGTCTAAATTAGTCTTAATTTTGATAGTAGTAAATCAATGGATCTATTATTATGAGAAAGAAAAATTGTGTACCAACATAATATAACCTATCAATAAACCTACAAAAAGTACATACAATTTATCAGTGTACGTACATTACCATTACCAGACTGTCAAAGGTCAATTAAATTGTTTTGGCGTATCGGTATTGTATACTTGATTTAATACGTATCCTCTACAAAGGTTTAACACCAAACTAGATCAGTGGTATAAATAACAGTGAACCATCTTCGGTCGAGATATAGTGCCCCGTCGCACCGCGAAACATTATGCTGACGTTTTGGTCATTATGTTGTAAAATGTGAAACATAAAATACACATGCAGGAATACGTATAAATGAAAAGTCTTCGGGCTTTATCTTAACAAAATATGGAAATTGCCCATCCTGAGCGCCAAATATTGTGCGCCAAATATTCGCACACTCTCGCACGAAATGGAGAAAGAAAATTATACATAAAAAGAAATCGGAGGGGTAGGCAGATATCACTTCCAGCCATGTGACAAGGTCCTGGCACACCACTTTCGCTTGTTCCATATTCGTCAACCTTTTCATGCATGCTCGTAAAAAACTTAACCGTCGTAAGAAAATTATTCATTTACCAAACTAATTTAAATCTTACATACGTAAATTCGATTTTATATATGAATGAAGACTCATATTATAAATAAATTAAGGTAAAAAAATCTTTAAAAACAAGCTTTTATTTAAATGCGCTAAAAGAAAAAAAATAAACTTTTACACTATAACTTTACTGTCAACTTATAACATTTCAAATTCAACATATTTGACACAATTTATATGTTTTAAAGCTTGTCGCGAGATTTAAGTACCTACTCGTAATTTTAAAAGCAAGTTTTAAAATACCTGCCTATTAAAAATTTTAAACTAAGAAAGTAAATACGAGTACTTAAATCTCGCGACAAGCTTTTAAAACATATAAATTGTGTCAAATATGTTGAATTTGAAATGTTATAAGTTGACAGTAAAGTTATAGTGTAAAAGTTTATTTTTTTCTTTTTAGCGCATTTAAATAAAAGCTTGTTTTTAAAGATTTTTTTACCTTAATTTATTTTATACTTTTTAGTTCGTTTAAGTACTGAGTTCGTTTGGCTATCTTCCGGCTCCACCATCGAACCCTGGTTACCATCTAGCTCCAAAGTACTCATCTAGGCGAATCAAACGAGCCCAAACTCGATGGGGTTGTGTCGTTTAAGTACTGAGTTCCTTTGGCTGTCTTCCGGCTCCATCATCAGACCCTGGTTACCATCTAGCATCAAAGTACTCATCTAGGCGAATCAAACGAGCCCAAACTCGATGGGGTTGTGTCGTTTAAGTACTGAGTTCCTTTGGCTGTCTTCCGGCTCCATCATCAGACCCTGGTTACCATCTAGCATCTAAGTACTCATCTAGGCGAATCAAACGAGCCCAAACTCGATGGGGTTGTGTCGTTTAAGTACTGAGTTCCTTTGGCTGTCTTCCGGCTCCATCATCAGACCTTGGTTACTATCTAGCACCAAAGTACTCATCTAGTCGAATGAAATGAGCCCAAACTCGATGTGGTTATGTTATTTAATTACTGAGTTGCTATGGCTATCTTCCGACTTCATCATCAGATCAGCTCCATGTCATAATAATATTGCATTGTCATCGGATATACACGTGCATGCAAAATTTCAGCTCAATCGGTTGAGGGCAAGTGCCTTAAAATTGAGTTATAAAATTCCACCCGAACACACAAACATACATACATTGCAAGTTAAATAAAAGCTTGTAAAAAAGAAACATTTTAAAGAGATATTCAGAAAAATAAGTGTAATAATAATGTGACTTTGGGACCTAAAACCATAATTTGCGGAACGATAAAATACAGTGACAAATAACGCAGACGAAATGACTAAAACTACTTCGCCTTCAATTTGACTCACGCTAAGGAATACATGGTCATACTGCCTAGTCCCTAACTGTAGCCGTGATTGAGTTTCTCCACACAATCGATTCCCAGTTGGCTCCAACGCGTTCGGAGCAAGGCCGACACCTTGACACACGGCAGGAGCTGACCAAAAACATACACAATGGCCCCAGCAATAGAGCATATGGTGCACTAACTGCCCCATTGTATGCACCACCATTATACGGCAAAGTAATTAAACGTTATTTATAATATTACTTGCTGACCGCACACAACAATAGCTAGGGTTGTCATTAATCATAAATCAGAGCTGTCAAACTTTCTGAGTAAGTTGTGCAACCATAGGGCTTATGCCTGCATTTATTTTAATGATCTAAAACGTAACAAGAAGAGTAAAATGGTTTGTGAGATGTTATAAGTACAATATATTTTGCAATGACAAACAGTAACCAAAAAATACTGTCGGGATTCAATAGTATTACAACACTTCAGAATGCCACTTAGTTTAGGAAAACTAAAGCTTTTGCCCTTAATGCCCAAAAATTCGTGATGTTGCATTAATTCGTGTTTTTGTCAACAACTGGCAACTCACAAATCCTTGCCAAGCATTCTTAGGGTTCGGCGAGTAGGTGGGTGTCTATCGAAGGATCGATACCTATCTAATATTAACAGCTAAAGAAGCACAACCCGACTAAAGCTACAGAACCGACACATATAAAAATATATATAAGTTTCGTAACAAGACTGGGTTCTAACACGTATTTCTCTAGTTCGGTTTTAAGCTATTGCATAGCTTTTATCGCGGGCTTTGAGCGCGGCGACCGAACCAAGAAATTCCGTAACGAAAAAAACCTCACAATCGTCTAACGTCGTTTCAGTTCGGTAGACTTCGGCACGGTGTTTGTGTGCGTGCGGTTATACCAGAGCCGCTCTAAGTTGGCCGATTTGACACATGTCAGACTGACTGCACTAGTGAGGGACGACGGTAAAATTGCCGAAGTATATAAGTAACAGTTATTTCCACTTTATAACCAAGCAAGGTCTAATTATAACAAATTTTTATTAAAAGCATTTATTCACATCCAGAAGATTGAATTTAAGTTTCTTATTTATTATTTTTAAAAAAATATATTTATTTTTAAAATACAATACTTATTAAATCCTTCATCCTATTTAAAAAAATACCTGATGTGTATTACCCACTACGTCACTATGCAAACGTGTCAAACGGCGTAACCTTGTAAAAGCGTAATACAGAGTGGAAATTTTACGTTTTCTTTTTATAATTCAATTATTTTAGGTAATAAAAGACAAATAATTTGATAATTAGGTGCATTTTACATTTTGAAATAACGTCTTATTTTAAAAAGTTGTTCTTTATGATTCGGTAAATATGCTCCTCTTAACAAGGATAAATGAAAAATATAAAATAAAAAGTGTCAAATCAGCCATCTAAGAGCGTCTCAGGTATAGACGTATTTTACGACTCTACGAAACTCGCACGAATCGAGACGAGCTGCTCCGAAATCGGACGATGCTATGCAATAGCTATACCGCGGCTGTCCCCGAGTGCCACACGTCTTTTTTATCTGTACGAGACGCGGTCAACAGTCGCAATCTGCTAATATTACTAATATACATAAGTGCAGGAAATAACCTACATAAAAACCGGATTATATGTATGCAATATCCAAAACGTTACATATTAAAAACTTGGCTGATCTCGAAACTATTTCTCTTGTAAGACGAATAAATAAATAATTTTAAAACATCTAATAGTGATGGGAATCTCTTATTATCGGGATCAGATCAATGTATGTGATGTTGTGTAATATTTATTTATTTATTAAGTACATACACACGAACTGCGGTTATCCAGACAGGAGGAAGATATTTCAAATAAAATATTTCTTACAAATTAAATTTGTATTCCTTAAAAAGCAGGCCAATTTGAAAGGCCGGATCGATATAAGAAGGCGTACTTCAACATTGTAGATTTGTTTTGTGTCAGCCCTTTGATAAACTATTCGCAGTATTAGCAGTGTCGAGGCGAGGGACGCCATTGTTTCATATTATTAGTCACCTCGCTAATGCACGTCAAAAGTCCTTAAGCTGTGTTTAATAGAGTATTCTAGCTCAATCGGTAGCTCTACGTTGAGGAAAGAGGAGAAAGTTCCCTCAAGTAAGGATAAGGTCAATGTCGAGGGAAACTCGGGTCAGTTTTTGAATAGAACTTGACTGACATTATTGCGCATGACATGTCAAATGTCAATGCCATCACTTTCATAGAGTAAATAACAGTAACCATATTAATATCTATAGTCATATAATATACTATAAATTACTTTGATCGTTAAATAAATGAGATAAATCATTATTTACCTTGCTTTTCTTTATTTGAAATGTCATACCCACTACACGGTATTTAGTGCAATTTCCTCGACATTTGGGTGATTGTACTTTGGGGTTTTTCAACTGCCAAAATACAATACCTATCTTATATTTGTTTAGCCGAACATTACGACAGCATTTACTGAATGTAATATAAATCCGTCGCTACACGGATTACACGTAGCCAAGTTTGTAAAGTACAGCATACAAGGCGACAGTACGTAATATAAAAGTCAAACATATGGTCACATGGCGAGTTTACACTGCAAGGTGTGTTTATTTGTCCTAATTAAAGGTTAACGTGACATAAATTAACAAGTTGTAGGGTCAAAAGCAATACATGGCAATCCGATGTTGGTTTTACGGAAGACTACAAGGATGTTCACATGGATTAGCTACCTATAATTATGAACGTAAAAACAACAAATGCAACATGACAAATAAAAACAAATGCCAAAAGGACGTCATTTAAAAAAAAATACAATGTAGAATAAAACCTTACACGATTTTATTTTTTAAAATTACTTTTGACGGCCAGTTTTTTGCCACCACGATCTGTAACGTCAAAGACTCCGCGTAGTACCCAGTCAATAAATAAATAGAGAATACATTATATGTATTTCATAACATTCGTGTCATAAAAAGAGTTAATATAAAATCTATTTGCGTGCGTGTCAGAGTTCAGTTCAGAGCCGGTGCTAAAAATAACCGATCATTTCACCTTTGTAAAGTGGAGCGTAAGCGATCCATGATAGCGCGTGCATTTGTAGAAGCAGATGAGTCACGCTGGGTATCCAGACCTTCCACCCACTCTTTCACTTATCGGGAACCATCGCGGTGATTCATACGGAAAAATCGGTTTATCACTTTACCCAAGAAGACTGTCAATTTAATCTTATTAAGAAGACGCATAGAATCAATTAAACTGGTCTCTGAAATGGGAGAACAGACCTAATCTTCGAAATATTAGAAGTAGCCTAGTGTGTCTACAAACATAGGCAATACTTCAGTCAGGGTTTTAAATGAATATGTATTGCGAAAACTATGACGTATTCTTCTTCGCATAATCGATATCTGGTACACGCATAGGAGTCGAAGACAGACCTATATTTTCTCGTTCCACAAAAATTTGGAAAGGCTATTTCCGGGCAATCAAAGAAGCAATTAACAAGCATGTAGTTTTACGTTCCTATTTCTAACCGCGAAATCGGCAAAGTGTCTGTCAGAATGTTTATTTTCATGATTGGCGTTTACGGCCCTACCGCGTAAAGTGCGACCGTTTCGAAACCCATTCGGCTAACCACTATCATATCGTACGGGAAGGGGTAGGTATTTTTAGTCACTCACCACACGATGTAAGGCTTCGATAATGCCTCCATTACCGTCATAACAGTAATAGGAATATTGTTTGGCTTTTCTATTGTATGCCTTTGCTTCATATAATACGGAATCCAGATGCTCGTAATCGAATAAAACTCCATATTGATACTTTACATTAGTCATTTGATAAAACTTATTAGATTATATGTTTAAAATTGTTTTATTTAGTTGTAGTAGTCCTATTGCAGGTACATACCTCAAAAGGGCAACTACATAACAATATTGTGTTTAATATTTTGTCCTTGAAACACTGACTTATGCAGTGTACGACTGCAATACAAACTTTGACTTTCTTAAGCGTGATAAAATGTTTAAGCCTAAAAATATATTAATAACCAACATATTGAGTTGAGATATGACAGATGCGACGTCTGACACCTGGTAGTAATAACAATAGTCGCGTCTTCTGACGTTCAAAGTTATTTTTGCAGTTGACTGTACCTACTCTGTTACGCCGTAAAACGTGACGCAGACATAGCCATTCCGTAGCTAGTTTTATACCAGCCAATCTATCAAACTTTTGCCATCACGATCTAATATCTTGGGCCCTGGACTGTTTGATCTTACCTTTTTTTTTATTATTAACAGTAAATGTAGTATATGTTTTTTTCTCTCTCTTTGATACTGTGACATACTCAAACTGAACGACATGGCATATATATGACATATATATGTAAGGTTATGTGATAATCCGTTAAAAAGAGTAACTATCGAGTTTCTTGCCGGTGTCTTCTCGGTAGAACCAGCTTTCCGAACCGGTGGTAGAATCACTTATCTTTTAATTATTTATTTAATATAATGACGATTTATAAGTGCGTGTGAATGCCTATATAAATAAAAAAAATTTGACTTTGACTTTTATCGAAGGTGCAATGGCAGTCCCATTTATATAACTTCGTTTACTATATGTACGTCTGTTTGTAGGCTTTTCTCACTGGCCTGTTAACAGAGAGGCCCTTTACTAACCCGTCTCACGCTCCAGTTCCTAAACTGAAAAGTCAAAACGGACAAGGCTTACAAACCGGTAAAAATATACTCTGTTGCATGTTAGATTATAACTGAAATATGTTTGAGGAAAATGCGGACGGTAAAGTTTTAAGATATTTCGTTCATACATGCCAATTACCACATCGTTATTAATTAGCAGACAAACAGTGGAGAAACTAAATGGCGATACGTGATCCTGAACAATTGATACGTAGACATAACAAGCTTCGATATGATATTCAATGATTGCCGACAGAGGCGAATAATATTCAAGTGCAGAATGTAGAGATTGTTTAGACACAAATGTTACGTTTAAAAGAACCATGCCTAGTAATCATTATACCTAATAAAATTAAATAAACCCCGACACAAACAGAACATCATATAATTAAATAGTCTACCGAATATATCTAACTAATAAAAAATTTAGCTTTATAAAATGATGGACTACATGATTAAGCTAAAATATGTCTTTATCGTGGTCGAGAGCGAACTCGCGACCACGATTGGTGTAACCCAGTCGAAACGTCGGGCAGTAAGTAGCTATGTAATTTGCTACTCCTAATATCGCGTGTAGACCCATAAAGACATATTTTAGTGTAATGGAACGCGAAAGTCTAAAATCATACATGATAAGGTTTGCTTTTTGAACATACGTTAAAATGTCGACGCACTTAACAACAAAAAAATGTAGTGAACACATCAATAAAAGTGACCAAAACTACATAAATCCCTGTACTAAGGGAACAGGGGGCAGCGCAAGCGCATTCGTCTGTTCAATCGAACTGAAACCCGACCGAGTCAAACAATCATCAGTGTCATGATCTTGAATCGTCCGTATCTCTACAGGTCGACGCTCGGGTATTATCACGGCCCCGAGTTATATTCTATCTATAGTAACACGATGATAATCTTGATAGTACCAGCCAGGATAATCGTGGACTGCTATAAACGTCTAATTATCGCAAATGTACTAAATATATACAATTATCATGCTGAGCAGTGGGCAGATAGGATAAGTGAAAAAATACCAGATTTTATTAATGGTGGTGCTGCATAAAAACACGACTGGAACGAATTGGACGTGATCGCGCGCGGTTCTGTATTTTTTTGTGCTGTAACTAATATTTTACGGCTTCTGAAGCTACAATGTGATGTGGTTATTTCATGCCAAATTCAATGATGCTAGCTCAAATGGATTGCTTTGATACCCCTTCCTATATCAACTTATAACATAGACATACTTAAAGAAACATGCAAAACAATCAAAATTGATGAAGAAGAGAAGAAAAATTACTATTCAGTAGGCTTTTGAATGTTCATAAATCCTAAGGAATATTTCGATATTTCAACATCATATATTATGTATATCGGAGTCCGTCAGAGCCCTAGCAGATCGAAAAAAACGTAGACAAACAGATAAATTTAATATCTCTGTTTTTCTGTATAATTGCAGAACCCTTAAAGTATTGGAACCAGTACTTCGCGAGTATTACTTGCGTTCAGTCAAAGACCTCTGCAACAAGATTATAATAGTAATGAATTTATATAATTACCACCGAACGGTGTAAGGTCAGTTGATATGGTTATGTTAAGTGTTACCTCAGATTGATTACAGACAAATGTTTGGTTTTGTGGCTTCGATAATTTTGTGAAGGTTGTATTGGTAATGATTTTTGACCACTTTTTCAGTATTGCAAAACGTAAGGTTTTATCTGCAACGATAACGCGCTATCAAGTCAACTTTTGACTCATTAGGCATCGAGGTTATAATAATTTTTGTTATTAGTAGAATAATTATATTAAAATAATTGCATTAGTAAAACAATTGCAGCAATTCAATCAAAATGTAACAATAAAACCTTTCACCTGCTTCATAACTTGTTCAAAATTGGAACATATAAGTAATTACAAATTAAATAACACATATTACAACACATATTTGTTAAGAGTTATAGCTAAAAAGTAAATTTTATGATAAATATCTTAAAATTTATACACATTTATGGTGAATGTTGTGCATACCCAAACATTTTTGTATTGGTACCCAAAATAACATATTGCATTAAAATGCATTACCATTAATACCTAACTAAAGATATTAAAACAGTGCAAAAGAATCAAAATACATACACACAGCTGGCTGATAATCTGGTGCATTTCAAGGTTATCTCAATAATGATGATAATATTTACAGATAAAATATTGACTTCAATTGTCTGAGCAAAATGTACCAGTTGTGTTTTCTGTGTTAAAGTACACTTGACAGCGACACAAGATAAACTATGGTATCTAGTGAATGCATGATAAAACCACATCTATGATTAAAGAATCAATTGATCGAAAAAGTAATTCATAAACAATAATGTCAAATAGATACTTTTTGTTTTTCTAATTGACTAATGATGATGGCTTAGATTAGCCTTGTCATCATCACCGGACTTGCAGGGGGCGGATGGCTCTCACTCCTAAACAAATAGATACTCCATTGAAATTATGAAATCTAAAATGAGTTTGTGCATATAGCAATACTGTTATGTATCCATTAATAGTATTAGATATTGTAATTTTTAGGGTTTATACCCAAATGGAATAGGGAAAAAAGGGACCCTATTACTGAGACTTCACTTCTCCTCTTACACCAGGCTGTATTTAAAACTGGTTGAAATATTCACATATCCATTTATTGTATTGTATACTAGTGACTTGCTTAGCTTCAGGTATATTATAGATAAAACGTTAAAAACCTTCCTCTTGTATCCCTCTATCTATTAAAAACCTCCATCAAAATCCGTTGCGTAGTTTTAAAGATTTAATATAAGCATACATATGTACTAACAGATCCAGGAAGGGACTTTACTTTATACTATGTAGTGCTGATAATACATACTAAAAACAAAGTAAAACAAATTTTCAAGGGGTTTCCTTGTACAACAAAAATTTTTTTTTACAAAATTGATATGAATCTATTTGTTCATAAGTCCGACTCACACTTGGCTGGTTTTTTATTGTTTGGTTCAGCGAACAAGACCTAAAGTAGTATCCCACATAGGTCTGTACACATAAAAGTTACCTTGCAAGTTGATAACATTTACATTTCAAATTAATTTTCTTCTATTTTTCAAATCAAATGAAATTTCTTGGACTTGCATATTAATTTGCACTAAACGAACACATGGGCTTGGCATGTTGCTAAAACCTGTTCAATTATGTTTATTTCCCAATGGAGCAACATTTTCTTATGCACTAGCATGTTATTATGATCAATTTTACCTAATAAGAATTAGAAATTCATGTTTTTGCATCAAACATCTGTGATGCATGATAGGAAAAAAGGCAGTGATTAAAGTAATTACTGAATTGTCTTGAGTTTTAACTATCAGAGTGAGTCATAAGAGTATAATGGAACTATGTTAGATAGATAGTAATTAAGAGCAAAGTGAATCTTACATTCCTTATTGACCGGATGCAAAATCGAATATTTGAAACTTCTTTCAGGATAGGATTACAACACTTTATCAAAAGTTTTTTAGAGATTTAAGTATATGATAACTAATCCGAAAATTTAAATAGAAGCAAAGAAATATTGGTTTACTCAATATTTCTGTTTACAGCATCTTTATCAGAGAATGTGGGTTGAATTTTTAAGTTAATTACCTGCCAGAAAAGTCATTAACCTAGGAGCTATTTCTAAACATGTTTTATCATCAATAAATTGTTTGTTTCTATTAATACATAATTAAGACTGATTGCTTTTGAAAACATAAATAGAAAAATAGATAAAATTTTTAAAATGTAACTGAACATGAATTTTAATATCGCTACCTTAAATCTCAAATGGCGTAACCGCCAATTTGGTCAAAATGACTTTTTGATGCAGTCTTATTCAGTTTTTTTTTCTCTATCGAACTGTATATTTAAAATCTTGAAATTCGCAAAAAAATGGTTATTACGACCCAATTTTTTTTTATGGATTTAAACACTTTTTATAAGGTAAACAGATCGTAAAAGGCTTAGCCCACTTTACTTGGTGGTTACGCCCCTAGAAATTATTGTGACGTGAAAAAAATGTCATTACAAAAGGGGGTAAGGGACATAATTTGCCGGCGTAACTCGTAAGATTCAAAATTGCCATACAAAGAAAGGCGTTTACACCCAAAATCGCTGAACACATGAGTGTCATTATTATTGTTAGTATTGATGCGCGGGGGGATTAGAATTGCGGAGACATCGGCTAGTTATTGTTTTTCCTCGTTACGACATTTTAAATAAAAGTCCAAACACAAAGCAGAATCAACGTCCAATAACGCGCCAAAGTCAACGTAACGGTAACAAAAAATGATAAATACGCGGAGAAACGTAATCTATGCGCACAAATACGAAAATGGCTAAATACATAGATGAATGTATGGTGAATACACATCAGCGGGGCTTACAAATGACAAAATTAATCGATTTAGATACGTAAAAATCTTGGTGAAGTTTCCCATATTCCAACATTTTTCATCAAATTCTAAAAATTACGCGT
Organism: Maruca vitrata; assembly: GCA_039566165.1. Lineage (NCBI taxonomy): Eukaryota > Metazoa > Arthropoda > Insecta > Lepidoptera > Crambidae > Maruca > Maruca vitrata. Next base: position 4,823,472 of record CM076916.1, on the reverse strand, counting down.
TGAATCACTATGAAAAAGTGTCAAACGGCGTAACTTTGCAAAAGCGTAATACAGAGTGAATATTTTACGTTTTCTTTTATTATTAAATGAGTTTAAAGCACAAAAATTATTTTTTTATTGGAGATACGACCTTCACCTCTTAAAAATCGTGATTTTTATGGGGCGTAAACGCCTTTTTGTAATATTTTCACAAGTCGTAACCGACTTCTAGTTTCTTAAATATAAGATTTAGGTACAAAGAGTTCCTACTGAAGCCTTTATCTCAAAATTCTAAGAAATTTGATATATAAAACATTTTCATTGTATTAAAATTGATAAAGTTATGAATTAAAAACACAATTTTTTTTTGTTTTTCTGCTCTCCTGAAAAGTAGTGTTTTGGTGGTTACGCCATTTGAGATTTAAAGTATCGATATAATAGCAGAATATTATTAGCCCCACCTTATAATTATTTCCTAATTTCTACACATAATCAATGTGATATTTAAAATCATTTACATGTCCAGATGTAAATGATTTGTTAGTAATGTTTTTACTGAAAATTTTTTGACCATAACAATAATACCAATTCTAGAAATGAAAACAAAAATAAACATACCTTGAAAGAGCTGTGTACTAATGTTTCATCAAGATCTATGACCATACACTTTTTATGCATATCCTGGTGTCTCACTGGTGGTAACAATGGTCTAGGAGCCTGGTCGTGCATTGGCAGAAGCGGGGGCGAAGCCCTGCCATCGATGCTATTTGTGCCATGGGCATTAGGCGGGCCTTTACCGCGCCCTCCTCGCCAACAACACAAAAGGGATCGCAGGAACCCTCCGCTGCCGCTCGACTTTTTGCTCCCCAAAGGAGTGGACCCTGATACAGGGGTTCCATCTCCTTCATTATGCTGCCCGCCAGGGGATGGTCCTAAAACAACCATAACACATGAACACTGCCGCCAACGCACACGCGGAAGACCGAATTGACGCTAGATGTGGGATTGGTGTAAGGAAAGACAAGCTCTCAAGGTTGCTCCTAAGAATGTTATCACGCTCACACGTTCCAAACTGTTTACCTCGAGCTTCACACTTAAAACGCAATTAAAAGGGACACAGAACTTTTCAAATATCACTGATCACTAAGAACATTTGACACAATCAACTATTATTTACGAATCATGAAGAGGTAACACTATACGCTCTAATTTGCTGCTAGTAGGTAACAGGTGTAATTCGGTTTAGATTTACCTCTGTCGGATCCATAATTGTTTAATTGCTCGTCATCCCGTGACACCTGAGTTATAATGGACGATGCGTCCATTTAAACATTTGTTTTGGGCCCTAACACAAATGGCAACGACGTTTTTGTAAAATTTTAACACCATAAAACTATTTTTTATCTCCCTTCTATCTTACAAAATGGCAGGCTCTTGGCAAATACGAAAGGCAGCGCTACCAATATAGTAAAGATAATTAGCTTTTATCTCTTTCTACTCCACAAGGTTGAAAAGAAATACAAGCATAGATTTGTATCCAATGGTTGTCACTACTGTCAACAGTCAAAAATACCTAGCTTACGTTCTAAAATCATAAAATTTATTGTAGTCAAATATTAGAACTTTTACCCCGACGACTTTTATCAGTTTTTATTATATTTAATAAATTCATCACTTGAGTAGTTTGACAAACAATAAAATAAGAAGTTGTTGTGTTGTTAAAATATCCTATCGATAGAAGTTTCATTCCTGAACGAATACATCTTGACATAGAGACAACACTACCAATTGAACATTAGAATCGATTAAGATATATTCAATTTTATATAATAATTATATAATAGAGATTGTTAAATAATACATCTTTGTTTTATATTTAAGATTCCAAATATTTTTAAAAGAAATTATCTTGTATTTTTTGGTATTTTTTTTTTGCCTCTGCCACAGCCTCTGGCTTGAGGACTTTTACTATTTGATGTCAAAAAAGTGCTAATGTAAAAAGCACGGAGTCCTGGCCTGATTTAAGATCTTTCGCGTGGCTGAATGGATGTACGTACATACATACCTACTTTCATAAAATCACGCCTTTTTCCCAGGGTAGGCAGAGATCACTTCCTGCCATGTACTACCATCCTGGTACACCACTTTCACTTCTTTCACATCCATCAATCTCTTCATGCATGCTCGTCGATTACGGGTACTTTTGATTTGACCCTTCTTCAAAATTTGATCTATTTGGTCATGGAAGGTCTTTCTTGGCAATAGAATAAAATATAATAATCGTCTATTCGGCACTTATTTTTAATTTAAATACAATTAATTGTTAACTTAGGCTTTATTCAAAAATGTACCTATCGTCGGTAAACATTTTGCCACCTGTTTAGACATCGATTATGTTAGACTGCTGTATTTGTCATCTCATTAAACTTAGTTTCATTGAGTGTTAAGAAAAAAATTATTGCACATAATCGCAATAAAAATTTCTTTTATTTATTTATTTTGCTCTGCATACTGCCCATCCTAACCTATGGTGCCCAGACTTGGTCTTTGGCCGAAAATCAAAAATTCAGGCTCGGGGTTTGCCAACGAGCTATGGAGCGAAGTATTCTGGGCTTAAGAGGACAGACAAGATAAAAAATTCAACTATCCGGTAAAAAACAAGAATTTTGCAGATGAATTTTGAAGATGTGGCAGAAAAGGCTACCAAATTGAAGTGGAGTTGGGTGGGCCACGTCTGCCGGGTGAACCCGGAGAGGTGGGCTAAAATGGTCACTCAATGGCAACCACTCGACGGTCATCGACAAAGAGGTAGGCCGAAGAAGAGATGGCGAGATGACCTAGATGCCCATGAGAAAAACTGGTGGGCATTGGCCGAAAATCGACAGCTTTGGAGTGAGTTAGGGGAGGCCTTTGCCCAGCAGTGGGACAGAACAGGCTAAATAAAAAAATAAAAATAAAAAATTATTTTGCTCATAAATAGGATTTGTGTGAGTTCAGTCCAGCGTAGCAGCAATAGGTGTACACAACATTCATATTGGTTGATTGGTTTGCTATTACTAAAATCGATTTATTAGTGCAATATTATTCACTATTGAATGCGATTCGAATAGCAGTCGTCAGCATCTCTATTGCTGTCATAAAATTTATACTTCCTTGGGAAACGGAAATGAACTAAAATGGCGGGAATGGGCAGGCTGCGATTAATGAGCATTGTTAAATTTGATTTTAATAACTTGGAATTGTGTTTAATTATCTGAATAGGAATTAAAAAATATGTTATATGTTATACATCTGTTTCGGATTACGTACATGATAGGTCGTCCACTAGAAATTTGATTATAACAGCTATCATGTTAACATTTTTATTTACGCGGTGAATACTATGAAAGTGTTTATATTTTGTATCAAATTCGTTACTATAATTATTCTATTCTATTCTATTCTATGTATAGCTAAGTAAAATATATTGAACTTGGCTTGACACGCTACCGCGTGTCTAGATAGGTAAGTAACAGCAGCTGTCAACGTCATAATTAGACTTATTATTACTGAAAGTAATTGTGAGTAATTAGTAACACAAAATAAGAAACATGACTCAAACTCAAAATATTTATTGCTTTTCCATAATGTACCAAAGGTGTTGCTTAAAAAGTTAGATTCAACTGTGGACCCTGTCGGGCACAGCACATTTTTTTAGGAGAGAGGAAGGACATTATGAAATAAAAATGTATAATCTCCAGTCTTATACATCTTTAAATGTAAAATTTACATTCTTCGGTTCTATGTACATTATGTAGGTAATAGTTTAAAATATTTTTGTTTACACTTTAAAGCATTCATAGACAAGGGAGTGTCTAACCATCATGAAGTTAGCTATCAATGTTTTAACCAAAGAGAATATAATCACTACGTTTTAAGAGTCGGGACTCACGTACTAGCCAATAGAATCAGTTTAGATGGCATTTCAATACCAACATAAAACTTTTAAATGTCAAATGGCAGTAGTGCCAATATGACGGACCAAATAGTGCTACAGTATACCAAAGAGAATATCAGTACGTTTTCATTTAAAAAAAAAACTTTTGACGCTTTAAAAAAAAAAAGGATGTAATGTAATATTAATGTATTAATAATACAAGGTTGAAAATAATGTGGACACAAAATAAAACACTATGCACACTTTTTTTTATAATCCGGATTTATTAAACGGTTTTTTAGCTCGCCCCGTACGATCTGATCTGAAATTTGGTACACACTTGATTCTGGTCTGGTGATTGATTTTCTATGGGCACATATATTAAGTCTTCCTTTCCCACTAACTCACCCACCGTCGGCATCTGAAAATAAGTTAAAAGATTTATTAATGTACTTACTAAACTTTTTTTCCCCTTGGTTTTCACACATTTTTAATTATTTCTTAATAATATTACTGTTTTGCATTACAACAAAACAGGTATTATGTGGTGAATAAAACACACAGCGTTGATGTGAAGAATGCTGTCTGAGATCTTTCCAAAACATTAAATATCATAGACAATCTTACCAAATATCTCTGCTCATATACCTTTCTCCCTCTCTCACCAGCGGGCGCCATCACTCGAAAGGCGCGAAGTGAGTGACATGAACTGTCAAATCATAGAGTCTTCAGATCACCAGCAAGAGCATTGCTGCAACGCTGTGTGTTTTATTCACCACATAATACCTGTTTTGTTGTAATGCAAAACAGTAATATTATGTTGGCTCCTAAAACACACAGCGTTGATGTGAAGACCTGTTTGATATCTGCTGGTGGCAAGCACAAACGCTATGATGAATATTAAAATAAGAGAAATATACACATTAGTGAGACACATACAACAATATAATAAATTACTATCTTTGTTATGTTTTTATGAGCAGATACTCTCTATGTATCTATGCTTTTGGTATTACAAAACTTACTGGTATTCATAAATTTAGTACATAACTCAGAGCTCAGGCTCTGGAACTATGGATGCTTAAAGAAACTTTAGTTAAGGAAATGGTCTTTTAATTTAGGTTGATCTGACTAACCTCTTACCGGACAGAGGAAATATATACCCATCAAAATGTGGACCTACCTACTTGACAAAAGGTCCAAAAGCAATGTACCTATTTTCAACACAGGTAATTGTAATTGAAATAAAGTTTTTCACTTTAAAATATCATGACTTAAAAAATATGATAACATTAAAATTGGTTATTTGCTTATGAGCATTAATGAGCAACTCTTATTATTGTTTACAAATTATAACTTTAAATGTAACTATTTAGAAGTATAAAAGACTCTGATATCTATAAATCTGGATTCATAACCAAATTTAAATTTTCTGTTTAAGTAAATTTTTAGTTAGTTTTCCAAGGCTACACCTACTATCTGTTAAGGTTAAAGCCTGCAATTTATGCAAAATAAGTGTCTTGCATTTAACTTCAATATACAAAATAATTGTTCTTATTAAAATTACATATTCAGTCTATACTTTCCTTTGATTGATAATTGAAGTGTCAGGCTAGTGAGCCCTACAAAGCACATTGGTACACGTAGTATGAATGTTTCCGCAACATCCAATTAGACTGCATATGTCCGCAAATCAGTCATAGTAACAATTCTGGCCACGGAGGCCCCAGGTATTGATCTCGATTTCTATAGTGAGAAGCGAGAATGTGCTATGAATTCGAATCATAATATGATGTCATGAATTCTTCAGCTACATGCTATTGGAGTAAAAAAGTTGCAAATGTCCTTGTAAGGCATTATTATTTATTTTACACATGAAACCATATTACAAAGGTAATCTTTTCATTATAAGCATATTAATTTTGTACTAGCTAGCACTAGCACTATTACCTCAAAAATAAATGTACTGGTTAAAAATAGTTTGTACAACATATAAATAGTAGTACTATAGCTGCACTGTCATCATAACCATAAGTAGGTCTTAGGTTACTTCCTTAATCAGACCTATTGTATACAAAGGTACTGTAATATTTACATATAAAGTATGCTTATGGTTACTTCAGACTGTGTGAACAGTCTGCAAAGTGGTGAGCTGTATACTGTAAGAGCAGTTGTCTGCTTACAGTAATTACTTTAGATCCTGGAAGAGGTCCCAAAGGACCAGGGGATTCGCCCCCCCCCCCTTTTTTCGAAACTTAGGAGGGATAGATTACCCACCTGTGGGGAAAATACCTGTGCATTGTCAGGTCTGTATTAAAACAAATAATATTTGTATATAATATATAGAACCTTCCATAGGTTCTCTTCTGGATAGGCTCTGCTTTTGAGTGTTGCCCCAGAATTTCTGGCATTATAAAATCCGATACACTTTAAATAAAAAAAAAAAATATTAGTTTTTGTGGCGCGTCTGCATGCAGCATCTGACCATAAAACTGTGTGAGAACTGAATTGTTCATTGATATTAAATCAATTATGTGTGTATTAGGTGGGGAATGCCCAGCCCAATCATCAGTCCCACTGCTAATTTTATTAGTCGCACAAAAAATTGTGGTAATATTTTTAACACATTAAGGATATTAACTTTGGTGCGATAGTCGACACCACGCTTATGAAGAGTTTCATAGAGGGTCCGCCCCAAACTGAAATTATTCAAATATAGCCTCCGCGGCAAAAACTAAAGAACTAGTCACATGTTCTTTCACTCCCTTCTAAAATCCCGACTGCTCGAGCAACGCCTCCGCGGCGCGAGATCGAAGGTGACACTGTACGGTACTGAACTGACCCTTCTTAGGAAGACCGCAAAACCCCCCTTTTTAAGTATGGCCACAATGGCTAAGGGTTGCAGATGTCATTCTGTGGACTTTTTAAAGGTGTTCCATATTTCGTCACTCTTCATGTACCTATGGCCTCCGCGACCATTGACTGAAGGTGCCACTCTCATACAGAGATTGAGATCTCAAGTTTCAAGAGTAATATTATCTCAAGTGAGTACCTATCTTTATATACTCAAGTATGGCCTCTACAGCCTGAGACTACTGATGCCACTTATTTTATACACGGCCGCTAAAAGATAGGCAGTCCGCAATTCTGTTTAATCTCTCCATGAGACAAGTGACCTATAACTATGTATCAGTCATTTCCACACTTCAGGTGATGCTTAAGAGAAAAAAGGATTTAGTGCCTTTATTGCTTCTAAGATATACATTAGACAGATATCTGAAGAGCATTGTCTTAACCATAAGTGTCCATACCCAAGGCTCCCAATGTAACTCAGGGCCCTACTCAGAGTATCCATGTTGGACTGAACTGATAGTGTATTTTTGTGGGTACATAGTCATCCGCTGACCATCAATAGGATTACAGGATGTAACTCCTTAAATTTTGACACAAAAGTCAAAAAATTAAAATCACTTCTATTAGATTGTAAATGTACTTTGCCAGCACTTACAATCCATATAAATATTTGTCATCAAAAAACTGTCAACAGTTAATGTCATGTGTAGGCAGACAATATTATAATGAAGATATGGGCATCTCTACCTCAGAAGTGAGTAACCTAGCAGAACTCATATCATCATCATCATCATCATATTATTATTCAATAAGCTGTGTTTATTGTCATATTTATTCATCACAACACTCAGGTCCTGCTATATTAAGCAAGGCAGATTAGCTAAGTCAGTTGAAAAAACTTTAAATTCATAAGTCATACCATGTAGTTATATATTAAGCACTATTGTAAATCAAAGTCAAATTATTGAAATTCAAAATGACAATTGTTACCAAAACTTGGGAGTAATTTTAAATAAATTACTACTATTTGAACTATATAATTAGATAATTGGATGCAATGTATTATTATTATCTATATATTGACATTGCAACATATCTATGTTACAATGTATATTGTATTTAGTACTAGACAGTCACTTTGTGTTTAGTCTTTAACACATGGTTTACTGATTATGTAATAATTAATATAATTATGATCATAATATTTTATAGCCTGGTATTCCTTATGGACATACAAGAATGAGCAAATCTTATTAACAACCCATTCTAAGACTATTCTGGTTCTCAAAGTTTCCGCAACCTGAGAGTTATAGCAGGAAATATACCTACTTACAGAAAATAAATTAAATTGCATGTGCACTTAAGAGTGCAGATCTAACATATCTATATAGATAAGCAAAAATCTGGTTAAGTCTCTAGGGACCTATACATGTTGGTTGGGTCTGGTTTCCCATGCAAATCCCATTGAATACATTAGAGAATACTGTTTATAATAATAGAGAGGTCAACTGCAGTACCTCCTTGTTGTTGAGTACTCAGAGGAATCTCATTCCTGCATTTACATTGGCCAAGTTAGGGTAATCCTTACTTAAAGCCTACATTTACTAGTTTGTAACTATATAAAGTAATACTAAGCTGGTCTATAAATTAAACTGGAATTGTTCTAAGTTTAATCCAAGAGGCAATATAATCATTAGATAGGTTACCTCCTGATGTATCAGTTATTTTTATTTCCTGATAAAAGTAACATGAGCCTAAAGAGGGCTCCAGCCAGTTTAATATTATTATGATGTATGTCAATTGGAAAAAAGAAATATATTATTTCTTAATAATTAATATGTTATGTGGTTGCAAGTACCACTTAAGAGGTCTTATTTGGTATAGCCCTCAAGATGTAAAATGGTTATATATTTTATTTGTACTATAATCTTACTTCAGACGACTGTCTGAATTAGTGTGATAGACACATTTATGTTTTATTTAACTAAGCCAGGAGTTATTAAAATATATGTCTATCCTAAAAGGATAATGTACTCAATTTTTGTGAAAATATACTTCACTTCTTAATATATATAAGTAATATGATGAGCTACGACTCAGAAACTATAAATAGGTAGTGATAGCAGGCATGCACTACATTATAATAGAAAAATAGCTATTTTTCATCTCTTAGGAGTACTGTTAGCTAGTTATTTAATTAACTTTATCATAAACCAAACTTTTCTCACACAATATACTCTAATTATGCCATCATAATGATTGGATCTTATTAAAAAACCTGTATAAGTAATATGCTCTAATTGAACTGTAATAATTGTATTGTGGACTCCGATGGTGGTAAGCCATCTGACATCAGGTGGCTTACTGCTTAGTTAAGGTTGTAGAAACCTACATAATTGTTAAAAGATACAATTTTACATAACGCCAGGCTTACTAGATAAGTCTGTTAATAGTAAAGAGATATTTTGCCCTTGCGAGATGGTATTGCAAAAATGTTTGAAAGTACATAATTATCTCATTACCATTGCCATTAATAATCTTATTAACCTAATGGCAACATTTATAAAGAGGTTATAAAACCGACAAGATCGATCTGATTCTTTTCAGAGATTAACTGAGAATCGAATAAGATTCTAATAAACTAGAGTGTTAACGCGCGGGTCCGGTCGAGTAACAATTGTTTGAACAAAACAAAATGTTTGAACTTACAGACTGAGCTCTTCCGCCTTATGAAGCGTATTGTAGATGTTCAGACAAACCATACAACTCCCTCGACGATCAAATAGAAGTCGTAGAAGTCGAAACAACTGTTTCCAGTTTGAACCGGCTGCGAACATTCTTTCACGATTTTCATACTCTTTGCTTTTTGGATTCAGCGCTACAAACACTCACTATTCATTGAAAAAACACTCAATACTATTGAAATAGACGCTGTGTGCTTAATTCACACTATAATTCACAATGTAAAACAATTTCCTTCATTGAAATTGGATAGAGAAAATTTTACGATGTTTCAACGGAAAAATCACAAACGCTATGATTTGACAGTTCATGTCACTCACTTCGCGCCTTTCGAGTGATGGCGCCCGCTGGTGAGAGAGGGAGAAAGGTATATGAGCAGAGATATTTGGTAAGATTGTCTATGATATTTAATGTTTTGGAAAGATCTCAGACAGCATTCTTCACATCAACGCTGTGTGTTTTAGGAGCCAACATAATATAGTTTTTATTTTTCTATGCCCCCAGGCCAGTGTGGTCGGGCCTCATGGAACAAAGTGCTCCCTTAGATAGAATGTGATCTTTACTTATTCTTACAAGTTATCAGTAACAGTACAACACTAGTACACAATACGAATGAAAATCTATTTTAGCATAATATGTTTGTATTTGGCTTGCTTATCGAGTAATTAATAATCAGAAGGTAAAATGTATTTGATTCTATGCTTACCGGGACTCATCCAAAGGAAATTTTGCCATGAACTTCCTTTTTTCGCAGTCTATACGTTGAGCACGATCTCCACAAATTTCACAAGTTAGAGACCGCTTCTTAGGTGCCATTTTATGCAATTAATGCAATGATACCGGAATCTGCTTATAAAAACACGATTTACTGTAAAAAAATTATATTGAAATCTAAGCAAACAAAATGTCGTTCAACATTCATAATAAAATGACAGATCCGACCCAAAGAGAAAATAATCACTCTCCGACCAAAGAGAATATAATCACTATGGATCTGAAAATGAATGAAAGAGAAATCGTACTGAGTGAGCAGGACAGATATATCCGCCATTATTTGCCGCTCAAACTCCATAGTAAACTTTTTTTGTTCGAGCTTTCGCTAGACTGGTTTTAACGTTCACAGAAAGCTGTTATCCTCTACCCATAGACGAAAACGTCAGTTTCTTTTTTGACCAGATGGAACATGGCCGTGTTAGGGCCGTGCGCGAGTGTAAATATGAATGGACACAATAATATTCATAGTCAGTTGACAAAATCATTAGAAAGAATATTAGAAGATGCGTATTTAAGTGGTGAATTAAAATTGAGTGGACGTAAACTGCGTGATTTCCCGAAACCAGTGAAATATGACTTGAGTGATACAGTTGTTGCTGGTAAGTCGGCGTTTATAAATAAATCGTGCTGCATTTCGTTACTATTTTCACATAGATATTAGTATTATTATTGTACCCTACAAATTGGACAATGTTGTTATGCTTTTATTTGCTTATTATTGATAAAACTCATTACTTGCTTTGTTTATTTGCCGGCGAAGTAGCGTCCCGCATGTTTGTCAAATCGATCGAGTTAATGTTCTGGTATTTGTAGTTTTACTCCATTCTAAGATTTTGGTATTCTCCGTGAAATACTATTTCGTTAACGTATTCTCTTTTCTGATCAATTGATTCGTTCAATCAGGGTTTCAGTCATAACAACTTGTGAATCAGATCAGTTGGAATGTTCGTCAGAGAAAGAACTTTAAAATATATTGCAAAAGAATAATAAAACTATAGGAATGTATAATTATGTGAGTGTCAGGTCTAATTTATTATTATTTTTTATCTTTACCATGGATTGAAGGAATAATGAAATATCAGGATTAGGGCACAATTATTGTACTAAAGATAAATTAACAAATACTGTATCTAATTTCATTAAATTTTTAATAATTTGTGCTGGAATGGTGTACTGGGATATGTTTTCTATCTATATTGTCTATTAATTCTATCTATTTTTATCGATCGATCTAACTATGTACTTAACTTGTTAATTTTATTTTATACTCCATTTATAGTGAAGTCTAGTGTTGATATAGGTTTTATTAAAAATAGGATAGATAACAATATCACCTATATTTGTCAAAGAGAATATTGACATTTAGGAACCATCTTCCAATAAGATCTTAAGTAACAGGGAAGTTACATTTCATGTGGTAAAATTATATGATTCATTTAAGGTTTAGTTATTGGAAAACCTACATATTTTTTGAAAAGGTAGGTTTCATACTTTCTGTTTTAGTCTGTTTAGACAGAGATTAGATTATCACATTAACTTAATCTTGGATATCTGTCAATAGAATAACTTTGTTTTGTGTTACTCCAACTATACAAGACATGTAACATCTGTGGACATCTTAAGCTTAGATTTTTGAATATTTATTTACCAGCATGTTGCTTTATCTGACTGGTAGGTACCCTTAAAAGTGAGCGTAGACAAAGTAAGCGGGTAGTAATGACAGAGGGTTAGGGAGTGCACATACTGTCAAGTGCCTCTACAATATGAAGATAATTAAATTGGCATCTGTGGAAAACATTTTTCATCATTTTTAAGTTGTTTAGTTCCAAACTTGATTCATTCAGATTTCATGTTCTAAATAGGTTCAGTAGGTGTTTGTATTGTTATTACTCTTAAAAACATTTCATTCATAAGTACCTAAATAGTAGAATAAATTGTATGGCTAATTTACTGTTTTGAAGAAAACTGTCAGTACTACACAATCTGGTAATGTTAACTCATGTAAATCATAGGTATCAAGTATAAAATTCCAAATTAATATTTGCTTTATTTTATTTTCTTCTCTTCGTAGGTACAGTCAGCCAAGAAAGTGGTCTACTACTATTGACAAAAGTTTCTGTTCGATGTAACAGTAGCCAAAATTGACTTTTCACTGACACAGTCTTATTGCCAGGGAAAAATGTTGTTTCATGATGTTCAAATGAATCTCAACCATAGGGTGGTACACCACATTTTGTGCTGACTGTACCAGTTGTTTTGTAAGTAGAGTCAACTAATAAGATTTGTAGGATTACACCTAAATCCTTTAGTATAATACCAAATTGGGTTTAGGTAGACATCCTTGAGCTCTTTCTTAGCAGATAGTCTGATTAGTGCTTGACACATTTGGATATGGGCCAAAGCAAGTTCCAAAACTTAAGTGTACCTTTAGCATACTTTTTTATCTAAATTAGTTAACTGACTCATTGGTCTTTTGGTGGCAAACGCTGTGTTAGGGCGGAGAGGTCCCCGGTTCGTTTCCAGGGTAGGGTAAAATTTTTGTGAGTTTTTCTGTAACGAAATTACTCAGCCCGGAGTTAGGAAGTTGGCGGTTGCGCGCCCGTGCCTTGGAAAGGACGTCAAGCCGGGTGGTCCTGCGCCCGATCTCACATGGGTCATGTCAGATTGCCGGCTTACCGAACTATGAGAGTAAGGGAACAGAGAGTGCACTTGTGCATATTTCTAGAGCACTTGGCTGATCTCAATTGAGATCGGCCGCCTTGGCCGAAATTGATCGGACGCCTTATATCTAAATTGTGAACTTTTAAAGCGCTCCAGATATGGAAGCATAAAGAGTTTGTACCACCTCAAAATCCATCCTTAGATGATACATGGATGTGGTAAGTGGTGGTTCCTTCCGATAAGTCCTGTGTTGAAGACTTCGATTTCAATACCTACGCAATGCAAGTGGGTGTTTGGAAGACTGCACGTGAAGAGAAATGCACCCACATTGGACACATGCCAGGCGTCCACTAAACAGTTAGAAGATAATTAATTGCGTCCTAATGTCTTATCAACCTGTTTCATTTTGTAATTTCTTCTATTACCTTCAATTGGATAGTATAAAGTTATGAGGTACCTTATTTAGGGTGAAGGTCATGATTTGTTGAGATTTAAGAAGCCGATCTACAGTTAACTATAAGTAATTTGTCTAGTGACCTTTTGGCTTAAACTTGTAATCGTTTGGCAAGGGAGAGTGCTCACAACACCGGTCCATTCATACAGATGTTCTTCCATATGTCTCTCTGTAACAAATAAGTAGGTATTACAAATGGAAAACGGGTTCCACTCTGTCTAAAAATACGAAGTAAACCGGTGGTATTAGGGTTCCCTGTAAAAATAATCATGCACCAAATAAAGTGTGCATCGTTCGTACTGTAAACGTGTTAACAACTGATCCGTAGTTACGACAAGTGTTCAGCCGATTCGATGAGTTGTTTACGTCTAAACTGATGGACATAACATCTGGAAGCGCAGACATTGCTTCTTATGAAATGATTCTCTATTTCTAAGACAAATAGTCCTTAGATTAAGTGTTAAGTTGTCAGCGTATGAATCACATTATTTTTTTTTACTAACAACACCTTGTTTCATTTATATTTGAAGAGAAATCGTTTATGGCTTTTTTTTTATAATGCATACAATCTCGCAAAAGCACCTGATACCATACATACCCACCCAATTTAACCTCCCAGAACATAAAGAACAAGAATTTTTTGAACAAATTAAGAACATCACATGTCGCGGGACATTTTATGTTTTGCAAAAAACTCACGCGTGCCATAATCATCACCTGCACTGAAACGCCTAACTTTATGCACCCGGCTAATGCAATATGTTTTTGTGCATATCTGCATAACATTTAAAATGACGCGTCGACCATCCCGAAAAAAGGCAACAAAACTTTTTGCAGCTGCTCCATCCATACTTATTTTTAAGTTTATAGTTATCGACTGGTTTGTGAAAGCATTTTCTTGGTCTACCATATAAGTAGGATTACTAGAAATCACGTCTTTTGTAAAGTACGTTTACCTTTAGTCCTTCGATTTATTGACTGTTAACTAAAAACATCGATGATACCTCATCATAACAGAATTTGCTCCAAGATAACGAAATGTTTGTAAACAATACCTATTTGTGTTCTTCACTGTAGACCGAGAAAGCATAAAAACTATCAATAAGTAACATACAGAATAAGGTAGGAACTGTTACATCTATCGGTTCTAATCAGTCACTCACTATTCTAATTTCTTTGTTCTTTTCCGGCATAATAATTACCCTCATTTCTTGTTACGTACATTGTCTCTGGATGGGATATGGTTCAATGAACACCGTTAGAGTTCAGAGAATATAAGTACCCGTAAATCTATTAATACGATCGATGCCATTGATTGGTCGTACGCTATCGAGTGTGAGAGATAATGTTTTTACTCGTAAATGAATCGATTGAAAGACTTATCACAGTTCAAGTACTCATCAACAGTAGTAAATGCAGCCATAACACTGGTGATGTCATTATCAAGGCCTTGTTTGAATAGGCTGTTGCATGTTACAAAGTGTGATTTCACAACTACAGGTCTGTGTTTAATTACTATAGTTAGGCTGCAGCCGCCTGAGATGGATCTTTTATTTATAGTTTCCTACCTAACTTTTGTATATATAATCGTTACGTTATCATTAATTATTTTGAATAAAATAATTAATGATAACGTTCAACTCAAAATTAATAACGTATTACTTGCAGAAAAAACACATGAGAAGTATTTAGGCCTGGTTCTTGACCGTCAACTTAACTGGAAAATACATATAGATAAAATAAAAACTAAAATAATATCTTTAACTGGAATCGTACGTAATATAGCTAACTACGTCCCGATCAAACAAAAATATTTAATTTACAACTCATTAATTAAACCACACCTGGATTACCTGATTGAAATCTGGGGCACTGCTGCTAAAACTAACCTAGAAAAAATACAAATTGCCCAAAATAAATTATTAAAATCCCTTTTCCACTTGGATTATCACACGCCTTCAAAAAATATCTACAGTGATACTAAAATAATGACCATTACACAAACCTATACTTACTACACATGCATTTTAATCTACAAAGTTCTCAATAGTAAAATCCATACATCGTTAACATTTCACAAAAAGACACAAAAAATTAAATTAAGAAACGCGAACCATTTGAAATCACGCCCTCCGCGAACAAATTATGGGAAAAAAAATATCGAGTTTGAAGGAGTCAGATTGTACAATAAACTACCTAACATAATAAAAGAAGCAAAATCAGTACCTAGCTTTAAAAGACAACTCAAAACTTTTATACTAAAAGAAATAGAATAACACCATATTAACCCAATATTATTTTATTTTATTTTATTTTATTAGGAACAACAAACAGTTACACACTACATAAGGAACAAACAATTATAATTACATATAAATAAATTAAATAATAAAGTAATAAATAAATTCGTACATTAATAAAAAAAAAAAAAAACATTAGGCCTAACTCGTCGTAAATAATCAATAACAATATATACATTGTACATATATACATTCCCTCTAGATTGACGCCATCAATATCATGCCATAATAGATAAGATGCCGCATCTAGAATTAACGTTCTGTGCGCTTTAGATCCGTGGTTGCTCGGCGAGTCCGGCCGGTCACAGGTGACGCAGTGTGAGATTGTTTTAAATATACCCTATTTTAACCACGATAAGTAACTTCTGTGTCCACTCGTTTTAATTTTAATTTATTATTGTTCTTTCTCAGTAAGTGAATTTATTATTGTAATTCTTATGAGAAATAAAGAAGTCTTAAGAAGTCTTAAACCTTATATCAAATTCCGCCTGCTATCGCTTACGCATCTATCTGCGGTTCGTTCTTTTGAATGTTTACTTCACGACGGATTTTAAAATAATTGGGAAAAGTGTTCCTTAAGTGCTATGAAGCAACCGTGGCTATTAAATTATAAAAAAATATTATAAGCCTTGATAGTGAGGTAATTACGCTATATTACACTAAAAATGTGTCTGTAAGTGTGCCACAGATCACAGTTAAAAATTACTGCAATCGCAGAAATCTATTGCTTTATAAACCATCGGTCTCGATATAGTTATGTTGGAAAGCAAGCCGGATTGCACATTTATGTACGTTGGCGACGAAAGCAGCAATTATATCTAACTGGAGTACACAATCTTATCTGTAGATTTTATCTGGTGATAGCTCGAGTGTAGCACTTCATGTTTTTCTTCGCGTTTAATAACGATTATTATCGTTGCGATGAACGAAAATATTTAATAACGATTTCTAGATCAACATCATCATAGATATTTCCGTTTTGTTACTTGATCAATGTATTTATCTAATTCACCTCTATGACAACATTGTCATTAGAAATCCCGAATTATATCACTCTGTGGTAAATCACGTCATGCAAATCAAAGCTCATAACAACCAAAAAGTGTAAACATAAAGTCTGTTTCCTTTGCCTAATTTGCTTACTTATTCGGCACTAGGTATCTACTTACTTACAGGTACTTGTAGCTTGATATTAAAGTAGTGCATGCGTATACAAATAGATTTCATAGCAAAATTTACTAGGGTCTACGCACGTACACATCTCGCGCTACATCCTCCACTTGATTGCACTGCATACCAACTTCCATGCAGTTATTGTTTACACCACGCGCGAAGTTACTCTGTTTACATTATGAACCGCGTATGGAGTCCTTACTTATATTATACGTAGTTTTGTGGCATAAAGGCTAACAACAAGCGACAGGTGCAAACGTGGCCGGCGAAGCGACGCGCCCGGATACAGGGGACGATAACACACCAGGTAATTCCAGTCCACTGCTTCCAGACTATAGCGGCGAAAGGACGTTATATAAAGCCTTATTACGACCCGATTTCATGCGAACTAAACGCCCGTTTGAATTGGACGAGCTAGTAATTGGAATCGGTTGGTAGCAAATATCAGTGCTAAAGCAATCCCGTGGTTTTGGTTATTGAGTATGATGAATAACTCAGAATATTCTATTCTAGACTTGGGAATCAATTTGTTTAAGCAGTCCGTAACTAAAGCTATTTTAAAGGATAAACTTTATGTTACATTTTCTACGATAACTATTAGGTAGATATGATAGTAGGTATACGAAAGTCTTAAGTAATACATAGGTTCGTAATAATCATTGCATATCGTATCAAAACATTTGCTACTCATTATACATACATTGTATATATTATTATCACAGTCAATACCCCAATAAATGTATTACGCGAATTGCAACCGCATCCCACGGAAGTGTAGAAAATACACGTAGAAGTTTAATGGTACCGGTTTGTTTACCTTTTTTATGTCGAGTCTGTTTCCACGTATCCCTATCAACGGTGACAGACAGGAACAGGTAACCCTTTTTTGTGT
This sequence comes from Maruca vitrata, assembly GCA_039566165.1. Lineage (NCBI taxonomy): Eukaryota > Metazoa > Arthropoda > Insecta > Lepidoptera > Crambidae > Maruca > Maruca vitrata. The sequence goes on along the minus strand of CM076916.1, from coordinate 4,805,728 downwards.
AGGCGTGAGTGGGAGTTGCATTAGGAAAAAAATAAACAGACGTAGAACGAGTCGAGGTGTTTGTAACATTATCAGTTGGATAAACGTTAAATTGATGTCACTTCTACCGAGGCACTCGAAATTAAGATAAATATACGTACCTAATGCGTTTAGTTTTGTAAAAAAAATTGGAGGAATTTGTAACAGCATTTTTACTTCGTCTATAATTATAGTTATTTACGCCAGAGGGGTCAGAAAGTTGTACATCCAAATTGTAACACAGATACTCGGTTGGTGCTTAAATTACTTTCATCATGCGACTATAAAGCCGTAATGAAACCGTCGGTCATCAATAGATATTCAAAGACCTTGCAACATTATTTTGCAACGATAAACTCTACGCTTAGCCTATTTATAATCGTTTGTTATATTTTTACAAGGGTACAAGGCAACCGGTACATACATAGGTGTGCATCCAACGCTTTCAATTTTCCATTTCACCGCTCCGTTAACTCAAACGCTCATGGTCAATTGAACGAAGAGGTTAGCCAACTCGATGTAATAAAGTAGCTATTAGAATATTCATACGCACTACTGATTTGGGAACGCAAATGAACCCTCAATAGATTTGGCGAAGCAAGTCTTACAATACATCATTCTTATTCGATGCTCATTGGTCGAGTCTTGGTGCCAAGAATACTGATCGAGTTTATGCGGCCTGTATGGAGGTGTAGGTCCTATTGTGAAACAAAGGCGCGCTGACTACCCTTCTTATTCAGTCGGCTGACAATTCAGTTGTAATGAATTAGTATGCTGGGCTAAGCTTCCTCCACGACGGCCGTGTCTCGCCATGTCTCGTGGAATTTACATAGACGTGGGTTTTGCTGTAATTTTACATGTTTCCGTTTGCCATCGTTGAATAGTTTGCGCAAGGTGCACAGGTGATATCTTAATAGGATAGGCCATTGTTTTCGGATGTGGCTGTTGTTAGAACAAAAGATTCTAGATTAAACTTTCCACATACTTAACCACTCGTAAATCAATCAGAACCGACGGGTTGAAACGAAGACTTTCATGCAAAAACAGGATATATTGTGCATCTATATAAGAAGTTTCTGAGTGCATGCAAGCTTGTATCGTGGGAAGTGCAGTGATTTAATTAGCAGAACTGAATTAAATCTTCCAATCGCATATGCCGGCTGTTGCTATCAAGATCAGGAACATACGCATGAGTTTAATAAAGACGCCTCTGTTGTTCCGCGCTAGCGTCATTGCTACCGAATGTATGTTTTGTATTTGTATAGTTGGAATAATTCATATTCATAAAATAAGTTATTACAATGTAATCACCGTTATCACAGAGGAAAGTGTTAACAAAGCGCTTAGAATTTGTAACAATACATTTGGGTGGGAACCGCTCTGTAATGACAATAGTAATAAACTAACATAACAATTTAACATCTAATTAACCGGTTTCTTATTTAGTCTAACTATTGTTGTCGTTTAGCGTTGATTTATCGTTGTTGGAGGTGAAATTCCCATATAGATGCATATTATGTGTGCTGAAGAGGATAAAAGTGGTCGGATGAGCTGTGATCGATATGGTATCGATATAGGCACCCTCATCTAACTCTTGCGTTCACTGCATCGTGCGCAGAGTGTCTGCATCGTCAGTGACCCACATCGCAGACGGCAATAACTGTTTGAAAGCTCAACTCCATATAGGGTTAGGGCGTGAGTTATGTACTCACTTGCTCGACTCACAAATTAGGGGTGTTGAAATCTACTTAAAGCTACTCGTATCGTCGATATCTGAAGTTTTAGTCAGTCTTTTTAGCTTTGTTTATAAAAAGATACTCACTCGATTAACGATACTTGCTTTAATGAGAATTACTAACACTAATAAGCTCTAAACCTGTCTCAGGACGAAAGCACGTTGTGATGTGATTTCCAGAACACTCTCAAATCTGCCCTCGCTGTTTTTCGCACCTTTCCAGAATCTCTCTAACAAAGGACTCTGGCTCCGCTCTCCTTAGCATGAATGGAAAGGAAGGCAACTTGTTATGTGTAATGTGTGAGTTGCTCGTTGACACACAATCCATTTCATAACAGGAAAGTATCTAAGTGGATTAACCTTATCATCTGACGCAACGTGCTCTCAATTTATGCCCCGATATTGGCGATAACCTGGATTTAGGCCCTAGGAAAGCGAAACTTTCTATACTCCTGTAACTCGTTTTGCATTTAAAACCCCCTCACTTATGTAATGTGCTTTATGGCTGGCCAGTTCTTGGGTAATTGTGTGTTCGTTCTGTTAGCGCTATTTACACCTCTCACTGAGTAGACTTAGAATTTAGTATTGTAAATGTTTAACATCGTAAAGTTCATGCAAGTTTCTTAACATCACTCTGTCTGTATGATCCAAAAGTTGGACGCGTTCCAAAACATGATTTTATGTGAGATGCATCCACTCCGAATGTTCATGATGTACGTGTACATACTTATCTAGTTAGATATTCCGTTTCTATTTAGAAATGTAATATATAAATATCTACATACACTTGTGATTAAAAGTATAACATACAGTTAGTACAGCAACATGTTGTAATGGAAAGAATCACTATTATTTGTGTCGTGGAACTGAAATTTGGGTTGGGCAAGATAGTTGTGCAACAAATGCCATTGTTGGTAGGACATTTGCCTCGTTGAACTTTTGTCTAGCCAAGCTAACCTTGTCCTAGCTCATAGTATAGAAAACATAATGTTGAATTCATATATCTCTACCAAAAACATGAGCTCAGATTTCCACCATCATTTTTATTCAGATCAAATTCATCTGTCGTCTTGATCTGTAGTCTGGATAAAACCGACTCCTCTATGCATTCATAGACACTTCATAGTATACTCGTAGTGCATATGTTTATATTGGCGCTGTCCTTACACTGACGGACTTGCAATTTCCTGCCAACGCATCTTCATCAGTCCTGAGACGGAAGCACGCTTCCTTTGCTTTCCAGTCGAGTGACTTGGGCACATGGGTTCCACGACCAAGACTGCACAATTAATAGCTATTGTTATACAGAGCACGTCGCCTGGACGAATATATTCGTCACTTCACAATACCCATTTTTGGCGGGGCGGTGTTTAACTTCTCATACTCGACATGTTACGTTAGGATTATAATATATTACCCTCCGTATATGGACTCGTTTATACACATGTAGGAGTTACTGTGCGGTTAAGTAACGACCGAGACAAAATATAATGAGGCCGACGTAAAGGGGCCATGTAGGGAATAACATCAAAAGAAACGGCTGCTGGGCTTAGGGACGAATAGTAGGGTAGAAGAAATATATTGCCCACGTAATTACCGACGATCCTAATTTAGCAAAGAGAACATAACATTATGATTGTCAACTATTGTGGGAGCTCATAAACATACTACCTATAGTATGTTTACTTCCTAAAGTATCCTATGTAGGTAGTTTATCTGAAGACGAATAATGCTCTTTATTGATGCAGTCATATTTTAATAACATATCTCTGCTTCTTATGATCTGATGCAAACCATAAAGCTTTTGTATGTAAATTCACGTGTTTATCATCTCTGGGAGGTCTCAAATTAGACAACTTTCAATCGTTTGCTCTGCATAATAATTGAATTGCCTTTTAATGTATTTTTAGCTTAAGTTATTAATTTCGTTCACAGTACATAAATAAACATTGCTTCATAATATTGCGCATAAAACTGTGTTAAATACTGCCTTCTTCTTCTTCTTATCGTATGGTTGATGAACAACCTGGTGTCAGAGTTTTTAAGCCGCCCGTAGGCCTCTGACGTGGCTTCTCACACACCCTTGAAAAAAATTTCTCAGGGGTGCTGGTTTCCTCACGATGTTTTCCTTCACCGTTAAAGCGTCGAATGATGGTACATATGAATTTCAAATTTTGAAAAACACATTGGTAAGTACCTGGCGGGGTTTGAACTGGCGACCTCTCGCATGGCAAGCAACGACCTTAACCACTCGGCCATCGACGCTTTTTACTAAATATAAATAATACTGCCAACAAGCGAATATTCGGAAACACTAGGAATAGTTTACGCTAAAGCAAGATCTTGGCAATAGAGCAAAGCCGGATTCGGGTCAATATGCGGTGTGTTTATTTCAATGGCGTACCTATACGTGTTTTAGGTTGAAATTGGCAACAGCTGATTAATCATTGTTATGTTCTTTCAAACAAGAAATACCGTGTTGTAGCTTGTTTACTTTTTGCAATTTAGGAACATTATATCTATAAGAAATTACATCGTATGATGCAGATGTTTTGATAATAAAAGTACTAGGTTATTTGTATTCGCGTTTATGTTACAGTTTAATCTATGAACACTTTATTTTGCATTTACTTCGTATTTTAATATTCAGAACTTTGAAGGTACTTTTCGTAACCTTGCTACTGGCCTCGGTGTTAGGCATAATTAAATTAGGGCAGTAGCAGTTCGTCGTCGGCGTCTAGCCCTCACAACAATTACAGCCAACGTTCTTATTAAACAGTGTCATATTCTAAAAATAAAGAGTATCGTCGCGTGCCCCCGCCGCCTGTCATTACAATCCTGCGCCGGCGCATCGTGAGGGGAGCCCCACGCACGTGCTCCATTATGGATTCAAATCAAGTCCAAACAAAACGAATATACACGACGATACGATACATGATCGCGGATGAGGGCGGCCCACTCAAGTTTGAAAAGGGTATTAATTTTTATTTCATCACATTTTTTGGTAATTTATAGTCCGGCGTTCAAAACCACTAACTTATCCCTTTTCGTCACTTCCGTCTAACCAAAACTTGTATCCGTCAATTTGAAACGGAATACGTTCATTATTTTTTGACGCGGTGAAAAGTTTTAAATGTCAACCATTTACGGGATGATAATTTAAAACAGGGCTTGGACAAGATCATAGAAAATTGCTTTTAAACCGTAAGTAACTACAACTAAAACCAACTGCGCTCATGGCAAATAAAATATGCAACTTAATGTTATTTATGTATTGACTAAAACTCGATAAATTCTGATTCGTATTGGCAAAATGAAGCAGGAACAATTGGCTCCTCTTCGTAACGTTCAAAATTACTGGTGTCGCCAGGCGATCTATACTTTGGCACGAAAGGTGGCGGCGTTCTGCAGTTCAGTATAGCTTCCCACTCGATCCCTCTAAACCATTTATGGTTCTTGTAATCCATCACCCCATTTTTCATTACGCCAAAGCGCTTGCTAATATCCACTTGAAGAATGTTACGTACGAGATCTCTCAAATCCGCGTTGAAACTCGACGGGCATCTGTATTTAGCAGCTACAATTTTCTCATAAGTTTTCATTGGCTCATTCGCAAAAAATGGAGGATAACCCGCGTTCATCTCATAAAGCAAGACACCAAAAGACCACCAGTCGACTGAGAATCCGTAGCCTTTGCTTAAAATTAATTCCGGGGCTAAATACTCCGGCGTTCCGCATAACGTCCACGTTCTCCCTTGCAAAATTTTGCAGAATCCAAAATCAGCAATTTTCAAATACCCATTTCTATCGATCAATATGTTTTCCGGCTTGAGATCCCGGTACACCAGATTACAGAAGTGCATGTATTCTAACGCTAAAATTACTTGACTTGCATAAAATTTTGACAATGGCTCCTCAAATTTTCCCATTCTGCGGAGGTGGGTGAACATTTCACCGCCTGGCACGAAGGGCATTACGAAATAGATGTAACTGTTGTCCTTGAAACTGCATTCCATGGAAACAGTAAACGGGAATCTTATCGCCTCTAGAATTCGTTTCTCATAAAGAGTGTGATCTACTTGCTTCAATTTCATAATTTTTTGTTTCTCCAATACTTTCATGGCGAATAATTTATTACTCTTCATATGTTTTAGTAGCACTACTCTTCCAAAAGCACCTGTTCCCAAAGTTTTTATAGTCTGCAATTCAGAAAACTCTGTATTATATTTTTGTTTTCTGCCCCAATGTTGTTGGAATTCTGACCGGAGTTGTTGTAAATATTTCGTGTACGCCTGTTGTTGCTGCTCCGTGTAGCCACTTCTGGGTTCCGTCACGGTGCTCATGGTCGATTGTGCAACGGCTTTATATGTCATATCTTTAGAAGGGCCATAACCTTTACTCGAATACATATTTTATTGTTGACATAACAGATGAATGGATACATTTTTGGCTCGCAGCCACCTAGAGTCGGTGATTTCAGTGCAGTGATTAAAATAGGTTTTATCTGTTGAAATAGTTTTGCTGCTTGCTAGTGATAAAACATTCCGGAAATCTGCAATTTCCTATTGAGAATGACGAGGGGAAATCTAAAATTCGTTGCAAATGTTTTCGCCGAGATCGAAAGTGGAGGGTGCGCAGGGGTGCGGGGTGAGGGGTGAACGAACTTGCCGAGGGGGAAGGTGGAATCAGCTGTGTTTAGGGGTGATACGGCGTGCTGCGACAGCCGGTCGCCGTCCCGACTGTTGTATTGATCAGCCGGCACGTGGGATTTGTATGTTCACGAAACTTTGCCGCTCGCTCTTCCGCACTAATGCTCAGACAATATTAAACTGCAGTACATTATTACTTTTATGCTTATTTTATATATCTATTCGTTTTTACGTGTTTATCGTAAGAGAATTAAATAAAAAAATGTTAAAAACTGGTTATCTAGACGAATTAGACTCTGGCCCTGACTGGTTAATTGGTGTAAGTATAACATTGCGATAGCATAACAATCGATTGCCGTTCTTTTGTCCGTCCGTTCTACGAATCTTAATCAAATGTATATGGAACTAGTCCATCTACATTATCGTACGTTGAAAGATAATAAAACTAGCAAGCTCTTTATTAGTTCGTGTTTACTCCCTTTTATTATTCTCCGCTTCGACGGAATGGTAATCGCTCCATTAGATCTCTTATTAGGCCTTTGTAGGTCACCAATCGCAAAAATAACTAGCGTCTTGTTCGTTATAGTACCGTTATTGAGACCTACTCGACGTGCGAGTAACATACTCGTATGTTGTTCGTATGACGATGACGCATGGGGGCCACATAATATCCGTTGTGGGCGCTACGTCGAATTAGTTCCAGGAATTTGGTCCTTCGAGCCAGATGGTCGTTCGCAAAATATTCATCTAATTGAATTTGCAAGTGTATCGCGTTTGATTGAGCAATTGTAACCGAATATAGATCGTCATCGTTGTACACGAACGGGGGCACACGATCTTGACGGTCGTCTACTCATAATGGCGATGCTCGTAACACGATCGAATTGCGCTATCGCTTTACTGCGGGCCGATGTTGATGGATCATACGGATTAGTAACGTGTAAATGAACTTTTTTTTTTGCGTAGCTATTGATAACGATCTTTAGTGAGTTATGATAATGGCCTCATTTTCAAAGACGGACAAAACGGTAGAAGCATGATGGTTTCATGGCGTGATCTGCAGGTGACCTCAATTATTGTGTTTAATACAATAAACTTGTAGCCAGTTTTTGTAATGAGATTTCTTTATAGAATTGATATTTTGAACATTTGAGAGCGTCACCATCTAGTTACGAAACGTTCATCAGCTGATTGAAGAGTACTAAATATTCTGGCGCCAGAGCTAGAAATTTAAATGAACGCATTGTCCACTGAATTCCAAGTTGAATAGAGAATTAATGACGTGCTCGCGTCCAATGCTCCTTGTGTGCCGAATACGTATTCGTTGCAGTGTTTCGGATTTATGCGGCGGTCGTCGGTCAAGGTTGTGGAGGCCCGCAGTCCGCATCGTCTTGGCACGTCACCAGCTTGAAGATTTGGCGTCTTTTTGTGATAGCCCTAAGATCCATTCATGATATGGAGACTGATAAACGAAGCGGGTTTAGTTATGTCTATTGTATTTGGGGAGAAAAATTAATGCGATGTCCGTTCAAAGTGTAAATTTGGTGTAGATTGACGGAACGTAAATCTCTTTAGTAAGATTTTTTTTAAGTCGTACACCTTTTTGTAGATAACATTTTTTTACTGGAATGTTTTTTACTATCCATTGTATTTTGTATATGGCCTATGTTTCTGCTACATAACCCAAATAACATGTTTTGTAAGATAGTAAAGAGCCTCATTAACTTACGCATGTGCTCCTGATGGCGGTTATATTTCGAGGACACTAGGCGCCGTAAAAACTAGACTGCGAACTTGTTTCACAGCTACGACGGCATTCGTTGAATATTTAACGCTCGCTAATTTCGCTCATTCTTTGACGTCAACACTGAAAGTAAGACTAGCATTTAATGAAAGTTGTAATGCTGAGTGTATTTTGGAATGACCGATGTGTTTATGACCGACAATCGTGACGTACTATGAATAGTTATTGTGCCAATTTGTATAGGAATACAAGCGATTGCAAGAAAGATTGCTGTTGGTATTATTGATTCAACCTCGAGGCGAATGTTTACTCTGAAAGTTTAGCCCTACTATAGATTGATAAGTTTTTTTTATTAATGTGTGCCACTTTTCCCAGTGATAAGATAACGAAATAACCTGCCAGCATTATCGCCTAAAAGGTTTAAAAAATAGGAATTAACCACATAAAGATATAAGCAAGTGTGCTTTTAAAATGCTTTTGTTATTGTCTCCGCTGTAGATAAACACACAATGTTTCATAATAGACTACGTTATATAGGTTAACCTTTGTTATTTACGCGGTGTCAATCAAAGGTTCACGGTCGTTGCGTATCTAATACCCTTTTACCCTCTGCCGTACCTTTATCAAGCTAAAATATCTCACCTTTTGCTGCAGAAATAGCACTGCTGAAGGATAGAAGCGGATCAATATGATTCGCAACTTATTTATTCATCGTTGTCATTAGTAGTTAAGTAGTTGTTTTCAATGGGACAGGAAAATTATTTTTAAATACAGACACATAATCAGGAGAGACGTAATGTTGACTTACGTACAACATGTTTGTCCGTCCCAGTTAACAAAATTAACTATCCAGTACGCCGTCTTCAAGGATTACATCATCAAAATCAGCAGTTGAGTTTGTGCCTTAAATACTTTTATTGATAGTAAATTACTTCATACGAGTAATAATATTGAGTTAACATTTCGTTGTTAGCAAGACGGATAAATTGACTAATCAAACTAAGAGGTATAACAGGGAGGTGGAACTAATGAATTAACTGTTGACAAGCATTGAATATCAAAGTTCAATACTAGCTTTGTGGTGTGCTTTTGCAGCACAAATTCAGTACGCCAGTGTTAAATATCTAGTGTGTGTTTAGGAGTGTTTTCTAGTTGTAGCTAGGGAATCACTACATATTATATAGCAAGCGAATTAGCTTTATACTATGTAGCCCCGCGTCTATCTGTATGCCATCATCATCAACGGCAGCAGCAACGGATTTTGATGTTTTTTTTAAATAGAAAGAGGGATTCAAGAGGGAGGTTTTTATGTATAACTATATCCGAATCGGAGCGAGGGCGGGTCACTATTAAGTAATATGCAGATTGATATAAGCTAGTTATATCAATACTTTTATTAGTGATTACCAGTATAAGTAAAATACATGAATGAACGTTCTAGCACTGGTTACTTAATGCGATCTCACATAAATAATCACAAGGTACAATTACTGATTTTATTATGGTAGTAGTGTATTGAATCGGTAATGTTTTTACGCTCGCAATGTACGGTCTCAGTCTGTTATCTGTCCATGAGTTTACTCACTCAGCTTGCTTAGTATGAATCATACCCACATCTTGTAAGTCGTGGGCTTATAGCATTAATAACGATATCCACCGGAAATAGACGGAGGTCCGAGTGCAGTGGCGAAGAGTCCATATAACCCGATTCCCATCGGCTTCCCTTCGAAAAATCGAATCCATGGGCCAACAATATTTTTATTTGTTAAATTATCCATTTACTTCATTCAAATTGCTAAAATTGACAAAACGCCTACAAAATTTCATAGGCAATGCAAATAATGCCAAATAGAAGCCGATAAAATTCGGCTTACCTCTTCATACAAAAAAAACACCCATACCACCCATACTGAGCATCTGTCCTTTTCATTAATTTTCATTAATTAATTCACTAATCGTCATGCTTTGTCTCGTTTTAGCACGCGCAAATGTACTAGGAAATAACTCGATGTCCACCGGGTTGTGATAGAGATAGTTAATTAGAAAACCTACATGTGCAAGCGAGAAAGAACACTCGTGACGTAGATTCCCACAAACGTTTTTTAATACAATTCATTTATCCCATCAGGCAAAGGCATCTAGCCTGTACAGCCTAGTTCCGAATTTCTGGCGCGTGATTAATTATTATCCGTGGCTTTTTAGTTTTATATCGTGACTCTGGCCTTGAAAATATTGCTCACTTATGAACACAAATCAAAGAAGACAGCTCCAGCCGAAATATTTAACAATTTACTGTAGACTAGGCTGTACGGACTAGATCCCTTTGCCTGTCCTTGATGGAATGAATTAGACAAAAAAATTGTTTTACATATGGCGGATAGTGCGAATTGTTTGTAAACAACTTGTTTTGTTTTGTCGAATTTTATTTGTTGTGTTGCTGAAGTTTGTTGAATTTGTATTGTGTATTGTATGTTGTGGTGTCGTTGTCGTGTAGTTGTTCGTTCGTTAGAAATGGTTATCGAAAGATACTTCGTTCTCAAAAGTAAGTTTAGTAAACAATAAACATGATTAACTATAATTAGGCAACCCCAAATATGACCATTTGATAAACGCAAAAATGGATTTTTAAACGTTTCCATACATCAAATTTACGACAAGTATAATAATATGTGGATGGCAGGCGCAGGTAAGTTAAATAAAATGTTTTGTTGTTTATGTTTACTTCTTTGTTGGGAATAAAGTTCAGTTTGGAGTAGCACAGGTTTTACTGATATGTGTTAATATAATGTTTAAACTCGGAATGCAGTTTTATAAATAATAACATTTGAACTATAGTACATTAACATCAGTGTATATCGGTCATTATTTTGGTAAGTAGTTTTTATACTCCGGCTTCCCTTCTGAAAATATTCACCCTTCGCCACTGTCCGAGTGTATAATAATATGCCATTTATGTAGTCCAGGTTAGACTTATTGCAGGCAGGTAATTATAATTAAAACTAATCAGAGCAGAATTCTAAATATTTTTTTCTTAGCTCAATAGCGGTGTGCCATATGTACGGCAGGTAGACCAATATAACACCTGTCAGTATGCCTCAAAGTGTTCACTCATCGTATACAAATTAATAATGTACAAACAATTATGATATTGTTAAAGTGTGTACATTTATTTCAAAATTCAGTCTGAAACCACTCGAAAACTGTCAACGTCAACAATATCTCATCCCAAATCCTTCTCGTCCTTCAAACTTTGAATTAACCTTTGACATCTGTCCTAAACCCACAGAGATCCCGGCCAAAACACTCTAAAATTTTCATCAGCTCCCAAGTAGTTAGTCCCGGTTTCGTACTCAAGCCTCCTTTGTGATTAATGCTTAGGAGACTCCCTTTTGTCGCATACAGTGTCGTCTTGTCTCCACGACAGAACAGGCCTTTATTCTTCGCCTCCCAACCACGCTTTATACTGTCGTGATGAACTTTGCTTTTCTTTTCTTTGTATCTTCAGCAAATGACTCTTACATGCACTGTAAAAAGATACTGTAAAAATAGTGCATTTCAAATGCACCGTATATACAGCAGTATTCAAAGCTACTGAATGCTTTAAGAAAATTGTAACTCGAACTTTGCAGGGCTGAATGTGGGGCGACCTATTTATTTTTAATAATTTGAACTGCTATCCTAAACCCTTGGGATTGCTGGTAGTTTCCATTAACTTGATTACTTTGAAACATTTAATGAAGCCATGTAATATTGTTATACCTGTCTATGAAGGTAAATACGTAAAGGACGTGAAGAATAACATTTTCACAGTGTTATCGCTTTGTAAGTTATTGTAACAAATGGATGTTAAATAAGAATAGCTGGAACTTAAGAAAACAACTTAAAGTTTGTACAGTCGAAAGTTCTCACGAAAATCAGGGGAACAAACCTGTTTCTTGTTAGTCTTGGCGGATGACACACATTTCGTGAGCTTGTTGACTTCTTCTTCTTCTTATCGTATGGTTGATGAACAACCTGGTGTCAGAGTTATTAAGCCGCCCGTAGGCCTCTGACATGGCTTGTTGACTGTAAAATTTGTACTACTTTTGATAAGCCTGCATTTAGTATTAAATATCTTAGTAAATTGTGTCGACATTTGCAATGCTTGAAGCTTTAACAAAAGCTTCATCAGTAACATCAACAAAATTTCCAATGAAGCGTTAATCCAGACGAACTTAAACAACAATTCTATCCGATACTAAATAATTTCATTTGATTATTTTCAAATGCAGGTGTAGTACCTACTTCATCATCATTGGCATTGTATTTCAAATTTACATCGTTTGTTTCCTTAAAAAAATTGAATCTAACAAACTAAATAAACTCCGTCCTACGTTGCTTGGGAGGGCCTCCCTCCCAACTCGCTCGAATCGTGTGCGTACAAAAAAACATTCGTTCATAGAAATAGTCTCATCATGTCAGTAATAATCTTGCTCGACCAGTTTCCAGATATGAGTAAAGCACGACGGTGCTGCATTCACTTGCAAGATGACATTGTCGGTCATTCAATGTAATCTTATTCCAATGTTGGCCAGATAAGCGTTTGTTGCATTTGTAGTAATCTGATTGATTTGTGTCGAATTTTAGCATGTTATTGACACTTATTTTGAAAATATTCTATCTTATCTGTGTGTGTGTACACTGTAAATGCTTGTATCGGCGTTATCTTTTAGCTTTTCATAGAAATAATAAATTATGGTATGCTGTAGTATTATAAATATTTCTGGTAAATTTTGTCACTTCTGGATTTCCCAACTAATTTCTGGTTTAACTGCACACATTATAGATTTATTTTGCAGCTAAACCCTCAGTGACGCATTAAAATGCTTTTATTTTAATTAGTTTGGTGTTATATTTTGCTCTCGAGTATAAGATTTTATGTATTTATATAATGGTAAAGTTATTTCTCCAATCAAACAAAGTTGCAAAATTCTAAATGCACGTGCGTGTGTTGCACTGCGTAACGGTACAGATAAACGACTCACCTAGAACCAGGTAGAACGGCCTGCATTTTTATTTTTTCTATACATCCCTACTCAGTAAGTAATAATAGCCCGAAGTTGCTTCCCAGAGGCACAATCGTATTGAGTACCTACCCTCGAGAGAATGCTAAGACGATTACTTAATCACTTTATTCATGTATTCAAAGTAACTTGCGGTTACTGGTAAGATAATCTTACTACAACAACCCTTACGTATCTGGTGTCAATGAACCTATCAACTGGTTTTACCGATCTCGACTCTATGATGGATTCATTATATCCATTTATGTAATTGGTTTTAAGATACTTTACTTACTCTATACTACTTTATGGCAAGCATAATCATTAATCTATTTCATTCTAATGAGGAAAAGATGATATTTTACAGACTGCAGTGCATCCTGACTCGTGAGATTAGCTAAAACTCGTTAGTCTGCTTGCAACATTCTAGCTGGATAGATTTTCTTTATTCTTCAAAAGAAAACATTAATCACAGAGTTGGCATCACTCATGCATACATTAGTTTGATTTAGTTTCATGTGGGTGTGTATTTTTGTTGAACTATAGTCTCGATGACGAATAATTTGGACGCGTACACTCATTGATGACTGATCAGTCTCCAGTATTGGAAATGCTGTTTTTGTTGATAATAAAAAAGAAACAGTGTTTGTTCTTCGCTCTTTGTATCCCTAAGTTCCTTTTGTAGATTAATGAAACGAAAGAAAATTAATATGATGAAATTACATGTCAGTAAATATTTTTCAGAATTCATACAAAATGTTATGCAGAAGTAATATTACCCAAGTTAATTTTTACTCCTATTTCCACAAATCACTACAATCTTTGCGGTTTGACTTCCACGAGCTTTCGGTTACAAAATACGAGTATTTTCATGGCAGCCGTCACCTAAGCCATAAACCGTGTCACTAGGAAGAAAAATATTATTTCGTCCCCTCTAACGGGCCGCTCCCCTCGCTTCGAGAATTATTATAACTTCACCGTTGGTTTCGGTAATATATACGAGTCTTTGTAAGGTAGCCTAAGGCGATTATGCAGACTGAATACTACTCATTATTAAATTGATGTTTTCTTTTGTTTCAGATTTGTCAAAGAATCGATTCAATGAGGTGCCCGATGAAGTGACTACGTATGTGTATCTAGAGAAGTTGTTGCTATCACAAAATGTTATCAGAAGCGTGCCCGGAGCGGTGGGGGGCCTACAGTCCCTTACATATTTAGATCTCAGGTAAGATAACTTTATGTGTACATAATATATTTTTTTATTTACGAACTTTTATGACATATTAATGCCTTATTATGAAGCTAGTTTAATGTGAATGCGCGTAAGTCCTGGTTGGTATTAAATAAAGGAAACATTATGTAGCTATTCGTCATAAATTATAACGATTCATTATTTTCTTACATTATATGGATCGATGCCGCCTACGTTGGTACGGTCATGTTTTACGGAAACCGGCAAACTACGTAGGGAACAAGTGTCTAGCCACGTCGCTACCGCCGGGTCCCGGCAGAAGGGGAAGGCCCAAGAAGGCCTGGCTTGACGTCGTAGTGGATTACATGCGTGCTAACAAACTCTCCGTAAAGGATGCCGAAGACCGTGCGAAGTGGAGAGTTAGGAGTAGGAAAGCGGACCCCGGGCTCCGCAAGGATGCAACCGGGAAAACGCGAAGATGATGATGATGATGATGATTATATGGATCGATGTTAAAATACAATTTCAATATAAGCTTTAAAAATAAGTAATACTTAGTAATATGTAATACCAGTATATTACTATCTAAATCTTACATCATCTATGTATAAGTCAAAGAATTTTATTTATTTAAATGCTTTTAATTATTATAACGTTAGATGTATTGAATAAAGTTTCCGGAATGTAAAAATATTTACTACAAAAACATCACTTGTTATTAATTTTAAAATTTCACCACTGTACACGTGTACTATTCAACATAGTTAGACACAAACTGTCTATACAGTAAGTAAACTTAAGTATCACACTTTTAGTAACTAGGCGCCATCAAAAGATCTTTTGGTCATTATTACTACCGTAGCTGGCGTTTCTTAACACTTGCATAAGGTCCATTTTCGCATTGAGCCTGAGTGGCTTAGGTATAGCCTTCAAGTGTGGCAGCAATGATAGCAGGAACATCTTGTCGGAATCGTCGTTGTCATCCTTCGGGGAGTCGACGCTAGCGAAAACGAATTCACTTGGCTTGGTTCCCTTATCTACTACAGGCACCTCTGGATAGATAGCGTCGTCGTGTGAGCAGTTTGTTGCGTCGTCATTGTCAAAATGGTCCATGGTGTTTGAGTCTTCGATTTCCTCTTCCGAAGACTGGTCTTCTTTCGCTAATTTCACCAATTTCGTTTGCTTCCACAAGTTCTTCCTCTTGGACGAGGAGCCGGTGTCGTCAGACTCGCTGGACGCGCCGGCTTCCGCTTGAGGCGATTGTGGTTGCATCTTTTTGCTCAAGAAATTCAATTGCTTAGTATAAATGTACGGCCGTCTCGTTCTATTCGGATTCTGTATGTATTTCTGATAGGAGTCCCGGATGCTTTTCCATTTCTTTTGTAGTTGTAATTCTGTAAAAAAGTAAACATAACAATAAAAATAATAATAAACGCCACAAAGATAAGTGTTGTTATCGTAAGAACTGCCATCTATCGGCAGCTCGGGGAGATATCGCATTTATCAATGCAACACGCTGCTGACTGACGTAAAAAATCGGCTACGTATAATCGGGGCCTTTGTTTACCTAAACTTAGGTCACGATGTTAGGCTTCGACAAAATTCTGCTTTCTCTTTCATTTCGTTGAAAGAAATAAGAGACAACATAACAAGGCGACTGTTCCCCAACGCCCGGTAATAAACAATTTCAAGTTTAAGGTGTTATTATACAAAACGATTCTCACCTAGTTCGCGCATCTCGCTCTTAGTGATTTTCACGTCGGAATGCATGAGTTCATTAACGACCTCCTTCCAGAGGTCGCTGCGTATGTTCCTGGCGCGGTACTCGGCGTCTCCGTAGTCCCATATTCCGGGTCGTTTCTTGACCTCCTGTATGAGTCTTTCGGGGTCGTATTCGAACTGCATTGCGGGCAGTCGAAGGGTTTCGAAGCGATACGAACGCTGCAGCTGGTACAAGCGAATGGGCGGCTGCCGCGCGGGCGACTGACGCGCCGCCGCCGCGGCCCCGCAGCGGGGGGAACGCCGCTGTTTGCGGTTTCGCTCCAAAATGGCCGCTGTGCTTGCGGGGTGCCCACGATTTTTTTATAATTTTGAATTTTTTTTTTGGAATGTTTTGTCGGCTCGTTAGGGATAGAGACTGGTTAGGTCAAAGTAGTTGTTGTGTGGTCGTCGAATAGACTTTTTATGTTTATAACTTTTTGCGGTTCAATAGGAATAGATACCTAGTTCAAGAGAACTTTAAATAAATATAACACAACATCACTAAATTGATTTGATTCTGTGGTAAGTAGCTTAAAATCACTTGTGTTACACTTACTGATATCAGAATCAACAGTGGACACAGATATACGTAAATGCATTTAATAGCACACACAGACCCTGAACGAACAAACACCAATGTTCGTCACACAAATATTTGTCTCGGATGGGAATCGAACCCAGTATTTTTGGAACCGTAGGAAGTGAACCTGGGTCACTAACAACCACCAAGCCAGTAATAAACACATCGTTGGACGATTCCAACAACGGGCAAACAATTTATATAGTTTTAACTTAGTACGATTACTAAGTTAAAACTATATAAATTGTTTGCCCGTCTTCACCACAGAACTCATTTATTTCCACTAGCTTTGTCCCTTTTATTTAATTTAATAATATTTTTTAACTACATTTTCATCTGTAGACTTCAGAGTCTACAGATGATTTTACTACAGACTGTATTAGGTCTTATAAACCTTATAGTTGCCATGCATCGCATAATCGCGAAGAATTAATACGTATTATATAATTTGCAACGTTGCTAATGTTTACCTTACTAATAAAAAAAAATATGTAAATAATCTAAAGAACTAATTTTAAACGAACACTTTATATTTTGGTTTCGCAGAGTTTATTTGTTTGCATTTAATTTTAGCTTCAAAGCTTATCTAATGCTGACGACCAATATTGAGATGTCTCATTTGATAAGAATTATAATTGTTGTACAGGCATCTCAGTATCATTTCTAAGGAATGGTTACCCTACGTACGTTTCGTATTAGCAAGCGGCGGCGGCGCGCGGATTCGCCGCGGCGTGTATTTGTGTGCGTTCTGCGGTCGGACGGGCGAACGCTCCAAGCGCTTCGGAGTTATGTGGGTACTGCAGGGCTGGATAACGATATCAAGTTCAGAGTAAAATAACGTTAGATAACGTTATTTAAAAAAAGAACTTTTGTATCTCTAAAATAATTACCGTTAAATAGGTAAGGATACTATGTTATAACGTCAAATGGTAACGATATAAATTACGAGAAAAAAGCGTCGATGGCCGAGTGGTTCAGGTCGTTGCTTGCCATGCGAGAGGTCGCCAGTTCAAACCCCGCCAGGTACCAATGTGTTTTTCAAATTTGAAATTCATATGTACCATCATTCGACGCTTTAACGGTGAAGGAAAACATCGTGAGGAAACCAGCACACCTGAGAGATTTTTCAACGGTGTGTGAAGCCATGTCAGAGGCCTACGGGCGGCTTAAAACTCTGACACCAGGTTGTTCATCAACCATACGATAAGAAGAAGAAATTACGAGACTTATTACGCTTTTTTATACTAGGCTTACAAGATGACCTCACTCTAGCTGGTGGTAGTGAGATCCACATTGAGGTCGACAGGCACAATAGACCACGCTACTTGTAGAACGCAGATTTACGTATTAACAAACTTCCTTATATTACACCAATATTCATAAATGTACTTTTATCGCAAAAGTTTCTAAATCTACGTATTTTTACATGGCGATCTACGTACATTACATTCCAATCGTCCCAAAAAAAACATTCGTTATCAAAATATTTACCGGTAATATTGTAAAGGCAATGTTAAAAAGAGATTTAACGGATTACAATAATGGTACTAAAATAACGTTACACGTGTAACGTTACCATTAATCTTACCGGTATTCCAAGCCCTGGGATACTGTGAATAGCCGTTGGGGTAAACTTGAAACAAGTTTTAGAGGAGGAATTGCTTCTTTATCGACGAATGTATGATGATGAGGACAGGCATGAGTTTAGAGCAATTTCCAACAAAGTCTATGTCTTTTTACAGACTGAGTACATTAAGTGTTACGTTGGGAGAATGGCATCTTATTTTGCGGCGTTATGGATTTTCGTTTAGTGGTCATCTGTCCATCTTATATGAATTGCTGAACCGAGCTTCATGAAATTCAAAGCTCATAGCGCAATTTCGACGTAGTACTAACAAATTTATATTTTCGTCCTTCAGCGCTACGGATAGCAAAGCCTTTTACTGCTCTTTGGAGTATAAATAACATGAAAAATTCATAAACGTAGGTGTAGGTACCGAAGGCGCATGTTTACTGAATAAACTTTTTAGATGGAGGCACGTAAGCTCAGAAAAAAAGTTTGCCAAAGGAAAATTAACTTCGTGTTATTTTTTATATGAAAAGATTTTGTTACCTTTTCCATCTCTAAGATTCATATTATCATCAGCTCATAGACGTCCCCACTGCTGGGTCACGGGCCTATCCTAAACTAGGGCGATAAGGTCTTATTCAACCACGCAGACCAAAGTGCGAGTTAAAGCATCGAATAATCGTATATATGAATTTCAAAGACCGTAACCACTCGGCCATCGACGCTTTTCATATATATCAGGATAAAATATCTCTTAAATACTTAATGTTTGAAAATCCGTGGTGAGGAATGAAGTCATGCATGATGACAGTTTGTCATTTAATTCGATTAAGTAAATTAAATTCGTCACATCGAACTTGCATTTTGATGTATATCTTAAAATCATTGCGAAATTTACGCTGATGTATGTGATTGAGCGCATATTAAAGAATGACTACCAAATTTCTTTTCGTTGTGTTTCTTAAATTTTACAGCCACCTGATCGACATTTAATTTAGCCTTTATTTAATTTAAAAACCGTGCTGTCAAAAGATTTTATGAACAGCCACCAATTCAAAAGCCAATGACCGGCGGGAGGCTCAATGTTTCCCGTTTTCTCGTCATCGTGTGTGAAAAGGGATTCCCAACATCCCGAACCAACTTCAGTGTATTATTATGAATATCGAGTGTGTAGGAAGGAAAACATACGACCAAGTACTTCAGCGTTTACCGCAAAACTGCTACTGCAGCTGCAATCTCATGTTTGCTTATTTATATCCTGTATCTCCACATGAATGTATAATACATTATAAAATAATTAGGGTAACCAGTATATTGATTGGCACCTAATGCTGACTTTGGTCTTTGGCTTCAAAAATTCAATTGGACTTACGTTAGTTACAGATTTATTTAGCATTAATGGATTTTTAGATACAAACAGATTCCTAAAATGATACTACAATTTAAAAATGTATCCTTATTTATTAAAAAAAACTTAAAATAATAGACAGTCACATAAATGTATAGTAAATTGGCACTATGGTGCAGTGATGGACACTGTAACTTAGTACCATCATTCGCACTTATAATGGCATTGCAATATTATCATAGTGCCAACCTAGTTACTACAACTATTTAATTAATGATTAAATTGAATCAGTCTTCCGATGAATTAATAAAAATACTGGATATCTTCATTATTTCATCGTCTGATGATCAAATCATCGACTTGTTGACGGTATAGACTGAGCGTAATCACTAGGTGGTTGTATAGAAGTGGTAAGATGAGGTTCCGCGTCATATGCCGCAGTCCAACGATAGCTTGCCGGCGGTGGGTGTGGGAACACTCCCGTCAGCATTGCTTCAACGGCTGTCGTTGAGGGACGGGAGTGACCTTGCGTACCAGGTCCCTGTCACTCCCCTCCGGGGAGGCTTGAGGGAGCCCGTGGAGGCTCCGCCGGTGGTGTTGTGCGTGAAGGCTCTGCCAGGTACCACGGCGTCACCAGTAGGCGATGAGGTACGCCGCGGAGTTTATTGGGTACACCTCTAGGGGCCCTAGGAATAGGCTAGTTTCCTAAGTCTGATTTTACATAAAATTTCACAATTAACAGTTACATATAGGTAAATCAATAACATAAGTGAAATCGAAATTAAAATTTCTTACGAAATGAGACAATAATAGGCATTTGAAGTTAGGTGGGAAAGTCCATTTTTAAAGTGCGAAAATTCAATAAAAATAGTATGCCATCTTATAAATTACAAAATTAGTAGTAGCTTTCACTATGAAAACTTATTCTTAAAAGCAACATTTGATATAGCTGCTGAACAAGGCTCTTACGATATTCATACTCGTATACAGAGGGGTGACGTCATAGCTCTGTGCGACATTTGTATGAAGCGTTTTGAGCTCGCCCAAATGATGTGCTAATTAAACTGTAATATTTCCGGGAGTTTTCCAAATATCAAACCATTCTTTTAACAGCACCTTTGCAATTGTGTTGTTCATCCATCTATGTAAAAATTAAAAAATAGGAAACTAGCCTATTGCACCTTAGCCCAGGTGCAGCTGCCGGTCTTTTCCATCTCCTCACCCTCAGCCGGTAGTCCCACACACCACCTTGGGTAAACCCCTGCCCAAGGTGAGGGTGCATCAAGCATTCTCCGCGTCAAAAAAAATAAATTAAGAATATAGGATTCAGAAGTATAGCGATTGCCAGGTCTGCCAATGACTGAGCGGTAGGTATATTTCAGTGCAATCATTGGCATAGCAAAAACTGCGTGAACACAAATCTTTTTTTTCAAAAAAGTTAAAAATCATATTCCTAACACATAATGTCATGACGTAATAAAGCTAAAATAACCTTCAAATGGTTACCTGAAATCGTATATAATTCACTTCCAACGTACGCCTCACCAAACTTTTTCGGGTTAAAATTGCCGCGAACTTCCACTGTTGATTTAGTCCAACAGAAAAACAATGAAGACGTCATTTTAGCGTACAGTTAAGTATTTCCACATGTAAATGAAGAAATTTCCCGCTAAATAGTAGTTTCTTCATATCAAAAACGTATTTAATAAATTAAATATTTGAAATGAAAGGCAAAAGTGCCAATCACTGGGGGGGTGCCAAGAATGGTACAGTTTACCCTATCTGAATTCAATTTGTGAATTACGAACGTTCCTTGTACACGCTCAGTATAATTAGACACTTATGTTTCTTGTAAGTCACAAACAGATTTTGTAAGTATGTACTGTGGAGAGCCATTCGCTCCCCCGCAAGTCCTGTGAAGATGACAAGGCTACACCAAGCCGGCATCATAGTCAGTTAGAAAAAAAAATACCGTGGCGATATTCTATCCACAAATGAACGCATTTAAAAATGCCTAGAAGTTATTTTCATAAAAGTCTCGTCGCATACGAGTAACGCTGCATTGTAGGAGCTTTAAGTAAGGGATTTTTTAAACAGGTCAGCATTCTACTTTGGAAATGAACTGCTACGATTTTTAAACGCGTCAGGTAGTCATTCCATTCCATCCCATTAGAAAATGTAGGCTGAGCGTTGACAGCGCAAACACATTAACTGGTAGCCGCGCGTTAAGAAATGTAACTTTAATATTGTATGAATTTACAATTTTATTGTGGTTTGAAAATTATTGGTGCCGAATTATTGCTGTGAAAGAAACTGGAATACTTTATTGAGAAGGTGTAGTGTGAAAATAAGCATAAATAAAACCGTATCACAAATTTTGTAGTTGTAAAACGCTATCTGTATCTTTCATTATTTGTTTACCTTACCTTAACATTGTTGTGCCGAAACGGTAAAAACATGGAACGGTTAGCTATCCAAAAAGCAGGCGTTATTGCTATAATTAGATTTACCATATTTCACAAAACGACGTGTCAATTTATAGTGTAACCAAACAATAGCCAATTAGTACTTATTACCGAATACTTAGATCATAACTCAATGCTATTCTTTGTTATGAATGGTAATAGCCTGAGTTTGCAGTAGCACTTTCACTTTCTATGATGTTACTTGCGGAAAAGTGTAACTGTTACTAAATGTGGTCTAATCGTAACGATACCTGTGTGACTTCCTTGGTGAATTCATATCCTTAATTAATTAGTTTAGTAAAAAAAATTGTTACTAATATCGACTAGCTGGAACGGTGGAACAGTGGTTAGTGACCCTACTACACTACCTACGGTTCCAAGAGTCTAGTCGTGGGTTCGATTCCCGCTCGAGACAAATATTTGTGTAACATCGGTGTTTATTCCGTGTCTGAATGTGTTATTAAATATATTCAAGTATATTTGTGTATTTACTGTCGATTCTCATATTTGTAACACAAGTGCTTAAAAAAGCTATTTACCACGAGAACTGATCAATGTATGTGATGCTGTGTAGTATGTATTATACTAATTATTAATATGATTCATGCGGAAGAAGCCATGCCTATTAGTCGCGCTTTCATGCTAAAACTACTGAACATGAATGAAATGGGACAGTAGTCTTCTTGTTGAGTTCTCTACAAATTTGTGTTATTTGCTGATGCTTCTATTGTATAAGCCACTGTATTCTACATGAGAGCGTATTGCCAACCGTTTTCGATCAATTGTAGTCCTATTGGCCCTCTTCAGCTGATATACGAGGATCTTTTTAAGGGGTCTTTTTGCTTTATGTTGCTAGCAAACTATTATTGTAGGTAGTTAGAAGTTGCAGACTTCTGTCCTACATTTGGACACAGGAGGGTTGGTGTTATAATTATGTACATCAACGACGTAATGTCAAAGAAGCAATACGTTTTGAACAAAGCAACTATTCTTCTCTTTTTTCTTTTGTACCTTAGAAAAATTCACTGACAATCTGATACAGATGAGGCCCATAAATGAAGTCATCGCCCTTTTAGACAGAAATAACAATATCCCTGGACAATTTAGTGGATGGCCCTAATAGCGGTTTGGAAATAAACCCAGTCTGCGTTTGGTCCGTGGACGCGAGATCTTTTATGATTATTACTATTTACGGGCGTTTTCTCGGCTACAATATGGCGCCTCTGCTTACTTGATGTATTGTTGCTTTGAACTTGGCGCGCCTATTTTAGTAAACCTTGAAACGTACTTTGCCTTTCAAAATAAAGTTAGGTAAAGTTATATAAGTCTCAATTAAAATATAAATCACACAATTGGTTATTTATACATACAGTGATTACTAATGAATACAATAAAAATAATATTTTATTAGGACTCCGCTAAAAATAACAATTTATTGTAAATGTCGGTGAATGGCGAGTACGGTCTGCGTCAAAGGGTTCCGTTTTCCGTAAGTAGTCCAAACCTGTTATGTTCTATTTCCACTGTTACGTATTTTGTTTGTACATATTTTCATACGAATAATTTACAGATGTTTATTTTGATTGTGTTGCTCAAATGAATACTAGAAGTCATACATTTGAACTTGATGTGTATGTAGGCGATAATAAAAATGGTCTTTTTCATAAAGCGATTGACGGACATGTAATAAAACCGGCTCCTGAAGGGCTTTTACATTACATGTCAGGAACCCTCAAAATCACGCTTGAATAATAATCGTGTGATCATAAAGATATACAACAATAAGCGGAGGTGTCATAAAATAGTCAAGCTGCTGAAAAACACAAGACATTTAAAATTATACTTAGTGGAATTGTTATCTATTAGCGCGTGTGTTATTATCAGGCACAGGTGGTGAACGCGACCCGAGATGCGTTGAAAATTCTTACGGTCTCATCCCACAGCTGCATAGGATATTACGATGGTTTAATAGCCCGTAATTTTCGTGTATAATAAAACTCGAAAATAGCCTTTACTGGAATGTGATAGGAGTGAAATTGTTTGTGGGTCGACGAAAGATCAGCGGCGAGGTGAATGACCGGAGATGTCACGGCCGCTTCGCCGGTTGTATGTTTGTATGTTAGCTTTGGGTGCTGACTTGTGTCTATTAGCATAGAGCTTAAATTGGCGTGACTTGTTTCTAGTTTTAGTGTAGCCGTGTTTGGAGCACACGTGGTGTAAATGATTAAGTGCTAAACAAAAGTGCCGTTACATTTGGCATGCAGAAACGTTAAATAATCTGATTACCTACTACTACATACGAGTATTCATAAAAGCAATTAATAGGATAGGAATTTATACTTAACTGTTAAAGTTGTTTTAGGGTTGTCAGGTGTCAAGATTTTTTGTAACGATAAAGATACACTTTCAATGGATACGTTCGTTTGATGGCTCAAGTAGTTTTGGATCAAGCATACTCATTATAAGAAATTATTACACATGTGTAACT
This sequence comes from Maruca vitrata, assembly GCA_039566165.1. Classification (NCBI taxonomy): domain Eukaryota; kingdom Metazoa; phylum Arthropoda; class Insecta; order Lepidoptera; family Crambidae; genus Maruca; species Maruca vitrata. Next base: position 4,781,136 of record CM076916.1, on the reverse strand, counting down.
AAAATGTAGCATATCTAAGACTTACTATTAGCTGATATGTTTTATAAGGCTATTAACCTAGTAAGACCTAATTGGATTACGGTTTTGCATGTCTATTTGCCATTGATCTTTTTAATAGACACACATTAATGGGGAGTTTAAATCTAATGCGGACTAGTTCTTTGACCTGGAGTTCTTCATGAAAGTTGTTACGTACAACGTAAACTTGCTCTTAGTTACACTGTAATACATGTGTAGTTGTTTACTTGTTATTGATCTTTCCCTGAACTGGACAGACAATGTATACTCAGAACTTGAAGAATAGGCTTTCGACTTATTGGATAATCTCATTTCTCTTTATTAATGAACGCAGTTAGTTCCTGATAGCAACATTTCCAGGACAAATCTGTTAATTTGCTACAAGATTTGTTTCGTATTAGGTTTTATTTCTAAACGACTATTAAAAATTGCAGTAAATTAACTTGATGTTCATAACTCTTGCCTCTCAGAAGTTCACGCTAAAACGATACGATGCAGTTCTTAGCGTGAACTTAGAAATAATTAGTCTTCCGATCAGAATGGAAAATCGCAAAGGCGTTCTCATGAATTAAATGCGTAGGCCAAATCGACAACAAAAAAGATTAAATAAACACTTCCGAAAGAGTGAGGAAATTTTGCATAAAATCATAATCCATGACTGAACTTTCTTATTACCCAACATAGTACTCGTATCAAATGACAGGTTGGTTGGCCGGTGCGGTGCAAATGTGTGAAATCGCCTTGGGTGCCTCGTATCGCTCAATCAAAATAGTTATTTGTGCTCACAAAATCGGTAAATCACCGTCATAAAACCACGGACTGGCTCTAACTCACGCATTGTGATCGCGGTTCGGCGCGCACGCATGCCCCATGACCACAGTGCATTCGTTATTCGACAGTAGACAGGAACAGTATAGATGATCTGAGATTTGAAAAGGATCAATTAAAATAAAAAAACAAAAATTGTCTCTAACTTTTAGGAGTGAGAGCCATGCTCCCCCGCAAGTCCGGTGATGGTGACGAGGCTACTCCAAGCCATCATCGTATGTCGGTTAGGAAACAAAATGTCTAACTTCTGGTTTAGACTGTGTTACAAGTGATAACAGTGCGCAATACTCTTGTATAATTTTTAAAAACACTTTTTTTTATTACTTTAAATATTCATTCTAAATTAAAGTGGAGTTGGACGGGCCACGTCTGCCGGATGAATCCGGATAGATGGGCTAAAATGGTCACACAATGGCAACCGCTCGATGGGCGTCGCCAAAGAGGAAGGCCAAAAAGAGATGGAGAGATGACTTGGATGCCCATGACAGAAACTGGCCTGCCTTGGCCGCACATCGAGAGCTCTGGAGTGAAATGGGGGAGGCCTTTGCCCAGCAGTGGGACATATGCTGGCTAAATAAAAAATATATTCATTAATATTTCATAGTCCTTTTGATTAAAAATAACTCATGATCGAAATAGTGCTATTTTAATTCGAACTTCGAAAATCGAGCTTAAATGGTACTAAGTATTTCTACATTTTTGTACATTGTTGTATTGGTTCTCTACATACAGGTCAATGAAACTACTTCACTGTTAGTCATTCCACTGTGTATTAGCGTCGATCAACATGCGCACGCGCTCAAACACGACGAGCTTTCGAATGTGGAGCACGTAAAGTCGAAACCTGGTGACAATAGAGTTGCTAGTTCAAAGTTGCATAATGCAATCCAATTGAGCTGATTCAACAAAGCACCCGTTTATCTTAGAAATGGATGGCACAGGCAGACGTGTTTATTTATTTGGTTTTATGTACCAACGAGTGTAACATGTTTATTGGTCTGGTTTGTTCCCTGCATCTTTTATAAGTCTATTAGTTCGAGGTATCTTAAATTTGTCACTCGGAATGTCGGTATTAAATTTGTCACTTGGAATGGTAATGATAAAAATCTAAGAAATTGCTAATTTTATGTTGTTAAATCAAAACCCCCAGTAATATCAATTTTACTAAAGGCATAAACAGATATTGATACAAGTCATAGATGTTTCTTTTATAGTATCATTGCCTGTGAGTTCCCATTCAGAGATTGAGTACATGAGTTTTTCCTTTTTACGACTGCCAATCATAAATATTATACAGGATTATAATATGTAGTATGTTATATGCAAATGAGACGTGATTAAACATTATAATTACTAAACGTAACAGGTTGTTTGCAACAGAAAGCGGTCTCGATTGACGGCCATTTTTGAGCCTCATTGGATATTTCTGTGATAAACCCACGCAATTCTCACGAACGTAAGAATTTAGAAACAGTTCTGTTTATTTGCTAACTTCGAATGTCACGACGATTTCTCCCATGGTAAGAGTCATTCTGACAATGACTATTCTATTAAAAGCTTTATGTTTAAAAGAAGCCAGAGTCCAGCAGTCAATGTTAGAAGAAGTTTGGGAACAGTAGACTCTTTTATTTCTTCGCTAGTTAGTAGACCTTTAATTAATTTAGTTAGAATTTCAACTTCTCTGTGGCTCATTTAACTCGGCCTGGATTAAATGTTAATTACGCGGCGAGCCAACTCTGAACACGTGTATGTTTGTACTGACTAATGCTAATTAGCTTGCCAAATCCAAACGTAATCCTTATACTTACATAATCCTATTTAAGGGTTGGCTTTATTTATTACGACGACATCGTAAAAACGAACAAACCTTGTAAAAGGTACTATGAGACCGCCCAAATTAGTAGTAATTAACAAAGTGCTCAAATCCAATAACCGCATGGCAGGTGTGTTACAGCCTTATTAGTTCACAAACTCATCGGCTAATACCCACGTAATGACGATCCTCTGGTCCCATTCCGACCCTATATAGGAAGTGAATCGATATGACTCCGACCTTGAACCACCCGCGTGGATGTGCAAATAATCAGCTCAGGAATACAAGGGGAAAAGTAATGAGTGTAGGGAGCGCGATTTATTTCACAAACGTCCCTTTCGATGTAGGAAAACGAATACTGACGTTTGTTAAACCGGCGTAAGAGAAACCGGCCTTTCTACTAGTGTTTGTTCTTGTTTATGATTGGCTATTGTAACTGATGGTGGCATGGCATCGTCTGTGCATTCAGTTCCTTGACGTTCACTGTGAAATGTAAATTGTACTATGGTTTAGCTGTAAATTGTCTCAGATAATAGAGGGTAAGGAACATTTCCTCATTACTGTTCAGCTATTTCTATAAGTAGTTATTTAGATGTTTGAACGTTTCAATGAATTTCAGAATTTACAATATTTATAGGGAATAATGGTTTGTTGTATAATTCCGCAGTTATTTTGTTCTTTCGACTTTCGACCTATCAAACATCCGTTTGTGTACAAACATTAGACTGTACATTATCGAACTGTACAAACACGGTTAGATGTATATTGACAGAAGTGCCAGTCCCTAAGCCCTTAAAGATAAATGCCACGAAAGTCGCGCGTGTCGATAAAATGTGTCAGCAAGAATGACCTTATATAAGGGCCGAGTTTCTTCCAAACATTTCTCCTATTTGTCTTTCTGGTGGACTGTTTATATTGCCACGAACGTTCTGTTTTTGTCAACATTTGTAGTAATATGAAGACATTGGTGACCAATCAGAAAATGCTGCGATTTTATTCGATGCGTATATGGACGGAACAACAATATTAATTTAAACATAATTTGGCTGTATGTTATACTTTCGTTCGTATGGACCTTCTGATTTAGCTTAGTATATGCATTTCAGAAACCCTTCCCATGAATAACTCATAGTCCAAGTAAATTACGAATTCATTGAGACCTTTTACTCCGAATCTGAAAACGGCGTTGAGCTTTAATATAACTTACCTGTGCGAGCTCAGGATAAAATTAGATTACCCCGAAAACTCGTTTATGTAATCATACAACAGGTAATATGTGCACATCATGTACGCTACATGCTCCGTTGGGAACCTTTAAATATTAGAGTATGCTACGCGAGACGATCCTTACGTACGGACTACGGAGGGTCGGCCCTCAGGAATTTAGGATTATGTAGTAATGAGAGTGTGGATCAGAGGTCCGTTGTTGAAGCTACATAAAACTCTATGTCAGCATATTTCCAGCCAACGCCAACGTCAGTGAAGTGCCCCGCTTTGTTTGATCTATCAAGCATTACGTGATGGCTCGGTCTACTTCAGTGTCGTCATTTTACATTATAGCCTATAAGGGCAGCCAATAAAGTCTACTGGCAAATGTTATCATTGTGTCGGCTAATTTGATGTGGGCTTGACCGGACAAGGCTGACCCTGAGAGTAGTTATTGAAAAGCTAAAATGTCGTGTTACTCTTTGTTAAATCTGGCAAAATGTAGTCTGATTTACAAACATCTCAAATCAGTCCATATGACGATAAACCACTCGGTCGATGATAATTTATTAAATGCCCTCAATTATGTGCGCCAAATTTCTGATAATTCTCGGTATTCAATATAAAGTTCGATTTTCGTTCCCATTCCAAAGTTGGCCTAAGTAATTTATATTTACCGTGAACTGATAAAAGAACATAATGAATGATCCAGCATGCTTATTAAACTGCGTAAAAGATTTCTATAAGTTATTTTCATGAATAATTACCTGCGTAATTACGCTTCCGCCTTGTCACGGACTGGTGAATCTTTTTGTTCCATCTAGTTCACGATATCAATGATTTATTTCGCAGTTAAGATGATGGTGTTTGATTTAAACGCGTTGGTAATGCGTTTATAAGAAAGAAAACAAGTTAGACCTGATTATCTTTTCCTGCGGACCTGTAGTCGATTTAGAACGACTTGCATTTTGCATCAATGAAGTGGTCTCTCATATACTATGTTGAGAAGGAAAAATCTGAATGCAGTCGTTACGTTAATGATGTATGAAAAATGAATAAATGCTGGACGAGAATTATAACAACTATGAGGTCGTTGATACCTTTACAAGCTGAAATGCATGTGAATAAAAACACTCAGTGTTGTTAGATGACTTCAATTGGTACGTGTTCTCTACGAAACTATTTTCAAGTTTATCGACTCCAACCGAAACCCAATTACAGTTGGATGCTGAGATATAGTAGGTGCGCCCGGCACGCGCTGGCCAATCAACGAGCATCCACACACTAATTGGATAATCACTATAGACCTTTGTTCTTTTACCAAAGAAAATCAAAATTGCCTCCGATCCTGCCGAGATCGTAACCGTTGATAGTATTGATAGGTTTGGTACTGTCCGTTACAATACTATCGATACTATTGATAAAATTGATGTTGGAGCCACGTTAACAATCAATGTTTATTATACCGAGAAAGAGGCGATACCCCTGATACCATTGGTAGTGCCACATTCCTTGCACATTGATACCATCGATAGGGTTTGGACACTTGATATTTATCTGTAATCGATAAATTTTATATCCATAGTTGGCAGTTGTGAGCTATAAATGATGGTTGCTGCTAGCTAAATAATGGTTTGGGATAATATGATCGCTAAGTTAGCTAGATAAGTACGTCTTGGTCAACAAAGTGTGCTACATAATACTACTAATAGGGCAATATGTTGAAACGGAATTCTAATTTCTTTGAATTTATATAAAATATTGAATGAAAATATTGAATTGTACGATTCAGGCGTTTAATAACAAAAAAAGCTTTAATTTTTTTCCATTTTTCATTTTATCTAATGGACAGTTCATTATGCCAAAGACTAATCTATAGTCTTGACGAGTTTAGTCAATGCAACTAGCATAGAAAAAGCGGTTACGAAAGTTCATTTACATAGAAGTCTGATGACAACAAGACGCACTCTTCAGGTTTCTTATGAAACTGCAAGTGCCTTATACGGCGGGTGAAGGTATAGCGGTGGCATCGAATTGTGTTGACGGCTCTTATAGGGAAAAGCGTTTTGCAAGCGGTGCGGTTCTTGCTGGCACGCCCGTCTATCGGGTAACGGTTATATTGCAGATTATGCCATTTTACGAGAGCTTTGAAAGTTCCCTTGAGTGCAATATCAGTGAGCGATCCTTTATGACTCGCTTTGCGTCTGGTATTCATGTCTTGATCCTGTGATATTATTAATGCTATTTTAATACATTCAGCGTTTACCATTATACTGGCAATAAGCAGTAGTAAGTAAGTATAATGACTTGCTTTGATTTCCATAATCCTCAAACTAAATAATTTATTGAATCATTAATTTCCGATCGGATGGATTAGTCACTTATAATGACGACAATAGACTCGAGCCATCAGAGGTAACAAAGGTTGCCTATTCCTATTTATAGTGTAGCTACTGATTAAAGGCTCTACAATGTACCGTTAACATCGAAATTGTCTTTATTTCTCATGCAAGTCACTCGTTCGCGGCATCATACCAGCTCCTTTTCTGGCCACGTCCGTTCACCTCACCGTCTATTATTGATTCTCGGTCTAGCATTGAATCTAGCTGAGGCATGTTGAAGTGTCTAGACGGCCCATAATGGCCAACGAATAAAAAAATGTCTCGCCAGGTTTGCCGTACACCCTATTTCTAATTTGAGTGCATTGAGGTGGATGTTTTACATATCGTTTTCCGATACTATACTAATAGGTATATACTTCAACATTGTAAGTGTGGTACGTATTTGTTCCGTTCCGTTGAATATTGAAGAAAATACCTGAATTCGGCTTGCTGGAGAAATGAACAGTCGTTCAGGATAAAGAATTGTTGTTTCGATGATAAATTGCATCCTCGGGGCGGGACTTGGCACAAACGAAATGGACCATCCACACAAGTGCAGGGAAGTGAATGGATTTGGCAGAATATATGGCTAGAGGCTCCAAAGTTAGAAGAGGGAAATTGCGGTAATTTTACCTTGCCTCTGAAAGGAAAAGCCGTATTTGAACGGTTCGAATTCATGTTGAATGTTAGACTCATCATCGCCAATCGTTGAAACGGGAAAATTCTTGTATTATGCAGACGAGTCAGCTCATAAAGCAATTTTGTACCATTCCACAGTCCATTATTATTCATCCCTATTCTCGACAGTTTCAGCATCCACTCTCATGCCCTCCATTATTTCGCGCCACGTGTGTGGTCTCGAATAGTGTTTACAAATTCAACACTTTGAAAGAGAAAAAACGTTCAATTATCTCTGCTCTAGTTCCTGACTTTGTCAATATGTTAAATGGTGAAAGCCCTTCTATGTCGTTGCCACCGAATAAAATACAGGAAGTGCAGTCCTAACAGATTAACGGTGGTGTTTACAAGTTCTTTTGCCACTCACTTCACGTCTATAAGGTTCGCCGTCGAACGATTTATGTTTCAACCGATCTAATTACATGCAATCTTATGCATAAGTAGGTTTCCGTTATAAATAGCCCGCCAATAACGCATTGAGATTGCGTGTATTTGTTTACGTTTCGGGACGTTGGCTTTTCGAGTGTGTGTAAGTGTATTGAATCGTTATTTATTCGATGTTGCTTATTTACACACGTACTTGGTACTTGGACATTGTATGTGGTTCATTTAAAGCTAAACAGTTGTTGCATTTGAGAAAACAAATCTTTTTTTTTTATGATTATTGTCCGTAAAGCTATTTCCACACTGGGTTTAGGTTACACTCTATTTGTTATGCTAATAACGGCATTGCAACGTCCTTCGATACGAAAAATGTCTTTGATTTGCAATGTATGTATCATTGTTGATTTTATTCAGATTCGGCAATGAAAATCTTGATAAATTAAACTTTAATTTCACATTAATTTCCTAGAACTTATGGAAACAATTGAATAAAGTACAAAATTTACGCGCTATAACATATATTATGTATGTATTTAAAATGCCATATTTTATATATCTTCTGTTTTTGAAGACAATTATGTTAACGCACGATATATCTTTCAAGAGGCAGTAATAAATAAAGATTTAGACAACAACACTTCTCCGCGCTCCAGTTTGAGCATTATGAGTTTCCGTGCATCTAAATTTAGAGTCTTGTTAAAATTCTTCTCTCCTTGTCCACAGTTCAAATCAGCTCACAGAGCTGCCCAGGGAGGTATGCCAGATGCCGTTGCAGGTGCTCTTGGTGCCAGACAACATGCTGACCACATTGCCAAAGGAGATTGGCAAGATGACGTCACTGGCAGAGCTGGACGCGTCGAGTAACAGGCTCACCCAGGTGCCGATGACTCTGGGCGACTGCGCTGGCCTGAGGGCGTTGGACCTTAGCAATAATCAGCTGGGATTACTCCCCCTGCGTAAGTACGACAGTTCATGCTAAGATATAAGTCATTGGTTACGACATTATTGCCTTTTGCTTATACGTTATCTATATTTATCAAGCAACGCAATTATTACAATGACATGCCAGGATACAGTTAAATTTAGCTTCTTTCAAGATAGATACATTTAGAATTTTATAATAACCAGGGTAAATCAATCTAAAGCTACCGGCGAGATGATGACCAGTTTGTAAAATATTGATGCGCAACAAGTACTAGTAACTATTATATCATACACTTAGATGCATGATGTTGAATCTTGTTAATAATACTGTTATATTCCACGAGTATCAGCTGGCTCCAAGAAATGACATGTTAATAAATAGCACTTATCCTGAAGCCATTTCCACGAGCATGGGAGGGCCATTAGATGAAAATTATGTCCGGAGTAGATTGTGTGTATCTAATTGCGGAACTATTACCCCTTTTCCAGAAATTACATACTTGAGGCTGGAACATTTAGATGTGAGCTGTAATTGTATATCTTCGCTGCCGTTGGAGCTGAGGAATATGACCACACTCGTCACGTTAGATCTGGACAACAATCCGTTGGTATCTCCGCCTACTACGGTTAGTATGGATGCAATTAATTATTTGGAAACTAATGATGAATAGGTATTGTAGTCAGTAGGAAATGGATGTTGACTATTCCGACATCGGGAAGGAACAAAGACAATGGAAATGAACATCCTCTTACTTAACTCAAGGGGTTCTAAAAAAATATATATAACATCTTAACAAGTTTAAGAAGATTCTTGCTCGATCAAGTATAGTAATTTTGGTGGATCGATTGTCCCCTGACCTCCCAATGTGAATTAGACCATTTTGATAACTTATCTTTGTGTTGAGTGTTCGGTCAAATGGAAAATATTTCTTCGAATCAAGGGTCAAGGTTTACACCCATCGAACTACCAACGCCCTTGAAGATAACGTTATCAGAGCAATTTATTACCTTAGCAAGTGATTTGAGGAGTATAACCTTCGATTCCAGATATGCATGCGCGGGCGTGTGCACATCTTCAAGTACCTGGAAAACATGGCGAACAAAGACACCTTGCCTGCACACAAGAGGGTGGAAGAGACCAGGAGGACAGCAAAGCATAGTTCGTACATAAACAACTCGCCGAATCAGTCGGTCACCCACCAGATCACATCGGGCAACGCTACGATAGACTGCTTGAGGCACAAGCCCAGGCATGTTGTTGACAGCGGGTACAGCACCGATGGAGTGGACAAGAGGTGGTCGAATGATGGTGAGTTTGAGACTGTTTACGAGTTACTTTTTAATGGAGAGAATATTCGATTGGTAGTTTTAACAATCAAATATTACAGATAAAATTAGTCTTTATGGGTCTACACGCGATATTAGGAGTAGCAAATTACATAGCTACTTACTGCCCGACGTTCCTAATATCGCGTGTAGACCCATAAAGACTAATTTTAGTGTAATGGAACGCGAAAGTCCAAAATCTTACAAATATTACAGAGTTGCCTATTGATGACTATTTGAAAATATTGATGATGAAAATTTCAATAGAGAAAAAAAATCAACTGTTTGAATTTATTTTGGGAAAATATCAGTATACAATTTGGTAAAGATTTCTGATTGGATGTTTTTTAAATACAGCACAAGACCAGAAATGTATATTATTCCGAATTGTTATGTTAATGTTATGTACACTACTCTACATTTTAAGCTACATATTCATAAATTGTTGCGTCGTCTGTAGGTGTCGATGGCTAATGTATTGAGGTTTGGTATCCCGTTACATTACTAGAACTGCAGTGTGGGTAGCATCCTGCCTACTGATCTATATGCAGGTGGCTTATGGCCTAAATATTTGAATAAACATATTTTGACATGCATACTTAGTGGTCATTATGGCCGATGGACATTTTGTCTACGTTTCTGTATTTTTTGTGTAATAGATACTTAGATATGGAGATACGACTGAATAGCCGAAGATACCACTAGCGGCCAATTTTATTGATGTTTAGGCGTAAACCTGCAGGATCAAGCATTAAACGAAGCAATATCGAGCTTTTCAAAATCCTTTTCTGTTTTGCGAAATATAATTCTCACTAGAGTCTGAGTGCGATACATGCTTAAACATACGATGTAAAATATGTTCTTGTAAAAGTGAACTGCAAAACATCACACCTAAAAACATAATTGCAGTTACCAATACGGATCATTCACACTTGGTTACTCAAGATTTAAATACATTGCATTTTTGCGGTCGTAGCCAAGTGGCTACGACCGCAAAAATGCAACAAAAATCCAACCAAAAATGCAAAAAACCAACTCTGCGTTCCATGCAAGTGCATGGAACGCAGAGTTGGTTACAGATGAGCAAAATGACTTCATTACATAAGTTTACACCTGCACGGCAATTAGAATCCGCGCTCATTGCCTTAGCTAATTACCAAGTGACTCAATTTAAAATATGCTGTTTCTATGTATGAGGAAGCAGATTGCATTAAGTTGTGCCTATAAAGAAATTGCATTGTTTGTACTCCCAGTCATCTTTAGTAACTGATGGCACTAACATACATTGATTTAATTCCAACATCAAGCGCTAGTGTAGCAGAATATATACAGGGTGTCCCAAAAAGTAGTGTCAAGCGGAAGTCCTGAGAAAGAACACCCTGTGGGGCATCCGAAACACCCCCATGTATGTTCCGCGATTTTTTATAGTTTTCGAGTTATGATTTTTTTTCTAAAATTTTGAGAACATCTGACCTAACCGATTAAAAATATTGTAGAGAAAAAAGTATTTGACTTTTTCGAGTAATTCTTTTTGCAAATCAATTTACATGAGTTTTTCTTTAATGCCTAAAATATTTGTCTCCTTACTTATATGGAAATCATCAAAATGTTTGTACAAACTGAAAAGTCACGTTTTGTAAATAATGTCTTACAATTTCAACGTTAAATTTTTAATATTAGGAGGTTGTTGCATGGCTCCTAAGTAAAACTTTCTTCCTCCTTTAAAAACTGCGCCAGACTCTCAGCTTTCATAATCATTAATAAAAACTGGTACTTAAAGGGCTACTTTTGGCTGAAATCGGACTTCAAAGACAGAGAGGTGTTCTATCTCAGGACTTCCGCTTGACACTACTTTTTGGGACACCCTGTATAGACAATAAAGAAAACACAAATGTACCATCAATATCATATTTGTCGCGGGCGGGGATTATCCCCACGAGTCCTGGCGTGCCTGTCGACCTCATATGTGGATCGCACTAACGGCTAACTAACAGGTGGAGTGAGGTCATCTTGTTAAAAAAAATCGGTTGGCCCGTGCCCCCCAGTAGTGGAGAAGTGTATGCCCATTAAGATGATGATGATGATTTTCCTAGGCGGCGGCGAGGCGGGCGGCGGCGGCGGCTCCGGCCGCTCCACTCCCAGCACGCCGTCCACACTGTCACCGGGCGCGGCGCTCTCCCGCGCGCAGTCGTTGTCCAGCGAGACGCCGTTAGCGCCGCTGACGCCGTTGCTGACCGGGTGAGTACATTGAGAGACTGTCACGTGACAGGGATAGTGTCTAAAGCTATTGTCACAGAGTAACTAGCCTATCAGGTCTCCTAATTTGCTGACAAATTCTAGGATGCATACGCCGTTGCTGACCCGGTCAGTGGCTAATGCTACTGTCACAAAGTGCAGCCTATCAGGCCGCCTTTTTTACTGACGACAAATTCTAGGATTCACAGTCCGTTGCTGACCCGTTCAGTACATTGAGAGACTGTTACGTGACGTGGTTGCTGACAGGGATAGTGGCTTTAGCTACCGTCACGAAGTAACTAGCCTATCAGGCCTCCTGATTTGCTGACGACAAATTCTAGGATTCATACGCCGTTGCTGATCCGGTCAGTACATTGAGAGACTGTCACGTGTCGTGGTTTCCGACAGGGATAGTGAGTGTCTTAAGCTACTGCCACAGAGTAATTCATCTATCAGGCTTTTGCTGACGAAAAATTTTAGAAATCTTCCGAGGTTGCTGACCCGGTCAGTAAACTTTTTGATTAGGTACTATGACGGAATATGATGAGTGTCGCGGGTTCGATCGACGCACAAAATCAGTCATACTAACATTCATATGACTACTTACTGCAGCGACAGAGCTGCAGTAAATGTAACAAACATGGGATAGCAACGTCCCGATATCAGTAGTACAGAAAAATACGAATTCAGTTTTGAGTTCTAAACAATGTTCAAAATTACTACGATTGATTGGGTGTGATGGGGCATGTAAAAGAGGACCATATTATCATAATAAGGGTTTTATAAGAAAGATCATCAATCATCGTTTCATTAGGCTTATGAATATTGTAAATTGTTATGTAATGTATAATATACGATATTGAAATAAATAAGGGCGAACCATTGGGACAATTTTACATGGCTTATAAAGAATTTGAATATGTATTAGATGCAGTTTTAAGAGCACAATATTAATCATTCTTCTTCTTCTTATCGTATGGTTGATGAACAACCTGGTGTCAGAGTTTTTAAACCGCCCGTAGGCCTCTGACATGGCTACGCACACCGTTGAAAAATTTCTCAGGTGTGCTGGTTTCCTCACGATGTTTTCCTTCACCGTTAAAGCGTCGAATAAGGTACATATGAATTTCAAATTTGAAAAACACATTGGTACCTGGCGGGGTTTGAACTGGCGACCTCTCGCGTGGCAAGCAACGACCTTAACCGCTCGGCCATCGACGCTTTTTAATCATTAACATATTTATTACGTAATCAGTAGATTTGATTCTAATTAAACTGTAGCTAGTATTATATGTTTATTAGGCAAAATATTGTTATTATATAATTTATGTTAATTTATTTTATTTTCTCTTGCATTCGCCGATCCAGAGGTAATAACTAACTCTAGCTCCGATTCGCCATCATCATCTGTTTCCTCTGTCTCATTCTTTATCTGTTTATCTTTTTATTTTCACCTGTTTTTTATTAACCCCCGGTGTTGTCCCTTTCAGCCTCCGTATATCGCCCGAAGGGAACATTTCCAATGGCGACGATAAGAGTAAATTAGCCCATCAACAAACCTACAGGTACATTGGTCACTCATATGCACTACATCCACACACGCCCGCACTGACTTGCTTGTAACCGCTAACGGCTTTGATAACACTTAGATATGGATTAACGCTAATATTGTCACGCTAACTACATCGGGTTTGGTGGACATTGACATGTCATTAACTGTCTGTAAATAATATAATATATGTATTACACTTAGTAGCTAGTGCGGTATTTTAAACTAATTAAATCGAGGTGCATCTTTCGATAGTTTACTATGAGAACTCACTGCAAATGTGTCGCGCAACTAAAGTTCCATACTTTGTAGTGAAATGTCAGTCAGTCGATTGAATTCGGCCACGGTGGGCGATTTCGATGGTGATTTATCAATTGTGCAGGACATAATGAAAATGAAAATGAAAAATGAAAATATATTTATTACAGTAACAATTACAGTTGTAGGCAATATCCGAGTTTGGATTCTCCTTTTAAGTGTGTAGACACTTGTGCCAGGAGAGTCCGCTCTCTTATAGCTAAAAGAGTTTATATAATATTTAGATATAGCAGTTGTTACATACTGAATTAGAAGAACTTACAATGAAATAATATTATTCTATAAATATGATAATGCACAGGTGTATGCGTAGACACATCTGAACTTTCTGTTCGCTCGTTCTTATAGTCATGTCGTGTTGCCGACTGGCAAGTCGACATGAACGATGAGAGATTAGGTTAAGCCCACTGCAACTGTCTTTGTGTTTTCTGAGGCACGGGCGTGCATCCGCCAACAACTTGATATGATCAGTCCGGGCTGAGGATTTTCTGTACAGAAAACTCACATAGATTTGGCCCGATCCAGGACTCTGACTGGACACCTTCCGTTCTTACTTTGCATTTGCCATTAAAAGATCAACGATTTCAATAGACAAGTTCCATAGTAAATATATAAAGAAGCCCTCGATTCAATGTAACCCTAGCTACGCCTATAACAACACAAATGCTTACAATATCAAAACGTCTAAGTGTCATCAAAGCCCGCACTACTACCTGAGCTGAGAGCTAACACTCATTTTCGAATGTTCTAGACAATACAAAGAAGCCTTAAGACAGCAGAGGCAGCAAGACGTGTACCGGCCCCGCGCCGACCAGCCCTCGCCAGAGCTCGACGCCTCCCCCACCCACAGTCCGGTGCACGCGCGATCCTCCCCCCACTCCCCAGTCAACGGCTACAGTAACGTATCCCCTAGCTTCTACACCCGGTCCATATCCTCCAACGCCAGCATATCCTCCTCGTCTCCCAACTCCTCACAAGTGCCAAACTCCCCGCTCCTACACTCGACGCCAAGACGATTCCAGAACCAAAACGGAAATACGGATAAAGAAGAGAACAAGAGGCCCGTGCAGAAAGTGGTGCCCTCGAGGAATGTGAACAAAATGTACACTAATGTCAATGGGAATGTGGACTATAATCGTGTGAACGGACAGGCGGACGCGTATGTGAAGCCGGCGTCGCCTACCAAGTCGCCGACGAGCACGTTAGGGTATAATAGTATAGGTGTGTATTTAAACTTTTTTTTATCGCTAAGGAAAGCATATTGAAAGCATGGAAAATTCACTTTAAACTACGAGTCTAATTATAATAACCTAGTATACCTAATATAAGGAGTAGGGGCTCCTAAACATAGATAAATTAAAAAGGTCAAAGGACCAATGTTATCAGTAGACTATTACTATATTAACTGTTCAAAAATATTTAAAACATAGCTGCGTTTTGCACAGTTTTCACAGTAGTAGTATAAAAATACACTGAACTTGTTTGTCCAGGCAAATCGAGCATACCGCGGCAAGTGAACGGCGACGGCGCGCGTCTCCTCACGACGAGCGTGTCGTACGTGAAGGGCGCTCCTCCCAAGCCGAGCAAAGTGCCGTGGAGCAAGGACGCGGCCGACAAGCTCAGCTTCACCATGAAGAGGGAGTTCGACAAGCAGCGCGAGGAGGAGGAGCTGCTGGCGCAGCTGAGGACGGTGAGTCAGTACCTGCTAGCGACAGGCGACGGTACAGGGCGAGGTGCCATTGAGCAAGGACGCGGCTACAAGCTCAGCTTCACCATGAAGAGGGAGTTCGACAAGCAGCGCGAGGAGGAGGAGCTGCTGGCGCAGCTGAGGACGGTGAGTCAGTACCTGCTAGCGACAGGCGACGGTACAGGGCGAGGTGCCATTGAGCAAGGACGCGGCTACAAGCTCAGCTTCACCATGAAGAGGGAGTTCGACAAGCAGCGCGAGGAGGAGGAGCTGCTGGCGCAGCTGAGGACGGTGAGTCAGTACCTGCTAGCGACAGGCGACGGTACAGGGCGAGGTGCCATTGAGCAAGGACGCGGCTACAAGCTCAGCTTCACCATGAAGAGGGAGTTCGACAAGCAGCGCGAGGAGGAGGAGCTGCTGGCGCAGCTGAGGACGGTGAGTCAGTACCTGCTAGCGACAGGCGACGGTACAGGGCGAGGTGCCATTGAGCAAGGACGCGGCTACAAGCTCAGCTTCACCATGAAGAGGGAGTTCGACAAGCAGCGCGAGGAGGAGGAGCTGCTGGCGCAGCTGAGGACGGTGAGTCAGTACCTGCTAGCGACAGGCGACGGTACAGGGCGAGGTGCCATTGAGCAAGGACGCGGCTACAAGCTCAGCTTCACCATGAAGAGGGAGTTCGACAAGCAGCGCGAGGAGGAGGAGCTGCTGGCGCAGCTGAGGACGGTGAGTCAGTACCTGCTAGCGACAAGGCACCGGTACAGGGCGAGGTGCCATTGAGCAAGGACGCGGCTACAAGCTCAGCTTCACCATGAAGAGGGAGTTCGACAAGCAGCGCGAGGAGGAGGAGCTGCTGGCGCAGCTGAGGACGGTGAGTCAGTACCTGCTAGCGACAGGCGACGGTACAGGGCGAGGTGCCTTTGAGCAAGGACGCGGCTACAAGCTCAGCTTCACCATGAAGAGGGAGTTCGACAAGCAGCGCGAGGAGGAGGGGCTGCTGACGCAGCTGAGGATGGTGAGTCAGTACCTGCTAACGACAGAGCAATGGTACAGGGAGAGGTTTGAGCAAGGACGCGGCTACAAGCTTGGAACGCTCTCGACGAATCAGTAGCGGTGTGCGGTGGTGCGCTGGATCAATAAATCGGTTGCCTGTCTCTTGCTAACAACGAAAGTCGTATGCATTCCTTCCCACGCGTTGTACACTTTTGATTTTATTAGATTACCAACATACATTACCGCAACATTACTAATTAACATCTCATAAAATAAAACAAACATGTATTGGTATCCAATGCGAATGAGGAATACGACGTATGATTGCAGACGATCGAGACACGACTGAAGATGTCCCTGCCGGAGCAGCTGGCGCCGGTGCTGGCGGACGGCGTGGTGCTGTGCCACCTCGCCAACCACGTGCGCCCGCGCTCCGTCGCCTCCGTGCACGTGCCGTCGCCGGCGCAGGTAGCGTGTCCGACGACTCGAGCCGCTCGAGAGCAGCTGCAGATGTCGCTGCCGGAGCAGCTGGCGCCGGTCTTAACTGCCTCGTTGGTCTATTGGTAGCAAGTGCTGCGTTAGGACCGAGAGGTCCCCGGTTCGAGTCCGGGGTCGGGCAAAATTTGTGTGAGTTTTTCTGTAACGAAATTACTCAGCCCGGAGTTAGGAAGTTGGCGGTTGAACGCTCGTGCCTCGGAAAGCACGTTAAGCCGGTGGTCCTGCGCCCGATCTCTCATCGGTCATGTCGGATTGCCGTCTCACCGAATTATGAGAGTAAGGGAATAGAGAGTGCACTTGTGTCTGCGCGTACACTTGTGCACTATAATATGTCCTGCGCACTTGGCTGATCTCAATTGAGAACGGCCGCCATGGCTGAAATCGGTCGGACGCACGTGCCGTCGCCGGCGCAGGTAGCGTGTCCGACGACTCGAGCCGGGCGAGGAGCGGCTGCAGATGTCGCTGCCGGAGCAGCTGGCGTCTGTGCTGGCGGTATCATCACCACCATTAAAATGATCTGAATTTTAATAATCGTGATGATATCCAGAACAGCCGGTTCCATTTCTTATCGCAACTATTTTGGTACACATTATCTTCATAATCGTCTTCAGAAGCTTCGATGGCCGTGTGGTTAATGTCCTTGTTTGCCATGCGACAGGTTGCCAGTTCAAACCCCACCACGTGTCACTGTGTTTTTGTCGTCGACCAACCCGCACTCGCCAGCGTCATTGACTAAGGCCTTATCGCTCTGGTTAAGGGTAGGCCCGTGCCCCAGCCGTGGAGATGTATATGGGTTGACGATGATGATCTTTAGATGCAAATATGTGAATCGGAATAGGTTATTTTGATGTTAAATGTTATTGTGTTGTGATACTTATATAAATGTGTATTTTTTGTTACAGCCTAAATTAACAATGGCGCGATGTAGAAGAAACGTAGATAACTTCTTGGAAGCGTGTCGGAAGATTGGAGTTGAAGAGGTGAGTTGTTTGTTTATGTTTACCTTCTAATACTTAGTGTTGCGTCGATAGCTGGTGTCGCACATACTCGTATCACGACCGTCATTATAATAAAAGTATTCGGTTTTGATTACGGTGGGAATAACGACACCAGGATGATCCATGCAATGTCACTGCAGACTCTATCGACTTGCCAACGAGATCTACGCGATACGATGGTACGCTACCAGCTATTTGACGTACACTTACTGAGCCTTATTTATTTTTATTAAAACCCTATCGTTTTTAATTTTTAAACGCTATTTTTCTACAACGAATAAATCTTCTCGTTTTGTTATTTGCGTGCGTAACGAAAACCTCAATTCGAGATACGCTTTCCAAGTGACAGTGAGAAAAGTGCTTTCGAAAAAAGCCGCCCCGTCAAGCTATGTACAGAATCGAAAACGGCAGAACGAAACGCAAACAGAGGAACGGAGAGATTGTTATTAAAGAGACGGGTGGCGTGTGTTGCAGGAGGACGTGTGCACGGCCGAGGACGTAGTGGGCCGCCCCGCGCCCGCCCGCCTCGCGCGCACGCTCGCCGCCCTCCTCGCACACGCGCCGCCCGCCCGCCCCCACGACTACGACAGGCCCCGCCGCTACTCCGACGACAGATTCCTCAGCAACTTCAACTACACCATCGACGAGACCGACGAACTCGCCTACGAGAACGACGACGACTACGCGCCCGTCTACGACGACGGCGTCCGCCCCCGCCCCTGCTACCAGACCGACAGGATCCAATTCGTCCAGCCGTACTACGAGGACCGCGCGCTCCGGGGCGGCGACTACGAAATCTACGACACCGACGAGGTCGATCACCCGATGGAGCTCGCTAGGGAGGTCGACGTCGAGAGGTACGACCGGGGAAAGATGAATCTCGACATACGGGACAACCTGAACGGGGATCTCAGGAAGGAGACCGGGCTGAAGGGAGACGAGAACAGATTGCTATACACTTGCCTGTGCCTTGGCACCTTCTTCGTGTCCGCCGTTGTATTGATAATGTACCCTTTGTAATTTTTTTATTTATGCTTGTACCGAACCAAAATTGGAAAAGGTATACCGTTTAGACACGATGAAATAATGAACTTGAGTACATTGATATACGATTTGTATTGAATTGATGTGGGTAATATTAACGATGAAGATGTTTAACCAAACGGAATATTTAAAATGCAGCTACTTAAAGCTTTTATATCAATGCAATACAAATTAATTTAAGTCAACATAAGAAGTATTATATTAAATTAATCCCTGTAAAATAAGTATTGGTATAACATAGTGCTGATTCATTTATGATGTGCCATAATTCTCTTAGTCATGTTTATTAGTGGTTTTACAGATTATAAAACATTGACAATGAAAAAAATGTTACATTTTTTTCTGTTTTCTGTAGGAAATAAACATGACACATCATAAAATGTAACAACGCACATCTATTGCCTTATTTATTCACAGTGAAACTGTGACGGTAGTCTGAAATTAGATTTTGAGGCTGCTTTTCGCATTTTGTATGGTGCGATTACTTTTCCGAAGGCTGTTGGTGCATAAGACACTGTATTGATCTGAGGCTAGTTTTGGCTATAGTGGTTTTTAGGATTTTTTGGAAACGGAATATTTAATAATATTTTGTAATATGTATTTGACTGAGAGCAACGGTTTTTATTATTATTATACAAAATTTCGTTCACAGCGGCTCGACTGAAAATGTTTCTTGCCTTACATGCATTTTTTAAACCATAGTGAGTTTATATGTAGGCTACAATTGGAATACACAA
Source organism: Maruca vitrata (assembly GCA_039566165.1). Lineage (NCBI taxonomy): Eukaryota > Metazoa > Arthropoda > Insecta > Lepidoptera > Crambidae > Maruca > Maruca vitrata. The sequence continues at coordinate 4,761,522 of CM076916.1, read as the reverse complement.
GGTTTTTTTTATTATTAAAATTAATTAAAATTCTTCTTTATACAGATACAAAAATATGAAAGTACATATTATTTCGAACTTATTTGCTAATAACAAAATTTGAAGTATTAAAGTTGTGGATTCGAAGAGTCTGACGAATGGTGACATCAGTTAATTGGGTCGCCATACACATTTCATATTAAAGTGAAAAAACGTGAACAATGATACGATATTTTTTATGTATAACGATACTATTGTTTGATGTATTACGGATACCGTGCACGAATACAATGGTATAATGTGATATTTTAGTAACAAAAGTCTAGAATTTGTTAGAAATCCTGTCGAGTACATTCAATTCAACCTATTTCCTGTCAGTTGTGACGCTCTCCTTATTAGGAAATTTATTAGGAAGTGCAATTCGAATGGTCCAAACATTCTTTAATTTTACACTCGTAATTTAAGAAAGAAGAAGTAGTAGATGGTGAAGTGTGATTATGTTGATTAAATGTATTGGTTGTTGAAATTATGATTGGATCGTGTGGTTTGTTCAATTTGATTCCATTTAAATTCCAATTAGTGTTTTTTAAATTCATTCCCATTAGAGGCATTTAAATTATAGACGTTAAGTTAGTTTGTAATTGATTAGATTTTGTAGAAATTGTCGATCAGTCTGTTTGTTTGATTTTTTTGTTTTAAGTATTTGGTGTGTTGTGTTTGACTTATTTTACATCCTATTACAGAGATCTCAGTGTGTTTTGTTTTGGAATTTCAAGATTTTACAAAATAATGCAATATTGAAGCTATTCGGATAATTAGATTTAGTTGTATACTTATACACCACAATAACGCATGTAGTATTTTTGCACCAATTTATGGTATAAAGATTTTGCATCTTTATAATATATTATGGGTATATATGTAGGTTTTTCTAGTGTATTAATAATATATTTAATCAATGGGTGACGTATGTCGAACCAACGGGAATACTTATGTATTTCCAACAATGGTACAATGACAAGAAAAATATTGGTGCATTAAGTATTATGAATTAACCATGAGTACGAAAAGGATGGTATTGAGATAGTTGTAAGCAGATAATATTCTTAGCTTAGCTGATTACTACGTAATATTTCTTATCAAATAAGAATTTGTATGCCTTAATCGAAACTTCATATCGTTATTGTATTATTAATGCAAAAATTGTGTTTGGTTTTGTGGATTTGACCGACGTTTACTGTAAACATCAAGTAAGGTTAGTCCATGTTACATTTTTTCTTTACGATTTGATTGATGATATAAAAATACTAGATAGTCATAATGGCCAAAAGAGATCACATTTTAGTAAAGTTTTATTAACTACAAATACTACAGTTAAATAGTGATTTAATAACTATAGTAGACCAATTTTAGTCACGTCGGTGAACTTCTACTCTATGAATGTAATATGCGCATACTTCTATGTTTACAGTAGTCGTCAGTTTAAGTATTTCAAGGTCATATTTAGACTGTATTTTGAGGCTATTTTCGCATTCTAATCGGATTTTAAAAGACATTAGTTCCAAATTAAATTTACAAACAAGTGTTTCTAATAAAGCCAACTAGATTTGATGCCAATAAATTCTTTTATAGAATTATATTCATGCATTACGTATTATTGATGAATGTATTGCATTTTTTGCATTTATCGAGACACATAAATGACGTGACTTGCATAATGGACTATGTCAAGTAATGTTGTTTATGTACGATTTTATTATCATTCCAAAGATGTTTAATATATTAAAGACTGTAAATTCTGTAATTTGTTTACTGTATATTCATTAAGCGATTTCATGTCTACTTATTTCTCACATCGTACTTCCATCTACATAAATGTATTCTTAATAAATTAATACTTACGTACGTTTATTGTAAGTTCTTCTTGTTAGTATCTCGTAGCTCCATGTATTGCCATAAGTCTTGTAAGAGGCAGCTGAAGTTATTGTTCCTTACAAATAAGATCTCTAACAGATCTGTTTTAGCCATGACAATCATTTGTTTTACACATTATCCTTACATGAGATTTTGAATAGGCACTCAATTTTGAAGTACTTAATGTCGATATAAATTCTGCGTCAGTTCTTTATTGAGTGTCATATAGGATTACAGGCTTTATAATAACAAGGATAAGCGCAAAATACTTCATAGAAACAAAGATCCATAAATGTCATAATCTCAATTAAAACCATTATGTACTAAAAAAATGTGGATGAAGTTATTCAAATGAAATACTCATGTTTTTGTTATTATGAAGCCTTTATCTCCACCGTGATAATTTAACTTTCATTCTATTCTATTCTTATTCTGGTCAAATTGTATATTTGTTTTCTACGCTTCGTTAATATAGATGTTATTTTGAGCTTTAAAGTGGCAAGTACAATGCTAATAAAATAGTTAAGATTATAGATTTATTAATATATAATTTTAATGCTTACTTGGCGTATATTTATTAGCTTGTGGTGCTTGGGTACTTATTTGTGTAGCATGTAGAGGCTGATGATGGTGAGGTCTAGTGATTTAAGAGTTCATGTTTATATGAAAATGTTCTCCCAAAATGGGAGAAAAAAGTCTACCGAGTTACTAAAATGTGAATATAAAAATGACCGACATTCATGATTCTGAAAGAATTCCTCCTGTATTTATACAAAGTATCTAAAGAACACATCAAAAGGGATCACTACGATCAGCCGGTAATCTATAGTATTAATATAAGCGCAGAGCAGACTAAAGTATAAAATAATTTAAACATTATTGCTGTATTTATAACTTTAAACATTTATTCCGTTTTTGTTGTTTTCATATTATATTGTATTTTGTTTTCTCGAGTTTCATATCTTGTATTGCAATTGTAATTTTTCAAAAATGTTGGTATCTTTTTTGTATGTACTAACGATGTTTTTTCTCTTTTTTAAAATAAATTTCTTATTGGTAACATGTGTTTTATTTAATAACGTTCTTAACCAGTTGTATAATTTTATAAGCTAGAACTTACTTTTGTTTTTATCATTAGAGAAGTGGTCACTGTTGTATTTAGAGTAATGTATTTAAATTATTGTGACCAAGACACTGTTTGGAAAATATGTATTCAATCAATATTTGTGAGCATCTCCTTAGAAAATTTTAACACACAGCATAGTTATCTATGATCTTGGTCACGTATGCGGATCACACAATACTGGCTAAACCGTGAGGAGTAGCATAAAATTATTAAGTAGCTTGCAGTGATTATGTAATTTTTAACACAAAATTTTCAGTTTCACATGTTCGTTAGATTTTTCAAAGAAGAATTTTTGAAAAAAATATTTTATCGTTGTTTTCGTTTCTTTGGTGGAACTTTTTTAAAACAGGTTCCTTCTATTTTATTATGGAGGCATATAATGTGGTTCATTCCCATTAGTTCTACTTTGCAGTTCCACTCCAGTACCTTTAGTGCCACTGAATGTAGTGCATTGAAACTGTGTAGTAGGGCTATTGGGAATGTACCTATAATGTGGGGGCAATGGAGAATGTAACTGTTTCTAGATCTCTTCTAATTCCAGAATGTAATATTATGTATTGGCATGATGAATATATTTGTAAAACTTTATATTTTAGAACGTGAAAGAAGGAAAAAAAATGTTTACGATGTCCTGCATGTTGTGGAGTGACGTCATATCACCACGTTCATTTTCTATGAAAACTTTAAATACATAACTTTTTCAATTTTGGTTGTACGTCGAAACGAATTACACATGTCGATTCAGTAGCGCTACTATGAGTTTAAAAGTGACAGACTCGATATCGCCTATGTAAAAAATGTCTGAAAAAGTGTACAGCGCCCCTGGCGGTAACGTTAAGAACTAAAATCGGTAGTAAAAAAAACAATTCGATAGGTTTTTAACGTACGTAAGAATTCGATAGCTAACTCATGGTAGCGCTACAGATTACCAAATCAAAGTAAGTAACCTAATTACTACTAACTAAAATCAATCACATTCTCCATTGATCGATTCGTTGCCGTTGTCAACAGAAACTCATGTGCTGCGCCGCGGATGTGTTAGAAGGTAAAGGCACGGTGCAAGTCGCCATCACAGTGTCGGAGCTGCTGCGGCGGTACGGCGGGCTGCGCGCCCTCGCCGCCCCCGCCCCAGCCCCGGCCCCCGCGCCGCCGCACGCCACCTAGCGCCCGAAACTGGCGCTCGCGCCGCAGTCTGCGCTGTCGCTCTAACCGTCCGGCTCGATGGACCACCGGACCACGTGATAGGTTTGATACGCTCGGTAATGTTGCACTGTGGATGGGTACGTTCGGTTCTCATTGTGGTGTTACTTGGGAATGATAAATAAGTAGGTACTCGAGTAATAATAGTCAAAATACGTTAGTTGTCCCGTGGCAAAATTTACAATTTTGCCTCGGCGCTAAATGTCGCTAAGTAGTGCATTCGTTTTATAGATAATAGTGTCAAAATGATGACATTACTAGTAATGACATGGTGATACGATGGAGTCACAAGAATTAACACAAACCCGGGTGAACAAGAGTTGGGGAAAAACTAATTAAGTTATGCGTAATGGTGATTGTCCTAACTATGAATAATTTAGTAGGCAAATGAGACACTAAGAAAACCGAATTATAATAAATAGAGAGGTAACAAAAATGATGATTGCTTATCCCAATGATATAATTCTATCAACAGGATCTATAGACCTACGAACTTACCTACCTGTAGCAAAAACAATTATTTGTGCTAATTACGATTGTATTTTAAAGATTATAGCTCAAAATATGGTATTTTGCCATTTATAACATAGACGGAAGGCTTGATCTTAAACGTCAGTAGAAAATTTAACTTTCCAAAATTACATTTTGTATATTGACTTTTTGTAGCTAACTTAAATATTAGCCATAATTTTATAAATATTGCCATGAATAGTACATGGTAAAGGATCCGGTTCGAAGGACCATTTTGTACGTTGATGTCGGATCTTTAGAGAACGCGTGATGGAAAAAATGTTCTGAAAGCTTTATTTGTTAAGGTTTCAAAAAATGAAAAAATATATACCAAAAATTGCTTAAAATTGGTTAATTAGGTAATGTAGTTTTTCTTTAAGGATGATGGTGAATTCGATGAATGCGATATTAAATAACAAAATTATTATTTCATCAGAAGGGTTACAGAAAGATAATCGTATTATGATAATACTGTAATGTGGGGAAGAGAAGGCGTTTTATAATTTGCAGAAGATAATGCTATTTTGAAAAATATATTTGAGGAAAAGCTTTTCGTAACGTAATTTATCTTCCCCTAGCCAAATTAGTCCAGTTTTGAACCTATTAGACATGGTAGCGTGAATTGTCCGCCATAACATAGAAAATAAGATAGTGATAGTGTATGGTGATGTGATGGATGTCTATGTGAATAAAATCATTTTCATTTTTAAGGTTTCGAGTGTATTAGCTATCTACTTTCGTATTATCAAACAATTGATTTTGAACACAAATTTCGATTTCAGTATCAGGTATTCAAGTCTACCTTTAACTTACTACGTTTAAATTCTGGCTGGATCATTTCAATTTAGAACAAAAGAGATTCTTTGTGTATAAATTTAAATCTGCGCGTATGTGTGTGTGTGTGTGGTTTGTATCTACAACATAAGTCACATTTACACCAAGGTGCTTTACGACTTCTGCACAATCACGAATTTACTATTGAATTTTCGAACTGTCATTTACACATGTTATTTAGGCACGTATAGCGAATTCTGTTGTCGATTAGAAGTGCCTCGTCTCACTGTGCGATTGGATTCAGATGTTTAAACGGCAGAAACAAATAGTATGAGGTTGACGCAAATTCGTTGTCTGAAAAGATCTTTAGGAAACGAAGAGTAGGCCTGTCACAAAAACACTAGGAAGGTTCCTTGAGGCATAAAAGTGAGAAATACTGCCAGTTTATCTTTAATTTGAAGTCACATAGATGAATAACTGTCACAAGTATTTATTTAAGTTTTTAAAACTACGATCGAAACGTAGTTATATAACTACTTTCCTAGTTCCTGACAGTCCATTACTTGTTTCGCTGTTGAGTGATAAATAAACGCGCCTGAATCCAAAAGTGCATCATGTCCAACGTAGTAAAGCAAGTGTCTTAGTAAGATAATGTTCCAAGTCATGAGGCGAAAAGGTTCCCCACCCGCCAAACTGACTCGACCAATCGCTTACAAGTAGGTAGGTTGTTTTCCCATGTTTCATCATCATCCATATTTTGTAGATACGTTAGCGTTATGTCTTGCGTAGAATCATACTTGTTAGTCATTTCATCCTGTTATTTAATATTGTGTGATAAAAGTTAATTATGTACATTGTTAAGGTAGCCCTTCGTATTGTTATTAAATATTTTAGAAAAGTAATTGATACTAAAAGACCTGCAATGTTAAATTACCTTACGATAAAAACTAAAATATCTTTGTAGTTGAAGATAACCTTTTGATTTATTTGTTAGCAACACAATTTCATCTTCATAATAATATAAGAGCACAAGTTGGAAATTTAATGAGCTGTAATATTATAGAGCGTGTGTCTCGTAATAAGTAATTAACTTTACTCAAATGCCAGCTGTTATTGACATATTTTTATAATCATTGGGTCGGAAGTTCTCTTGAAATAGAAGTTTGTAAATAAATACCTATGTATTTTGTACGCGCTATACAAATAGTAGTTATAGTATTCTCAATTACTAAATAAATGCCAAGTACGAGGTCAGTTTAGAGAAGAACCAATGGATTTAACAGAATGTGATTTTTGTACCATAATTTTGGCTGTGCAAGTCTATTTAGAAACTCTTAATGATTTATTAATGTAGTATAATATTTCGTAGACTTCATTTTCACAGTCTTAAATAGTTGGTTCTTATACGATTAAGAAATCTTCAAGAATATTATAATTTTGTTTGAATTTGAGATTAGTTCAAAGATACAATTGAATCTTCACTGGCGTGTGCTACTTAATTATTTAGTTAATTAATTACAATTTTCTTTTAAAATGATAATAGTCTTGACCTATAATATTGAATTTCTTCCTATTTCCTATTATATTATGTAGATTCTGTAATGTAAATATTGATATTTTAGAAATACTAACCTATAAACATATCCTGTCCTTTACCACCGATTTTCGGACATAATGGAATTCTTTAATACTCATTTAATATAATGTACTATTTTAGGATATTTTTTTCTTGTCACATATTGATGTAGTCAATTTTAGGTTAAGGTCACAATATTGGTGTAAAATAAATTAAAGGTAAGTAAACAAATTTGTGTTTCGAGTAGGTACAAATATTATTAAATAAAGAAAACTTTATGATTTTATTTTCGTTGCTTATTTGTTTATTGAAAATAGATTATTGTAGTCATGAATGTAAAATGACAAATAAGACTTGTTATTTTAATTTTACCCATCAGTTTATTGTAAAATTATATTCTTTATAAATGTAACTCTCTTGTTTAGTATTTTCAATTTTGATCGTACTTGAAACGTAATAAGATGTAATTTTCTTTTTTTAAGATAAATGTTACCACAAGGTATAAAGATGATAAAGAGTTATTTGTACTATTATTGTATGCATTTGTAGTCGTCACAATAGTGTATTATTTAATAATATCCCTAGTGATTTATTGCACATAGACGACAGACTTAGCTGATATAATTATTAAATGCAGTTCTAGATTTTTCATAATTTAACGTCATTTGTCAGTAAGAGAAGATAAAATTTAAGTTAATTTTTTCTTATATCAACATTCGGTTGTGATTTAATTTTCAAAATTTGTCGTCTATGTGTGCAATTACTAAAATGGAATGTGTAAATTTTGTAGTCTAAGAATATTATAAAGAACTGAATGATGGAATCGAGTCTTTGTCCTTTTCAAAGATAATGTGCCAAAGACTATGGTTGAGGGATTTTCTTTATAAAAATGATATTTCATTGTGTAATGCACTGGTCTCTTAGAAGTAAGTACTATTTGGCAATACCGTATCCTACACATGTGTTTATATGTAGATAAAATAAAAACGTATACATTTTCAACTGACAATTGTATTTTATTGCAAGGACCTTTAAAGAAAGTAATAATAGTATGATGGGACCGCGTGTCTATTGATTAATTAATTTATTTTATTTATTTATCTATAATATTCATATTTGTCGGATCAGAAGTATTTAACGACAACGTGTGGGCGAATGTAGGTATCGTGCAAATAAAAGTAGCGTGATATCAAAGCACTAGATTTATTCTAGGTCACTATTTCCATTAGATCGATTTACAGAACAATGAACACAATCACACCCGACACTAATTACACTGAATGGAAGTATAACGATACGCGACAGTTTCTACGATTTGCACCGTGCGGTCGTCCGGAGATAACTGAGCCGCTGCGCACGACCGCCCGCCCTAACGTAGACTCCGTCTAGCGCCACTGGGTGGCGCTTGCGTGCCGTAGCTTCCACTCACTGCCTTCAGGTGGCGCTGGCGTCGTAATTATTCCGACACGGCCATCCTGCTTGCACACGTCCTCGTGTGTTAGTCTGAAACAATAGAAAACCAAGCACAGTATTTACCGTTCGGTCTATCCTGACCTAACACAAAAACATTCAGTTTCTAGATCTTCTAGAAAGTCATCAGTACTAAGTACTAGAACATAATTAACACACTTTTTTTTGTAAACTGTATTTACTAACACTATGAAATTTTATCCAAACAATTCAGTGATTATAGATGGTCCGGACAGAATCAAGTAACAATTGCACGCATATCATAACACACTCTTAAATCTCCATTCAAGCACAGGCTCAATCCATCCAGACCAATTCGGCTCTACAAGCCCAGGAAACCATCCTTATGCGACTCCATCTACCAGGATCGCCGAGTCATCTCCGACTCTACGGTCTTAATATCCCATAAGACCCGACCCCCGCCAGTGTTCGCTGCATTACCGCGTGCTCACGGTGTTTTACAAAGAGACTATGAGAATCGCAAGAACTAATTCTTACGATCCCTAAACATCACTAAGCTTACATACCGATTTCTAACGAACTACGGCTACAGCGACACACCTGGTGCGGTCAACACATACGGTCAACTTTGACCCGGTCTAGGACTAGAGTGCAACCTTGCTTAAAACAAAAAGAGTAGACAATCTACTCCGACTCAGACTAATCTTCAGCAACTTCAATTGGTACTTGACCCCCTGGAATACGGTGATGACAGGATTAGACTGTCATGGGCGTACTTGTATGTACACTTTGAATTTAATGACTTTAAAATAAGGAAAGCTTTTAAAATTATTTACTTTCATTTTCATCAAATCTTTACATGGTTTGAACACACTAGATTACATTTCACATCAAACAAAATTAATTTCAATTGTAACAAAAGAAAACAAAACATTTTCGAGTAGCCAGAGTCACGTACCATTCGCTGTACAAATTAATTCTCACTATTAATCAACTGTGTAGCCTCACAAATCTCGAGTGACCACTCCAACGCCACGGCACCATAGCCAAGGTCTCTCATACGCGCTTCAACATCCACGCGCGTGTGCATCACCCACTGACTACACACGACGGTCTCGTTAGACCACGACCTCCACCAGAGCCAAACGCGCATCGCGCACCTACGGACTACTTGAGTTTCCCCAAAAGACACCGATTTCTAGCGGGCTACGACTACGAAATAGCTACTGGCATAGTCGACTACTACTACGGCCGTTAGAGTTTACACTCGAGCTCTCATAACATCACCAATTTATTGTTTACACATTACTCATCAACGTTAGGCTCACGATGTATCTCTACTTCAACTTCGACTGGTACAAGACCTTCTGGCAATCCTCTTAACCTATCACTATCCAATAACTCACGATAAAAAATGAAACCAAAAGAGTAAACCGTTCGGCCATCCCAGCCAAAAGTTAACAAATAGCTTCTGCTTACAAAATTTTACTTTACTTAACATTTGAACGTTTGACCGACAAGTTCCCAAGTTCAAATCTGCAACTAAGGCATTACTCAGCATATCCAATTAATTAATAACACAAGTCTAGACACACACACACTCTGACCAGTCCGTCGGCCTAGAACCAGTCCGTCGGTTCTCACAGTGTTCAGTCCATCGAACACACCTAGTATCCAGTCCATCGGATACTCATGGCTCAGTCCATCGGCCATTTCAACTAAAAGTAACTCAGTACATCGGTTACCCGTACCATCAACATGTGTCATTAAATAAACCAACAATCAACATTGTCGTCAACTAAATAATTATCATTAGCATTGTTCAACTATTTGGGAACCTATCGTTCTACTTGAATTCAAAGATTTCAAAAATTATCTATCCGCATTTGGATGGGGAAAACCAAAACCAAATATTCAATTACTTTAAAAGGGCCTTTATACTTAGGGTCCAACTTGGTCCTGATTGATTCACTTCCTCACTTTCAAAGACAAACATTGTGTTCAGTGAGCATCACATACTGTGATGCAGTAAAGAATCACAATTCCTAGGTAAATCAATCTTAAAGGATGTCTAAAGTCTAAACATAAAAACAATGCACCTGATTTAAGGTTTCCTCTCAGCATCTATCTTGCATTCCTGGTATAAGGAATTTGTTGCTCCGTAGCCGCCTGTCGTACTGCAGCTCAATCTCAATTCCCAACTGTGTTCACAGATGCCTGGAGTACAAGGCAAGGTAACTGAAACAAAGATTTCCCACAGTAGACAACTGACTGGTAAAGTGTTTGAGAATCACCGTTCAATTACCTAGCTTAATTAAAGTAAACTTAACAATCAATCTACGTGTTCGAGAAACTAAAATTATTCCCTGAGCTTTTAATTGCACTGACATTGACAGGAAAATATTTTTTTTATTCTTTTTCTAGTAAGAAATAACGGTACGGTAATAACGGTAGGAAATAAAAGGCTTTGATTAATAAAAATCATACAGCCAAACCTATAATTGAATGAGTTTTTTTTTTTTACTTTTTTTTTAACTAGCACACATGCACATACGCACACAGATCCAGATTCACACTTCCTGTTTTTCTAGGCTGCCAGTAGCCACACAACCACAAGTTGCATGAGGTCTAATAACTTTAGCACTTAGTGGCATCAGGTATAAATAGGTAGCTAGGCATTTTACATAATCTTTCACACTTTTCATGTGGCTACTTTTAATTTACAAAAAAAAAAATTACTTTAAACGAAACTATTATGAAAATGTTTGCATTGTTTCAATATATACTGACTCTCAAATAAAATCGCAACAGTATGAAAAAGACTCACATGATCATGTAGTTTGCTTACAAAGCAACATCCACTCGTCACTCGTTCCGGGATGCACCGCCGCCGCCGCCGCCGCTGCCTCCGCCGCTGCCATCGACCTGATGGCCGCCGCTGCTGCACCGGCTCGCGATGTGTCCTGGCTTCCCACATTTGAAGCACATGAAAGGCTTCGCTGCTGACTGCTGGGTTGCTTGACTCGATGATGCATGCGTCGCAGGTCTTCCTCTCACATCCACAGGCTTGCTCCTACATTCGGAACGTCTGTGACCCATTTTTCCGCAACTATAGCATTTTAGCGAGGTCATCTTAGCTCGCTTCACATCGGGCTCACTAGACGATTGACCAGGAGTATGGATCTGGCGCTTCAGATATGAGAAAGCGTATAGCTCTTTCTGCAATTTATCTCTTGAAATGTCGGTAGTAAACGCTAAGCGTTGTAATCGCGAGTCGAACTGCGAAATATGCGCTAATACAGCTGCTACTGTAATCTATTAGTAAGCGATGCCATCAACCGACTCGCATAGGCGGAAAGGGCCTCTTTTTCGTTGGGCTTACCGCCGTTAAGATTTATGAAAGTACCCGCCAAAGTCTCTGTAGTAACAAATCTGGCCGTGAAAAGAACCTTGAACTCCTCCCATGTCATACCTTGGTATACAATCTGCGATAGCCATGTTGACGCTGCCCCCTTCAATGCTTTGCTGATCACAACAACAAGTTCACCGCCGCTTAGTGAATTATCGGCAAAACACAAATACGTGGTCGCGCACCATGATTTCGCATTAGAATCTTGCTTATCGGGGTTGAAATCAGGCAGCACTACACTATTATTCACATTTGGAGACTTCAATGCATGAATCAGTTCGCGCATTTGTTGATTTTGCAATTCTAAAAGTACCCGCCACTGACTTTTATCGCCGCGACTATCATTTGCACGATTCGATCCCACTTCTGATGTCGGATCAGAAGTATTTAACGACAACGTGTGGGCGAATGTAGGTATCGTGCAAATAAAAGTAGCGTGATATCAAAGCACTAGATTTATTCTAGGTCACTATTTCCATTAGATCGATTTACAGAACAATGAACACAATCACACCCGACACTAATTACACTGAATGGAAGTATAACGATACGCGACAGTTTCTACGATTTGCACCGTGCGGTCGTCCGGAGATAACTGAGCCGCTGCGCACGACCGCCCGCCCTAACGTAGACTCCGTCTAGCGCCACTGGGTGGCGCTTGCGTGCCGTAGCTTCCACTCACTGCCTTCAGGTGGCGCTGGCGTCGTAATTATTCCGACATATGTATGTAGTATCTGAAGTAAGAATTCAGTGCCACATGTCCAGGTTTAAAAAAAAACAAGAACACGCTGTCTAATATTACAATATTTTAGTCAATACCCAAATTTGTTCTGAGCAGTTAATTTTTAAAGTTTAGATAAAGAAAACATCAAAAATGAACGGTCAAATGAAAAGGACTTTTTCATTTCTACATTTGCTCAGTACCTATTACGTTTAAACTCAATTTATTTATTTTTTCCTAACTGGCTTGAAGTAGCCTCGTCGTCATCAGCGGGCTTGCCGTGGAGCGGATGGCTCTCACCCCTTTATAGTACAATCTCATCGCGACATAATAATGGAACGTCGGAAGCTATCTCAAACTTTCCTCCGCTAACTAATTGCCGCTGTCGATCTCTTTTTTCCTCCCATTGTAAACAATATGGGAACGGGGTCAGTTCCTTGTGTCGTCTCTGTTTCACCGAGTCGCTGACGAAACATGTCTGATGGATGTCTTTCTAATGACACTTAGGTCTCTACACTGATAAGTACTTTTTATTACATAGGCTGGTAAGGGTATTAGAACTTCCTTACGGGTCGAAAATAAAATTATGAAACCATAAAAACATTACGTTTACTTTTGTGCTTTACAAGTACGACAAAACCATAACAAACCTTTCATTTATTGCTATTCGTAGTACCTAGGTAAAACTCCTCGCCACTAATTTGCAACATTACTAGAAATATGTAACCTTTTCAAGGTCAGTTTCAAATAATTCACTACTTGGATATTAAGTTATCGACGGGATTTCCAACAATTTTAAGACAATAATTATTTATAAGCTTTTACGTGGTACAATATTTACTAGGCGTAGGCGTACCTGCCATATTTATCATTGATAGCTATCGTACTACAATTAAAAACTTTGAAAAAATATATGCCAAACAATTTAAAACTATCATCGCATTCAAGATTTGGCGTTATTACAATTACACGCCCACGTAATCACCAAACGAAATTAATCTATTGACGTATACTTAGTTACCTACCTATCTTTAGCCGCTAATGAAAAATATTGATTTCCTCATTTCAAATACAAACCGCCGTTTCCGAGTCGGCAAAAAATCTGACAGTATGAAATTAGGGTTGCCAAAATCTTTTTCCCGCCATATAGGTACTTACCTAGTATTTTTCAAAATGTAGTCAAGATAACAAAACATAGTTAATATAACACTTCTAGAAAGCCTACATATTTTGTGAAATCTACATATTTTATGAAAAAAATCATACAGCTCATTCAAATCAGAGCTCAGTAATCAAAAAACGCGTTCATAAATTAAAAAAATAAGGACTTGTTTAGATTCCTTTTTGGTATAGAAAATATTGTTTACGAGTTTGGTACTAAACGTTACTTCAATAGTACTTACCTACATAGTACGTAAACCAGTAGCGCTACCATGAGTTTAAAAGTTACGGACTCGATATCGCCTACGTAAATATGTCTATGAAAAACTTGTACAGCGCCCCCGGTGGTTACGCTAAGAACTAAAATCGGTCGTATGAAAAAAACAACTCGATAGGTTTTTAACGTATGTAAGTTTTCGATAGCCAACCGTACTAGGAATATATAATACTACTAGTACGGTTGGTAACCCTGGCATGAAGGTGCGTGCGTGAAAAAGTGTATTTATAAAGTTGCAAGTAACGGTGCGATGGCGGGCCCAAAATGTGGGCGGGCCGAGTTACCTCGCGTAATCGGGAGACGCTGACTAGCACGCCGGGGACACGCCTTCGACGCCCGGCGAGGCTTCGGTGGCGCCGGCCACCAGGTCCATCAGCTACAAACTAGTTTCTTCTTCCGGTGCCTCTTCCCATTTCTATAAATAATAAAGTAAATAAATTAATGGGACATCACATACAGTCACCTGACTCCAAACTAAGCAGAACTTGGCCATTAGGTATAGGTGACAGAGACGGGTGAGAGCCAGAGGTGACAGAGAAGTCCGTGATGATGATGACGACTACTTCAAGCCAGACACGGAACAAATATAAATGCAAAATAAGTACAAAAATAAATGAAAGAAAATGTGTATTGGTCACAATTCGTGAAAGAAAAAACTATTAATGAGTAGGACAGGCATTAAGCATGAAGTAATTTCTATTAGTAACGAATTGATATGACAAGATATTTTAATTTAATATAATCAAATAGATTGTTGGAAATAAGGTACTTGAAATGAGTAACAATTGACAACACTTCCGTGTCTGCAAAATTATGTTCTGTTTTATTAGTCTAATCGAATTCCTTGTGCAGCAAATGCATAGCTAACGGGAACAAGTTCTTATTTGTAGACGATTTTATATTAACGACACATAATAGCAACAGGTGCCTACTACTCTTGCTTGTTATATTCGATGGTACATATCTTACGTAGCAACTAGGTACACCTTTGTAAGGTTCATACATTTTTTGTCGTATTCCATTATCTACTCATTGACTGTACATATTTACGAAATTGAAACCAATATCCGAAAGAAACCAATTCGTTGTAATTTCATTGACTCAACAAAAGGAAGGAAATATTGCTTTTGTTAAAAGAGCTGCCGCCGATAAACCCGAATTCATTCACCATTAACTTTTGTCAGTTGAAAAAATGTTACAGCTATTGTTAATTTTACGCCTACTAACTTTCTACGAGTATTATTTACTTTTCGTAAAATCATCGCCCCTGTTTACAAGTAATTAATTAGTGCAGTCTCACAAAGGAGGTTGGTGTATTGGGACTCGTTGAGTCGCTTTCTTTTTTAATTGTCTATGGTCCTGCATGACGGCCATGTTTTTAATGGAGGTTAGAATGTTTTGGCGGTAAATCGAGCGGAAAATTGGTAACTTTAGCGCCCTCTCGTTATAATGCATGAGGGTCGTTGCTTGATGGATATTAGGTGTGTAATTGCACCGATACCTATCCAGTTAGTAAAAAAAAGTTGAATATTTATGTCTCTGTTGTTAGCTACCAAACTTTTTATAACGGTCTTTAACTAATTGTCCATAGCTGGATAGTTAAGTATTATATAATGCTTAAGTTCTCTACAGCTTTGACAGTTACGTCCAATGGGATACATCAACCCACGGTTATGGGGTACCTATATACCGAGCTGTACGAATGTGGCCGTTAGATTATAATTTAAACTGTTAGATATAAATTCAAACTGCTATGAATCTGAGACAGATAATAAACCAACAATGTTCACAACCATACGGTGACAGATATATCATTGAAACGTTGCAATCCGAATGCGGAGAGTTCTATTCGTATGCCTGCCTACTAACCGGGGCAGCAGAGCCGTAGGCAGGGAGTAAACATAAATAAGGAAATGCTTTCTTTAAATACGACTGCTTTCAGAAATAAGGTTATGGTAATAACTTAACATTTGACATGCGAATGAATTTCATGAAATCTACTTGCAGAATAAATTATTTCATTTCATTTCAACTAACTTTGTTAATTATTTCAAATCTTAATTATTAACTTTGTTAATTATTTCAAATATTAATGTTATAAAAGATAAAATGTAGCCAAAAACTCTTAGCGAGTAAGATTTCAATAAAATTAAGGAGTGATACTCCTAGGAGTAGACATACCTCTAGAGGTATGTTAAAAAAAATTTTTTCGGTCAGCAAGCTTCGATGTCCAAAAGAGGTTGTTTCAGAAACATTCGTAACTATGTACCTCCTTCCTCGTAATTTACGCGGCGTGACTACTCATGTGTAGGCTTTACAGAGCTGTTGATATTTTTTTATTCTGGTCATAATTTGAAAAACGAAAAATAAAGTTCAGAATTTAAAGAGTTACAAATCTAACGTACGGCCTTTTTCTTCAATGTTCGATACATAGAGATAGAGAGGCGTAGAGAAAAGAGATCGTTGAATATTACATTAATTTTATTCTTACTACGGCCCATCGTGGCAGTGTTCGGTCTGGTTGATAAGGTAACATAATTTGACGTACGAAGCATTATTTCCATACATCCTATTAGTCCATACTATTTTTAACCGACTTCAATAAAAAGGAAGGTTTCCCAATTGGACCGTAAAATGCTTTTTTAAGCATTTTAAGATTTCATACTCTAACTAAGGCCCCCTCTGCAGTGTTTGGTGCATAAAGAGATGGTGTTTATTAATTCAATTGTCACTGGTCAGCCCACGTGTGCCGGCGACGGGAGCGCGTGCGCAGCGGCGTGCTGCGCGCAGAGGCGACGATACGGCACGGTGACCACCGGGTTAAGGGAATCCGAGGTATGATAAGGACTTGAGGCTAGGTATAAGTACTAGTGCCTAAACATACAAAATGCGAGAAATCGTTGTACTTCAATTACCAACAACGAACTGAAAGATTTGGCGCCAGGTAAATATTAGGGGTGAGAGCCATCCACCGCAAGTCCGGTTATGATGACGTGGCTACTCCAAGCCATCATCGTAGGTCAGTTATGAAAAAAAGGGCACCAGGTATTGTACTTATGTAAATTATGGAATTCGTTATGTTTTCAAATATAATGTAAGTATACGAATAACTGAGAGATATGGTGAGTAGGTATAGTGTAGTTTTAAAGATTTAAGCATACATAGAGACAGACAGACGCGGGAAGCGACTTTGCTTTATACAATGTAGTGATTTTGTGCGGTCGGCTTTGGTCAGGTTGATGGCATTCAGTCGTAATACAAATATGTCCTGTTTAAAAATGACTCATATAATCACAAAACGCATGTTCACCCCATACCTTCCCAGCTTATAATGAGACAACAAGAGACTCAGTGTTCCCGTATCTTGACCACATCTCTTGGACAAGCAAATTCTCCACGGGACGTTTATTCGCACTATCTTTATCAGTTTAATGCTATAAGCGTTATAAAGGAGCAAGCGCTTCTATTATTGGTACTGTAAGGCTGCGTCTTCATTAGGCTTAGATTGAGCGGTTAACACACTAGCTCTGCCAGCGTTTTCCCCCGTTTTTACACATTTTCCATCATTGTTTCTTTACTCCTATTGGTCGCTGCGTGATGTTATAAAGCCTAATAAAGCCTTTCTCGTGAAATGATCTATCCACAACACAAAAATAATTTTTCAATTCGAACCAGTAGTTCCTGAGATTACCGCATTCAAACAAACAAACTTTTTAGCTTTATAATATTAGTATAGAAGTATAGATAAGGCCTATACGGTCGCTACCGTATATCCATTGTCCTGTAAGCTATTATTATATAACTGACGCTGGTTTTTTTCAAATGGACCTTGCTCAGATCAGATTCATCATCATCATCATCATCAGCCCATATAGGTCCCCACTACTGGGGCACGAGCCTACCCTAAACTAGGGCGATAAGGCCCTAGTCGACCATCGAAGGATTTAACTAAACTGACAACTGTCAAAGTAAAGAAAAGAAACCGATGTGCCATATGCCTTACGTGTACACGGCCTAAGGTTATTCTAGGGTATTCAAATGGGTACATTTCTGTGGGATGTCTGCATTATACGCGATCAGGAGTGGTCGTTTTGCGACAGCGCACTTTGCATTGTGAACATGATTTATAATATTACTATGCTTGGCGGTTCAATGGAATCGATGGATAAATTTAAATGTACGATTAAGGGCGAAATCAAGTACTGAGTTTCATTATAATTCAAAAATGTTTGTCATAAATGTAAATTGGGCAGATATATTTTGAGACTTTTCTTTTATATTTTATGTAGTTTATTTTGTATTCTACTAGAGACCCGGCCTCGCTTCGCTTCGGGTGAATTTTACATAAATACCTTCCGCTTAAAGCCCTCTATCTGTCAAGGAAATATACTGGGCTGTAGAGGAAAGGTTCTAATCGAGTCATGGCATCAATGGTAAGCATTTATATGTAGGTACCATTATCCTATGAGTATCATTATCATTGGAATATTGGTAAGCACTGCATAAGGACCCAGCGTTCCGGGATCGGGAAATAATTGTGTCAGTTTTTCTGTCAAAAAATTACTCAACCCAGAGTTAGGAAGCTGGCGGACCCAATGGTCCTGCACCTGATCGGTCATGTCAGTACGGCAATTCGGCACCAAATTACGTCACTAAGGGAACAGAGAGTGCACTAGTTTGTCCGCAGTGTCCGCACACTTGTGCACAACTGCGCAGTTGGCTAAACTCCATTGAGTTCGGTCTCCATGATCGAAACTTAATTTATTTCCAAGTACTTCCAACTACTACCTCTAAAAGTTTCTATAGCGTATCAAACGCATCACACATACAAATACCGTGCCGTACTCATCCACCGGTAGGTGTCGCTAGCGTCGCCAGCGCAGGAGTGGGCGCGGCGCCCGCTGCGCGACACGGCTTGCCCGCCGTCGCGCATGTTGACTTATTTTAGAAATATTAACATAACACGATGGCACCTCGGTGCGAGCCATTCAAGACTCCAGATCTTGTAAACGGCTTTATAAGATGACAGAAATGGTGTAACGCGTAACGTATTGGGTTTATCGATGTTTTTTGTGGCGTTACTGTTTATATGTGAATGGTAGAGATCTTTTGTTGGCTCCAATTGTTTACGATGTGTATCTTTTTAAATTCTAATAATGGGTAGTTAGGCGTTCTTTTGTGATGTTCCAATTCATACTTATATGAATAGCTTGAGTAGGTATTTGGGAGTTTTAGATGCGTCTTTAAAGTAAACAAATAATATCAAACAATATTACATACATTTAGCTAATTCTGTGGAAAGTAGCTAAAATAAGCACTTATATAAATTGTATAAATCATTGTGTATTTGACTGGCTCGGTGGAACAGTGGTTAGTGACCCTGGCTGGCGGTTCCAAGAGTCGTGGGTTCGATTCCCACTCGGGACAAATATTTGTGTAACCATCGGTGATTATTCCGTGTCTGGGTGTGATTATGTATTTAAGTATGTATTTATAAATATATATGTATGTTTATCAGTATCTGACGCCCGTAGTACAAGCTCTGCTTAGTTTGGGGTCAGATGACCGTGTGTGGAAATGTCCCAGATATTTATTATTATTATCATTTTATTTGTATGATGAGGTGATATAAACAAATTTCCCATATCTACCTGTTACAAATCGTATATACTTAAGCAGTTAAATCCGCTTAAGCATAATAAAGTTAAACGATTTCGCGCGTCAATCTCCAACAAAAGGAAAGCTGGAATCATGTTGGTTTATTAAGAATCCGTATCGGATGAGTTAGCCCGTGCGTTCGCGTCCCGTCCGAATGTTTGTTCGCCGTGATGTACGGCCGCATAAATAACCGCGCCCCGGGCCTTTCCAATTATGCGGCGGCGCAACTCGCACAGTCAGGGCAGATATAGTGAGTTGGCTCTGATCGTGTATGGTTGTGTGGTTTTAAAACAGCCCAGTGGGGCTACCATGAGTTTAATACTTACGCGCTCGATATCGCCTACGTAAATATGTCTATGAAAAACTTGTACAGCGCCGCCTGGTGGTTACGCGAAGAACTACAATCGGCCATATGAAAAAAACAACTCGATAGGTTTTCAACGTACGTAAGTTTACGATATCCAACTCATGGTAGGCCCTCAGGATTAGGCTGCAAACTGAAGCGGTACCATGAGTTAGCTATCGAAAACTTGCGTACGTTAAATACTTATCGAATTGTTTTTTTTCATACTACCAATTTTAGTTCTTAGCGTAACCGCTAGGGGCGCTGTGCAAGTTTTTCATAGACATATTTACGAAGGCGATATCGAGTCTGTCACTTTTAAACTCATGGTACGCCTTACTGAAAACACGCGGTGGCGCGGGGACGAAAGGACGACACTTTTTTTAAATTTATTTGTCAGGTCGAGAAGGATTGAGGAACACCTCAAATGTTTTAGTCAGAAGGAGTCTGGCATACCTTTCTTAGTCCAGCGCAATAGGGATCCATGTAGGATAGGAGAAAAATCGTTAGAAAGTGTAAGTAGTGATGGGCATACTTTACTGAATTATTTTATTTACTGTGAACAGCGTGAAACACTATAGAAAAAAGTTTTAAAGTAGATAATTTGAAATGGTATTAGGCAATAAACTTGCATTAGTTAATAATTGTTTCCACTTAATTGTTAAAATCTTTATAACGTTTGTCTGTAGTTATATATGTATATGTTGTATATTTAAATTTATGGGTCAGTACATGGTAGGTCAATGTTTAATGTAGAAAATTCTTCAAGAATGTATTAAGTTGTATGGAAAATCCTACTTAGAATAATAGCTACCTCATTGTAGTAAAAAGGGAAGTAATTAGAATTATTTCATAGTATAATTATTTTTAAAGTACACTTAGGTATTTTTATGCCTCAGTTACTGAAGTATTTAACAAGGTATACTTTGAAATATTTTGAACCTGAAACAATTAAGATTTTGTTTTCCTAATTGTCATACGATGATGGCTTGGAATAGCCTCGTCATCATCACATGACTTGTGGGGGAGCGGGTGGCTCTCACCCCTAAAATTTAGAACATAGACTGGCTCGGTGGATCAGTGGTTAGTGACCCTGCCTGACGGTTCCAAGAGTCGTGGGTTCGATTCCCACTCGGGAGAAATATTTGTGTGATGAACATCGGTGTTTGTTCCGTGTCTGGGTGTGAATATGTATTTAAGTATGTATTTATAAATATATATGTATGTATATCAGTCTCTGTCGCCCATAGTACAGGCTCTGCTTAGTTTGGGGTCAGGTGACCGTGTGTGGAAATGTCCCAGATATTTATTTATTTATAATGTTAGAGTTTTCTTGAATTGTATTCTTATAAACGCCAAAAATATATTTGTAATTTCCAAAATAATTACATCAGCACTAACATTCGTTCTGCGCTTCAGGTAGGTAAGTATTTAACATATAATTAACTAGTGCTCAGCGTGGCATGTTTTAATTGAACAAAAAGGAATAATTTATTTCCATCACTGTCAATGATGGATGCTTCGCAAACTGTTCTGAAAATCGTGACTACGACCACGCTGATCTTTATTAATCGCTTATCTATTAATTTGAAACTTGTCTATAGATATGTGCTTAAGTAAAGATGATGTAGGTTACCTACGTGATCTTATTAAGCTATGCCTCTACCGATCCGCATCGGACGCATCGCATGAAAATAATCGTAGCGTTTAGGAGTGAGGACCATTCGCTCCCGGTGATGATGACGAGCCTACTCCAAGCCACCTTCGTAAGTCAGTTAGAAATAAAAGGATCGTAGCGTTCTTTGTATACCAGTTGCCTGCCTCGATAGGGAATTGGATAGTGACAGCTTTTGCGCCAAGACTTACGATTTCATTTCCCACCCCAGTCGAAATATTTGTGTGATAAACGAACATCGGTGTTGGTTCCGTGTATGATTGTGTTATTTATTTATTACTAGCTGTGCCCGCGACTTCGTTCGCGTGGACTACAGGATTTTACATACAAAAGTTGTTCCCCAATAACTCCCGTTCCCCTGGGAATTTTGTAATATCGCGTTGCAAGAAAGCTTTACGTTCATTAGGGTACCTGCATGCCAAATCTCAATCATCTATCTTACGCGGTTTAGATTTTTTCATACAAAAGATTTTTCCCTATTACTCCCGTTCCCGTGGGAATTTTATGATATAACGTTGCAACTAAGCTTTAAATTTATTAAGGTATCTGCATGCCCAATTTTAAGCGTCTAACTTATGGGTTAATATTTTTCATACAAAAGGATTTTTCTCGTTAATTTCCGTTCCCGTGGGAATTTCGGGAAATCCTTTCTTGAAGGATGCTTACGTTATAACATTTACCTGCATGCCAAATTTCCTCTCGATCCGTCCAGTGGTTAGAGATGTTAAACGGATAAAACATTACTTCTTTATAGCGCAGTCGGTTAAAAAGTAGCTTATATCCTTTTCTAGGCTCTGGACTATATCTGTACCAAATGCGTGAAAGCGTAACAGACAGACAGACCGAGTTACCTTCGCATTTATAATATTAGTAAGGATTTTAAGTACATATCACTGTAGTTTCATACAATATCTGTCGCACAAGTGCTTAAGCAACTTACCTCGGAATCGGAACAATATATGTAATGATGAGTGCTATATATATTTATTTACATAAATACAAGTGCGTTGTATTTATGTAATCCTCCTATCTGCATTGTAGGTACACAGTAAGAACAGGACATTTGTATAAACTCCATGCGACGCGGTTAGGTAGACACCTGCCTTTTAAAATCGATTATAGCACAGCCACGCTTCCAATGATCTAATTCAGAATTTATGGTACCTAAGTATGTGAAGGCGACAGATTATGACGATCTTATTAATAGAGCCAGTAGTGTTGATTGATAAGAAAATGACTTAATAATAAATAAATAATAAATATCTGGGACATTTCCACACACGGTCATCTGACCCCAAACTAAGCAGAGCTTGTACTATGGGCGTCAGAGACTGATATACATACATAGATATTTTTAAATACATACTTAAATACATAATCACACCCAGACACGGAACAAACACCGATGTTCATCACACAAATATTTGTCCCGAGTGGGAATCGAACCCACGACTCTTGGAACCGCTAGCCAGGGTCACTAACCACTGTTCCACCGAGCCAGTCTAACTTACTTATAACATAAGTAGGCCTTAATGAAGTTCAAGGTAAGGAAAAGCTGTGTAAATGTTAAATCAACATTTCAAAATCATATTGTTTGGCGCATAACATAGCAAAGGATAAACACTAAATAATAAAAAAGGTCGAGAAATAAATATTGTCCACAATGTAATAAAGGTCGTCTCCACTACAAACATTTTCTTGCATTTAGCACAACGTTAACATGCCCAACTACAAGTCCGTTTACTCAACTTGAGAGTTACACCGAATGCTAAAGTATAAAGCATGTGGTGTAGGTCAACGTTAAACGCTTGCTGTCACGAGCTCACTCATGACTGATGCTCTGACTAATTGATTGCTTGACTTATGAGCTCGACGACTAAAAAACTAAATTAACAAACAAAAAACGGGCCGAGCTTATTAAACCCTTTTAGTATGCGGTCCGGTGCTCAACTAATTCAGTTGAGGCAAGAGGTTAATTTCATATATAGATAAATTATTGTTGTTTTATGCAAATGTCGGTGGCCAGTTTTGGGAATAATTAAATTCGTTTGCGGCCCGAGGCCAGGATAGTTGGTACACTGTTTGTAAATGTTTTATGTGATTAGGAAGTCTGCTCGAATTTATGCGTTGAAACGCGGGAGATTGTCGACACCTAATTTATTTCGTACATGTTTTGTTGGCCCGTGTTCGTTTAAGGCTGAAGGGGGCTTTGTTCGATGGATAGCATGTCGTATCATGTGCAATGATGGCTGAGCTGGGGCTAGGATTTAGGGGATGAGAGCCATCCGCTCCCCCGCAAGTCCGGTGATGAAGACGAGGCTACTCCAAGCCTTAATTTCCCCCTAAATGATTTACGATGATGGCTTGGAGTAGCCTCGTCATCATCATCGGGCGCTTGCTGGGGAGCGGATCATCGCATGTCAATTAGAAAAAAAAAGGTGTGGCTAGGTAATAGGAGACAAATCTGCTGCAAATAGGAGTGCCTCTCCATTTGTGTTATGAGCATTATTTATACAAATACCTTCTTTTTTCCTAACGGACTACGATGATGGCTTGCAGTAGCCTCTCTCTACTCATCATCTCAGGGCATGCGAGGGAGCGGACGGTTCTCACCCCTAAATACAAGAATCTACATTTATTGCAAGGCTATCGTCAAGATTAATGTATGTAGATAGATATTATGAGTCCATATGTGTTAAATCGTTGCGCATTCCCTTTGTACGCTTATTGTAATGGTCTCATCTGCATTCATGAATTATTTACAGACAATAACAGGATGTGAAGCAGCGATTTAGCAAATAAAAGTGGCGTATCTTTAATGGACCTAAAAAGGACTAATCGATTTCATTGAGTGCAATCGTACGTGTTATGAAAAAAGGGATACAACTAATTTTAAATTAGTAAAGTGGTCTGTCACAGACCGAAAAACCGCTCAGGATTTTTAATTTGTTATACGTACCTACATCTCTAATAGAAGATTACTCAATAGTTTAAAAACCTTGATTTACTTTGTAAACGTCTGACGCCCTATTATCTATATTATTATAATGGTCAGGTATCAGGTATCATATATAAACCATAATTTAAGTTAACTCTTACAAAACCTTACGGTTTTTGGTTTAATATGACCTTATTTTTATTAATTTACTTAGAATACACCCATGAAATTAGTGTTAAAACTGGAAAGTATTAATACGGTGCCATATAACATTTATGAAAAAAATAATGTGTTCCAAATAAAATTATTCCCAACAGAACGCTTTGTATTTGCATTCATAATGAAATCCTCTAATTATTTTAATCATAAAAATTAATCGTATTTTTAAATCTAATGCCGAAAAGTCATCTTGAGTACGTTCTTTTGATTATGTTTTAAATGCCGACAGTCGTTTCCCATACTCCGACATAACTGTCAAAGTGGCGTTTACGTAAAAGCCTCGATTAAAATTCTAAGGGATCCGAACGTAAACGCACAAGTTTTGGGTCGAAATGGACTCAGCGACTCTTAAGACGAGGTTGGCAATAAATATTTCTTATAGGTACGTAGGTTATAAGACGTTTACGTTTTATACGACACAACCCGTAGCTAACAAGACCGACCAAAATTGGCTTAACTATGTTTGTTTAAAACGAACAGCCATTGGAACGACGATATCCGTTTCGTTAATTTAGAAAGGTATAATGTTAAAACAAAGAAATTAAAGAGGACCGTAGAGAATACGAGAAATTCCATTTACTTATGTTAAAAATAAATATCTGTGTTTATGAGATTAATCTTCTTTGAGGTTTTAATAAAAATGATTAAGAATAACACTACGGCTGAAGCCTCCGGCGATATCGACTTACAAGAAACGAAAAAGCGGATGCATCTTTTACAATCAAAGAATTTATACGCGGGTCGAAAGCTCGACCGCGACGCTGTAAAATATGCGCGTGGATTTAACGAGCCTCTCCATTTAACAATTAACTTAACAAACAAACGTAATATATTGAAGTTAAATTTTCAATACAAAGATGGCGGCTCGCCGGACAGCGCTATAACTTACTCCACTTCGCCTTAAGTACGCCAGCGAACACACATCATACACAAGAGTTATATGTTTGCGAACTTCAGCATTATTTGTTTGGGATAAATTATCATGGCGTTGAATTTATGAAATAATTTAAAATAATTGTTGTGCGATTTACGATGAAAAGCCCAAGAGGGTTCTAATTGAAGTTATGAATGTACGATTAGGTCTGGTTAATAGAGAGAGGGAATAAACATTTATTTATTGACCACTCGAAGCTATATTAATAACGTAACTACGAATTTGGAGAAAAAAGTTACTTCACTAATAAGTTTGTTTATATGTAATGTTATCAATTAGTAAACTCGGCAATTAATATTTTAAATACGTTTGCTGTAGTTCCACATACTACATGCAATGATGTTCTGTAATGACGAGAGGATATCGTTAATCAGATTAACAGTAGTGAACAATATAAATATATAAATGTTACACAACATCACATACGTGGTAAGTAGCTTAAGCACTTGTGTTACGGATATCAGAATCAACATACACAAATGTAATTAAATATATTTAATAACACACCCAGCCACTGAAAAAACACCGATGTTCGTCACACAAATATTTGTCCAGGGTGGGAATCGAACCCACGACTCTTGGAAACGTAGTTAGTGAACCACTATTTCACCGAGCCAGTCAAAGATTGTAGAAAGACGGCAAGGCCCAAATCCGACATAATTCTCAAGGAAACCCGTACCTACTCGCAAGCCAATTAGGCATATCCTAATTGTTCACTTAATTACTTCAAGTGGGAGGAACGGTTAACAGTCCAAAGTTGTCATCTCCACCCAATCAGAGAGTTCTAGAGGCTTTGATTCAATTGTCAAGGGTTAACGAGCCGCCCAGCGCCTACCGCCCACCGCCTTTAGGTCATTACCGGTAATGGCGATCATAAAAGAGTATTTAACACTTACTTTTTACGTGCATACAATATATCACACGTGTACCCTACGGGCTAGTTCAGTTGGCTAGTTGTGGCCAGTGACACTAAGCATACATGTAGTCATGGTTTTGTTATAAGCACGCAAAGTTTACTCTCACTAAAATAGAAAAATTCTAGTTTTCGAATTCAAGCATACTATCAATAATAACAACCTTTCAATTTTTCGCGTTGAAAAGATTTTACTATCTTGATTTACTTTTGTTTTAAATTATATTTTTATTTTAAGTTGACGGCTATTGGTGTGTTAAATTGGAAAAAATATGTCGAAGACACAAATGGCCTGATGTAGTGTTACATTAGAATAGAGCCTTTTAACACAAATTATAATATTATGCATTAATTAATATAATGTACTATATTATCGCTTCAAAATTAATTTTAGATAATGACACAATAATGAATATTGGTTTTTATTTCATGATAATAAAAAAAACAACACCATAAAAAGCTATTTGAAAAACTCGAAAAATTTTGTAACATAATATTTGCTAAATTAATGAATAAGCACCTAACAGAATAATAATAAATAAAACTAAATAAATTATAAATATTGCACAACTTCACATACATTGATCTGATCCCGAGGTAAGTAGCTTAAGCACTTGTGTTGCGGGTTCAAATTCAATAGTGGATACACAAATATACTTAAATATATTTAATAATACACCCAGACACGGCAAAAATACCGATGTTCGTCACACAAATATTTGTCCTGAATGGGAATAGAGCCCACGACTCTTGGAACCGTAGGTAGTAAACCTGGGTCACTTACCACTGTTCCACCGAGACAGTCAAATACGAATACAGTCAAGTAAGAATCAGTTGAGATATTTATTCTGTGCAATAAGCTAAATCTAATCACATCTTCTTGATTTCTAAACGTCCCCCTACTTCTCTTCCAAACGCATAAAATACCTACAAGTACATTCGAGAGAGAAATAACGTCGTATTGAAAGATTAATATCCCCGTATCGGGTTTGAGCGCGACTGTACCCCGGAGCGGAGTCGCGATGATTGCAGCGAGCAGGCTAATGAGAGGCTCATTACGGTGTTATTAATTGGGCGCGCTTGTCTGCGCGACTGTCCTTCGGCCAGGGATAACAAACACTTTGAGGAAAAAAAAGTAGCGTAGGACCAGCCTAGGTGGAGGAATTTATTATCAGGCCAAGACTTAGTTTGGGTCAATTCGCCAAACATGAGCTTGTAAAAGCATTATGAATCTTTAGGCAAAGCTTTTTGAATATTGCTAAAGTGCTTATTGCATGAACTTTTTGTATTAAGTTTCTTCAAAATTTAGTAAAATTTTAGTTCAGTTTACAATATAAATTTATACTATAACCTTTAAATTTATACTGACATACATATATAGATATTACACAATATCACATACTTGAATCTGATCACATCGATAGTAGTTTAGCACATGTAAAACGGATGTAAGAAACTACACAGACATAAAGGGAAAAATAAACATAAATATATAAATAACACACCCAGACACGGAACAAACATCGATGTTCATCATATTATATACAATCTGAAATACCGTCAGATATTCTGAATCAGTCATTATTATTATACAAAAATAACCATACCTCTACACAAATCACTTAATTCTAATTAGGTTAAAATAATCGAGCTAAAAAGGAAACCTTGCAACGAATTGCTTCTTAATTAGTGCTATTAACCAATTATTATCTTTCAATCGAACAGAAATATTAAAAACAAACAATCCAAAAACATCGAGTGTGAAAATTGTCCTATTGTTATCGGTTTGTATCGACGATACCGACATAATTACAAGACAGCAAATTAATTTACAGCTATAAATCTCATATTAATTATAGCGAATTATAATAGAAATAATTGCGGCAATAAACGAACATATTGCACTATCCGGCCAATTGTTGCGTAAATCAATTCTGCACTGACACACTATACTGCGATAAAAGGTTAAACTCATGAGTATGGAACTGGGCCGATTTATTTTTTACATTTTAACTAAAATATACTATAAACTATTGTATGAGTATTTATATTTTGATGATTATTCGACGCTTTAACGGTGAAGGAAAACATCGTGAGAAAACCTGCACACATACGAAGAGATTCTTAGGTTGTGTAGTCAACCAACCCGCACTTGGCCAGTGTGGTTGACTAAGGCTTTACCGCCCTAGTTTAAGGTAGGCCCGTACCCCAGCAGTGGGGACGTATATGGGCTGATGATAATTTATATTTTGTAGGTTATTTTAGTGCTCTAGTGGGAATTCACAGGATTTCCCACGATCTTGAGCTATCGTGATCCACGTAAAACTTAATTAACTGCAATCTAAACTTCAATTTATTACATTGTCTAGTAATTATATGTAAAACTACGTGACCAGTGGGTAATTTGCATTATTACTCATTCTTTAGTATTACTTAGATTGGTAATTAATTACGTTTTAAAGAACATTAACTTTCTAAACATTGTTTCGACTTACAACCGCAGTTTTTCAAACCCAATAAGCAAACCTGAAAGTCTGCGTTTAATTATTAATTAATTAATTAATATAATACATAATTACCTAGTAAATTTAACTAATTAAAAGACAAAAAAGCTTTTCCAATTAATTTACTGCACGAAAGTCAGGTTGATTGCAATTACGGGTATTACCAATCTACTTATAGATTTGTAAATGTAGCATTCCCACTAAGTTAATTACTGAGCTGAATTAAAGTAACATAAAAAGCTTAAAACCAAACACATGTTGAACATGTCCGAACATCCTTCTCATCACAGATGACAACAAGGCAACCGTTTCGTCCAATTAGCCAACAATAAAACTCATAAAGTCAAATCAAATTTGATTTCTACATCAACGCTTCTTTAATCCTTATTCCAATACGATTAAGGTATCAAATAAGTTTACTTAATCTGGGACTACAGTATCGAATAGAGCAGCGGTCGGCAACCTTTTGCAAGGAAGGATTTGTTGCGATACAATAATCAATTTGTTGCGATAAAATAAACGAGAGATAATTTCTCGCGTTTATATTTAATTTTTGATTAATAATAAATAATTTAGAAAAATCAATGTTTGCTGCTTCTATTCACTTGTTAGCTGGATATGCAACCTGGTGTTTTTAGCCTACCTGGGTCCTAAAGTTCAAATTTTCAAAAAATAATATTATATGAGATAAATTAATTTGATCATATTAAAGAGAAATGACATTCTTATCAATCGGAGGCAGTGGAGATGAGGATTTTACCCGTGATCCTTCTACGTGCCGTTCATTGGAGATATGCTTAGACATTTTCATGTTTCATATTTAACTTATAAACAATATTATTTGGACACGGTTGCCAACCGCTGGAATAGAGCGTCGAAGCATGGCGCACTCATTAAAGAAAACAAATCAAAATAATTAGGTAATAAAACCGGCTTTTGTTCCCATTGTAATGTAATTCCGTGGATTGAGCTTTATGGCCGTTTTGATTGTTACAAATTTGTTTATGGGCGCGGCGTGTTTATGGTCAAAACGAATTTGAGGAACTGACTGACAGATGCAGGCTGGGTCTCTCTTGGCAGGTCTGGTAGATTCAGAAGAGGGTAGTATTATGCATGATAATGATTTAAGAATCCAGAAATTCATGTCCACCGATGCCGGTGTTGAGGCACTGCAAGTGCTTCAACATGTTTAAAATTGCTTTTCTAATCCCGTTTATTTAATTAGTGATTTTTCATTTTATATTCTATTCTTGTTATTAATGTAATATACATATATTAAGAATGTTGTGCTCACCTCTTATTGATGTATATATCTGATATGTTATAGTATGTTATTGTGTTGTGAATGTGTAATATATATGTTGTTGGTGTGCCTTAAATAAATAAATCAAATAATGATTTACTTTGTTTTTGTGGTTTAATAATATTTATAAAGTAAATTATATCACAAAACTACACATTCATTGTTCCGATTCCTTAATGCTTAAGTACTTGTGTTACGGATAGCAAAAATGACAGTGGAAAAACAAATATAGTTAAGTATGTACATAAATAAGTAGGTACTCTTAGTAGGTATTAATCAAGTACGTCGTCTTTAGACTGGCGACTAGTCTCAGTGATTTGACGTTAGTACAACTTGCTTTAGACGAAAAAACTAATATTATGTAGATATTGCCGACATTCGTTTCATTTTTTAATTGACACTATTTAATGTAGAGGTCGTTAGCCTCTACATTAAATAGTGTCTATTAAAAAAATTACAAAACCTATCTACCTAATACAAAGGTGCCTCACAACAGTTTAACCTTTAGTAACCTCCATCAATAATTTTCTCTTTAACGAACAAAACTGGCGCCTATGGCCTATTATACCCAACCAATATACAGATTGCCATGGGATATCAGTGATTTTCACGGTGTATCTATGACCATAGCCCGAGCATTTGTGGGTGATTAAACCAATTTGTGGGGCGCCGGTGATTAGCAGTTACTCGGAAAACGACACTAAAATAATTAAACTCCGAATTGGAAAGTTAAGATTCGTGTGTTTTCCGAATGAAATCGTTTATTGAGACGATTGGGCGAACGAGATATGACTTTGGGTAATTGATGGGGTGTCTATGTTGGATTTGAAGTGGAATACTGACTACGTTTCCATAATATGAAAATGATTCTAGTTTATTTTCAAATCGGATCCTAGTTTAGGGTTAAATAAAAAAAAATGCATTAAATTTTGTAAAAAAAAATATT
The DNA here is from genome assembly GCA_039566165.1 of Maruca vitrata. Taxonomy (NCBI): domain Eukaryota; kingdom Metazoa; phylum Arthropoda; class Insecta; order Lepidoptera; family Crambidae; genus Maruca; species Maruca vitrata. The sequence continues at coordinate 4,730,011 of CM076916.1, read as the reverse complement.
TGTTTTCACCTTTTTTCACTCCTATTCTTCGTTCATCTAAGTGAAGTTTACTTTTTCTAAATATATTAATAATTAATATTTTTTTGCCATTTGTATAGGTGTCTAACAATGTTTCTAAATATAATTAACTCATGGCATACCTTTTCTTTCTCGCACCCATAACTGTAATAATCTGTGCCATAACCGAGGCATGTAGTTATGACAGTAGTCTGCCGTCTCGATAAATCATCCGTTTTTCCATTTCGGCTTCGTCTCAAAAGGCTAACCTAATTAATGCTAATTAAGAAGACATACCGGGTTCCGTAGAAGGCTAATCGCCACTAAACGGATCGATGCCCCCATTCTCTTTCTCGTCCTCAGAAAGAGCCATTAAGATTTCGCGGCTCGGCAAATAGCTCAATCAATAAAAGTTATTGGGTGGCAAAAAATTCGCGGCGACGGGCTGCAAAGGCCCATTGTGGTCGCTTCAAGGGTTTGATTTTGGAGCCTTCGGGACAGTGGAGTGTCATCGTCGAAGTTAAGAAGCTTTTGACTTAATTTCTGATGTTCTCCATAAAAGAAACGAAACATAGTTCTTTGGTAAGAAAAACCTGAATTGCAAACCACGGAATAGTTTTTCACCATTCCCATTCACCATCTATTGTTTATGTTAATATCACAAATTAGTATTTACCTAGTCCTAAATTAATATGTAGTAAAATGCATAATAGGCTAAATGAGATTCATAGTGAAGTCAGGGGATACCAGTGACAACTATCTGTCCGATGGTTGGTGAACGGTATACGGGTAAGCGACCCCGGCTCCTCGAGCTACTATCGACTCAGTCCAAATCATCCGAGGCGATAGTATCCTTCCTCCCCTTTCCTTCCCCCGTCATATATCCTTACTTCTCTTGGGAACGCAATGACCTTGTTAAAACAATGCACAAGGCAGAATGGCGGCGACGTGGTTCACAACCCGTCACGTCACGTTTCCCACAGAGGTGAAAAGTGGATCGCTGAAAGTGATCTCTGCCTACCCGTCTGGGAAAAAGGCGTGATTGTATGTATGTAGATTCATAGTTTATTACTGCACAGTCTTCGCTTGCACTGCGGTCAGTTGTCGAGTAAGAAGAAGTTGGAAATGGCTAGAAGATTTTTTCATGATGGTATTCAAATACCTACAACTCAAACATTTGTGTTAAAGTGGCGTTTAAATTTGTATGGAGTTCTTTGTTAGGTTTATTTCTAACCTATCCAGAAGGTACGATGCTGGAATATCGCACCAAAAAACGGCGCTCACGCTTGCCGCCCGGCCCTGCCAAAGAATGTAATTAACCGAACACCAATAAAAATAATTGGGCACAAAAAGCGATCCGCTCTGGCCCGCCATTTATTATTTTGATTACTCTTGTTATTGTTATGGCCCTCGCTTTCCAGCTAGTCTGTGTAGTGACACGGGGCTACGCAGAGGTATGCTGTGATAGTTGAAGTTATATGTAAGGTATCTTAGGAGAAAGTCTCCGGATTGATTGTTCAGGATGTATCTTAAGCATGAAACGAGAAATAAAAAAAAACACCCACATAAAATGAATTAGGTATATAAGTATTATGAAAACTCCCATTTATAAAATTTAAGTAGTAAATCTTTCGGTGACCACGATATAACATGTGAACAACCGGACCGAGATCGTATATTGTATTATCAAGAGATTATGTAATTAAAAATGTATTATGTAAGTCAAGATTGAAAAGCTATGTGTCTAGTGTCCCATTGAGTGACTATCGAAGTTATTCCTCATGGTGTTTGACGCACAACACTCTGTACATGCCATGCCTGCATGCAAGCATGTCCTACATGCATTTACCATGTATAACAAAATGATATCAATTTTATTGTGTCGCCGTGCCGTTTTCCAGCTAGCCCCGTTCCTTCGATCGACGCTACGTGGCCGGAGTGTTAAAGTATGTGTGTTTTTCTGTGTTCCACTTCAAATACAATTTTATCGTTGCCATTTATGAGTTTTATCGTCCCTCCATTGGTGCGTGATGGGAAATTAAATTGTGTATGTAAGAATATATTCTTTGTTGGTTTAGCACGGTTTGCTGATTGTGTTTATCCGAATCAATTTTAAAAGGGTGGGAATAACTCCATAAAGTTTGCAATAAAATAATGAAATATAATATAGCTTTGTGTTTTACGATTGTGAAACTCGGCTTTTTCGGATCAACAGATAAATTAGAAATCAAGAAATAGACAGATGTTTGTTAACCTTTTTTGTAGGTGCCGTTTGAAAAAGTATTTGTATTTGAAATTGTTCGTGTATAGACTGCTGTAATAAACCTTCACGTTTACGAGTTAACTTGAACCATTAGTAATTATAAATTAAAGTATAATTAAATAATAAATTAAAGTCTAATAAATTATTATCAGAAATTGGTAAAGAACGGAGGTGTACGTTTTTATTGCTTTACAATAAGTTTAAATAGTTAGTATTTTATAGAAATAGAAATAGTTATATATTTTTATAAACTGTAAAATCAGCAATAATTAACTGTTACAAATCGTGTGCTAGTATAGTAATGGTATAGTGCGTTGTACGTAGTCGGACCCAAAGTTCTGTCATACATTAAAATGATGATAACAAAAACAAACAAAAAATAGTAATCAGTTTTTAATGAACTATATATCAATATATAATTTTAAATTGTCATTGTTACACACATTATTATAAAAACGAAAACGTCCAGGATATTTACTATGTGGTTTTGTTTCAATGAGCCGATATTCCCGCTAGCAACACTGCCGAAATATCGGGAGCTTATTAAAACATGGTAAATATCCCGGACATTTTCAGTTTTCGAACTATATATCAATTTAAAGTACATTTAATAAGAATCAGCATAGTTTAAAGTTATTGAATACACAGGCCCTTAATCGGCGCGGCCAGTCGTCTACCGCAGCACGCACCATATTTATGTCGATGTCGACTGCTTTTCGTAAAGATGCCTTCAGGTTCTCCAAAACTTTATGAGGTTTATATTTTTAGGTTTACTTTATTAAGTCTTACAGGCAAAGGTCTGTAACCTTTGCCTCTAAGACCTGCCAAATTTTATAGTCCAAAGGATTAAGGTCCGGGCTGGAGGAAGGCAATCCTTGAGTCTAATAAAGTCGATGTTTTGACTCTCAAACCAGGATTGAGTGAAAAATCGCGGTAAATAATGATTGTTTTTTGTTTCAAATAAAAATCAAAAATTTAAAATATAATGATGAACAATTTTTAAAATTATTTGCCAGTGACAGAACTTTGGGACCAACTACGTATACGCTCAGTCTCCGCCCGCCCAGCACTGTCATACTTGTCAATCCCGCCCAAAAATTAGGCACCGGCGAGATTCGAACTCACGATCTCCTGTTTACTAGACAGGCGCTTTAACCAACTAAGCCACGGCGCCACCGGGCGGGGTGCAGAAATGTCAATACGCTACCCCCGACGGCCTATTTTTGCCGGCCGGGTTGCTTGACCTATGACCTTGATCTTTTCAGTCCAGGATGACATAATCAGGGATGGCATAAGCTGGTTGGTGAAGTGAGTGTAAATGGCCGAGTGGTGAAAGCCGTCGCTTTTCATGCGGGAGGTTGCTAGTTTTTTTTTCCTAACTGACTTACGATGATGGCTTGGAGTAGCCTTGTTATCATCACCGGACTTGCGGGGAAGTGAATGGCTTTCATCCCTAATGGTAGCCAGTTCAAACCCCGCCATTTATAATTTGTATGTACGTTTGTTACACGCACGCACTTGGCCAGCGAGGTTGACCAAGGCCTGATCGACCTAGTTTATTGTTCGTGAGTGGACGTATTTTGGGCTGATAAAGATGAGTATAACACTCGAATTTACACCGTATCAATGAGGTGGCCTAGTGTATTCGGGAGCACAGTGGTAGCGAAAATACTTAACCCTAATAAGGCTCTCGCAAATATGTTTGAACCTCAGATTTAAGGTCCAAAATCAACAAATACACATTTAACTACCTATACCTTTTACAGGGCTTCTTTTAAATTGCCCGAATATTACACATTTGATATAACCACCGCTTCTCCTAACGCCAATACTCTTGTTAACAGAGTTTTACGGTAATGGCCACCATTTTCAATAGATAGATAGTCTATTCTAATTCTAAGGAACACATTGAGAAACATATTTTTTTAATAGTGTTGTCATTACGAGTATACCTGGCGAAGAATTGTTTGTAAATGTGAGTGCCACCGAATATTGAGACTGTAAATTAAAACTATACCTAGTATTTAAATTCAGTTTGTGAGTTTTGAACTTGGAACATTCTTAGCAAAATGAAGAAGTCTAATTATAGTTTCACTACCCAGATAACATACTAGTAAAGGAATCCCATAAAAAAATTCATAATATCATCCAGAGTTTTAAAAACCATAGACTATATATGTAATAATGAGCTATCCGATTTCACATGCTAACAAAAGCGGGCAATATGATGAAGGATCACAAACATCGCTTAAAACTAATTAAGCCGAATCACGAAGACTTTGTTGCTTTGCATTATTGTGGCCGTAATAATCGATATTACGGCGTAATAATCAATATTACGTCGTAATTACGGCCGCTGCGGCGCGGGCTTTAATAAACATGCTATTAGCTGTGCGTGCCTAGAGCTTTATTGTTGTAATTCTATAATAATGGATGCACTGGCAAAATTATTAGCGATTCAATTCAAAATGGACCTTAATTCAATAGGGCAAAGTTCAACTTCTTATGTGTGGTTGTTTTGCAGTCGTTGTGACTATTTGCTATAGGTGGTTTATGTCTCAATTACGCTAAACGTTTGAGAAGGATGGATATACTGCTTGTGTCTAACTATCAACTTATGAGGATGCAGAATAGCTGAAATCAGTCATACATATTATGCTTTCTATCTCTCCTTCTATCGATAGATATTAAATCTTCTACCTTATTATCATGGAATCTGAAAGGAATCATAAAATACAGCGTTTGATCATGCTGCATGCGCATTTGATCATCATTATTTTTTCCCCTGGGCTTAGATCCGGATTTTAAGCGGATTTCAGCCTAGGGAAAAAAAATAACAATACAATTTAATACACAAAGAAGAAATACTACTAATGGTCCAAGATCCCAGAGCTGCCAGACATCACTTATTTTCTAATGGACAAAATATATACGATTGAGTAGTGTTGGGGTGTACTATCATCATATGACTAGTTGCTACCTTGACCAGACGGCCATTTTTCAGATATCAACCAATCAAGGTACATAGAAACACTGCTCACCTCACTTAAATTCTGATGGCTGATTTTAACATATATTTCACACAATATCATTAAAAATCAGGATTCATTACTCCCAGACACATGCGGTCGGCGGTTTTACCTTACAGACGCTTTAAAGCTATGAAAAAAATTTTACTTTTACTTATTTTCTGATGCTTGATTTTTATATAATATGTTGTAAACAACTAAAAAGTGCTCATCTGACCTCAATAATTATAGAATTGTATCTTACAAACTATTTTATTAGAAAAACTTAACTAAATTCAATTAAAAAAAAATCTAAAACAGTTGGGTCTGGTGAATGTTTGGTCCCTTGGATTGGTCTGTCCGTTTGCAAACGTTTTAAAATAGTTGTTTGAATAACATATATAAAAATCAAGCATCACAAAATAAGTAAAACTAAGTAAAAGTAAAATTTTTTTCATAGCTTTAAAGCGTCTGTAAGGTAAAACCGCCGACCGCATGTGTCTGGGAGTAATAAAACCTGATTTTTAATGATATTGTGTGAAATATATGTTAAAATCAGCCATCAGAATTTAAGTGAGGTGAGCAGTGTTTCTATGTACCTTGATTGGTTGATATCTGAAAAATGGCCGTCTGGTCAAGGTAGCAACTAGTCATATGATGATAGTACACCCCACCACTACTCAATCGTATATATGTATTTTGTCCATTAGAAAATAAGTGATGTCTGGCGGCTCTGGGATCTTCCTCTATAAGTATAATCGTTTATAAAGCATGAATATAGCTTATGAAGTATTACCAACTTTAGTATACCAACAATCTTACAGTGACATTATCTACCTTTTCAGATCTATGTACAATAAAATTGTGAAATAACAAAATGACGGCATTGTAATAAAATAACATATTATATTACCCGATACAGCAAAAGCTATTTAGTTTAAATAGTATTCGTGATAAACACTAATTATATTTACAACACAGGCTCTACTGAACTAATTAACAGAAACAATGGTGTAAGTAGGTGGGTAGGTACATGGGGAAATAATGGGCATGTCAAAAGAGTTTAAGCGTTCGTTAGGCACGAACAAAATTCGCTCATTATAAAACAAGCCTTTTCCTAGTTAGTGCCAGTTGGTCCTAAATTAACAATTTGTAAGGGAACGAGCTTAGTAATTATTCGGACTAACTTGCGGTTGGTTGGTCTAAGTTAAGAAATTAACATCCGTATTCACAAAAAAAAAATCGTTTATGAATCTTAATCTCGTAAAATTTTTCTTTTTAATTTGTATTTTAGAATACATACTGTGAATTACTGTGTGAAGCCGGTAAGGATGACTTGATTACCAGCTTATTGGCCGCAGCTCTATCCTTATTAAGTAGTTTATCGTGTATAACTTAGGTCCCTAATAACCAAAAGGAGCCTATATCCTTTCTCAGTTTCCATCAATTTCTATTATGTATTATTTTTATTTATTCATTAACAAGTTACATAGAAACTTAAAACTAGGAATACAGTTTTGAATGGTACAAAAACCAGTTTAGGTTTTACCGTGATTCAACGTCAGATTCAACGTCAGTCACAAAAAATATATATTATGTATTTATTTCGATTGGTTTCATTCACTAAGGCCTGATCGACCTAGTCAATCACTCTGGCCAAGTGCGGGTTGGTCGGCTACACAACCTTAGAATTTCTTAGAAGAAATTTCTTAGAAGAAATTCTAAGGTTGTAGATATGAATTTTGAAAACACACTGATAAGTACGTGGCGGGGTTAAAACTGGCAACCTCTCGCATGGCAAGAAACGACCTTAACCACTCGGCCATCGACGCTTTCGTATTGTATAATCAGTCATTGACATTTATATTCCATCATTGATATCTACTCTTATAGCACAATTAATACGTTGGTTATAGCGCAATTAATTAGAGCGCATTAGCCTTGGTAGGTAGTATTTACAGTTTACAGAGATCATAGTTAAAGAATGTAACTGCCTCGTTGGTCCATTGGTAGCAAGCGCTGCGTTAGGACCGAGAGGTCCCCGGTTCGAATCCGGGGTCGGGCAAAATTTGTGTGAGTTTTTCTGTAATGAAATTACTCAGCCCGGAGTTAGGAAGTTGGCGGTTGAACGCCCGTGCCTCGGAAAGCACGTTAAGCCGGTGGTCCTGCGCCCGATCTCTCATCGGTCATGTCGGATTGCCGTCTCACCGAATTATGAGAGTAAGGGAATAGAGAGTGCACTTGTGTTTGCGCGCACACTAGTGCACTATAATATGTCCTGCGCACTTGGCTGATCACAATTGAGATCGGCCGCCATGGCTGAAATCGGTCGGACGCCTTATTAGTTAAAGAATGTCATAGATACTTACTTAGTACAGATTCTTATGCCTTGTACCATAGCTTGTATTCTGACTTCGCAACTCAAGCAACACGCAAAGTTACGATAAAACCAGCGCTGAAATAACTGATTACAGCAAATTTAATTTGGTTACTACTTAATGACTAATGTGAGTGTATGAAAGCTTGCCTGATAAACCACGCGGAAAATAGAGAAAAATTATAAATGTGTCGCATGATTAACTAAAATTTCCCGATAGTTGGTTTTAAAATTATATAATTTTTTTTATTGATTGTTTCATGGTATGCTTGTTATCAGAGTTTAACGGTAATGGCTACCAGTGATGACAATTTTAAAGAAACAAACAGATATCTTAACAAGAAAGCATTGAGATTGACCATTTGAAATGAGTTGGCTGTTCCTGAGATGAATGAAGAGTACAGTAAAATAATCAGAATAGAATATCTGTCAAAGTCAAAGTCAAAGTTTATGCTAGAGTCAGCCAGTTCAAACTCCGCCGCGTTTCTTAGACTATCTTATATCGAAGGAATACCTACATTATGATGAAATTGTAAGGTTCTGTGAAGTCGACAAGCTCATACTTGGCCAGCGTGGTTGACTAAGGCCTCATTGCTCTAGATCAGGATTACCATAGACTCGACTACGTGGATACATGGTCTGATAATGACGAACAGTTTAATGCCAGTGTACACCCAGTGACTGGCTCGGTGGAACAGTGGTTAGTGACCCAGGTTCACTATCTACGGTTCCAAGTGTCGTGAGTTCGATTCCCACCAGGGACAAATTTTTGTGTGACGAACATCGGTGTTTGTTTCGTGTCTGGGTGTGTTATGAAATATATTTAAGTATCCACGGTTGATTCTGATGTCCGTGACACAAGTGCTTAACGTAAGTAGCTTAAGCACTTGTGTTACGGATCAGATCAATGTATGTGATGTTGTGTAATATTAATATTGATTAGTTTAGGGAAGCCAGTCAACCCTAAGGAATAGCGACTAATATTGAGGATCGTCTTATTAGTTTTATATATGTCATATCTTCATTTATAACTTTAAGTTACAACATTTGCAGCTTACAAACTTTCTTTTTTCCTTTTAAATAGTTTTCCCTAAAGTACAATTTCCATGTTAACGCCCAAATGAAGCTCACAGAACTATTTGGTTAACCAGGAGACGTCGAGGGGTTTCCGTGTGGTGAAGCAGTTACCCGGCTATTAGTTTACTCCTTAACTCGCACGCGATCTCCTTCTGAACGCGAGCAATTAGGCGCGAGGTTCCGGGTTCAATCAAGCTTGGGGCAAAATGTGACCTTTGAACTTATTTTGCTGTGGATTTTACTGTGTTCGCTCTTTAGAGTATGATATCGCGGTATCTATAGTATAGGTATCTAAATATATATTAATATTAATAAGGCCGATTTTGACCATGGCGGCCGATCTCAGTAGATCCGCCTACTGCACAGGACATATTAAAGTACACAAATGTACGCGCAAACACAAGTGCACTCTCTGTTCCCTTATCCTCATAGTTCGTTGAGACGGCAAACCGACATGACAAATGAGAGATTAGGCGCAGGACCACCTACTTAACGTGCTTTCCGAGGCACGGGCGTGCGCCCGCCAACTTCCTGATTCCGGGCTGAGTAATATATTAACAAAAAAACTAGCACAAATTTTGCCCGACTCCGGACTCGAACCGGGGCCCTCTCGGTCCTAACGCAGTATTTGGTACCAATAGACCAACAAGGCAGTGAATATACTGATATATACATATAGTATCTTTAACTTGTATCAACTTGAATATAAATATAGTTTATTTTGTTTGTTCCTTGTACAGATACTTTGACTTGTACCTAATGCACGCACGAATGTGCATTTTCCAATTTAAAAATTTAGGTAAGTATTGTGTGTTGTTGCCACACTTGCGTCATACTAAATATTGTTAGGTGACTAATTATAAAGCTAATTATTTTATTAAAAAGTTGTTATTTGAAGACATCCTATTTGCAATAAATGCATGTGAAAACAAAATAACAAACTCGTTCCACCTTTTCATTTGTTGTCGGTGAACAATTTCAATCAACAGATATATTTTTTACAGAAACCTGGAAATACCTACTGCCTGTACTAATAGCCTATGGTGGTGTTTAAGTAAACAAGGGGCTTTCCCTTGTTTAAGATCTGAAAATTTAAAAATAAGAAAAAACATACAACCTTACTGAGAACGTTCTCGTTTTAAATTCAATAGTTTTATTTAAAAGCAAGAATTTCCACAAAAGCTATAATCATCAAAAGGTAGTACAAAAATGGTGACATCTGTTACAGGTTCGAAAGGCTTTTAGAAAAGTATTATCATACCAATTAAATAAATAAATATCTGGGACATTTCTACAGAAGGTCATCTGACACTAAACTAAGCAGAGCTTGTACTATGGGCGTCAGAGACTGATATATATACCTACATTCATAGATCTTTATAAATACATACTTAAATACATAATCACACGCAAATACGGAACAAACCTGACCGTTCGTCACACAAATATTAGTCCCGAGTAGGAATCGAACCCACGATTCTTGGAACTGCCAGCCAGGGTCACTAACCACTGTTGCACCAAGCCAGTCAATCGACCATTTACACAACTCCCGAAGAAAAGCTACCAAGCTTTCGCGTCATCAATTAGAGATTTGTACGTTTCGTATGAATGATGACCTTAGCACCTAAGACCCCTAGATCAGATCGGATCATTCGACCCGGGTCATCGTTAAGGTATCGAGATCGCCCTTTAATCGATTACAGAGCAGTACTGTCTATCGAGACGCGGTAAATGAGACATCAGCGCTGGCCGGGCTGGGGAGGGCGATTTAAACACTACCTGCACGCGATGGGTTAAGCCTGTGGTACATTAAAAGCTATGAAATATATCTTAGTTGAGCTATCTGATGATAATGTATTGTCTATTATTTGCGCGAACACTACAAATTTAAAATAAATTTTAATTTATGGATTAAACTCGGGGTATTACAATTCTAAATATATTATATAGGGATTTTAGACTTTCGCGTTCCATTACACTAAATATTTGTCGCGAGCGACCACGATTGGTGTAACCCAGTCGAAACGTCGGGCAGTAAGTAGCTATGTAATTTGCTACTCCGATTAACGCGTGTAGACCCATAAAGACAAATATTTAGTATTATATAGGGACCCGTCGTTTCGAGCTCTTTACAGCGCTCGTGGTCACGAACAAGACCCTGTTGATACCTTTAGTATCATGCAACCTTTTAGATTTCCTAAATTCTGAAAATAAAATATATTGATGATCGCGACAATATTTCTTGTACTTACTACCAAAGTACTATGTAAATAATACATTGACTGAGGTTATTCATAAAATAATAAATATATTTTTTAACGATAAACATATAGTAATAATCAGGACAATAGTAAGTATAGTAAATGGTCTATCACACTAATGTCTGTGTACGATGGTACATTGTACATAAAACACTCTTTTTTGAATTGATAACTTGTTTTTAGAACGCTTAAAATATCAAAATCAAATGCTAAAATAATAAATCTTTCAGTAATAATTTACCTCTTTCAATTGAATACTTTGACGCTTTAGGATTCTCTGGACCTCATCTGGAAAACCAGCCTAACTCAAGCGGCCTATAGATATCTATTGTCAATGCATAATATCGAAAGCATATAATTTATCGTTAGAGGTCTGAAGAGTAATAATTAGCTCTTGACTAAGCAAGTTAATTGCTAATTAAGACATCAGCAGAAAAGGCACTTCAACGGTTTTAATGAGATTCCTTTATAACTTGCAAATGTTTTTTGTTGAAATAGAATTTATTTTTTTATCACATCACGTGGATATCGAATGGGTAACTTAATCGAATTTCAACGTTTTAACTCATTTTTTTGTGGAATAATTCTTCATAATTTACATAGTGCGGGCGATCTGCTATTTAATTGCTACCTACTTGAATAATATTGATGTATGCATTTTCTTAAGTACATGCACACTTTACGTTACTTTGGTAACAAATATTAATGTTAACAAACTCTAGCTAGGCGAAGTTATAGTTTCTAACATACCTTCAAAATTGTGCGCCGATTTAAATGAAATTGGGTAGGTATATTAAGTCCAAATCCTATGAAAGGACACAGCCTACATTTTATTCCACTCAGTTTCAAGAAAGTAATGTTTTACGCGATGTACGATGGTGTCTATCTTCACGTGCTTGGTGTCGCAAGTAGCAGAAAGCTAGTACGAATATACACATTAATAAACATACTCAGATACGGCAGAACATCATAAGAATCGAAACCACAAATCATCAATCAAGATACAAAGGACACACCAAAAGTCAGAGCCGCTCAATTGTCTGCTTATGGAGAAACACAAACCTCGTTGAAATGAAGTTCTTTCTACGAGCCTTTACATGACAAAGACTTTCAAAAAGAACGCCTTTACATGACAACATCATCAAGATTACTTATCCGACGGTATTTACTTCGGTGTGTCGCGGAATAGTGTTATTATGTTACCCGCTCGGCCGACAGCTGGCATTTCACGAAATAAACGTCTGAGGACTTGTTAAACAACATTTTTTACCCCATTTGAAAAGGTCGACGTGTGTAGTTGACCAGCAAAAGAAAATACAACCCTCAATACTGAATTTCGCTTCCAACGCCAACACAAAATCAGCTTTACCTCCATTATAATAACGTTTAAAATGCTGCAAAAACCGTAGTAGTGCATTCGAGAAACCTACGGCGGAGGGAAAACCATGATCTCCTAATTGCATTAAGTTAATTAACACTTATGTTGGTTTGTGGTATCAACATTGGATAATTGTTTAGGCAAAAAAATTGTAAGTGAGTAAAAACTTGTAAACTATAATTAAGATGGCTTGAGGGTGGTACTATGTAGTGTAGGTTGGTAGCGATAGTCAACATACTATCAATTTAATTATCAAATATACACGGATAAAGAACACACATAATTTTGTTCCTTGCAACATTCGTCAGAAATCCTATCTTATTTTAAATTCCATGCTTGATCAAGGATTCTAGACAATATTATTAGACTTCATGACTATATTAGAACACAAAAAAGCTAATATTTGTCTTTATTTTCACATATTAACCGTTTGGCTCGAGGTTCTTTGTAAATAAATTTATATATATGTATGTGCTATCAGCGACATCTACGATACGTGAAAAGGATTTCACCCAGACATAGGAATGCCAACATACAATGAGTCTAATACGTTTAATAACAGCAAATTACTTTCGCCTTTAATTATTTCGCGATTACAATATTTGTCGGGTTTTTTTTTCGCCTATCACTACTCACTACATAGTATAAAACAAAGTCGCCTTTTCTGTCCCTATATCCCTATGTGCGCTTAAATCTTTAAAACTACGCAACGGATTTTGATGCGGTTTTTTCCAATAGATAGAGTGATTCAAGAGGAAGGTTTTTTATGTAAAATTTAACCGAAGCGAAGCGAGGGCGGGTCACTAGTTCCTAATATAGATCAAATAAAGAAGGTTAATTAGTAGATGTTAATTTATTAATGAGTTAACCATTTAAGAAACAAGTGATAAGCTAAGCTATAGTGTACAAACAAATAGGAGACGTACATAGAAATAAAATTATGTTGTTAACTAAGACTAATATAATTACTACAATTTAATTAAAATGGTGAGATATATGTTGTTTCCACTATTACCATTATATTTTAAAACAAGACCACTTTGATAACGAATCATTAGAATTATATCGGTTTAATTTGTTAGCCAGAACTTTCATATTCGTTAAACTCTACACCCTTATTTAGAAGTTGGTTAAAAATAGGCTTATGTCCTATCTAAGGCTTTACGAACTGTGTACCAAACTTTATTTAAATCTATTCAGTAAATAGTAGTCTTGACATGAAAGCGCGTTAGACGTCAGATAGAGATACTTTTGCATATAAATTATGTATAAATTTATTAATTAGTAGTTAATAATTAACTGCCTCGTTTGCGTATTGGTAGCAAGCGCTGCGTATGGACCGAGAGGTCCCCGTCAGGAAGTTGCCAAAAAGCACGTTAAGCCGGTGATCCTGCACCCGATCTCTTATCGGTCATGTCGGATTATGAGTCGCATCACTGAACTATGAGAGTAAGGGAACTGAGGGTGACTTGTGTTTGCGCGCATACTTGTGCACTATAATATGTCCTGCGCACTTGGCTGATCTCAATAGAGATCGGCCGCCATGGTCGATCATTGCCACCTGATGGTAAGCGGTAGTGAGATCAAAATATGAGGTCGACAGGTACAACAGGCCATATTGAGCCTGTCACTCTCACCCTGAAGGCCTGCTCACTTAAATGCCGTTTCACGCCCCGCCTGAAGAGCCCGGGATCATAGGAGGGAGGGAAAAAATTAGCTGAAAGGGCATTCCATGCCTTAATGACACGTGGCGGAAAAGAGGAACTAAACCTCTTAGTCCGAGCCAGCAGCGCCTGTATTGTATGTGGATGGCAGCGCTGACCAGCACGTGTCGTTCGGGCGAGGAAAGGGGAGGGAGAGGAATAGGTATTGTAAAACCGTTGTAATTACGAAGCTTTAGCTTTTTATCAAGTTAAACTACAAACGGATCATTCAGTGCTGATAAAAAGCTAAATCAATGGCAGTAACAGTTATCAAATAACACGGGCCGCTGCATACTCGCGCGCAACGACACTTGGCAAAACGACTCCACGCGAGTTGTGACGGATCATTAGGGCTGCCCCTGGGTAACGAGTAATGTCACCTATTTGATACTAGGTTTTTTTTTTATTTTAAGTAAAGTTTAAGAGTAGAGAAATTATTTTGTCAGCAGTGAATAATTAAAATAGCCTATAAAATACCTTGTAAAATTAGTTATTTATTAGTGAAAGTCCTGTCAAAATCGGTCCTCCCGTTTCGGAGATTAGCAAGAACAAACAGACAAAAAAAATTTTTGTTGTTTTTTTGTTATTGGTACCTGATATAAATTCATACCCACTTAGTAAACAGTCGTCATTTTTATATTACAAACAGACACTTCAATTTTATCAAGTGGTATAGATATCTGTACCGAATAAACAATTATTATATTCTATTCTATTAAAAATAAACAATAACAATATAAACATTTGCGACAGGGGTCGGCAAGTAGTTTATGGTACGATCCGGGTATTGTGGGTAAATCTGAACGAGGTCCAGAAAGATGATTCTTTCTGGACCGCTATGGTGATCCATAGCGCACGTCCATGATGAAGGACAGATTTAACAATCGTAACTAAGTAACTATTTTGTTCTAAAAATTTGTCTATCTACTGTTTAGTCTATGTCTATCAAGAATACTAATGTATTAAAGTTTGTCAGAAATAAATAAAATAATCTTAATTCGGATAAAAAGAAAACAGAGTCAATGTGACGAACGATTTTAGACTTTCGCGTTCCATTACACTAAATATTTGTCTTTATGGGTCTACACGCGTTAATAGAGTAGCAAATTACATAGCTACTTACTGGTCGCGAGCGAACTCACGATTGGTGTAACCCAGTCGAAACGTCGGGCTGTAAGTAGCTATGCATTTGCTACTCCTAATAACGCGTGTAGACCCATAAAGACAAATATTCAATGTGACGAAGTTATTAGTCTAGTCTACTATTAGTATTCTGTGCTATAAATAAATAACATATTTCATCTTAGAAATTTTATTTAAATGCAAGGAACACATAGTCGGTATAACACAATTGTCAGTTTATGTGCAAATAAATTCAACTGAAAAAAAATATTTTAATCACAAATTAAACTTTTTTTTAATAAAAAAAAACGAAATAAGCAAAACGTTATGTAAAAATTCATCACCTAAATTTTAATTAATAAATGTAAATGGAGATAGATGCAAGAAAGCGTTATAATTGCACTACTTAATTACTTAGAAATTCATTAAAGCTAAACGATTACCCAGCATCATTTAGGTGATAAAATAAGAACTAAATTAAAAAATCTAATTATTTACCAGACAGGCACTTACGGTGTTATACATACATGTACCAATTATAACCATTTATGTATGCTCTACTTTTAAATACAACTTAAATTTCATTTATCCATAGTAGTTATTCTTAGAATGGGACGCGATAGGATTTC
This sequence comes from Maruca vitrata, assembly GCA_039566165.1. Taxonomy (NCBI): domain Eukaryota; kingdom Metazoa; phylum Arthropoda; class Insecta; order Lepidoptera; family Crambidae; genus Maruca; species Maruca vitrata. The sequence goes on along the minus strand of CM076916.1, from coordinate 4,714,196 downwards.
GTCGCGTATTTATCCGGTATTCTGGACCACGGCTGTTTAACATAATATTTAATTTGCACATAATAAAAATACATATTTTCTGCCACTGAACATTATATGAACTGTAGTATACGTTGGGTATACGGCCGAAATCTTTGGCTATGCGAGTGAGAGTTAGGATGTTTAAATTACAATAAATACTTTCACATACTCTACATTTTAGGAAAAACATGATGCTTGGCCGTTTTATTTCTCACATGATGAACGAATGCCTATGAAATTCAACGACACGTTTTGCCTAAAATATAGAGTATATGAAGATTTGGCTCTACATGAGATCTGGTAACTTTTTCACAGGGTGACCTATGGAGAGTCTTGGTCACTTTTTAACATGAAATGTGTCGGATCTATGGTACCCAAGTGGTTTTACCAAATAACGGATTGGTCATGAGAAAGGTTTGTGGTGTTCAAAGTTTGCCACATCATCATCATCAGCTCATATACGTTGCTGGGGCACGAGCCTACCCTATAGTAGGTCGATAAGAGCTTAGTTAACCACGCTGGCCAAGTACGGGTTGGTTGACTATACAACCTAAGAATTTCTTCGCAGGTTTTCGCACAATCTTTTCCTTCACAGTTAAAGCGTCGTATAATCGTACATTATGAATTTCAAATTTGAAAAACACAGTGGTAAGTGGCGAAGTTTCGTGCGTAATGTTTGCGTCAATTGTTATATAACGATGATTGTGGAGGAGGCGGAAAAAATACAAGTCGCCTGGGAATCCTTTAGAGTGCTTGCTCTACATGACAGCCCTGTCCGGTCACGGGGTTTGGCCACACAATGAAGCGAGCTAGTGACGAGGGGGGGGGGGAGGTGTGAATTGCTCACGCGCAGACAAAGCTAAATAAACAGCCCGCGGCAGGAAGCACGCTCACTTTGAACCGAATTACCCAACGCTCCAAAACGGCCTCATAACAAATTGATTTTTTTCATCCGAACGCCATTAGGTGACGAGTGATCTCGCGCTTTGTGGCCCTGTGAACTAATCTGAAGGGTGTATTAAAGTTGTTTTTTAATCATATTTAATTTGGGTCTTCACACGATATAAACAGTAGCAAATAAATTTATACATAGATACTTACTGAACGATATTTCGACTGGATTACACCAATCGTCGCACTCGTGATTATGTTATGGATCGAAAGCCTTATCTAATATCTAATAATTTATATCATTATATCATATCGAGTTTGTGTATAGTATGTTTTTTATTATTAGGCAGTTAATCCTGAAACCGAATAATTAGATTTTAAAAATAATTATTTAGAGACCCAACACTTCGAACTCTTTACAGGCCGTGGTCACGGGACTAAGAAAGTATCCCCGACTCTACATTTAAATATTACGTTTATTTAAATGTAGAGTTTCTGTTTTCACTATGTCTGTCTATCTTACTTAAACCATAACTAGTGACCAGCCCTCGCTTCGCTTGAAGTGAATTCTATATGAAAACCTTCCTCTTAAATCCTCTATCTATTAAAAAATATGATCAAAATCCGTAGTGTAGTTTTAAAGATTTAAGCAAGGGATATAGGGACAGAGAAAGCGACTTTGTTTAATACTATGTAGTGATACAACACATACAAATGAAATAATTAGCTTGTACTCGAGAGTCCGTATGCGTAAAATATACTCTCTTCACTATCCCTTACATATAAATGTGAACGAGCGCCTACTTAACTTCAACTCAATTTAATTTAAAACACACCCGTTATACAGAAACAGTCGCAAGGCAAAATTAGCACCATCGTATTACCTTCTCTAAGTAAATCCTTGACCCGCCCCGTTATTGTTCTACTATTACTTACTTCATTCAATAATTTCTCCAGCGAAATATTACCCTGACATTTTACTTGAAATATCAGTCTTTTACTTGGCTCCGGGAAAGTGAACACCTGTATTTAGTGTCAATTATGGAGCTGAGGACCATAACCGAGCTGTGTTTAAGCTGTCGCGTCTCACGTGCAATTTCATTATTATTAATATTTTGCTCTATTTTCTTTTGACGGGACCTTTAATTAGGTACGATAACAATGAGTTACTACTGAAAGTGGAAAGTGTCTGAAGGGACAAAAGTTCAATTTCAGATGCGGAATATTTGCTGCGTATCACAGGGAATTATGTAGTTAATATATACCCACCTACATCCATAGAATTAGATAATTATTTAGTAAATCTAATAAGAATAAGAATAAGAATAAGAATAGTTTATTGCTCACATAGACATTTTACAAAAATATGTCACAATTACAAAAGGAAAAAAATACAGGTAATGAGCAAATGGAAGTGACTCAGCTTGTGCTGACATGGGACCGAGATCCTTGCCAGCGCTGATTTTCAGCCACTCCAATGTCAACAAGATGGTAGGTGTGACTGATGGATATGAGGGCTACTAATACAATTTAAAAAAGTGATGAATATATAAAAAATAACAAACAGAACAAAAGATGTTAAACTCTACTTAAAGAAATAAAAATTAAAAAATTAAAAATAAAACAATACAAATTAAAGATATAAAAAGGCGGTGCATTTATATTTTAATATCCCTTTAAAAATGTGTTTACATGTGTGTGTATGTGTGTGTTCGGGTGTATGTGTGTGTGTGTGTTTGAAGTGCATGCTGGCGTGTGTGCGTGTGTGTGTGAGTGTGTGGATCTGAAGTGGTTTTTGTATGCTGTATGGATGGAATCATGTGAAGAATTTTTTTCGTGACTAGGTATTTCCAGTGTTCTACTCTAAGTTCCTCCGCAGCTAGCTGTTTCCTCATTAAGGCTGCTTTGTATTTCTTTTGGAAGTTTTACCACTCATCGGTATCCGCATAGGAGGAGGAAGATTGTTCCAGATGCTAGCTGCGTAGTATTTGAACGATCCTCGGTAGCGTGTGGAGTTATGCTTGGGTACCTTTAACAGGTTCAGTGTGGTATTCCGGAGACTCCTCTGGCATGTGTCCTTGATCCAACTCATTTTCTCATACAGAAATTGAGGTTTCCTGTTGTGTACAATTCTGTGGATAGTGCAAGCATACTGAAGTTCTCTTCTGGCATCCATATTTAGGATTTCTTTCTGGTTCAAGTAAGGGCTTATAAATGCTCGTCTCGGTACATTGTAGCTAAAGCGAATACATGCATTTTGTACTCGCTGAATGGCTTTGGTACTTCGAGCGCTCAATTTAGGACCAATCACAGGACTGCAATAATTGAAGAGGGATAGAACGAGGGAATCAGCCAGCATTAACCTCACTTCTTCTCTAAGGTAAGTTCTAATTTTGTATAGTATTTTCAGTTTCCAGAAAGCAGTTCTAATTTTCTTATTTACATGTTCATCGAATTTTTTGTTCGCTGTCCAGGATAAGTCCCAAATTTCTTGCAGAATTAACCCTTTCTATAGTTACGCCGTTAATCACAAGATCCTCTTTGCAATTCAAGACTCTGTTCACTTTGCAGTTTGGTTCCTAAAACCAACACTTGAGATTTAGCAGGGTTCAGGATAAGTGAATTTCTTTCAGACCAGTCATAGATATTACGCAGATCAGCATTGATTTTCATTACAGCCTCTTTAGTATTCTTTGCGTCAAAAGAGTAGTAAATCTGGGTGTCATCAGCATATAGGTGATACTTACAGGTCTCTATATAGTGTGGGAGATCAGCTGTAAAAATTGAAAAAAGGATTGGACTGAGTATCGAACCCTGAGGCACACCGCGATTTACTTTTTGAGGACACGAAAGTATTTTTTCACCGTGTTTTCCGTATATTACCACAGTTTGTTCTCTATTGGATAGAAATGTTTCAAACCATTTGCACGTGTTCCCTGAGAAACCATAGTGAGACATTTTTGCTAACAATAGCTGTGGATGTAAACAGTCAAAAGCTCTAGAGTAGTCCAACAAGACTAGAAAACTACTAAGCCCTCTATCTGATGCTTCTGTAATGTCATCGGTTACCTGTAGAAGAGCTGTTTCCGTTCCATGACCGCTGCGAAACCCAGATTGGAACTTAGGAATAATATCTTTTGCGTCTAAATAGGCTATGACTTGCTTCAGAACCACTTTCTCCAAAACCTTGGAGAGTATCGGGAGTATTGAAATAGGCCGAAGGTCCTTCAGTTCCTCTACCGTGCTTTTTTAGGAATAGGTTTAATAAGTGCCTTTTTCCATTCCGTAGGGAAATCTATTATCTTAAACCTTTTTATATTAATGTTTTTTGTTACAATGTTTATATAATATATTTGTGTGTAGATACATGTAATTTGTGTCAGTACCTGAATAAATACTTTTGACTTACTTCTTTCTGTCTTTCTTTCTATTCTGATCTAATGTTAAACACTATTTTAAGCATCAGAATATACGGGATTAGATAAAAGGATCAGAAATGAAAATCTCCGCCTTTTATTGAAGTCTGTTTTAAAAGAAGTAACATAATATTACGGCGATGAGTCACCGGATGTTAAATGTATAGTCCAATCTTCATTCTCCTGCTAACCCTGACTATAAATAGACGTGTACGATGATAACGTTACAGCAAGTGTGATAATTACTGTAGTCAGACCTGGATTTTTTACAATAAAGGTTGTTTGCACTTTTAAAAAAATATAACACTGCAATACAGAGGGGTACATAAATAAATAAAATTAATAAATCACACCTCTAGGCTATGTAGTTGTGCGGCCGCTTTCATTAGTTTCCTTTACTCACAAAATCAAATGGTTATTATCCGCAGCGGTTGTCGGCTTAGGACCCTTTCAATAATATACATATGTATGAATGAATGAATTTACCGTTTCAAAGTCAAACTTCTAATTTGTAAGGTTTCATTGCAATCCATTCAATGTTTTTTGTGTGAAAGAAAAAACAAATCCATCCATTCACCCATTCATTCTCAAAAAGTGTCACATTTGTATTTTATTTTATTTATTCAAGAAACATACAACTTTTATATTACTTAAAAAAATGTTTAATATCCTTTTAATAAGGTACATTTACATAACTAATCTAATAATTCATTAATTTAGGTTCTCAGCTTTTTGATATTTAAAATATCCGAAATTCGTCCCATTTACTACGTAGTCATGACCCGAATTTCCGATATTTGACCCCCAAAAAGGTTTTAAAGGAAGCGATTTAATAGTGTTCATCGATTGTAACCACACGAAGGCTTTGTGGCGCGGGCGAAGGATAATGGCGGCGCGACGTGACATCCGCTGACTCCAGGCTCCGTCCAGGGTAACCAGGGGAGGGAATATCCGTATTGTTAACGTATAATTTCATTGATTCGCTACTTTTTTTTGGTGCGGCCTTTTGATGAAACATTTGCCTGTTGGGGATTTTATTGAACAGTCATTTGTTTTTAGAAGTAAAGAGGAAAAAAGATAACAAGAGCTTTATTTCATTATCGATAGTTTTTATTACTTGATGAATTACCATCTTATAAAGTAAGTATTTGCAATGCAGGATTGTAGGGAGGCTGATCTTTTTGTATTTTAATAACCTAAATTGGGATAACATCTAGCCTAGATCTTGTTAAGATTTCTTAAGTTATCTCCTTGAGCATAATTACTAAACTGTCAAAGGTCAATTTCTATGTAATGATGACTGTTGAATCATGACATCATTTTCAATAAAACCCCATACTACTTTATAGTGACAAAGATACCAATATCCACAATACCACATAATATACTTTAATGTCCCTTAGCCAATAACATCGGCGAGAACCAATAACCGCGTCTGTAAATTTAAAAGACAACATGTGTCCTGTGTTGATATTATTTAAATTGTCAATTAAAGATATAACCTTTCCGAAAGCTCTCGAACAAAAAATTTGATTAGCTGTTAATAACAGAAACGACCGCTGCAATCGTCAAAGCAATATCGACAAAGTTTAAAAAAGCGATCCGGAGTGGAAATGAAATTGAATTTTCGGAGAGCAATAAGTGATCCCGTCCGGAATTACTTTTTATTTCCTTTAGCGGCCATTTTATGTCATTTACTTAACCTGTTATCGTCATGAGGCCGATGAGACCGACCTTTACAGTAATCATTCCGTTTCACCGACCGAAAGTAACGACAAACGAATATAGCTCTTTGTTAACACGCATTATGGAACATAATCGATTAAGAATCGTCCTTGCCAGAAATAGTTACTTTGCATCCGATACATATTATACTATTGTAATAACTAATAATCATGCGCGACTATTCGATACGTTTATCTCATTTTGGTAAATTTGTGTTTGAGTCGGTGTAATTGAGGGCCTAAATTTATGTTAAATTGCTTTAGTAGGCACTGCGACCCGAGGGCAGTTTTTGCTGCTCATATGATTGTAGTGGGATAATTTTTGAAAAATGAAAACCATTAAAGTAAATTCGATATTAAAATTGTTGTTAATAAAACTAGAATTACAAAGCTCACAATAGTTATAATTTTCCTTATTATCCTTTTATTAAGAACAATGAAAACATTGTATAAACTTAGGCATTTTTATCTGAGTACCTAAATCAATTTAATAATAAGTACTCAAAATCGGAGACCTATGCAAGTCACTTATAGATCGCTACATATTTTTAAAAGTGTGATGCAACACCCATCATCACATAACAAGGCAAGCTGCGATAACTGCACGATGCAATTCTAAATTGAAATCGAAAATTGCGAACATGCGTAATGAGAGCGGCTACGTGCGGCTATTTAACGCCCAAACGGCGCAAACGCGAATTGGAAATCAAAACAAGCATTGATCCACAATCAAAACGAATCGAAACGTTAACGTCGTGATCGATAACATACCATCCGATTATCGAAATCACGATCATTTGCCTTCGTCGGATCGATAAGCCTTTTCCGCGAGCCACGAAGGGTTAGATTTCAGATTACGAATAGTTTGGAATCGGAATTTGAATTTTGTTCCATTGCGTTAAAAGTTACTGGTCGCTTACAAGTTCGAATTTTGAGCGTAATATTTTTCTTTGAGCGTTGAGGTTTGTTTGTGATTGCTGTTCCGAATGCACCTATTTCTTTGGATCATATTAAATTATAGCTAGCCGTGAAAATCGTCTCGTAATGTGTTGCCGAGATTACGACTCCGTGGGACTGGGGAACGTATCATTTGCCCGGCACAAAAGTGCACGTAATGAGCCGTAATCTTTGAATTAGCCGTTATATTTTATTGATTCTTGTTTCGTACTTGGGACGAATTAAATTCGTGTTTGCAGTGCGCATTGAACACATACGCGGATAGTTTTTGAACGGGATAATAACGAATATAATTGTTTTATGACTTTATTTTTCGTCTAATAGAGTGATTCCTTTGTTACTATTCTGCACTAAGTAATATAGAGGTAATTAGAACAATGTTTAATATTTGTTAACAAGTTTCGTTCTTTAGTAAAAAGACGTGTGGCACTCGGGGACTGCCGCGGTATAGCTATTGCATAGCATCGTCCGATTTCGGAGCAGCTCGTCTCGATTCGTGCGAGTTTCGTAGAGTCGTACAATACGTCTAACCGCACGCACACAAAGACCGTGCCGAAGTCTACCGAAACGACGTTAGACGATTGTGAGGTTTTTTTCGTTACGGAATTTCTTGGTTCGGCCGCCGCGCTCAAAGCCCGCGATAAAAGCTATGCAATAGATTAAAAATATTTATCAACGCATCCAACCACCTCAGATTAATATTAGTCCAGTCAAAATAGACATTTAACCTAGGAAAAATTCGCATAGAGCTGAAAATTGTTATGAATGTTGGGAACACTATTACAAATAATCTGTCAAAAGTCCCCATCGATCCCACGTCTGCAAAAAAAAATAATCAAGGTCAAATGTCTCAAATATCAGTTTTATGCACTTTTGAGCGGAACGGTAAGTTTAATCATAAAAGTATGTATAACAAAATTACTTATCACGTAATTATCTATAAAAAATGTCTAAACACTTTGTTCCTAAGATTCACCATTTCAGAGATATAGCGATGCACAAAGTTGAAAAAGTTGTATTTTCAATCGCTTCCAGGCCCCCATGCGATTGTGCTAGACGGTTAAAATTTTAACGAATGATGTATCTCAGTTGCCTCTATAACATCTAATACTAGAAACAACATGAAACCAACGTGTAAAGTGGGTTCTCATACAAAACCGATGTTTTTTTTTCTCACACTTGGGCGGTTTTTAACGTGGTTACCCTAGTGAACCTATTCCAGGTCATATTTCGATCAAAAACGATATCAACAGATGAATGCATATTATGTAAAATATGAATTTTCTAATGATTAAAACCACGATATCTCGCGAATGGTGAGTCGGAAAAGAAAAAGTGACTAGACCATTTTTGTAGAAAATTGTATGATCTACAACTTTTGTTTGACCTATTTTTACGATAATACTTATCGTTTTCGTGAAAAATGGATTCATCCTTAATTTTATACTTTTGACCTTGAATAAAAATTTTTGCAGAAGTAGGATTGATGGGGATTTTTGATATTTCGTTTATTATGATGTATTTAACGTCTCTGGCAATTTTCAGCTCTATGCGAATTTTGTCTAAGTTAGCACTTATTTTTGTCTATTTTGACTGGACTATATTGGTAATGAAATGAACTAAAATGCCAATTTCCTTGCATCGTCTACTTAAACTATAAAGAAGAGTCTTAAGTTTTTATAAAATCATAAAAAAACTCCCAATTTTTTACATGCTGATGATAAGCCCATTTTTTATTCATACTCTAATTTTGGTTACATTAAATGACGAATGATCACGTTATTAATTAACATAAAAATAATGAATAATAAATAAGGATAAAAGGTTATTTTTTCTCGCAAATTAAACAGACGAGTTATTTTATCTATAATTGCTTTGCAATCGAAATGCGTTTTAATTATTTTCTGTAATTAATAAAATTAATTAACCAAATCTTAATTAGCTGAGCTAAATGCAATGACTATTAGCATCTTAATGTAATATGCACATAATGATAGATTTTTTTTTAAATAAGTATATGCCTATAGGTGAAAAGATGTAAAAAATTAGTATTTATATAATTCATTTGGTACATCCAAATAAATTGGATAGGTTAGTGATACACAGGCTGTTACTATTCTGATTAAAACATGTTATTAAAATTTTGTTCAACTGCAATTTTAATACAGCAGCAACTTTTTGTAATTATCTGATTTCTGACCAATCTTACTTCCCGATAATAAATCAAAGATTTATGTGGAAGGGATTACTTGTCTTATGTTTGACCAAAAAAATTTTTTTCCTTCACTTTTTTCATTTCACCAAATAATATGTTTCGCAAATTAGGTATTTGTCCGAATATCATGTAACAATTTTTTTTTAAATGCACTTCTTTTTTTCAACATAACGATTTTGTCGATTCTGTAATTTATTCCCCTAGCCTCGTAACGAAATTTGTTGCACTGACATTTGGGCCAAATTTTTTATAGGTACAAATTATTTACGGGTACAGGCTACAAGATTAGAAAGTTCACAAAAATCGGCCATACATAGAAATTAATTTGACTCGTAGGTACCATAGGTATCTAATATAAGGTCGATTAATAAACGAAACATTTGTCAAATAAAATCTACTGCAAAGTCTTAACTTTCATAGGACTGGTCAAAATAATTATTTAAAAAAATCAACAAAAAAGAAATCAGCCTACGAGTTCAAATTTAAAATTCGAACAATTAATATTTTTCATCTCATTTGTTTTCGTCCTTGTAAGCAAACCATTTAGCTCCACGGTCAGCGTGACGTCAGGCGCATTAATCATGCGCTGTTAGCGTCACACAGTGGGCGGATTGCGGAGAGTACACCTTTATTTGTTACATAATAATGTCGGCTTAAGTTGTAAACCTGCCAATTCCATTTTTTTACTCTAATACGTTATTTATACCATTCGAAAGTGTGAAAATAAATACACAATCTAATCGTCTCTCCTGAAAATGTACCTGATATGGAGTTAGCAGGTTTACACTCTAAGCCGAATATTTTGTTTTTGTTCAATTTTTTTTATAAAATCTTCACTATTATGTTCATGTAAGCGATTCTTGTAAACTTTTTCAGGAATAAAGATTTGTAAAAAGATATCCAATTACATTGACATTGCATTGGATAGTCTCACCACACATAACATTAGTCTCACATTGGATAGACTCTTTGCGGGCTCTATTTCAACCCGAAATAAATATTTGTGTGATGAATATAAGTTTTTGGTCTGTGTTTGGCTATGTTATCTAAATATTTAATATATTTTAGAATATACAACGGTTGTTACCTAATAATATTCATAACAGAAGTGCTTAACTTACTTCGCAATAGTCGAACAGCGTAAGTTATGTTGTCTGTGTGATATTTTTTCTAGATTGATTGATGCAGTAAGGAATGTTTTTATACATTCATACATTTGCACACGACCAGCACTGGACAGATATGCGTTGATTATGATGATACATACATGCATTCTCTTCTATACATATAATGACGCCTTTTTACCTTTTTTTAATATTATACAAATAAACAAGAAAAGTAGTAGTAATAAGGCCTGATCGGGCGATCAGGTTTAGGGTAGGCTCGTGCCCCTGTGAAGGGATGCGAGAATAGTATTGAATGTATTTAAATCCTACACTCTATTTAATTGAGATCTTAATCTCGGACATCTGCACATCTCAATTTATAAGTTAAATTGGCATAAAAAAGTAAACAAATAAGTCCGGCCGCATTTCTCTAATTCGTCCCACTGTGTGCCAGCGTGGGCGCTGGATTGGCGGAGAAAGCGCGCGCAAATCGACTTTTAATTAGTCAGATAAGGGGCTCATTACCGCTCGGTCCCATCACTACATGTCTGCGTTTATCTAATGCTTTGAAGGTCTGTGGCGAGATAGTCACGACTGCACATTTAGGTAATTTTTATACAAATTCACTTAAATATGAATCTTGCTGTTCTAAATGAGTGGGGTTCCTCTTTTCGCTTACTTTCAGTCTGTTTCCCATATGAATTCATTTATAGTTTAGTCTAAACTCCGTCAATCGGCTGGAAGATAGTTTCAAGCTACTCACAAAATGGGATTTAGTATCATCTTGACATTCATGTATTTTCCATGACAAAGAATCTACTCTAGGTTTTTTTTTTCAAAACCGTTGGTGTACACTTTATGTGATCAGCGCTGTGAAGATTATTCGGAGAGGCTTATATTCAGCGGTAGACCTTCTTTTGTAAACTGACTATAAAAAACAACAGCGGACAAACTCAGTTTAAGATTGCACCAGCAAAGGGTGACAAAATCCTTACCCAAAAGCAAAAGTTTCTTTTCATAAATAGGCTAACACTCACTCCACCTGATGGTAAGCGGTAGTGAGATCCACATAATATGAGGTCGACAGGCACAATAGACCATATTGAGCCTGTCGCACTCACCCTGAAGGCCTGCTTAAATGCCGTTTCACGCCCCGCCTGAAGAGCCCGGGATCATAGGAGGGAGGGAAAACTATAACTTTTATGCTCTTAGAGAAGGACGAGACGACTCTTAAAAACTAAGTCATGTTAATTTTTTTAACTTAACCTAATGGCGGCTGAAGTGGACGGAACCTTTTCTATTTTGGTCGACTCTTTGTCGTCAACGCGACAATAGCCGGTACGTAATATTGTTCGGGGGCAAGTGAGCGTAGCGACATAATGCCGTTTTAACCTATGCTAATGCCACTCTTCCCGACACGACGTCTGGTGCACTTTATTATTTGAATGCGCAGCTTCGGATATCAAATTGTTATGGTTAGAATGTCCCTAGTTATAGGGCGATGAACCACTGTGTTTCCTCTAGCAATGATGTACAAAAAAACATAATGCGTCTCAAAAAAGTATAGATTTTTCGTCGTATTGCCTAAATTTTAACCTTTTAAAGTGAAAGTATAGTATAGAGTTTATGTTAGTCAATACAAAACCGCATTTCTTAATCGGATTCTGAGCTATATAGCTTAAGCACTCTTGTTACGAAATCAAAAACAACAAAGGTGTATCCTTTTACTCGTATGTACTTTTAGGATGTACTCGGTGGCGGCCGCGGTTGAACAAACGGCTCTCGCGACACTTTTTTTCCTAACTGACTTACGATGGTAGCTTGAAGTAACCAGCATCACCGGACTTGCGGGGGAGCAGATGGCCCTCACCCCTAAACTCGCGACACAGTAGAAAAGTTTGTATGAGCCGCCCGCATCGTGCGAGCTACCACCACCACCATCGCTATCGCGTATGTCCAGTTTACAGCCTCAACACCAATATAGTCATCAGCCCATATACGTCCTACTGCCAGGGCACGGGCCTACCCTCAACTAGGGCGATAAGGCCTTAGTCAACCACGCTGGCCAAGTGCGGGTTGGTTGACTACACAGCCTAAGAATTTCTTCGTAGGAGCCCAGGTTTCCTTCACCGATAAAGCGTCGAACAATCGTACATATGAATTTCAAATTACTAAAACACAGTGGTACGTGGCGGGGTTTGAACGGGCGACCTTTCGCATGGCAAGCAACTACCTTAACCACTCGGCCATCGACAGTTCGCCACCAGCACCAATATACCTGGTGGGAATCGAGATCCACGATCACCATCTTTACAATTTTAGCTTCTACTATATAATCAAGTACATAGACGGGCAGAACCTATACTTTCCGTAAGCATTGCAGCCAGCAACATTGTTTCAAATTACAAGTGTCGAGGAGGTTCTAAATGAAGTTATACTTTACAGCTCGTTTTACTATGTCGTAAACGGATAGCGATTAATGCATGCGTAAGGTATAAACTTTTATCGCTCAATCACAGGTTCGATTCTTGCTTATTAGATGTATTCGGCCCTTCGCACATGCGCAATTATTATAAGACTTTGCACGGAGAAACTATTGAAGATTCTGGTTGAAATTGTATTAAATACGTGCATATAATCACTTGGTTACAATAGATATTGTAACGGCCGAATACAAAAATTACTTATTGTCAGTTCAAGCATAGCTTAATTCAGAATGTCTCTACATATGTATTTTGAAATCGGTATGTACTACTTGTGCAAATCGGCGCTCAAGTATCTAAGTATCATTTGGCCGTAAGACTGGTGAGTGAACTAAAGGATAGGTCAAAACTAGTACCAAATGGTATAGAGTATGATTTGTCTTTTCAAACTTTTATACGGTAAATAAATAAAAAAAAATTGTAGGTACACCACAAAGCAAAGTTGTTCGATATTTTCGTAAAACCTATTAATCTAATCTATTATTTGAAGCATACGATAAACGGATAGGTCACACGACGCGCTCCGATTTGGTACAGCAAAAACGCGTCAACCGCACCACTAAACCCAATATTTGTTTTAATGACAAATAATTGATTATACGCAGACCGGTCGTGTATCCTCCGAAAACCTCGTCACGACGTTCTCAGGCACGACTGTGGGGCTAACGAAATTTAGTCCCCTTTGTACCCAACGGACAAAAAGCAAATCGAGTTACCTACCGCCCAAAACAGAGAAAATCGACGAACAAACAACATTAACACGGCCATTTTCGACCGGCGTCCGATCGTGATGATAGTTTTTCAGCCGGTCGGCTTTGGACCGAGGTATAACCTTATTTCGATGAACTCTCAAAAGAAGAATCCATTGCGCGTTAACTATAGTCAAGCTTGCTTAAGGCTAGGTAAGCTGGTGCCACATTTGGTAACTGGACTGCTCGAGCTTGCCTTATTTCTATTAGCAAATGTGTTTTATGCTATTTTACTATGAAAAATCCAATGTATGCCTTGGTTGATTGAAATTTGGTTAATTTTATTCGGTTAAAAAAAGTAACTATTGAGTTTATTGCCAGAGTCTTCTCATCGGAATAGGCCATTCCGAACCGGTGGTAGAGTCATAACATCGATGTATCCATTGACAATTTATAAGTGCATGTAAAATGCTCTAAATAAATGAAGTTTTTTTAAGTTAATTTGATTGATCATTCGCTTACAACGAATAGACGCAGCGATGGACAGCTAACTACGTAACATAGTCGTTCTTTAAATGTGTTTAGAGTCGCTCGGAAACGGGATTCAATTCACGAGTTGTCTTTTTGGCCGAATGGAGGTTCGGTAAACAAACTGTGCCACGCTGCCGACGAATCAATTGGTCTCGAACTGTTCGGAAAATCGAAGAGTACGACCATGATCCGGCGTGTACATTAGTGTACAATGTCAAGGGTTTGAGGCTTGGAATAAATGGTAGTTAATGTAATTTAAATATTTGAAAAAGTCACTGTTCCAAAATGGGTAGGAAACTCTTTCCCTTCTGAAAAATTTGTTCAGACGTATCTACATTCAAACACATTCAACCAGCAGTTACGAGTACATATATACAAGCTAGGGTTGCCAACTTTATTTAACAGAAATAAAGTATATCTGACTTTAAACGGGGTAAATAAAGAGTAAGGACCTACAAAAAAGAGTATCATTTATTTTAAAACAGTAAATAGTCGACTTTTTTGTTCTGATTCAGGATTTTTGCATATTATTACTCTATTTTACAGTACGGTTGGCAACCCTAATACAAGTACCAGAGCAGTTGAATTTTTTTTCCTTATATTATCTGTTAAGCTACAGTCAGAAGGATGTGTGTGATCAGTTGATATTTTTCTAATTGTACGTGTTAATTAGTGTTAGTAATGAGTCAGTGCGGAAATAAGCAAACACACGACTTAAAACATTAAAATGTATGAAACAAGTGGTAAATCCTACCTGTACCTATCTATACCATCTATATTGTGATCCTCTGTTTTTCTACTGAGAGAACTGAGAAAGCATAGAGAGTGCACTTGTGTTTGCGCGCATACTTGTGCACTATAGTATGTCCCGCGCACTTGATTGAGATCGGCCGCCTTATTTATTTTTATAAACTTTATTTATTTAATGTAATAATGTTAATGTATCTGTTTTTTCCTTAAAGTTAAGGAAGTTAAGGAATATATTATTCTTATTCTTAATAACATAGTCATGTAATAATAATAATTTATAAGTTTACAAGTGATTTATACTTTATTTATTCATCTACCGCATTTATTTTTGTCAATCGTCATATTTTATGTAATTATTTACCTAACACAAAATAACAATTACGCTTACAGCTATGTATTGAAACTTAGACCGACTTCATTTGATAATTTGACACGGATAGTTATTCAAAGTCACCGTTTATTCGTTGCTGTTAATATCCGCTAACAACTAATTGTTGTCTGATTAATTCGTTTTACGATTATCAGTCAGTCCTACTTTGGTCTAGGCATTAGAATAAGACAATTGATTAGGTATAACTTTATTTTGAGTCGAAAGATATTTTGAACTATATACTGCTAATATGATTTAGGTAAGCAAATACAATAAGGCATGTCAGTGCTTCTACTAAAGCAGGTAATTTAATATGTATGAAAGTTGTTATCTGATGTTTATTGAAATAAAAGTTTAATGTTATATGAATTGTATTAAAATTATTAATTCATAATTTTTTCATTTAAGTTAGGTAAGTACTTTAAAGGAACAGAACCTTATCTTATTGTAGGTATGTTGTCATTAGTTATTTGTCGCGATTATGAAACGAATTAAACGATTTTGATGAAAGTTTGCAGATTTGATTTTATGTTTGTATGTATCTACGTTTCTCTATTCTGTATCAAATAACTATTTGCTTAGTCTTGTTTCCTCTGACCCCCGTTTGAAAGTCACTGACCGCCAATTAGCTACTTATACTTGCTTTTTGTTAGTCGAACAAAGAATCCGAATCGATTCAATGGGTGCTTACATTTCGATTGTAAAACAATCGACTCGGAACGGCCATTGTATTTAGTGTTCCGTATTTAAAAGCTAATTGTAACTGTTTGCAAAGTTCAAGTGATCTGGTATGTTTCATGTCATCTTGTTAGTAAGAATTTAAAAGCAGTGATAGCCGAGTGTTACGACCGAGGTAATTCATGTGCGTATTATAAATTTTTTATCACTTGCTAAAAACGGTGAAGGAAAACATTGTGAGAAAACCAGCACACCTGAGAGATTTTTCAATGGTGTGTGAAGCCATGTCAGAGGCCTACGGGCGGTTTAAACTCTGACACCAGGTTGTTCATCAACCATACGATAAGAAGAAGAAGAGTAAGAGTACCTTTCTTTAACTGACGTAGCGGTTGGATAAGTCGTTCAAGCCTTAAGTACCTACTCATATTATTATTTTTAATTGGGGATGCACTATGACGATCTTCGTACTCATTTACAAAATGACTCCTTATTTTTACATCACTGTCGTATATAAAGACGTTAGTAACACATTATTTGATTTTTAAAAAACTTACTTAGAAAACCGACGGCTTAATATTTTAATATTTTAAGCTCGGTCACGTGTTTCATCTAATCTAATATCGAGGCAATGTTTTAGGGGTGAGAGCTTCCCCGCAAGTCCAGTAATGATGGCAAGGCTACTCCAAGAAATCATCGTATGTCAGTTAGGAAAAAAAAGTAGGTAAAGCAATACGAATAGACAAACACACCTTTTTCATTTTCATCATTGTCTTGGGTAGAAATCCAAGCTCCACTAATATGTGCCATTAAGCCCACAGTAAGTATTAATCAGCCGAAAAAGATACCAGATCACAAAACAAATCTCTTAAACTACTCAAAATCTAAGCTATCGTTCCCCAAATCACCAAATGTCACCAACAAGAAACGGAGTGAATGCCCTAAGCAATTTATTTTAAATTAAGTCTGTACGGAAGAAAAAAACGGAAACCGTGAAGGCAACGCTGGTCACATCCGGCGGGGACATCAGAGGAGATGACGCGATTGATTCCACCGCAAATGACCGCAAACGACCCTATCGACACTTTGGACATTTTTTTTTATAACAACGGCTTGCAAAGGCAGCGGGAAGGGTGATGATTTTGACAGTATGCATGTTTGTATGTGCCTAAACTCCTGAACTGTAGCGCTACCATGAGTTAGCTATCGGAAACTTACGTACGTTATAAACTTTTCGAATTGTTTTTTCATACTAACGATTTTAGTTCTTAGCGTTACCCCTAGGTTCGCTATCGGGTCTGTCACATTTAAACTCATGGTAGCGCTACTGATCTTAAACATAGATGATCAGCAAAAAAAAAATTGTAAAGTTCAACTTCCTCCTTGTTTGCAGAATGTTTTAATTACCCCTTCTTTCCATATAATTAGAATGCCTTTAAATCACACATAAAACTGTCATTTATACAATTCTTGGCTCGGTTCAAGAGTCTCATTAGTAGTAATTACATTTTATTCCTATTTATTAATTTGTAGTCACGAGTATGTATTTGTAAAAATTATTTATTGTTAATTAAAAAGTAGGGACAACCATTTATTAACAAGTAAAACTATAATAATTTATTTAAAACGTGTGAAGAAAATAAGAACGATTCTTAAATTAGTTTTATCTCAAATGTAGTGTTCGCGCAAATAATGGACAATTCTTAAATCATTATTGAACGAGTTGTCCCTCACAAAACTAGTGACCCACCATCAAAACTATTACCTTGTATAGTTATCGGTCCACAGATTAATAATGGTATCGGTCGGCGGCCCCTTTGTGGTCGGCTCAAAAACTAATTGCTCTTACATTATTACTTTTATTGCGCGAAAGCGATCCGGATGCGCGTAATTTTTTCCCTAACGCGTCCGCTTCCGGTGGTCGCAACAAAAAAAAAAAGAGTCGAATATTGAATTTAAAAAATCGTAGGTATAACCCTCGTAACTGAATTTACACTATCTGGGATGGTGTTGCCAGGCGTTACATGATGTTAGGTCTTTTTTGGATATTTTTTATCTATACGGAATTTGCATTCCAATATCCATGCACTATAGAACTTCATGACTTGACGTACATTGATACAAGAGATGTTGGAATCTTAGATACGTTTATGAAGTTATTATAAGAAAATATTCTTTACAGAACGCCTGATAAGTTCGTATAATTGTAAATGTAAGATAATTTTTATGCTTATGTGCTTTATTTCAAAGGTTCCACTAATTAGTAGAACATAACGCAATTGCATTTAAGAAAACAGTTACAAGTGCCCACAGACAGACATTGAATCCATTTAAATTTCAAGTTACAGTCCTCACATTTATTAATTCTTTACTTCTTACACATAACATAACATAACAGGATTGATAAGCTCTAGAATTGAACAAGGAGTGATGGACACATTTGGAGCAGACATTTGACTGGCTCGGTGGAACAGTGGTTAGTGACCCTGAATTGCGGCTTCAAGAGTCGTGGGTTCGATTTCCACTCGGGACAAATATTTGTGCGATGAACATCGGTGTTTGTTTCGTGTCTTGGTGTGATTATATATTTATAAATATATATGTATGTATATCAGTTTCTGACGCCCATACTATAAGCTCTGCTTAGTTTGGGTTCATTATGACCGTGTGTGGATATGTCGAATGAAATAATGGAAAAAATTATATTTTTATTTAAATTAACAATATCCCTGGTGGACAAAGGGTCACAGTTTTAGAAATACCGGTTAAAAAAAAAGCAGCAACTGGCAACATAGTCGTAACGACAGTAAAATAACAATTACGGCGACAGAGATGCTATCTGCGTAATTTGGTGCGCACAAATTCGTGTCGCCGCGTAATAGCCCGGCAGTTTTATTGTGTTATTTACACAAATAAAAACGTTTATTTTTACATTTTCCCAAAATTAAATATGGGCCAATTTGACTCGGCCGCATTAAGCTGCACTGGTCAAATTGTTATTGTGTTTTTCCTTGAATTAGAGCTTAATATTATGCGTTCTGAATAGAGTAAGCGCGTTTCATGTAATGGAAGTAATTTTTGTCGCACATTTTATTATGTAATAGGGTGACGAAATGAGTCTAGTTTTGCCGTATTATTGGTTCGTAACAATTATGTGTTTCTACACCTACTAATTTGGTATTTATCATTCGACAATATTGATCAGTGCGGCTACCATGAGTTTAAAACTTACGCACTCGATATCGCCTACGTGAATATGTCTATGAAAAACTTGTACAGCGCCCCTGGTGGGTTCGCTAAGAACTAAAATCGGTCGTATGAAAAAACAACTCTATAGGTTTTTAACGTACATAAGTTTTCGATAGCTAACTCATGGTAGCGCTACTGGTCCATTCGTACTTCTTGCGTACTAGACAGTTGATATTATGATATCATATCATTTCAGCTTTGATAATATGGTCCGGATGTATTTTACAAGCTTTTATTTAACTTTTTATATAGTAGTCTACTCTTGTACTATCAGTACGCATATAAAGAGTCTCTGTTTATAGTAAATGAAGGCCAATATTAATATATTTTGGTTTTAGCATTAAGCTGGGTTTACACATATGCGTATCTAACGGCCGAAAATCGAAAATTATATACTTCACCGTCAACAAGTTAAATCATTTGAGCGTCGTATCAATACATAGTTTAAAACAAAGTCGCTTTCGCTGTATGTCCGTATGTATGCTTAGATCTTTAAAACTACGCAACGGATTTTGATGCGGTTTTTTTTAATAGATAGAGTGATTCTTAAGGAAGGTTTTTATGTAAAATTTACCCGAAGCGAAGCGAGGGCGGGTCACTAGTAAACTATAAAATATTCATGGTCTTTTCAGTATTCGACTGTGAGTGAGTGATGAAGTCAAACGAACCATCGATGAAAATCCGTCCATATTCCCTGTTGGACCAATTGAGTGTATGTAAAAAGCGTCGATGTCCCAGTGGTTAAAATTGTTCCTTGCCGTGCGAAAGGTCGCCAGTTCAAACCCCGAAAATTCTTCAAATTTGAAAAGTACGATTATTCGACGCTTTAACGGTGAAGGAAAACATCGTGAGGAAACCTGCACTGCAACGAAGAAATTCTCAACGAACCCGCACTTAGCCAGTGTGGTTGACTAAAGCCTAATCGCCCTAGTTTAGGGCAGACCCGTGCCCCAGCAGTGGGGACGTATATGGGCTGGTGTTGATGTTGAGTGTATGTACCGTATGTACGGTGTTGTGTGAGTTTGAGTCTCGGGAGCGGCAAAGAGTTATCTAACGCTTGTTTATTATTCATGTATTATTACAAGTGTAATTTGGTGTAGTTTTTTGTAATTACAGCGCGTGGGAGGAAATGCTCCTTGTTTTGTAATAGGTTGTACGTACAGTCGCGCCCATAATTATTCAACGATTACAACTTGAAAATAGTTGCGAACACTGTGGTGAGCTATGTTTTCTAATAGCTAGGCAGCCTGCAAATAGTCGATGTCACTTCGGTAACTACATATGCTTAATTTAAATAAATAAACATACATAGATACATAGAATCATGCATTTTTTCCAAAAGGATCACTTCCTGCCATGTGTTATGGTCCTGGCACACCACTTTCGCTTCTTCCACATCCATTAACCTATTCATTCACGCTCGTCAATTATGGGTACTTTTGATTTGACCTTCCTTTAAGATGTGACCTATTTGGTAGTGAAATAAAAATTTATTACACAATATCATATATATTGATCTGATTTCGTGGTAAGTACCTTAAGCACTTGTAAATTAGTTACTTTATTAGTTGTTGTTGTAACTTGTAAATGTAGCGTACTGAATTAGATAATTATAGAATTATTCTATGTATGTATGTATGTATGTATGGTATGTATTTTAATAATTAACTATAGAGGTGTATACAAGTCAGTTTCTGTATTGATATCGTAGAGGATCTGTACCAAATTTCATTTAAATCGGTCCAGTACTCTATGCGTGAAAGCGTAACAGACAGACAGACAGACAGACAGACAGAGTTACTTTCGGATTTATAATATTATATAGTAAGGATAATATTAGTATGGATTAATAGAATAGTTCTTCATTAATTATTAGCATTAAATTATGTACATATGTATGAGGTAGTGATCGGAGTAGAAGTGAGCGCGAACAGCGGAGAGAAGTGAATATTACGAGTACTCCTTTAAACCTCTAGGGAGGCATCCCTACAATTTTATTGCAGATCTTCTGTTTAAGCTATTGCAAAGTTTTTTATTTTAACTTTTACAATTTATTGTTTATTGATTGTTTTGTGAAATGATCAGGATGTGAGTTCGACTCACACTTATCCGAGTTTTAGTTTTAATTCAACCTGACTGTCCGTACTGAACCGAGTTTTATGCAATCAGTGTTCGTGTATGTACAAAGCAAGTATGTTAGTATATATTTACCTAACGTCATTATGATGATTATGATTCATTATAAATCGTTTATAATTCAAATAAATGCGTTACAAAAAATGTGAAGTACAAAGTAATCTGTCTACTTGACGATTTATTATTTGGTAATCTTTTTGTAAGGGTTCTTTGTGTAATTCCGCATTTTAATAAGTTTCCTCATTTGGGTAACTACGAGCATTTTTGTTAAAGCGTAAGTTTCGGTAGAGAATTTTTCGTACGGAATAAGTATCCGAATTTTCGCACCACTAATATATCATTCAAGTCAAACAACTTAGTTTATGGATAACACCCGCGTGTATAAACAATGTTTTTATCTTTTTATTTTCCTTAATGACGACGATGATGGCTTGGAGTAGCTTCGTCATTGTCACCGGACTTGCGGGGCTGCGACGCGAGCGGATGGCTATCCTACCCTAACCTAAAAAATTTAAACGACGTTTGCCTTAGGGAGCCTCCTGATTTTTAACCGGCTTCAAAAAAGGAGGAGGTTCTCAATTCGTCTATATGAATAATATTTTTTTATCTATAAAACTGGTCTAGAACAGAGGCCTATCCATAAAGCTAACAATACTGACGTTATTGATCGAGAATTCAATTTAAAATGCTCTTTGGCGACCTCCAAAAGTAATTAAAGATAGTCAATAATTACAGTATACCTACCTATATCTACTCTTACAGTCAGACATTGTTATTCGTTACTCAGGTGTAGCGAAGTTATCAAGATGACATTTGGATACGTCAATCTATGAATTGGATAACGGCGAAACTTAAAATTCAGCTGATCCGATCGATTTGCAAAAATGTCTGGCAAACTTAAATGATTCAGCGTATCTGATCAATTTGAGTTAATGTAAAGTTTATCATATGAATGTATGCGTATATATATGTAGTAATGTATATTCAGCCATCAGTAGTTTTAGGGGTGAGAACCACCGCAAGTCCGGTGATCATGACGAGGCTACTCCAAGCCATCATCGTATGTCAGTTTGAAAAAAAAATTTCATCAGTAGCAAAATAATTGCCTAGGTTGGTTCGGGAAAATCTGCGAGACAAGAACAGACAGAAATCCCAGACAATCTTTGATTGTTTAATTGTTTTTCAGATTTAAACAAATTTTATAAATGAAAACGAGAGTCCTAATCTAAAATTATTCTTAAATTGAAGCTAATTCGATATATACTTTTCATTAATTGCTTAAAATCATAGCTAGGTATGAGTTATGAATCCAAAGTAGGGGGTATGAGTAGATAATTTTACGCATATCCTACAATTTATTGTAGGAATAAGGTAGCCTCAATCTATTAATTTCATTTTGAGAAATAATTTCATTGAACTACTAAAATGTTCAGTATTATAACTTGCTTGTACAAAGACCGCTATGTATGAGTCAGCCGTTCCTTTCCTTCCTTATTTCAGATGCTTAAGGAAAATACTAAATGCAAATTGAAATCGTGTACCGGATATCCGGCACCATACGGGCTGTCCAACATTAATTTAGACACAACCTGAAGAATCATGTTTAAGTTAAATAGGCCGCCACGGCTATACGAGTAGATAAACCTTCATTACTTTTAAATTATCTACAAGTGTTCTAATCAACTAAATTAAAGTTAATTAGCTATCGAAATAATTAGGTTTGTTTTTTAAATGCTGTTATTGCGACCGAGTGATTCTAACGTCTAACAAATGTATGTCTACTTAGTGCTTATATCTATATAAATAAAAAAAATGTTTGTTGAATTGATGTAGTAGATTTCATTTTTGTGATAATATCTAAGTATTTTTTAAATTTATTATGTTTCTACCTTTTTAACATGTTTGGTATGATTATAAAAAGGAAATTGATATGTAACGACAAATTCAAAACCGAAATCCAAAATTATTACATTGAAACTTGTTACTGTATTTTGTCAATTGTTAATGCTTAATTCATCTTATGTTGTTAACCTATCTATTAGTACATAAATTGGCGTTCATTTTACATAAATAGATCAACATTTACAAAAAAATTACACAATATTTTACAAATATTAGGTATTTTCGATAAAATATTACGTTACGTTGAAATTTGATCTTCGTCTATCGGAAAATTTGATTAACCTACTAAACACTTAGGTGGATCTAAACATAGTTAAAATAATATTGAGATTGTTGCTACATCTCTGTCTACTTTATGTCATATCTACTTTTTGAAATTTACAATCTTGACTTTATTTCACACGGGTGAAGTCGCAAATTGCTCTAGTTATTATTTAAAATACATATGTACTTAGATAATTTATTATGCATTAAATTTGTTAATCTAGAACAATAGCAATAACATTTTGTAACTAATAAAAAGTTAACTAGTTTCTCAACAGAAAGTAGTTTATTGCAATGATAATTAAAAATACTGTTATTTAGGTGGAATGATATACTTGCCTGTTATTTACAAAATATGGTCACGTGAGAATTAACTATCAGCGTTAAGTTATGCTTTGTTTGTATGAAACAATAATAGTTAATTGCAATAATCCTGCTTGTGACTCAGTAGGTTTAAAAAGATATAGTAGTTTTTTTTATAATAGCCTGACAAGATGACCCCACTCCACCTGATGGTAAGCGGAAGTGAGATCCACATGTGAGGACAGGCACAATAGACCATATTGAGCCTGTCGCACTCAACTGAAGGCCTGCTTAAATGCCGTTTCACGCCCCGCCTGAAGAGCCCGGGATAATGAGAGGGAGGGAAAACATGAGATGGATTTTTAAATTATCTTATTGGTATATCGGATCAAATTGGAACTAATTATTATTTGACTAGCACGATGGGGCATTGGTTATTGCCACTGTATTTAGCGCCAAGAGACATGGATTCGATTCCCACTCGGGAAAAATATTTGCGTAATGAAAATCGGTGTTATTTTTATATATATTTAGTATATTTGTGTATACAACTATTGTTTTCTGCTATTTAACAAAAAACAATGCTTATAAATAATTATAAAGAAAATATAAATGGTTTGTATCTTACTTTAACAAAAAGCACGTTAAGCCGGTGGTCCTGCGCCCGATCTCTCATCGGTCATGTCGGATTGCCGTCTCACCGAACTATGAGAGTTAGGGAACAGAGAGTACACTTGTGTTTGCGCATATACTTGTGCACTTAAATATATCCTGCGCACTTGGCTGATGTCAATTGAGATCGGCCGCCATGACTGAAATCGGTCGGACGCCTTACTTTAACAAGTTTTGTAATCTACTTACAGTTTGGATCTACAGTTACTGGTTGAATATTGACTTAATTACACATTCCTAGTTTGATTACTTTTTGTTTTAGAAAAAAAAAATAGACTTTAAATACATTACATTGAATCTCTTTGGTTTTTTTATAAGTACTCTTCTTAAAAATTGCTACATTTTACCAAGAAACTGACCTAATCAGTTAAGAAGATAAACTTTGCTAATCTGTTATTGTGATGTGATTACAGTTTCATATGAGTTCATTTAAATCCCTCGTGGAAAACGTAAGTACTTATCTTCCAGCTAAATTTGATATTAGGTTAAGCATTTGTTATCCTACTTAAGAGGTTTCATTTTCATAGCCACCCTATGAGAAATGCACATGTGGACCGTTTCATTTGAATTCTTAAAAAGGATTTTTTTTTCTATAATTGGCTAACAGGATCGCCTCATTCTACCTGATGGTAAACGGTAGTAAGATTCACATATGAGATCGATAGGTACAATAGACTTTATTGAGCATGTCGCAATCACCCAAAAGGCTTGCTTAAATGCCGTTTCACGCCCCGCCTGAAGAGCCCGGGATCATAGGAGGGAGGGAAAACATCAGCTGGAAGGGGAAGTAAATTTTACATGTTGTGGGTTTTAACACGAGCAGTGTTAAAATTGTTTTTGTTTGTTGCCCGAATTTTTTTTTAACAAAATATTATTTTATAAATGGAAAAGTGGTGTCAGTGCGCTTTCACGGCAAAAGTATAGAGTTTTTTTTTTTATTTTTTGCGGTGAAATGTTTTTCACACCGTCACTGGGAGAGGGGGTTCTCTCCCAGTGGTGTGTCGGACTCCCCAGCGGCTGGCGAGGAGATGGTAAATGCCAGCCGCGGCTCCTGGGCGAGGTATAATGTCCAGGGGGTGTACCGACTAATACACCGCGGTGTACCTCATCGCCGTTTGGCGGCGTCATGGGACTCTGACCTAGTCTTCTACTGCCATGACGCCACCGGCAGTGTACTACTACCTATCTCGCGATAAGTGTGTACATCGCCTAGTGATGATTCATCCGATAACCGACTTTACTGTAGTAACATTACTACAGTAAGCCCGCGACTTCGCCTGTACACTATATCAAAAACCTAGTAGGTTGTATACTTCACATTCCTTATGACCCAAGACGGCAAAAAGCAAAAACACCAGCTTATCCAAAGCGTAACTACAACGAAACTATTACAAAATCCAACTTTCTAATTGTGTTCTGAAAACTTTTCCAACGTCGAAATCGCATTAAAATGTCGTGTTAAAATAACAATCCGTAAAACGATTTCGTAATATTACACAGGGCGAACACGCGACTGGTAGGTACCTCTTCACTCTGCGCCAAATGTCATTTTAATAGTTTTAATTACGTCGCCGCCTTGGGACTAATAATTGCGAATGTGATGGCGGCAGTTATTACCGCTCGTGTATTCAGGACGTCTTGGTAATGCCTCACAAATGAGATTTTATCATTGCTATCCGAATTGGGACTCGGGGACGGCGGACCGTCAATAATTACATTTATTTTCATCAACGATTAATGCAGATGGCGGCCGATACGAGAGTTCGTTGCTCGAGCTGTCGTTAGAATTCGCAGTGACATTTCGAGTTAGGTTTAGTTAGAGATGGACTATCGAATAGACGTTGCTCTATTATAAATGTAATCAAACATGTTTAACTTTACTTAAATAGTTTTGATGTTACAAATTGTTAAAGAAATTAACTGCGCTTTTCCACATTTCAAGACCATGCAAATTACTTATACAAACCTATGTATTTGTTGTTGAAAATGATTTCAACTAGTTATGTGATTAAGCTGCAAATTAGCGTATAGACAGAGACGCTTACGTTTTACTTACGTTTGAAATTTTCATGATATTAATTTTCATAAATGATTCGGCTTGATGTTAACATCATCTTTATTGAATTAGATGGTGATGTGCTCATAGTTTTTCCGTCTATGCTTCGGACATAAAATAGTGAACAATTTGACAATTATGAGGTACAAATGGTGATTTCAGATATTATGGAATTAAGGATGTATTCATACCAGTACCCTAGTTACACCCTAGATTATAACGTTACTATATAGGTATTTATTTAATATTGTTCACGACAATCGCCAAATAATTTGTTGCTGTACTAAATTGATTCATCTTTTTCAGTTTGAATATGCATTCTTAGATATTTGAAATTCCATTGACCTTTCGTTGGTCGTTATTTCTATGCTTTTTTTTTCACATACGTGAATCATGCTTTTGCATTTATGTAAAATTCTTTCACGAGGCAATAAATGAGTGCCAATCCTTATAGGTTATTAATTGAAACTTCTAGTGCTCATAGCACTAATGGAATGCACACATTAAAATTCTTATAGCGCGCTATGATTGCTTCATTTGGACCAATAATCTGCACGAGCCCTAAACGATAAAATAAGTATTATTACTAAGGTATCGGTTTAATTCACGAGGGCTATAGCAAGACTGTTGCGGCGGCTGCATCCCTGACAGGCTTTTATTGCTGTGAGCGCAATTAGAGCAAAGGTACCGACCATTTACAAATAAACGCCGTTCGCTAGCCCTATATAAAGATTTCATAGCTTCTAATTGGATGCCTAATATGGCCTCCAATGTTGGATAGAGAGAAGGGAATTCATTATTGCAAACCGTATAGGTGAATTAAACCATATGAGGTATCTCTTTGATAGTGACATACAACATTAAATGTTTTTACAACTTTCCTGCTATTCAATTATCCTTAGTAGGCTATGAAATAAAAATTACTGAAGTTATAATGAGTGCTGTATTTTGTAATTAAAAGTCATTAAGTTTAATTTTTATAATGCATAATTGCTTTTAATCCTTAATAAATACGTAACTCGATTTTGTAATTACGTGTAATTTTAGATGTAACAATATCAAGATTTATTACAGCAAATATTAATAGCAATTTGTTTATTACTGAATTATCCCCGAATTGAAAATATTTGAACCCGTTGTAGTTAATTACATTGGTAGTGAGCCTCAGTTAGGCTTTTGACACAGCAGACAAACGCATATATCGTGACTTCGGTCAGTAAAGTCGGTTTGTTGATAAAGTCAATTAGTGGTATCGAAGTAGGGGCTCGTATCAAGCGACGAGGCGGCCCACCGCCGCCGCCGGCGCCCGCGGCGCCGCCATTGGTCGGGTGTGCCGCAGGGGCGTGGCTTCGGCCCGCTTCTTTTTTGTTATGCTCTTTCGAGTCGTGCGTAGGTGACCGTGGAGCCGGGTTTATTCTCAACCAGTCGATTGAAGGCGTCGGTGTGTCACAGTTTATTGCTTTGTTGTCGTTCGACACGTCACGGCGTATCATGTAAATTGTGTCGTTTATTGACGGCAATTCATTCGTGCCCGTTATATCTACATCACGTGCTTGACAAGGACTTTCAAAGGAATTAGTTTGCAGATAATTGTGCGAGGTAAGTGTTTTTCAATTAAATATCTACGTCTGCAAAATTTATGCCCGTAATTAAATTCGTTAATTAAAGTTAAAATTAATGTTAAGTAAAATCGAACATCTGTTGCAATTTAGTGAATTAGGAAATAAAAACAATTTTATGAAATAGATTGGAAATGGAATATTTTTAACGGAACGTTATTTTACTTGATTAGTTTAACGCTTTTTTATTTTCATCTTTTGAATGATTGTGCAGTAAGACTTGGTCTTATAAATTGAATTTAATTAGGTGATATTATTGTGAATATTCGTATGCATAAATTCATAGTAATTTATGATAAATTTTGCCCGTTAGTGATTAAAGATTTAAATATCTAGGCGCTTCGACAAAATAATTTTATCTTTTATTTTGATATATCCCCTTTATGAAACGAATTGAAATGCAAACGAATCCTTATGTTATTCCCAATATTATAGACAATATAAATAAATGTTATTGTTTAAAAAAGTATCACATTCGTATGTAGTCTCAATGTATGCTACCTGTGTAGATTACGCTTACATATGTCCTATTATTACTGTGTGGCATAAAAATATATATTTCTGCAACTTGAAAAATTATGTTGCTGACATTTTTATAAAAATGGATCATTATGTTATAATTAAAACTCATAGGTAATAATAATTAACAAAAAAACTTCCTGATAAAAATTTCCATCATTAATTTACAAAAACATATTGTTTTAAAGAATGTAAAGGACAAAAAACTAAAAAAATAATTAGCTACAACTTAATAACGCGGCGAGCGCCCACGCTCAGTTTTTATAATCCGTCGGAGCCTCCTGTCGACCCACTAATTACACTAAACAATTAATTATTGGAATAATGACATTATTTTGATAGCGAAATGGCAGACTGCCATTAATCAAAACGCACAATAACCTTATTTGACGGCTCCCATCATATTTTTTAGATTCAAAAAAGGCATAATGGCTGATATTTCAAAGGCATTTGCATAATTAGGTGAATTTTATTGCTTTATTGAATTAAGGCCGATGTCAGGCTCAAAATTGAAATCAGCGGGGGTCCCTGTGTTGTTAATTTTGTTTATAGCTTGTATTATGGTCAGCTTTGAATGTTATTTCCATATCTCAAGCTCTATAAAAGTTGTTAGACACTATAAGGGCCGCAACAATAGTGTATTTTATGTTATTGATCTCGATTTTATTATGCTTTTACAATGGAATGTTATTTTCTTAGTTTTTATAGATTTCTAAATCTTTTATAGCTGTGCGTTATCGTTTAATAATGAATGATTATTCAAATTTTATACGTCTTTCCGCTTGCCCTGGTGTTTTTAGAATCACTAATGTGTTAGGTTTATAATATATGAAAATTAAGCTATTGAATATTTGCCTCAAAGTTAAAACAACGGGAAGCCACACTTAACTCTCCGTGCAGCCAATGAATTTTTCCAACATTTTGATTGTATGGTGTCACTTGAACGTACAATCTAAATAATAAAATATATCTATTACAAATCAGAACGGAAAATGAATATTTTACACTGAAATAGTTTTAAATGTTCTTATTACTTATTTATAATCCTAATAACGTGAAAAAGTATAGAAGTAGTACAAAATATTGGAGATATTTTTCATTAAATGTTCCCGTCGGCACTTACGCCGTTACAATTTTTAATTCGTAGAAACACAATGTATCTTTATAAATAACTTATTTAAAATAATATTTCACAAATGCAAAGTAATAATTATTATTATTACTTTGCATTTGTGTTTTTTAAATCTTATTGTACCATTTTAAATTTGGATTAAAATCAGAAGCGATGACAATGATTGATAAATATTCACAAATGCCTTACCTAATCACGAAACAAGGCTCCTGTTTTCAAAACATTGTTACGAGTACCTCATTATCCGATACCATGATTGTTTTCAAATTATAGATAACAATCAAACTGTCCTACTCTAATAGTAATTAAACTTAGTAACTTTAATTACTCCAAAGAAATTTAATTACAAAACTCTACCAAAGATTGGTAACGTATTAGGAAGCCGATATTACGCCACGCGTTTTTTCGTGGCCTCGCATTTTTTCTCCAACATTAATGTAATTACTCACCATGTTCCAGATATCTTTATTACCCTTTCAACTGATCTCACGTCATTCCTACAATGTGCTCTAAATTGAGTTCTCACATCACAATGCCTTGGAAAGAGTAGTTTTAACCGATTTTTTACTAAAGGGTTGTCCGATCTCAATTCGATTACCGTGGCCGGTATAAAAAGGGCCGTCGTGTCTTTGTAGTGTTAGAAAAAGTTTGCTGCGAAGGAGGTTTAGGTTTGAAGGTCGGAGATCTTTGTAAGTTGGTTGAGATAAAACCCTCGCGATGACTTGCGGAAGCCCCCGGAACGCGCGCAGCATTGTTGATTGTATTAGAGTTAATTAGATCTTAATTAACATTCTAGTTTCTCATTACACGCCGCACGGTGCTACCAGCGGCCTCACAATAGGAAAGTTGATCCACATCCATACGAAATATATCTGATACTTTTTTTGTTCGGATATTAAATTGAAGGTTTTTGTTTTTGTTTATTATGGTGATGAAATTGGATCATTATATAGATCTGATTGTTGAGGTAATGATACTTGTGGGTATATCATGTGCATAGATATTTTCCTGATACGGCTCTATCGTGTAATTAGTATTGCAAGAACTGGCAATTGTTTTATGGGCCTTTGAGAACCCATGAGTTAATGACGGCGTAAATAGGTATAACTGTTATACATAAGCTATATAGAACAAATTAACGCAATGATGCATGTAATGTGAAGCTTAATGATGATCGAAGTATACACATAATAACATAGTAAGTTAATGTAACTACAAGCAAATTAGCGCCGGTAATATATTTTGCTAATATTAGATACCTACCATACTTAACTATACTATAATATCTATGAAATTGATGAAATTTGAATTTGATATTGTAAAACATCAAATTTTGTTTATAAGTAAATTCTTATAAGTAACTTTAGCCCGGTTCCTATAATTTCCAGGTAAACTAAACCTAAACTAGTACTAAACCAATAGTTTCATGAAGCAATGCGTTTAAAAAGTACATCTTTGTTATTTTTTTCGCGTTCCTTTAATTAAAAAAGGTGCTGGTGGATTTTGAACCCACAGCTTTAGGATTAGAAGAGAAATGCCAAGGTGACCGGCTATCAGGAGTGAGTCAACGCTTATCTCAGCCAGCCATAATCCGAGCCCATTAACACTTAAGACCATACCTAATGGACAAAAACGTTTAATCCCCGTTTCTTGGAGGTGTTGGGTCGAGTGAAGATACTCTTGCTTCTCTTTTAGATCCTGGAATAGGTTTAGATCAGACGGGTCCAGTTTGGTAGAGTCAATGCTGCCTGACCTACGTCTATAACAATATGTGATTATTAGGTGTAGGATTTCAAGTTAAATAGACATTTTAGGTTCAGCTTAGGGGTGAAAGCCATCCGCTCCCCCGCAAGTCCGGTGATGAAAAAAAGGTTCATAGTAGATTACAGATAGAAAATTGGTAATATTAGTTTGGATACGTTATAAGTTCATATTTTTGATTATGCTTAATAAAGTATGGGAATTGTTCTAGACAGGCGTAGACCTAAGTAGGTAGATATAGACAAAATAATTAACCAAATAAGAAATCTAACATAAATATTAAAATCTTTTAGCCAAGCGTAAAGAGTGCGTACTCTCATCTTGTTATATACTAAACACATAGTTCTACTGCCATTTTGCGACCGTGAACATATAACATAACAAAATTTTAGCGCCATCAACATTCTAAACGTAAAAATTGAGAAGTTCATAAAACCGTACCCTTGTAAGTAGCCACGGAGGGATTATCGCCCGTGTCAACTCTAATGGGCCGGGGAAAAAAACTGTTATCCGAAATTAGGCGCCAGACTGCTCGCGTCACTAATCCTATTATAATATTTTAAGTCGCTTCAGACGTGAAAACATTCATCATTGATTTAGTTTAAAATTAGAAAGTTTTTGATTGTCTATGGTTTGGCATGAATTTTATATATGATAGAGCAATGTTACATAAAGTTTGTCGGTATTTTTACGACAAATTATGTAAAATACAAATAAATCTGACGTAATCGAAATGATTGACAAATTATACATAACATTATTACCTATCTATTACGTTGACCATTTACCTTTTTATTCTTAACGTCACCAACAAAATCAACTTCAATATTTCAAAAGAAAATACAAATTGGAGATTACAATCGTTATTGCGGATACCTCTAGCGGAAAATTAGAAAAAAAGCGCTATGCTATTTCCTTATTCAAATGGTTTTTGTGTAAATTATATTACTGTAAATCAATACATGAATTGCTTTTATTCCGCTTCGTTCATAAAGCGAAATCTTATTAATTCCGATACAGAATAAAATATATCTCATTAAATTATTCTTCCAGTGAACCGTAAAAAACAAAATAGATTTTTAATCAAGACAAAAAGTTGTTAACATATCTGTAATCATATGTAATGCAGATACTTAAGATTCTATGTTTGAAGGAAAAAAACGTAATCGTTTCATATTCTCCTTGGAAATAGGAAATATAATTTAAAATTAACACTAATAATAGTATTTATATTAATAATTAAGTTTTATTTTTAATCAACAATATCCGTATGGAGAGTTACATAAAAAGTCTTCCACTTCACTGGTCGGCTATAAATATTATCATTTATAGGAACATTACATAGGGGCTGTTAATAACATGAGCAAACACACTACTTTTATAGTAATGTTTCACAAAACACATACAGTATTTTTTCTTAACTTATTCACACTAATGCAGCGAGCGAATTGATAGTTCGTACCAAATTGGCAAATATCATTTACCCGGTTAACGCCAATGGAGACTATCGTAACAAGTTTTTACGCGTCTATTCAATAGTACACGTATTAAATTATTGCGATCCCTGCGAGTATTTATTATCGGCGAATTAATTGAAACACTATATCGTAACCGTTTCGAGTCGCGTCTGGTAATCGAATAATTAATAATGCTAAAACGCGCTGGCCGTTTTCAATTTACATCGGCCGTAATTAAGTCCTGATGGCTTAGACGAAAATTCGCGGCAAAAAGTCAAGGCTTGAACAGAGGCAAACGAACTCGATACCGCTAACTCGATCATAAAAAGCATCGACTGACAATGTATCGATTACTCGGTCGACAGAGCCGATCGGCCGACGATATTCCGATACTCGGTGACCGTTGAAATCAACTGTTGATTGGTTTATTTAATTTAGATGTTTTATGGTTAATGATTCGGAGAAAACGCTAAAACCGATGGTTTTTCGTTTTTTTTTTTTCGTGTTCATTTCATCCTATAAAAAAACAATTAGGTTTTAAACTGGGGTAAACGATTTTGCATTATATCAAATCACGCAAGCAACTGAATGAGTCGCAAAACTTTAACTTAAACTAATTAGTAAAGAACACTTGACACTTGACAAGAACACTTTATGCCCATTTCAAATACTAATTCAGTATTGTTAACTAAAGTTTGTATGTACCACACGATTCAATAGAGTAGAATCAAAATTCAGTACCCCAACTCTTTTGAATTCCTATCTATAGCAAGGGCCTAATTTAAACAAGGGCGATAAGGCCTTAGTCAACCACGCTGGCCAAGTGCGGGTTAGTCGACTACACAACCTCAGAATTCTTCATCGGTGCAGGTTTCACGATGTTTCCTTCACCGTTAAAGCGTCGAATGATCGTACATATGAATTTCACCACGTACTAATAATCCAAGGAAAATACCAAAAAGAAATGTTGTACCAGCAAGTACAACCAAAGTACAACCGATTGGACAATACCAACGGACCGTACCAGTCGGAATGGCGAGCCGATTAGCGGCAGATGCGCCGGCGCAGGTGGCGTCACGCGCCGCGCGCGCCGCCTGCGGGAGACTGCCCAATCACCGTGAAAATACCTAGCGCCGAGTTTGGATTGCTTTCCTTTGGCTATCGAGTGTATTGGACAGTCGATAGAACAAGAGAGCTGTGGAGAGAATAGGGAATTTGTATGAATCGGCAATCTCAAATATTTCAACAACTGATGAAAATAGACTTAAAAATTTGATAAAATGTGAAATGAAAATGAAAATCGATTCAAAAACGAAGGATTATAAGGAAAATTAAAGTTAATTTTCTACTATTTTTTACAAAACAGAGTTTTGTATGGATTCCGTATGGCCGTAGTGGTATTTGATTCCACCTGACATATCGGATCTCTCTGTCCAACTTTAAACAGGTATACATATCTCGGTTGTCGTTAAAGTAAATTGAAAATTATTTCTTTTTATCATATTCTTCAGTATTAAAGATTTATTTGGAATAATAAAAAATGTGCTCATATTCCTTATAAGTGGTGATTGATTGAATGATTTGACTAGTTCGATGACACCTAATCGTGTGCTGGCGATCCTCAACTAGACCTAACGGGCAGTTTAGATGCCTTCCCTTGGCTATCTAGTGAACAGTGCTGGAGAGAATCTGTACTGTTTGATGATAGACTTGTTACAATTATTTGAAGTACCTACTTATAAATGCGTATGGTCACTACCATCCCGTCCTTTGCGTCAGGAGAAAAAGAAGATAGAAGGTCCTAAAACATTAATAGGGACTAAAAACAGTACATCATACATGATTACAAAAAGATACTCAATAGGTCCTATTGCCATAACATGTACCGTATTTAAGTGTCTTATATATATGTAATGTTGTATCTTATATGTAACAGAGATAATAAAGTACAGACAAATTGGCCATATCAACTGATATTTTATGTGACTGAATCTAATGCTACAGGCTGAATATTAATACCGCAAAGAGTATAAAAACTCAAAGCTGTAGATTAATGAATATATGGTTAAGCAACTTTATTACTTTTCATTTAATTTATTGAACACCGTAATAGTTCTATGAACCTCAAAGTTTTTCTGCTAAATTGACAAATAATGCTGTACCTACACAGTACAGAGTTGAAATAAGGATCCTTAATGATCTTGATATTGCAACTTCAATAATTGGAACGGATCAACAAAGGAACAAATGCTTACAATCATCCTTACAACTGGCCAATTGGATATGAAAAATGTCATCGCAAAGTCGATAACATTGCAAAGGGTACCGAAATTGTTTTTAATTGTTCGCTAGTCGACAAAAACATCCCCACCGAGGTAATGTATATCTGTATTTTTTCCTGGCATACTGCTTTATCAAGGTGACACGATGCGACGTAAATAAAGTGCTTATCAGACCATATCAAGTTCAATTTGCTAACAAAATAAACGCTACACAAGTACAACAAATCCGCCGGTTAATTGATTCCGAAATGTAATTAAACAGTAAATAAGAGTTACGTACTGTTGCGAACTAATTAACTAATTTTTTCCGGTGACAATTCTTCCTCGTTGTCGGCTGGGTTAATAAAATCTTTTAGATTTATAAGTGTACAAACTAATGCATAGTTTTGTGAATTGAATATGTCTTGTTGAAACAGCAAATAGTTATTTACACTAGAGTTTTTTAGGTAAACCGAAATTTGCCTTTACTATTTGAGACTTGAAGAAATATAAAATATAATACGTATATATAAAAATTATAGCTTATCGTGTCCTCGTCTCTTGTTTCGTAGCTTTTTTTGTATAAAAAAGTATACAATACAATGTTTTTTCGATGTCATCAAATATTTAAGTAACACAAATTCGGGTTATAAATTCGTTGAACTAATTAAAATTTGGTTATGAATGCACACTCACTTGCAGTTGCAATAACTCCATTTGCAATAGCGTTGTTGACTTTGATGACTCTAACACGTGACCGTAACTCATTTTTAATACCATTTTACTATCACCAAACAGACATTTCTGGTCCTAAAGCACATTAATTGTTTTTGTTAGTAATGTAAAACCTGCTGTAAACATGTCTCGCAACGGCTTAGTACCTCATAGCTGTTAAATGTTCGATACTTTTACTGCTTAATGCACTGTTTACATTACAATATGGCGAAAAAAGAATACCAGAAATAGCTGGTCATGATAAACATTGATACAGAACGAAGTTAAGTCTCGTTTTATGGGTAGCGATCAAGACAGCGGTGACGGCTACTTTTTTTTATAACTGCGATGTTGAGTTTTTTTTGCTAGTCTCGGTCGGTGTTCTTAGGTTTTATTCAGTTTACGCAATTAAATGTCGGATGTAAGTACAACGTTATTAGTGGGTAGCTTACGCACGGTTGCGTACGCGCAGCGTAATGAGTGTAACTTCTTTCTGTTCCTATAAAAATGTCAAAATGATTATGAAGTTTGATGTACGCTGGACTTTGGACGATATCTTTCTTTAAAGGGCACGCCACCCACTCTTGAGTCGGTTGCATCGTTAATTTGATGGATTCCGGTTTCGTTAGAACTATCGTCCTTTACAATTACATCGTCGACGTATTTGACAGGTTTAGTATTTTAGTAGGGTAGGTATTATAGTCCAGTCAAAATAGACAAAAATAAGTGCTAACTTAGACAAAATTCGCATAGAGCTGAAAATTGCCAGAGACGTTAAATACATCATAATAAACGAAATATCAAAAATCCCCATCACTCCTACTTCTGCAAAAAAAATTATTCAAGGTCAAAAGTATAAAATTAAGGATTTTTCCATTTTTCTCGTAAACAGTAAGTATTATCGTAAAAATAGGTCAAACAAAAGTTGTAGATTATACAATTTTCTACAAAAATGGTCCAGTCACTTTTTCTTTTCCGACTCACCATTCGCGAGATATCGTGGTTTTAATCATTAGAAAATTCATATTTTACATAATATGCATTCATCTGTTGATATCGTTTTTGATCGATATATGACCTGGAATAGGTTCACTAGGGTCACCGTTAAAAACCGCCCAAGTGTGAGAAAAAAAAACATAGGTTTTTTATGAGAACCCACTTTACACGTTGGTTTCATGTTGTTTCTAGTATTAGATGTTATAGAGGCTACTGAGATACATCATTCGTTAAAATTTTAACTGTCTAGCACAATCGCATGGGGGCCTGGAAGCGTTTGAAAATACAACTTTTTCAACTTTGTGCATCGCTATATCTCTGAAATGGTGAATCTTAGGAACAAAGTGTTAAGACATTTTTTATAGATAATTACGTGATAAGTAATTTTGTCATACATACTTTTATGATTAAACTTACCGTTTCGGTCAAAAGTGCATAAAACTGATATTTGTGACATTTGACCTTGATTATTTTTTTTTTGCAGACGTGGGATCGATGGGGACTTTTGACAGATTATTTTTAATAGTGTTCCTAACATTCATGCCAATTTTCAGCTCTATGCGAATTTTTCCTAGGTTAAATGTCTATTTTGACTGGACTATTAGAAATTCCTGTGAACTGTCCTATTCATTATTTATTTAATGCGAATAATACGTAATTACTATAATAGAACTCTCTCTTATAATTTGCCATTAAAACGTTATATGACTGTGGTATTCTATGATTTTTATTATCCAACGCATTGACCTTCTATTATTAACTATAATAATTGTGATGAAAGAAAGCGGATGTTTGCATATTGCAATTTAGATGGGGAAATGCGATATAATATGTAATTGTGCTTGACGCCTGATTGCCACAGGGCCGGGTCGCGGGCCTCAGTTGTATTGTGTTCGAAATGTGCTGTTTTTTGTAATTATCTTTATCTTCACGCTTGCACCAACATGTTATATTTCACCTAGTGTATTGTTAATCGGAAGTGCTATCTAATGTGGAATAATTATAGCAATTAATGAAACGCATGAAAGGGTTCATACAAATTGTTATTAGCGGGCTGATCGTAGATTTCTATGTTAAGAAGTGAAATTATGTATTTTGTGCTCGCTCTCTAAAATGCGACTAATTGAAATAGTTATCTTAATGTTATCAAGACAAGGTCCACAAATTATAACCTTTACAATGCTTAAGGTATTCCTTATTCGGTCTCATTTTTGTCTTTTTTTTAAAATTAAAATGCCAAAGTCAATGTCCAAAGTTCAGTCTTGGCCTATCACATACAGTTTTGAAGGTTCTCTATTTAGTATAAAAGAGGGTGTTATAGAAGGATTTAGGGACAGAGCTTCGACACAACCTTCTGTCATTGTATGAATTAAGAAGTTGAATACAATTGCATCAACATCCTGTCAACTGGATCAAATATAAAGACCAAAACGAGCATCACGGTTTTTGCAACTGATCTATCAAATCATGATCTGAATGATAGGAGCTATCCATCATTGCAGAAGGAACTAGTATATCGGTTTCGCAACTGTTGGCATCTATAAACCTAAACCAAATTTCCATTGTTCTAGAATTACCTTCTTGACCATGGGAGTATCAGAGCCTGGATCCAGCAGCACCCCTGATCTTCCCCCGATGGAATCCGATCGGCCAGGGTCAGGGTCGGGCCTGGATGATGAGGACATCCCCAGGAGGAAGCAGAGGAGATACCGGACCACCTTCACGAGCTACCAGCTCGATGAGTTGGAGAAGGCTTTCGGGAGGACGCATTACCCTGATGTTTTTACTAGGTAATTTTTTTTTTCATTTAAGATATGCAAGGGCATACCATTTTGACACTATGTTATGGAACTTAATCAGTGAGTGAAGGGGTTAGTTGCATTATTCCCCAGTTGCGATTTTACCCGAACATTTTATTTTGATTTTCGAGTAAAACTGCAACTGTTCGATTTTCGAATTTTCGAGTCAAAAAAAGTCTATAAATAGCTTTTGCAGATTTTCTTTGATTGCTTCATTGTTGTCTAAACAGAACATTTCTGTCTTTTGTTATAGAGAAGAACTTGCTCTGAAGATTGGCCTAACGGAAGCCAGAATACAAGTAAGTCCTAATTTTATTTTTTCCTATAGCAACACTACTAACTATTTCTTACTAAGTATGTTTTAAGTTGAAGGTCAAAATTAAAGGTCATTGCTAACATGGTTTCTAAAAACATACGAAAATCAAATAACTCGCACTTGTACAATGATTTAAATTTACAACCACATAGTTTTTATTTATTACAACTATCCATTCGCACAATTGAAGGCACTTATTATAGTACGATGGGTTTCAGGACTTATTTATAATAAGGTAATAACAGTAAGAGGTTAATAATAGTATTAACCTCTTGTGCACTTACCCTACGTGTCTCGTATGTAGCACAAGTACCTATTTGTAGCTACGACATGTATACGTGTACCCTACTCAGTCATAAAGGCCTAGAACTGGTCCTAGGTGGAACTACAGAGTGACTAATAAGACGCCATTAAATAAAAACTTGTTAGCTTGATGGAGTAAACGGGACGTCTGGTCTAGGAAGAAGGGTGGGAGGGGGGAAGGTTTAATAACTGATATCATATCAGAGCCTATTCGTGAAAACTATGCTATAACTACTTTATTAATCTGCGCACGATTGGAACACTTAGGTGTATTGCTTTGCCATAAAATTAATGGATTGGGCGACCAGTGAAGTTTATACAATTTATCTTGTCTTGATTCCTATACAGTAGTTAGTTACTTACTTGTAACGGATATTGGTGGAAATCTTATTGATTTGGTACTTTACGCGCTTGTTCTTATATAATTGTTGAATTTACACGGAACGATCTGAAGTGTAAATAAAGAAACACAACATTTAACGTTTAACTATGATCCTTGAACTATGATGTTATGTTGTACTGCATCTGTAGTTGGTAAATATTATTAAAATGGACGCTGTCAACTGTAATCAGGTTAAAAATAACGTCATTATATTGGACCTTTAAGTCATACAGGTAGAGACATATCATTATTCCAATTACCGAAGTCCAAAAATGAGACTCGGTACGACTCATTAATAAATCTTCCATTTACCATATACGCAAAGTGACTACCCACTTCATTTGTAAAGGTGGCCACGTCAATATCTTTAAGCACTTCATATAATTGCTTCGTTGACTGCGAGGGTTGCTACGCACATAGAGGCATTTAAATCGATTCATTCAACAGCCGCTCACAATTTAGACGAATGTTCTCATGTCTTTTGAAGATGTTCAATAATGAGTCCGTTTTTTTAAGCATTAGGATGCCACTCTGACTGGACTAGCACGGTATACATTGAAATCATATGTATGTAGTACATACATAGGTACATAAAATCACGCCTTTTTCCCAGAGGGGTAGGCAGAGATCATGTATGTAGTGCACTAGTTAAAGTATTGACAATGGTATTATCTAATTATTGTCATGAGTCAAATATGTAATGAAAATATCGCATATTTTCTCAATATTGTTTAGATAACTTTATGACATGTAGTAAAAACTATCATTTATTTTACTTCCTTGCTATTGTATAGGTACTAATATCACTCTTAAGAAACCCCTCAACGTTTGGTTTTTTTTATTTCGGCATGTAGAAGAAAATATTCACAAACAGGTTTAATTACAATTATTGTTACTGGCAACTACAAGAAAACATTTTTTTTTTACATTTCCTACACAGCCGATTGTAAGTAGCAACCATGTGGAAAACGCTTTTCGTCCGTCCAATCGTTAAACAGTTAATTTACTTACCTCATGTTTATTTGTTCGACGTGAGAGCATCGTTTGTCAGCCAGTTCGTGTAATTGTTGTCCATAAATAAAGCGTAAGTAGTTACGTGACTTCGGTACGGCGCTTTCTTCCGATGGAATTTTTAAGAGAGGTACCCGATATGAATTGGTAGTTAGGTTTTATTAGAGCCAAGGCCGAAACCGATGGCGTGATTAAAACAATTGACTATTTAGAAGGGACTAAATTTAAAAAAGGTTCAAGCCTAAAAAAAAAATTGCTGGTTTTGAATAAAGAACCCTCTGTATTGTTTTAGTAGAAGACAAATAGATATCTAGAACCTTCTAGATACCTAGACAAGTAGGTATTAAGAATCCTCTAAATCGTCTCTGAACAAGAAAAATAGTTATTTAATTATCGTATTCGTATTTAGTACTACTTTCTAGCCATAAAGGATTGGAGGACAGGGGAAGTTACCTACTAAAGGAGACCGAGGAAACAGATGACTCAATTATCAATCCTGATATAGTTTTATGAATTAATATTGCCTACAAAAGAATCACTAATAGCTAAAACTGTTAAAAACACTCCAACAGGTCCTCAATTACCCACTACTTACATAATTACTTAACCAATTTCCCACGTTTCCCGCTCCTAATAAACTTTGATGTAACGTTCGGCGCCAATTTGGGTACGCCATTAAACCCCACAAATTAAACCATTAATCGGTTCGGAGAAATGATTAAGACGATTAATACCTGTCGGGCAATAGTGGTGTGCACGTGGCCATATATATACGTGGCGAAACTTGTCCCGCTACCGTATTCGTCTAACGACGCCTTAACGACTCCTCGATAACTATATACATATAGCATGCGAATGTACAGACATACATCCATTAAACTGGGTGTAGAGTCTGGAGTTTATGCTAATTGGCCAATTTATGGGCGATCTGTCGATCGGTGATGTGTTCTTAATTTGGTTAAAGTTAGGATCTTTAGAGGCTTCACAAGACTTTTTCATCCATCCTTCCTATTTTAGTTATTATATTATATTAATATTGTATTTATTATATTATATTATATTAATATTGTATTACTATATTAATATTGTAGTTATTTTATTGATTTGTTTTGTTTCTTTATGATTTTAATTATTGTCCAAAAGGCTCGAATTGTCATTATTCGGATCAGGTGCTACTCTTGGGCCCTGGACTGTTCGATCTTACCTTTTTTTTTTCTATTTTTTATTATTAACAGTAATTGTAGTATAAGTTTTTTTTTTTCTCTTTGATACTGTGACATACTCAAACTGTACGACATGGCAATTATATTTAACAAGTTTATGTGATAATCGGTTAAAAAGAGTAACTATCGAGTTTCTTGCCGGTGTCTTCTCGATAGAATCGGCTTTCCGAACCGGTGGTAGAATTACTTATTTATTTAATACAATGACGATTTATAAGTGCATGTGAATGCCTATATAAATAAAGAAATTTTGACTTTGACTTTGACTTTATTGTATGTTGATGTTTTAACTGCCTCGTTAGTCTATTGGTTGCAAGAACTGCGTTAGGACCGAGAGGTCTCCGGTTCGAATCCGGGGCCGGGCAAAAGCCGGAGTTAGGAAGTTGGCGGTTGAACGCCCGTGGCTGGGAAAGCACGTTAAGCCAGTGGTCTTGCGCCCGATCTCTCATCGGTCATGTCGGATTGCCGTCTCACCGAATTATGAGAGTAAGGGAATAGAGAGTGCACTTGTGTTTGCGCGCACACTTGAGCACTATAATATGTCCTGCGCACTTGGCTGATCTCAATTGAGATCGGCCGCCATGCCTGAACTCGGTCGGACGCCTTATTATGTTGACGTTATCCCCTGGTGGCTTAGGATGACTCAGTGGGGTAAATGTGTATGGGAAATAATCAGAAAGAGGGGTTGATTGGGTAGCGTTGCGTTTCCAGAACAATTGTCATAAGTAAAGAGGAATGTTTGATGCAGGTGTTTTAGTTATAAAATATATAGCTTAGATTCAACATAAAAAAAACATCTTATATATCTACTAACATATACTTGTCTATTTATTGAGTACAATTGAGTAAAAGGTTCCTAGGCAATCCAAGTAAGCGCACATAAAATTCTAAAGGCTTAATTACATTTTTTCCACCGTGGGATTGATTTAATAGCAAGGAATTCCATTTGCGGTCTAGACCACATATTTGAATGACACGAGCAGGGCTTTTGGCTTAGGGCTGGCATTCGATTTATTATCAAGATCTATGTAGAGATAACAGGTTAATTAGTTTTTAGGGAGGGATTGCTTATTCATACGGAACCAAAGTTTATCATGTTTTCCATCCCTCCTATATTCCCGGGCTCTTCAAGAATGAAGCGGCATTTAAGCAGACCTTCAGAGTATTTCGACGACCGCTTACCACGTGGTGGATTAAGGTCAACCTGAGCTTTTTATGTAAAAAAAATTAACACATAATAAGTAGGTAAATACAATAGTATGTATTTCAGTTATATTTATTGAATAACTCGATTTTTTCAGGTATGGTAGCTACCTTATGTACTTATTCATACTCTTATCTGCATATGAGCGAAATTTCAATAATATCAATTGTGTAGGTACTAAGCGTGAAGAGGTAAGAAACAAACACACACTAGCATTTATAATATTAGTTAGGATAATATTCATGGCAGTTGTCAAAGCTTATTGCGGAGTCTACACGCTTACTTAAGGAATTCAACTTTA
The DNA here is from genome assembly GCA_039566165.1 of Maruca vitrata. Taxonomy (NCBI): domain Eukaryota; kingdom Metazoa; phylum Arthropoda; class Insecta; order Lepidoptera; family Crambidae; genus Maruca; species Maruca vitrata. The sequence continues at coordinate 4,670,788 of CM076916.1, read as the reverse complement.
TTATGTACAATTTATACTAATTATGCCTACTTAACCAATGCTATGCTAACAATTTTGACCAAAGATGGAAAGCAGCTACTGATTTCTTTGATGTTGCGAACCTTACATCCGACAAGTCCTAGTTACAATTTATAGATATTGTAATTGCTTTAATCGAGTGCCAAGAAAAACATTTCGTTTCGTTTAATTAATATTTCTTGAGAAAAAAAAATTGGTCTTGCACAACCATGTAAGTGGTTGTAGGTATTTTCCGCGAATTGAAATTGTGTAAGTTAAAATGGAATTTCGATTATGATCGTGTCTGCAATGCCATTTGTGCTTTAATGATTACTTAATACAACAACGTGAATTTAAAGAATATTGAAAGAATGCAATTAATATTATGGTTTTATTGACGCGATATCGAACAGTTTTGTCAATCGATAGTATAGCTTTTTGATGATTCTACTAGTCTTATGGTCAAGATTAGAAAACAATTATATTTTTCACGTGTTGAAGTCCGTTACGCATCTTCACTAGAATAGGAGGTTCTTTCTTAAGGCGAAAGATGATATACGCTAGTCGCATCTCATCCCTTTGTCAAACAAAGTAGATACGAGTAAATAAAAGTCCCACTGCCCCCAGACCATGTCCTAAAACTTAAAAAAAGTAGAGACCTGATATCTATACTAATATAATAAAGCTGAAAAGTTTGTTTGTTTGTTTGAACGCGCTTATCTCAGGAACTACTGTTTCGAATTGAAAAAAATTGGATAGACCATTTCTCGACGAAGGCTTTTAGGCCATATAACATCACGCTGCGACCAATAGGGACAAATAAATAATAGGAAATATGTAAAAAGCGGGAGAAAACGCGAACGATGTCGCTGGCACAGCTAGTGGATTCATTTTAACTGCCTCGTTGGTTCGATACTGGAGTCAGGCAAAATTTGAGTGAGTTTTTCTGTAATGAAATTACTCAGCCCGAAAGAAAAACAAGTTGGCGGTTGAACGCCCGTGCCTCGGAAAGCACGTTAAACCGGTGGTCCTGCGCCCGATCTCTCATCGGTCATGTCGGATTGCCGTTTCACCGATTTATGAGAGTAAGGGAATAGAATAAAATAAATAAATAAAATAAATTTTACACAACATCACATACACCACACATTACACTACATAGAGAGTGCTCTTGTCTTTGCGCGCACACTTGTGCGCTATAATATGTCCTGTCCACTTAGCTAATCTCAATTGAGATCGGTCGGAAGTCTTATTAGAGTCGAAACCAACTCCATTGTCTGATATCATGAATCAACTCATACATGACACTGTGACTAAACTAGCCCCTTCTTCCCCAGGTATGGTTCCAAAACCGGCGAGCCAAGTGGCGCAAGCAAGAGAAGGTGGGGCCCCACGCACACCCCTATGGGGGGTATTTGGGGGGTCAGCCCCTGCCGACATCCGCCGCGCTGCCAGTGCCGCCACACCCTCTAACCCAACTCGGCTTTGGCCTGAGGAAGCCTTTTGACAACGCGCTCACTTCGTTCAGGTGAGAGAGCTTTTTTTTTTGTTTTGCAGCTTTTGTACCACTCTGATTAAATTGTTACCTGTAATGTTATATACATAGGTTAATCTTAAATGTACAGATGAGGATTCTACTTGTTATGTTCTGCTACTTATAGGAGTATCACCTTAAAAGTTGATTTAATATTTGTCTTCTTAGTAGTTAGACGTTTAAGATATACTCGATAGATATACTATATTAATAATCTGTCGTTATAGTATTTGAAAGTGTTACTGTAAAGAGATAATTCTTGTTTTGCCTAGATTGGACTTGTGTCGGAAGAGATTAGGATCATTTTAGTGTTAATACAGTATTGAATTGATCAGATTGACTGCAAAAACTTAGATACCTACAAATAGAGGTATTCCGCGGAGCGCACTTTTTAGTGGTGTATATGTTGCAGTCATCTGGTTTAATCAGCGATTTGATTGGATCACTAGCGCGTTCATTGAATGACGACGTTTAATTGAATGACTAAAGGACAACTCGTGAAGTTGTTGAATATAACGTTCAACATATTGACTGAACGTGATTTAGCGTAGTCGTTGAATGGAATAGCTGACTTTGTAATGTTTGATTAGGGTGACGATAAGTGCGCAACTTAAAAGATAACTAACTTCACCAGCTAGTTTTGCCAGAAATTTATCTTATAAAGTAGCCGGCGACAGCGTATTAATCGGTACATCCATGCTGTCTCAATTTTTTTACGAATAAGTCACTTTAAATCTCAATTTCACTCAAAAAAATATCAACACAGTGCCATTCGATTAGATCTGTACCCGTTGTTAGACGCCATCTTTGTTTTGATGAGCATTAACGCCGCAGTGAAAAAAAAAATAACTAAATTACAATCACCTGACTGATTTTACGTCCGCTATGTTCAAAGGGCTATGTTTCAATCCGCTAACTTGTTGGACGTTGAGTGAGGATTGTTCATTCAACGTTCGACGTAGTCATTCAATTGAACGTCGTCATTCAATGAACGCGCTAGTGATACAATGAAATCGCTGATTCAACCAGATGACTGCGACATATATTTTGGGAGCGCTTTGTTGGAATACATCCAAATAGCACCTTATTTTTAAAATGTGTCAATTTCTTTATCTAATTGTATGTTTTTGTCTACGCAGGTACGCCAACACCCCACTCTTCGGCGCCCAGTACCTGCCGCCACTCTCACGACCCCCCCTATTCGGTGCCCCACTCTACGCCACGTCACCAGCCCACTTCCACTCCCTCTTCGCCAACTTAACCGCGCCCGAACTACCCAGGCTATCACCAGAACAGTCCACACTCTCCCCTGAACACCCCCGACTCTCCCCCCATCACCCCCGACTCTCCCCCCACCACCAGTCGCCTGGAGGAAGATCCCCGTCGATCTCTCCCCCTATTTCTCCAGGCAGTGAAATGCCACAGCCTAATGAGGACGTGAGGAGTTCCAGTATAGCTGCCTTGAGGTTGGCAGCCCGGGAACATGAGTTGAGATTGGAACTGCTAAGGCAGAGACCGGATCTGATTTGCTGATAGTTACAAAGCTCTCATTCAGGTACCAACTGTAAACTTGTAAGCGCTTTTCCGTTATTGAAAGCTATTTGAAGGTTGTATTTGTTTCGATTTTACCAAGTACTTATTATTTAATTATAATTTATTGATGTGCATTATGAAATTACTTCTTAATAATCGAGATTAGTATTACCTAATCGTTTCTTCGTTTGTGATTCAACTAAATTGGCTTATACTTAATTAGATTTTTGTAAATAGATGATATTGTAATTAATTCGTATTATTGAAAATTGTATTATTATTATTTAAGATCAAAATCTAATGTTACTGTTACTTATTTGATCATGCGATCGATTAACTTTACCGTCCGTATTTATGTAGAGAATTATGTAACTCTTGTATTATAGATATAGAATATTATGTAAATAAAGTTATTTTACTAGTACATTGAAACGTTTTATTTTGATATTACAACATATTTTTTACATTTGGAAAACATAGGTCACCTATTTAAATATAAATACCACAATGAAGTTTCTTTTAAATTTGTTTTCATAAAAAAAAAAGCTGAAGCATTATTTGAGCAACCACTTTCACTTAGTTTAACCGAATAAATAAATATTAATATCAAATGGTAGGTATTAAATCAAGGATAGATAATGTTTATATAGATCTTCATTCAAACATAAGGATATCTGTCTACGAAAGTTGAATAAAATATGCAATATGCATGCAACTTATTTCATTTTTATGCAAATATTTGAGAGGTAAAATCATTCCGAATACTTAAAAATAGTCATTATTAGGAAATGATGCAAAAACAGGTAAATCTATCAAATCACATTCCAATCCTATAAATCTACCATCATCTAACACTCAACACTTTACCCAGCTATTTCCTTACCGCGATAACTAACGTCGAAACATCTTCACACAGTCTCACCCGGCCAGATGAGTCACCAAATCACAGGTAATCATCCAATTTGGACGAGTCTCCCATCCAAGGTCGGTGAAGGGTCGTTACGTGCCGATTGCGCGACCTTAGGGCCCAAACCGCGGACCTAGATTCCGGTCTAGGATGAGCTGTGGGATCCGCATAATTGGCGGGACGGTCACGGCGTTCGAAACGACTGCGTAAGTGCCAAATTATAGGTAGGTATACTTCCTCCGATAGGTTATCTTCAAATGGGACATAGCAAAGGATTCATGATATGAAATTAAGTAATTTTATTTGCTAGAAATGCATACAGATGTTACATGTAATTTGATTGATGAAAATGAGTATTTTCGTTTATTAGAATAACCACAGTTTAAAGAACTAAATACCTTTAAGTAAAGGTCAGGTGGTAAAAATTTTTACTATAATACAATACGATACAATCATTTACATAGGTCATCATCATCATGATCAGCCCATATACGCCTCCACTGCTAGGCTTGCCCTAAACTAGGGCGATCAGGCCTTAGTCGACCACGCTTTACATAGGTACTAACGCAGATTTAGGGAATTTAGTAGTTACGTAAGCTTGGCTCGGCTAAAGATCTCTATCATTATCAATATTACCTTCTCAACATCCACAAAGGCCCTTAGTACAGACAAAAGTCTAAACACGAGAATCACTGCGTCGCGTCACATCTCAAAAGCATTTTCCACGACTTGTAAGTTGGTACTAAAAATTAAATATTTCTCACGATGTATAATTTACCGGCGACCACTCGGCCCGCTAGACAGGGCTCCCTATTAGCACCATACTGAGAACTAATCTATTTTATCACAAATTACGTAATAAACAACTAATGCCTTAAAAGTTAACAAGTATTTTTATTGACTATCTCTTTAATTAACATTCGTCCGACACTTGTTATAAACCAATTTGTATAGAGTAAAAAATGCGTAAATACTACAATAACAATAAGGCAAGCATAAAGGCGAGGTCCTTTCGAAATTATATTTAATAAACATCAAAGTTTTATTAGTATTTATTTGACAAACAATTACACGGGTCCTTTGTGATGATAATGGCGCTTATCGTAAGATTTTACGAGGCTCGCCGGCCGCTATTAGTGATGGCGCGGTGTCGATGCCGTACCTGCTAATATGTAGGGATGTGCCATATGCTTACCCTATGTCTTGAACTGAAAGTTGAATTGAAGAAAAAACTATTTTTTTATAGATCTTGACAGATAGAATTGACTGATTTGAATGATGACTTTGGATTGCGGAGAATTAAGATGAAAGAAATGCTCTATCTATCTTATATTTGTTTTATGCACAGACCGGCTTGGTTGAGGTTATTAACTAGTGCGTTAAATAAAGGAAGAACAACACTCTTTGGACGAATAATAAAGTAAATTGAAATAAAAACATAATCACTACCAGTAACACCTTCTCTATGATTAGGTCAGCCATCTTACTGATATAAGTTATGGTAGAGTTCATTTGGATGACTCAACATCCTATCCTATGATCGATACGCCTCGACCCATCACTAGTCGTTCAGTTTTTTAGTGTTCAAGAGCGCAGGCGCTTTCTGCCCAACTTTTATTCGCCGATCTTTAGGTACAAAAGTTTATGGCCAGTCGTAAATAACGCGAACGAATAAAGACGTTTTGTGAACGGGAATCGACGGCGAGACGTTTTCCATTTAAATTATTTTAATACACCCCGTTTTAGTGCCGTATTTATAATAAGCTTTGTGCTGAATCAATTTCGCTTCAATATTTTGCGTCGTTGTTTGTCGTGTTGCATATTTTACGCATTTCCACTTGTTGGTAGGGCTGGCTCGGTCGTATGGTGAGGAGCAAGTGTTTCAAATATATTTTTCATCTGGGGGAAATCCTCATAGAAAATCACAGCGTCGGGGAACGCTTTTTCTCATAAAGAGACTTTCTGGATCACCACCTCACGTGACCTAATTGTAAGGGGTCGTAAGGTCCACATTTGAGGCTGATAAACACAATAGACGCCATTGTGCATGTCACACTCATCCTGAAGGCCTACTTAGATGCTGTTTCAACTTCGCTTTAGTTGGGATCTTTCTCCTCAGCACTGATAGTAAGGGGACAGTAGGACACTGACACAATAGTCCAACTGATTTGGTCTGTGGCGTTCGATTTCAGTGCAGATTAGCCAAGTTCATATTGTTCTTAAGTCATTCTCATAGTTCGGTGCGACTGCAATCCGTCATGACCAATGAGAAATAAGATGCATGGCGTGTACTAATATGCTTTCAAAGACACCAGCCTGCGTCTGTCAAGTTCCTGTCATCGGGCATTAGGTATAACCTTTAATTTTTTTACTACACCCACTACTTTGCCAGACTCGAACCCAAGACCTCCAGCCCTTAACGCGGCGACACCGATAGTTACCGATTATTGATTCAGTAGAAGTTCAGCTTGTTAATCCTATTAGGCCTCACATGTAGAGCAACATCCAAGACCTGATTTCCATACGACGGTTTCCGCGGGGTAATCAAATGCATTCTAATTAATTGAATGTTTTTCCATTTCCTCCTTTTTCTATTATAGTTAAACTATAGTTATGGCCACTTAGTGTATAATTACTTTGCAATATAACGTTAATTTATTTACTTATGCACACAGGGCCAGTAGAGACCTACGTTGAATATAAAGTTTGGCCTTAAAAGTAGACGGGTTGGTAATAGTAGTATTTTTTCATGCGTTAATTCAATTTTGCGCAATTACGCAATTAGCCGAGCTCCATATAGTTGATGTCACATAATTCAAGTAATAAATTAAATATACAATTGAGTACGGTAATCGGAAAATCGGTTATTGTTTTATGGCGGCCCTATTGACTCTAGTTAATCCACCCACTTATAACATCGTGACAGATCAGAGGAAACTGTGTTTCATTACCTTAATGGACTTTCTAGCTGTTCTTTATTCCGACCATGACGATTCCTTGCAGTGTTGCCATATGAAAATATAGAAGAACCGAAAACTACACAACAATAATTTCAGTGGGTGATTTTATAGTTCTTTCACTACTTGCCTCGTTGGTCTATTGGTAGCAAGTGCCTCGAAGGACTGGGAGGTCCCAGGTTCGAGTCTTGGTTCGGGCTGTATTTGTGTAAATTATAATTCTAAGAAATAAAGAAATTCGATCTTTTTTCGCGCTAACTGTCACTAATAGACCGTAGTGGCAGTTAACAAATGAATAGTTCATGTTAAGTAACGACCAATTAGTTGTAACATGAAAACAGGTACGAATATTTACCCATATATCCGGGTGAAAGGGAACATGTATTATGGCAACACTGAGTTGTGTTGCGGACCCGGCGCGTTATGGAGGCGCCAGCGAAGCAGTTATAGCGATCGTTGGGGTAATCGACAATCACGGCTTAGTGTCGTATACTTAGAGCATAGAAATACTGAAGTGACTGTATGCACGTTACTCTATCTACATTCACTGCCAGGCCCAATTATGGTAAAGATGTAAATAAAAAAAAAATTATATATTCCATAGGTTTTAATATTTTCCCAAACGCTACACATTTGAAATAAAAAAATGTTTACGGATTAAAGGGTGAATCTTGAAATTGGACGTATTTGGTTGATTCCCCTGGCACTTTTTAAAACATAAGAGTTTAAACTTTTATTATCATAAGGCTAAATAACACCTCATTGTGAACATATTTCTCCAATAGGCATCACTGTCACATGTTTAGATAAAAAGTTATATGACTTTAAAATTTTGGTGCCAGGGGAATCAATACAAGATGCCAGGGAAATCAAAATAAAAACATTTTGTATAGAATAAACGTTTATTTTAATTAAACTTACCAGTATTTTGGTTTCATTTTGGTTCATTAGAGTCATTATTAATTTTAAAAGAAGTATTATAAAAAACAAAACAACAATATCTATCTTTTAGGAACTATCAATCTACTAATCTAAAAACTATCAAATTATACTTAAAAAGGCCACGGCCCCTAGTTCCCGGCAGCGCCGCTATTCCTGGTCATGGTGGCGACCATGGTTACGGCTGGACGGCGGTTGCTAAGAATCCCCGGGCTACGAGAGGCTAACCAACACACACTGACCCTGGCGACGTATAACGGACGCACGCTACGCCTTAACTCGCATCTGGCGCAACTTGAGGTAGAGCTTGAGAAGATTAGGTGGCACTTTCTGTGCTTGTCCGAAAAGCGAGAGAGGACACCATAAGCCTAGAATCAAGACACCTACTGTACTTCCACGAGCGAGACTAACATTCTCAAGGTGGCGTCGGTTTTCTCCTCAATAAGTCCCACTTTGACAACTTAGTGGAAATGTCTAGTGTTTTGAGGGTAGCATGATTAAGCTCACCAAGAGTCTTAGCATCAAAGTGGTGCAAGTGAACGCACTGACCTCTTCGCACTCAGACGATAAAGTGGAGAAAATGTTAGATGACATATCGAAGGCCCTCTACTCTACCACCAAGACCCCCTACAATACTTGTCAATTTCCTCTAACGTGAGGGGCTCTTCTTGCTCAACTCTTTATTTAAGAAGCAGCCTCAAAGGAAGTGGACGTGGCAAAATTCCGATACTTTAACTAAGAACGAGATCGACTTCATCGACTTCATCACCGTCTTGTTCGAGGCACTCTGAATATCGATTTCAAAGCCAAACGTGTTCGCTTGATGAGGTCTAAACTTCGACCTACGCCGCTCCAGAAAATTAAAGGATCTGAAACGTTCTTGTAAAACCTGGCAAACCGAATTGCTGCAGTGGAAACCTCAACTGACATTAACCAGAATCTTGAAAAATCAAATCAAAATATGATGCATGTCCTCAGGGAGGAAAGAACTTTCCGAGGAGACTTTGAGGCTAATGAGGCAGCGACGTAAAGACCCACCCGCTACTACATTGCAAGCTCGAGCGCTCAACCGAGAGATCAATAAACTTATGCCACGCGACCTCCGGTGCTACAATACTCTCTCAATCGAGAAAGCTATTGAACAGAATGGGGGGTCAAAGGTGTTCTTAAAATCTCTTGAAGGAAGCCAACTGACGAAGCTGACTACAGCGAATGGGGACATTGCTGCTTCAAAGCCAGCAGTCTTGGAGTGTAATCACGCACCATCTTGCGCAAACACTCGGCAAATTCCAACCATCGGAACAGGCTGGATTTCGGAGCGGATACACCACCATAGACCACATCCACATAGTGCGACATATAAACAGAAGAGTATAATCAGCCCCTATGTTTAGCATTTGTGGACTATGAGAAAGCCTTTGACTCAGTTGAGAAATCTGGTCAGTTCTTGAGTCCCTGCAGCGATGCCAAGTTGATTGGCAATACAACCTGGTGATAAAATGTCTCTACCAAGCCGCGACCATATCCGTCCAAGTATTGAATCAGCAAATAAACCCATACCATTGCAGCGAGGAGTAAGACAAGGGGACGTCATCTCCCCGAAGTTGTTCACAAATGCAATGGAGGATTTGTTCAAGGCACTGTACTGGAAAGGGCGAGGCACCAACATCGTCAGTAGAGACGCTGCAGGACCTATAGCGGATGTTGAATGACCTATAATGTAAGGAAGCTTTGATTCCCCTGGCATTTTGCCAGGGGAATCAATGCCAGGGGAGTCAAGAAAAGTTAATCTTCTTTCGATTTTGTTTCAATGGGTTGATTTTTGCCAGTGATTATTATAAAAACAATTAATAGTCCTATATACCTTACTATTAATCCTAGTTAGGAAATTCCTAATCATCAAAAAATATTTTTAAAAGTGGTCAGGGTAATCAATGACCTAGTGAAACAAAACCAGGGGAATCAAATTCAAACCTTCATAAATCCGGCTTGGAACCGTGGAGCAGGAAACCTCTCCTCATGATGTTAAGAGCGCGACTAGAGCTACTTGCTGATGTGCACGCCTTCGCCGTAGACTTTTATAAAAGCAAGATAGGTGGCATTTAGTGACGCGCCAAGGGAATCAATCGTTGCACTCGGACAAACACAAACCATTTTGTAATCACAAAACAGTGATTGCCACAGACTTGGTGTATTTTTTAAATCATTAAATAACTCACCCTTTAACTATTAAATCACAAAAAAACTTAAAATTATGACTATAAATAGGTAAATTGTTAACGGTTTGTTAAAAAAATGACAAAGGGACAGCCCAAGGGAATCAAATATTAAGGCTTCGAAATTTTTTTTCAGATGGTTAAAGCTGAAATAAACACCTTTTTTGTTGTGCCCCATTTAATTTACACATTAAAGAAACAGCAAAAAAAATCTTACATTAAAACTTAAACTTTATGGGTAGTTTTTGCCCTCGGACAGTGTTTTTTTTTGCTTTCAAGATTGACCCTAAACTCGTATTGTATGGATAATCTAAACATTTTCACGGGGTAAACTGTCTTGCCCGTGACCATGCAAGCGCTGTAAAGAGCTCGAAACGTCAAGTCTTTAAATAATATGTTTAGAACAACAATACACGATAGTTTAATCCGTAACTTAGATATTTCTAATGTAATAATAAGCATAACATCATAACATTATTCTTTAATTAATAAAAAAGTACATTATGTACTTTTTAAGATCTAAATTGCCAAACTGAGTACCAAATTTCATTTAAATAGATAGTAGTTTTGGCGTGACAGCGGCTTCAGTCATATATTTATATTTCAGCAATTTGTTTTTAATTATATTTTTAGCAAGAATTATTTAGTGCTATTTTTTAATAATATTATTAGCAAGAATTAATCAATTAAGCATGATGGTAAGAACAAGAACACTGCCTGAAACGTATGTTTAACAAACACGAAATATAAATTTGGAATCTTTCATGGTTATGATTTTAAATGCATTGACCCGAACTTTTAGGAGATTTCGAGTTCTGACGCATGAAATTGCCTGGTAAAAAACGAAAGAATGATAAATTATCTACTCTTCCAAGTCCTTATGTTCTTTATGGACAATACCAAGAAAAATGCAAGGACGCATTAAATTTTTGGCGTTTATACGTATCTAAAAAGACATTTAGGACTTGGGTGTAGATGTAATAAAATCAGAATTAATATGTCAAGTGTCAAAATATGGGGACCACAAGTTGTTTTTCGCCAATGTAAAATGACCACTATAATAAGTGGAAGTTTGGATATATTTTTTTAATATGCGAGAGTGAAAAATGAATATTTTATAGTCCTACGATGTTTAGTTAAGGCATAAATAGAAGTTTACTTTACTAAAGATTTGTAAGATGTCATTTTTAATATTGAACTTACATCTGCATAACTAAAAGCTTTTTCACCTTGCAAAAACGCGTTTCATATGAATATTAAATATGTTATATATGCATATGAAAATTTACTTCTGTAAATCACCATTATCTGCACTATTTCTATTTAAAAAAAAACTGCTTCAAAATTCTTTAAGTACCTAGCTTAAAAGATTTAAGTATTATTATTGACAGACAGCAGAAAACTATTTTTGAGTATACTTATGGACACACAACGGGAGGTGACTTTGTTTTTTTTAAGCTATGTAGCCCTATGTATATGTGATTAGCCCTATACAAGTGTCTAATTTCATCCCGTGGAAAGGTGCGGCGTCATAGGGACTAGTGTGTGACACCGCGGGATTGTCGCTGCACACAGCATGGCGCCTATAAAAGATTTTAAACGTTGTTTTAAAAGAAACATCGTTAATTCTAGTTCTATATGTGTTATGGCGGGCCTTTGAAGTTGAGAGACAGGTTTAATTAAAAAGCGTAGTAGATATTAAGTTTCTTTAAACATATTTTGATAATGTTTTCATACATTACAGTGTTGAAACGCAATATTGTCACAAATTCCTCTACCTCTACATTCGTCCAGCTTGGATAGATGTTAAATCGCTGAAAGGAAATAAACAAAACCATATAACACATATTTCTTTCTAATGTCTACTTTTACCTGAATAAACATAAAACACAATACCTATGTTGCTCAATAAATCGTTATATAGAAGTACGGCCGCAAACTAAAAACCAAAATGGCTACTTTCACCTGAATTCAGACACAATATGGCGCCCAATCAAATCGAAAACTAATAACATAAGTACATTAGCCACAATACTTCTCCCAATTAATCCAGAAATTATTTACAACGCACTGACATAAATTTTTATAGCGCTATACATTGATTAGTATAACGATCCGACCGACTGTTTGATGACCAAATTAACATTCACAGAAATTAATCGATCTCTAGTCGATTATACAATACGATGAATCGAGCTATAAATGTCTCGTTAAGGCTAATGGTAACATATGGACATTGTATGGGAATGGGTAACGATGACGATTTCCTGTTTATTTTTAATTAGGAACTGTTTAATGAAATATAGAATTGTGTAGCTCGTTATATCATTGATAGGATTCATCGTTAGCGCTTGAATGGATGATCGAAATGAGACAGAAATCATTGTATTTTTTTATTATGGTATTGAGAAAAAACCAACCCTCTCATATCAGATGCGTTCGAAGTTTAATCGTGGTCCTAAACCAGTATGTGTCTCTGTTATCATAGAACGCTCAGACACTTGCAAAAATCACACAAATATAAAAATACATGATTGATTACCAGCCTTTTTACTTTCCTTTATTAATTGTCTTCTTCTTATCGTATGGTTGATGAACAACCTGGTGTCAGAGTTTTTAAACCGCCCGAAGGCCTCTGACATGGCTTCACACACCGTTGAAAAATTTCTCAGGTGTGCTGGTTTCCTCACGATGTTTTCCTTCACCGTTAAAGCGTCGAATGATGGTACATACAAATTTCAAATTTGAAAAACACATTGGTACCTGGCGGGGTTTGAACTGGCATTTCATTTAAGATGTATTAATTGTATTACATCTTAAATGACGATGGTGTATCCGTTTTCTTTTGTGAATTAACGTATATAATTAAAGTGTATATAAGTAAATCTACTTATCTACAAAAAACATTAGGTTAAAAGATTACTTTGAATCTAAATTTAGACGTTTGGGGGCGCCACTCGTGGCTTACAGGTAAAAGTGATTGAGAAATTCGCATTGATGACGTAACTGCCCTGGAAGGTAGCGCCATTGGTATAAATAGACCATGAGACTTGAAGCCGGTTATGAATGTCATGTTATTCCTATAATAAGTTACCATTCTAAAATAACAAATAGTATTTATTTGAGTTTTCTCTATTTAACGTTAAGTACGTTTACAGTTCACAGTTAAATTTATGTTACTAAAAAGGAAAAGGAACTAACAGGTAAACATGTCTATTAATATGTCAATAATTTATAAGAAATTGTGTTTAGTAATATCCTGAATGAGTCGATAATAATCTTGGTATAATTAAATGATGTAAGGGAAACTCTCAAGGCCCAATTCATATTTTAGAAGTCAATACTATAGCGAACTTATGATGATTTAATGACAATAATTTAATTTGATTTATTAATCAGAAATTAATTAATACGTCAATGGCTGGTTAATATTAATTAAACTTAAACAGGGCTCGCTTTAATAAATATGCATTGCTTACTTAATTGATAAAACCATTAGATCCGAATCAATTTCCTCATTTACAGACCGACAAAAAGTAATCCGTACCTGCTGTTTGTGCATAAATATTATTAAAATATAGGTAGCATTTTATATAATAACTACCTTTACCTTCTGTTCAAAATGTTCTGTGAAGTTCAATAAAGTAATATTTTGTAAGTAAGTTTGACTGGCTCGGTGAAACAGTGCTAAGTGGCCCTGGCTGGCGGTTCCAAGAGTTGTGGGTTCGATTCCTACTCGGGACAAGTATTTGTGTGATTAACATCGGTGTTTGTTCAATGCCTGGGTGTGACAATTTGAAAAAGGCAAAGATAAAGTTACGTTAAGGACATCTGTAAGTAATTGCATAACAGATTAGTGTATACGTAGACGATCAAGTTGTTTTGTAATTGATGTCTAATCATAAAGTCTATTACATTGTCGGCTAGAGCGTCTAGGCACTGACGAACTCGCTATAAAAGACACTGGCTAGGGTTGTCGTTTTGTGAGTTAGTAATTAAGTAAGTATTGTTGTCCAAACGACACTTCGAGGTCAGAAACTGCAGAGGATAATAAATAATACATATCTGGGACATTTCCACACACGGTCATCTGACCCCAAACTAAGCAGAGCTTGTATTTCTTGGCTTCAGAGACTGATTTACATAAATATATATTTATAAATACATACTTAAATACATAATCACACCCAGACACGGAACAAACACCGATGTTCATCACACAAATATTTGTCCCGAGTGGGAATCGAACCGACGACTCTTGGAACCGCCAGGCAGGGTCACTAACCACTGTTCCACCGAGCCAGGATATTTTCATGTACACAGGTTGAGTTTATATTATCGGTTCTCACTCTGTTTCTACCCTCTTGAGAGGGAGAGCCGCTCGACACTCCCCTATAAGACCGGTTTTTTTTACGGGTGTAGCTGAAGGCCTCTGACGGCTTCTGCAGCTTCGACGGACTGGCCTGATGACTCCAAGACATAGGAATACTCCACTAAATTACTCCAGATAGGAAATAAAAATCTCTATTCTTTTACTCTTACAGTTCGGTGGAAAGCCAATCCGACATAAACCTCATATTTTATTAAGTACCATTGGAGTGGCTGAAAATCAGCGCTGGCAAGGATGTCGGTCCCATGTCAGCACAAGCTGAGCCACTTCCATTTGCTCATTACTTGTAATTTTTTTCTTTTTATATTTGTATTATAACTGCCACGTTGGTCTATTGGTAGCAAGCGCTGCGTAAGGACCGAGGGGTCCCCGAGGAATCGAGTCCGGGGTCGGGCAAAATTTGTGTGAGTTTTTCTGTAATGAAATTACTCAGCCCGGAGTTAGGAAGTTGGCGGTTGAACGTCCGTGTCTCGGAAAGCACGTTAAGCCGGTGGTCCTGCGCCTGATCTCTCATCGGTCATGTCGGATTGCCGTCTCACCGATTATGAGAGTAAGGGAACAGAGAGTGCACTTGTGTTTGCGCGCACACTTGTGCACTATAATATGTCCTGCGCACTTGGCTGATCTCAATTGAGATCGACCGCCATGGCTGAAATCGGTCGGACGCTTTATTTTTTATATTTGTGCTATATTTTGTAAACTGTTCAAGTGAGCAATAAACAAATTCTTATTCTTAGTTATAATTTCAGACCTACTTTGATAAAGACACCGCAACTGCATATAAATTGATCGATGGTTTGTTCGTCCCACGCATTGTTCAAGACAACCCTAAGTACTCGTTATAAGAATAGACGAATTCGCCATAAAAGTCTGTTGCTTGCCCATAGAAAGTTGTTTAATAACATGGTAATTTTCAAGGTGCATCGCTAGGTATAATGAAATGAAAGCCCTAATGAAGAATATAATAGCGATGTAATACGTGAAAGTGAATTTATTAGAAAAAGTTTGTACTTAATACTAAAAGATGCAACATAGTTTGCTATTTTAATATTATGTTCAGCGAAGCAGCCTTTTATCGATATTAACTATTAAAAATACATCGCAATTGGACATTTTTGTTCAAAGGTTAATAATAGGTTCATAATACGAACTCGGTTGAATGAACGTAGCTGCTCTACAAATGCATTATGTTACAAAATATCACATATTTCAAACTTAATCATAAAATTCATTATTGTTCAACCGAATGCAACTAAACATTATCTTATAATCTAATACACACTAGTAGAGCTTTATTAATACGCCAAAAAACTTCATTACCAATCTTTTCGCAAGTGTTGCTGTCATTTAATTTTATTTAATTAGAAACGAAATCGAAAATAAACAAAAAATGGATTAGTCATAATCAAGATGAAATTACAAAAACTAATCGCCGTTTTACGGTCTACAAAATCCGAGCCCCGAACGATACAGGCTAAATTAAAACTAATTTATGTTGATTGTATCCATAATAGAAAACTATCAACACACAAATTCCCCTGACACTCATAAAATACGCTCATACAAATCGATGTCCAACATTCGATTTGTGATTAATCGATAAGCACTTTAAACTCGCTCACAACACGCAAATAATGTTTTAATTCGAAACACTCTTCGAAACTCGATAAAAGGTTTAAAAGAAACATCGAAACTCGGAGCAAATAATGCTGGCTGATAACGTTAGCACGAATATTGTACGGAACATCAAATCTTTCTACGGGCGCCTATCGAAAACCGACCTTACGCCTTATTGATAAAATAAAAAATGCAGCGTGTTCGAGATTCGTGTCAGTTCTTACTTTTTTTAAAAAGGAATCATTCGGTAAGGCTTTCCATTAGCGGGCACGCGCCGATGTCGACAAACAAATGACATTTAAAAAGAACTCGATTTGAATTTGTTTGAAATTGGAACGTCTCGGCGGCCAATATAAATGATGTCTAGACTTGGGCCGATAAGGCGAGGTTTTATTTGAATACTCAGGGGTCCAGACGTAGGGGGTTAGTGACAGGGCCTTGCTTTGAGGAAAGAGTAATTGCAACAGGTGATAAGAATCATTATCATGCGGGCGGGGTACAAAACAACTGAACAAAGACTAATAAGGGTTGTTCATTTACAACGAAGGTTCTACACAGCTATAGGCATGTTTTTAGTTTTAATTAGTCTTTTACAACGTTACTAGTCATTGGCTTGTCTAGTTTGGTATGTTAGAGAATTAAGGCTTTCTATTTTACAAGCTTTTATTTAACTTGCAATGTATGTATGTATGTATGTATGTATGTTTGTGTGTTCGGGTGGAATTTTATAACTCAATTTTAAGGCACTTGCCCTCAACCGATTGAGCTGAAATTTTGCATGCACGTGTATATCCGATGACAATGCAATATTATTATGACATGGAGCTGATCTGATGATGAAGTCGGAAGATAGCCATAGCAACTCAGTAATTAAATAACATAACCACATCGAGTTTGGGCTCATTTCATTCGACTAGATGAGTACTTTGGTGCTAGATAGTAACCAAGGTCTGATGATGGCCAAACGAACTCAGTATATGCGTTGAATGAGATGAACAGACTTAGGAACTTACAAGGTGAAAACTAAAAAGTATAAAATAAATTAAGGTAAAAAAATCTTTAAAAACAAGCTTTTATTTAAATGCGCTAAAAAGAAAAAAATAAACTTTTACACTATAACTTTACTGTCAACTTATAACATTTCAAATTCAACATATTTGACACAATTTATATGTTTTAAAAGCTTGTCGCGAGATTTAAGTACCTACTCGTAATTGTAAAAGCAAGTTTTAAAATACCTGCCTATTAAAAATTTTAAACTAAGAAAGTAAATACGAGTACTTAAATCTCGCGACAAGCTTTTAAAACATATAAATTGTGTCAAATATGTTGAATTTGAAATGTTATAAGTTGACAGTAAAGTTATAGTGTAAAAGTTTATTTTTTTCTTTTTAGCGCATTTAAATAAAAGCTTGTTTTTAAAGATTTTTTTATTTTTAATATTGAGGATCAGCAAAATCATGAACAAGGCATAATTTTATAAGAATGGCACAAACACCCGTTCAACGGATGTTTGTATAACTTTTTGTGGTAACAAGTGTTTTTGCGTGCATCAAATTCTATGTCATCATCAGTATCATTGGCTACCGCAGAAAATAGAGGCAACGGTTTGTGTATCAAATCAACCATTATCTGTAGTTAGGGCTGTCATAACGAAAAGCTCGTCTTTTTTTTCTAATTGAATATAACTAAAATGATGATGGCTTGGCTTGTGATCATCACCTTGTGGGGAGTGGATGAGTCACACTCTAAGGACAGAAAGCTTAGCCGAAATTCTATACTGGTTTGTATTAGATTATTCGCGTCTTGGGAAAAGCTAAGCATGAAACGCGCAAAACTCTACAAAATTAATATTTTCAGAGATAAAAAACATACTTGTGTGACTTTTTAACTTTATTTCTTTTTATAAATTGTCTAAATGAATCTACAACTTCCGGTTCAGTAAACACAACTTTTTCAAAGTTTCTACCTCCATACAAATTCACTTTTAAATAATAATTTACTCAACATCTACGTTTAAATTGATATAATATATTGCTATTAATTGCCTTGGGCTATGGTATCTCTCTGAATAACAATTTGGAATTGGGCAGATGATGTATTTATTCGCTCCATCCGGAAATAAATTACGATTTTCAATTAGTGAAGAACAAACGGATTTTCCGCCACTAATGAAAAAAAATCTAATTATGTACTGAAGATAAATTACTAAGTACCTACAACGATATTATTATGTTTGGTTTTAGTTAAGAATAGACTATGATTAGTAAGATATTACCAAAAATATAGTTCTTTTGATAATGATACATTAATATTTTGCATGATGTTATTGAGTATGGACGTATACAATACAGGGTTCTTAACGTTGGTCTCCCTCCTGTAGCTGTGCCATGAGTTAGCTATCGAAAACTTACGTACGTTACAAACCTATCGATTGTTTCTTTCATACTACCGATTTTAGTTCTTAGCGTAATCGCAAGGGGCGCTGTACAAGTTTTTCATAAATATATTTACATAGGCGATATCGAGTCTGTCACTTTTAAACTCATGGTAGCGCTACTACCTCTCAATTCACTTTGGCTGTGACCGATAGCGCGTAAAAGTCTGCGGTATTGACTCGTGCTTAAGCGACTCCGATCATATTTTAGAGAAATCATATTTTGTACTGTACCTCTAAGACAATTTTTATTTATTTAAGTACTGGAAAGAACATTACCTTCAAAATATACTAGGTGCCAATTCTATCAAATGTAAAAATAATGTGTTTTTGGATCATGGTTTAAATATCAACTGACAGTATTTTCCTGAGGTGCCCACCAAATCATCAGCTGGGACAAGTTACAAATACACAGATTCTGAAACGCTGCACAGTTACCACACTAATGGGAAATGTGAATATAGACGTTGAACGTAAGTAACTTAACGTAGCCTCGGCAAAACGCAGTAACTTAAAAATGGCATAGACTTTACAATTCTTGTTGAAGGAAATTAATGAAGTTTTTTCTCTGACTGACTACGATGATGGCTTGAAGTAGATTGTCTTCCCCGGATTGGCGAGGGAGCGGATGGCTCTCACCCCTAAGCTTACGTGCACCTGTAGCCACTTTCTTAATCGCTACATCGATGCTAAGGCATTGACATTTCCCCCAGTGAAGCCCCAGCCTACCAGACAATTTCAAAGCTGGACATTAGGTAAGAAACCGCAATCGGACTCAGTTGGTGTACTCGTCCGAAACAATTACAGTTTACCCGCGGTTATAAGTGTTGCGTTTTACAAAACAAACAACCAGGCTGGTTTAGAAAACCGCATCTTTTCAATAGGCGAAGAGTATTGAGTCATTTGCAACACGCTTCTGGATGATTAGTTCCATTGATCGGTAACTAGGGATAGTTGTAGAGATATTTAGATATAAGGTGTGAATAGTTTACTTGGCAGTAAGCTGGGATGTTAATGGTTTATATACATTTTTTTCCTAACTGACTTACGATGATGGCTTGGAGTAGCCTCGTCATCATCACCGGACCTGCGGGGGAGCGGATGGCTTTAATCCCTAATATATTTTGTTTACATTATGTTCTGCTAAAGACACTTTCTGGCGTAGGAGCTGCAGAAACTACCAAATGCGTTGTGGGTCCAGTTATACAATTGTAAAGATTGTTGATCTAAAATAAAGTCGGGGACGATAATCATTATTTTTTATGCCGATATCAGAGCTGTCTAATAATATTGTGATGTAATTATTTTAAAACCATTTTTAGATATTTGTTGCTATATTTTTCATACCGCTCTCATGTAACACGTATCTATCCGTTATTTTTACTTTGTAAATGATAATAACTTTATTTGTATATTATTTTAACCTTGTAAGCTTTAATATGTACGCTAATAATCTACTAACCTTATTACATTATATTCCGTTACATTGGACCAATAAAGTTTACAGCCGGTATCCGTACTGGGTAGGATTAGAAACATGGATTGATTGTTATTAGAATTAATTAAAGTTCAGTATAGTTGTAGCTATCGTGGATCACGTTTATTAGAGCTTCTCAAATGGCTGACTTCTAAAGATTGTTTACAACTCAACTCGGGGCACAACATAACCATATTGTGGTAGCTATACATACATACATGCATCCTATACGTGATGTATATCACGCCTTTTTCTCAGAGGGGTCGGCAGAGACAATAATCGTTTGGTGAAGTTTATATAGTACATGTGACGGAAGAGCCTCTCGTCACAATAGGTATTACTTTTAAACCCTTATCCTATTAACGTAGATGGACTTTTTTGAGGTACTACGTACGTGTCTTCCTAATAAATAAACATATTGCAAATGTGTCTATTATTTGCGCGAACACTACACGTTTGAAATACAACTAAGTTTACCATTCGCTGTTGCTACATTCTTCTTAATTCCTTGTTATACTCATAAGTAGATTTAAGTGCAACATTGTGGGAAACTCAATAAATCATTATTATTATTATTATTATTATTATTCTAAATCTATACTAATATTATAAAGCTGAAGAGTTTGTTTGTTTGTTTGTTTGTTTGTTTGAGCTTGCTAATCTCAGGAACTACTGGTTCGATTTGAAAAAAATCTATTTTGCGTTGTATAAACCATTTATCGAGGAAGGCTTTAGGCTATATGACATCAGGCTGCGACCAATAGGAGCAAAGATACAATGGAAAATGTGTAAAAAACGGGGAAACGCGAACGAAGTCGCTGGCACAGCTAGTATATTATATAGAGACCCTTGAGTTTTGCTCGTGACCAAGAGCGCTGTTAAGATCTCGAATCGTCGGGTATTTAAATAATATGTTTAAAATCGTAACCCTCGCAAGTTTTATCCGTAAACATATGTCGGTTTTGATTCATAATGCAAATGTATTATTACTGAAAAAATAAATTGTACAATAATTTTATTCTGCACGACTCGGTTTTCGTAACCACGTCCTTATATATACGATCTCTTGCTCAAAATCGCGGAGTGTGACGGTCAAGTCAAAAGTAATTAAGGAGAGCTTACTTCCACACATACTAAATTTACACAACTTCGTCTCAAACATAATTAATAATTTATACAATAAATTATCAGGTAGCACCTACCATTTCACAATCTCCTTATAAAGTGGGTTTATAACCAAGAGCTTACATAGTTTTGTTTTCCAAGGTGGTTGAATAGCTTCACATTTGTGGGTAGCCAGAATCTTGTCAAGAGACTTGAAAAACTGCGTCCGTTATTCTAATGCAGCTAAACTACGATATCTTTGCTCTGCCGTTTAAAAAAAATTAAAAAAGTTTGCAGGCAACCAAATTAATTTGCCGCCATTTTGGATTGTACTAATTTCAAATTCGTTCAAACGAAAACAAATGAATCACAGCCAAATGAGTGTCCGTCCTCGTGCCCTTGTGGGGTGGGACACCAATTACTCACAGAAATACCAGTCATTGCACGATTTGCAAATCATCCTTGTTCATTAATTTATACTTTGTAATGGTTTATGAAGCTTTTGGAATATTATTGCAACCACGTTCCGTTCGGAAGTGCGTTTTTATTTAGTGGTTACGAGAAAATAAAATGGGTTCTTAGACACAGATAGTTAAAAAAAGGTAAGGCGTGTCTCTACGCAACGAATTCACAATACTTGTGTCGTAACGAAGATTCATAATTAATGTTAAAAGGATTTACTGGTAGATTGTGCTTTAGTTAGTTGATGAGAAATTTTACATAGGTCTTCATAAAAAAAATGCTTTAAAAATGTTACCATGCTTATTATTTTATAAGGAAACTAATTTGTAATGTAAATTTAAGGACATCTTTTTTTTTTAGTTTATTACAAGACATTTGTGCGGAATCCCTTATGTCCTATTTTACCTTAGCGTAAAAGAACATAAGAGATTCCGCAAGAACACTTTTTTAAAAACAGTCCCTACAAGATCGTTCGTTGCGTGAAGTTATTATGAAATTTCTAATAGAACTCTATCAGAACTTTTCTTAATCGACTCCATGCTCTTTTATAAAGATAACATTTTTGATTTTGATCATGATCACTATAGAACAATATTATTTTGGGTACTATTACGTTGATAAAGGTATCCTATAATATTTTATATCATCCATGACGTAAAGACAGCGATCTACCACATTTTTATTATATGTATGTAAGTATAGATAGACGATCAACTCTCTTTTTTATTACAGGTCATCAGGATCAACTCTTTTTGTCAGGCAAATTGCCTTAGTAAAAAAAATAGCAAACATCTTTAGTGAAAGCTTACATACACGGGGTAAATGTGTATTTAAAGTGTCAACGACGGTCCCCGACATAACCTTCAAAAAACTTATTTCTATAACATGTCAAACTTAAAACAGCATTCTTTCACGCCACAGTCCGATTAAAATGTTGCTTTATGAATTTCTTTGCGGCAAACCGGTCGTTTTACGAAATTACTGACAGCTGATTAATGTCAAATTTACACTTTGTTCGGCTTATTTTCGTTGAACACAACCTGCCTAAGTTGTGGTGACCAAGAATCTTGTAAATCATGGAATATCTCTGCTCTTCTCAGAATGCATAGTATAATTTTTGACAGGCCCAATGGGTAGTTTTTTGCGTTGGCATTTTGCGGTGCACTCCACATAATCTTACTAGTTAACAATAACAGTGAATGTTGCTGTGTCCAAATTTCAAATTCAAACATGTATTAACATACTTCCAGTAGACGTAATTAAGTACAAATTTAATAATCGGTCAATTTAAGGTAAACATTTTAAAATTAAAGCTTATCTTTTTAAAAAATATGACGTCACTGTATCTTAATCATCATCAGCCCATCGCATTCCCCTCCTGGACATAGACCTCCCCAAATTTTGTAAGAAAAACGCAAACTATATACAGTGCAAAAGTCAGCCAAGTTTAGTTGTGTGGCAAAAATAAATGAGGTAACCGGAAACATACCACAAGTTACATTTTGAATTGACTATGGAAATGTCCCCATTCAAACCCCAGAGCGAATAGCCAGAATCCTTCAAAGGTAATTTTTGTGAAAAAAACAAGTGTCGTTGAAAAGAGATTTGACGTTATAATTTTTATTCAATATTAATAGAGCATAGGGGCTAGATTACTCGGTCGGGCCACGTTATTACGGCTCACGTCACTTGGGGCAGTTAGGTTCTGGTGGCCTCAAATACACTTCAGACACACACACACACACACACACACACTTCTATCCAAAAATATTCTCCATTTATCCCAGAATCCTTCTAAATGTTAGTGTTAGTACAATGCTGGGTCGCTTTGGCGCCACCAGGCGGCGCGTTTGAAACAAAGGCTGATTGCGCGGGAGTGACTTGCGTGAACTAAGTGCGGACGCGCGGGAACTGCGGTTCCGCACAAAGGTTTCGGCCTTTGAAAGGTTCCGGGTTCGGGTTCGGGACGGGAAAATTTATTATTGGCTTGCCTTCTTTTAATAGAAGTTAGATATTCCTAAGTGGAATACTTCAGCGGGCTTGGAAGGGCATGTCAGACTTCTAGTGACTAAAATACTCTCGGTCATCCTCTTTGTTGCTTGTGGGAAAACTACTGTGATACGAAGCGCCATCCAAAAATTCCATCTTCAAATTGACTTAACTTGACTGTTGAAAAACGCATACGGCGCAAACCTCTTAAAAACATAGAATATTATATCTTATTCTTTTAAGAACCTCAACCTTATTCGACATTAAGGTGAAATTTTCAGCACTGCAGTGTCTGCAGTATCTAGGTAAAAAATAATACCTGACTTTATATACTTTCCAAAACATGCTAAGATTGTAATCAGATAATAATATCCATATATAGGTAATATATAATACACTGAAACCATTCGCTTCGCGTATCAGATCACAATCCTCCTCATTCGTCGATTAAAACTATTCAGTTAACAAGTCGACGAGGCTAGGTAGACACAACTGAAGTTTAATGAATAATGATCAGCAAATGTAACGGCTTCATTATAACAAAATAAAGTCACACCCACTAAATATGGTCTTGGTTAAAGTTGATGCATTTATGACGTGCGAACAACAATTTCGCTAGCTAATAGTAGAAAGTTCAGTATTAAGGTTTTTTCACAGGGCTAAAAGTAAATTAAAAACGTTTAAATGTTGCTAAAAAGTAACAAATTCATGGTATATTTTTCATTGTCCGATTTACGAGCAATTTGCCAACGAAATCCATCACAATTTTCATTTAAGAACTCATTCCGCCGAATAATTTAATATTAAATGGATACTTGAATTTGTAAATAGTCTAGAATTTGTAGTGTAAAAACATTAATATTTTTTAATGCGATTGTGAATCAGCCATTTCTCTTTTAAAATGTAAAGCCAACGTTACATGTATGGTGTTGTAAAAAGGAGATTATCTTTCGCTAGCGTTTTCATTTGTTTTGACATGACGTGAGTACTTGCACCGACGCAAGTTGCTGTTAAAATACAGTTTTGATTGTTAATTGTTGTTTTTATTTTATAAATTATACAATACTTATTCTTATGGTTGTTGTGTCTGCCAGTGCTATGAATAAGTGCGCACTAAATAAACTCATCAAGAGTAGATAGCGCTTTTGGTAGAGCCTCTGTTTCTTGATTCACAAGTAGTGGATTCGTATCCCGGCTATCTTGAACCGGATATATTGTGATGAAATCTATGTTTTTTTTGTTTACTCTAAAATATAAATGTTTTAAGAAACGCGTAACTACATAAGGTGAAGTAAGAAAAGCATAGACTTTGGCTCACACCATTATAGTAAGCATTATTCATGGGGTAATAATTATGACCGACGCTATTTAGACTCTAGAGTCTGGACTACTTACCTTAGTATTGTGTTCTGAGGGCCTACCATGAGTTGGCTATCGAAAACTTACTTACGTTAAAAACCTATCGAGATGTTTTTTTCATACTGCCGATTTTAGTTCTTCGCGTAACCACCAGCAGCGCTGTACAAGTTTTTCATAGACATATTTACGTAGGCGATATAGAGTGCGTAAGTTTTAAACTTATGGTAACCCCACTGTATAGGAATCAATGTTGCCAACCCTTAAACGTTTACAAAAAAGCTCTCCCAGCATTCTTCTCGGCCATTTTTCATGCACCCTCTGCGCCCGCGCAGTTCTGGCTCCGATACTTTCTCTCAGCTTTTTGCCCTAACTTTTGAGTGATTACTTTATAATCGTCGAGTTGTGGAACTAATGGCCGGTTTGTATGATGTACCAGTAGTTGTGTGTACGCTGCTACTTAGTGCGAAAGTTAAGAATCGTTATTTTTCAACTTGATGATTACAAGCCAACAAAAAGTAGAAAGATAATTAGTTTCGAACCACCATTATTGGTTGTGGAAAGTTTGTTACAAAATATACTTATAGGTATCCTTATACGTAAAGCCCTTTTATTTGTTCTAAATGGCATCAGTATGTATTTATATGTATGTAGTTAGTTAAGTAGACTTCAGCTGTTTTCCAAAAGAAGTGCATTTCACTTATGACAGTTGAACTTAAAAAAAATTGTTATTTCAAATAGTTTAGTAGGTACAGTAGAAACATCATTAAAAAATTATTAATTAAGCATAGAATTAAAATTTTCCAAATATCTACATTTTTACTACGTTCTTCATAACCTCAATGACGATTTGTATAAGATCTACATAGTTAGTGTTCCAGTGATTAACTCATACCCCAGAGAATTACAGATGTGATTTAATACTTAAGTTACTGTCTCCTAAAATATATAAAATTATATCTTTGGCATAATTGTTCATTCATAAGATGCTATGATTTACTGTAAAAAAAATATTCAGGGATAAGAGCCACACACACACAAGTCCGGTGATGATAAAGGTTAGTTTGCTGAAAAATCATCATTCGACGCTTTATTGGTGAAGGAATCATCGTGAGGAAACCTGCACACTTAAGAAGAAATTCTTAGGTTGTGTAGTCAACCAACCCGCACCTGGACTAAGGACTTATCGCCCTAGTTTAGGGCCTACCCTACGGCCGTAGCCCGTGCCCCAGCAGTGGGGACGTATATGGGCTGATGATGATGATTGCTGAAAAAAAATGTTTATTAAAAGTTCTCTCTCTTACACAACTCCAACGCATCCCCAAAAGTATATTAACCCTATCCGCCTTCGGATCGCTTACAAAGTACTTACGGTCACTAATCTATTTATCGATTCAATAGTCGTTCTTTCACTCGCCGCCATCTCGCAACAGTAGTACAAAAAGTCTACTTGTCGGCATCTCTGTGCCCAAATGTAAATGATGACTAGGTACATTTGGTACACAAATATAAGCCACGCCCTTGATACGGTAGTCGCCGATAACAGATATTAGATAAGACGGTAAATACTGTGACGTTACGATAGTTATGTGCTTTGTATTACTTGGAATTCGAGGAGATGGATAAGATAAAGGTTAGGTTTAAACTAACATTGACTTTAGTTTCAACACTGTTAGACAAATCTGAAGAATATTAAAACATTAGTCGTCTAACAACTTATTATTAAACCACTATGATTAGAAACTCAAAGATAGGCGTAAATATTTTATATTATTTTAATTGAGAATACTGAATTATTTTTCTTTTCTTTCTTTTTAAGAAAGGAAAGAAAAAGAATTCAGTGTTCATACGTAAGTAGGTATAATTACTATTTTATCTGGATGACGATTCGTACCAAACTGCATACTAAACCTAAAGTTCCTAAGTATGGATAAAATATTTATGACCGTGCTTTTCGTTAAAGTAGATATAGGACCATTAGGTTATGTCCATATGCAAGATATTTAAAAAAAAACCAACGCCACACTCGACGCACCACTAAACGTAATCGTCGTTGAGACTTAACAATTAACCCTTTCCAGTCTGACTTTTTTAACAGCTAACCATAAATTCAGAGTGTTCTGCCCTCCACCCTTTTTGTCTTTGGTAATGAGTGCATTACCATACAAATAGAATCAGTTTGGGACCGCGGTATAATTGACTCCGGCGCCCCGCTGGCTCATACTCTTTGTGTGTACCGGCCTTAACACGACTACAGATTTACACCGCGTCTATGCCCAAGCGAATATAGTCTGTAGCAGTAAGTTTGACGGCTGGTTTTTCCGCGCGCTTTTTTGACAGTTCGTTTTTAGCGGATGGCCTGACTGCAATTTACGTCTATAGATGGTCCGTGGTGGATGATTGCTTCACAAATATTGGTCAGCGGTGATTAAAATGCCTCAGACGCATGCCGACTGATTGTTAGGCTGTGTCAACCTAGAAATGTCAATATGGCATATCGCTAGTACCCCTTTCTAAACGATTGATTCTAATAGCCCCGTTAATTTGGTTCATAGGAAGACAGTTATGGTTGATTAAAGTTATTTATTACGATTCTTTGTTAATTACAAACAAACATCGTGACATGGCTTAATGATTAACAAAGTAACTAAGGCATGTTCAAATTAGGTTTGTAATTTATGTTTTTTCTTGTTATGTATTCTGGTAAAACGGGCTCTGTAATTTGAAACGCTATATCCATTTTTTTAACAAAGAGTATTTGCCTTTGATCATAAATGGTTTAGTTATTTATATCAATGACGTTATAATTTTATTGGTAATATCTACTTTAATCTTAAATAGATTTATAACTATGACAATCACCGTATTTGTGTAAAAAATAAATAAATAATTAATGTCAGTATAATGTGGCGTTTTACATGTCATTCAAATGTTTAATAACATTTACAGTACATTTAAAGTACATCCAGGTAATTCATAACGAGTTAAATATTTTTCACAAGCATTAATTCTGTCATTCAAATAACGTATTCTTACTACCCCATAAACAATCTCAAACTCTTAGCAACTGTCAAAAATTTTACATTTGACTATCGAAATACTTTTTTAAAAATGACGATGGCATTGAGGACCTATGCCACCGAAGTTAATGTACAATAATATAATACTCATAGCGCAAAAACTATAAATTTTGTGTTACCGGAGGCAAAGGAACAGGATTGGACCTTAACTAGAATTTATAAGCGTAGGACAGACTCGGGAACGGCTACCAAGGAAAATCAACGGCCCTAAGGTATGGTTGCCGCTTACAGATTTGTCATTCCGTAACGATTTAATTACTTTTGGTATTTCATTCTATATCTACAGCTTCAGGCTATGATTGTATTAGATTATATTAATTAGTAGTTAAGCAGAACTTTCTGTTGCATAAAAAATACATAGAGACGAATTGAGAACCTCGTCCCTTTCGTCGGTTAAAGAGGGATTTGTTTTTTCCTGGTATCCATACAAAGTTATCCTGGTAAGTTATCTTATCAGTAAAATTTAAAATATTTAGCAAGTGGATTTTCGATATTAAAATGTCATTTATGTTCGTAATTCAACACATATTTACGTAGTATTTTTTTATATATTCAATATTAAAGTCCGTTGAAGTAGGTCCGTGATGAATCGAGAACCGTATCAAATGATTTTTTTTGCATAATATGACTTGCAAAATAAATATTATAATTCACCTAAACAGAAACTTTCCCGTTTTTCTCGCTTTTAATCTTTGTAACTGTCGAACGCGTAAGATTTATTATTATTAACTTTATTTTATCATCCACTTATCTCCACCGCTTAATTGTTCATTTACCAATCCTCCGTTAAAATACACTTTATTTTGTAAAATAACCAATTTATTGAAAAGTTTATACCTTGGCATTTCAATGTAATAATAGATATTTATACAGCAGAGATAATACACCGGTACCAGAGAGAATAGGAGCTCAATAATACATAAAATATGTTCCTTGCAAATTGATTTTCTGTCAAGTTGATATTATGTTAATTTATGATGGGCAAACAATATCTATAATTATTATGAAATTGTGTTGATATTTAGAAGGAAACAATAAACAATGGTGTGCAAAATAAAAATCAACGAGAGAAATTGCATTAATATCTTGAAATAATACTTAATCCTTATGTGTCCTGTGAAAGGTCTAGGCTAATAGGATTGGGAGGAATCAATTTGTAATATGATATCAATTTAAAAACAATAAAAATATCTGCAGCTTAGAGAATGTTTAATGTAAATATGGTAACTAGATATTTTATGGAATTGAGGTTTATCAATTTAATATTAATTAAACACGAAACATAATTGTCCGATATATCTTTGTAATTTTTGGGACAGTTTAGGCTAGGTTACGTTAGGTAGGTGAAATTTACTTTGTCGGCATAATTCCTAGAATAATATAATAATAATTTTGAATTGACAACCCTCTCGCTCTTCGTAGATACAGTCAGCATCAATTTGACAAACTGCCCCACGCCATGTTATCTCAATTTATACGGCAATCCGTGATAAATGCATTTCGAATAATTACATCCATTCTCATTATATTCACCACACTAAAACAGCACTAAGCAATGAACTCTACAGAAAATAAATAATGACCATAAAAGATGGAAGTATTCCCCATTTTACGAACGTCCAAGAATACATTTCTAGATTCGATCAGGCGTATCAATTGGAAATGCGGTGGTTAAAGTAGTCCCGTTTTATTTTAGTGACACCTGTGTGATTGAGAAAATTGCCTCCATTACCGGGGCCATTCTCCGGCAAAGCTAAACAACGGTGACAGTAGTGCATCCCGTATCAATAAGCGCAATTACGGCTCATTAAAACAAATCGATCGCGCGAAAAAAAGTCGCCAGTCGTAACTTGTAATTGACGGGCGAGTTGTCGCGAGAGTCGCGTAATCGAGTGGGCGGGCGCCCCGCCCAGGGGCGGAGGGAGGGCCGGAGTGCCGCGGCGAGGAGGCAGGAGGACCAGTCGCACTCGCCACCGCGGCCCCAGCGCGCGTCCGAACCACGAAGCGCGCCGATCGCGCGAAACCCGACGGCGAAACGTGCAAATCGCACTCTTACTATGACATACCAGTGACGAATGTGACGGACTCGTGATTTAAAGACCGCAAAAAAACATGTAAACAAATTCTGACCACCGAAAAAAATAAAACATGCAACTGTCATAGACAATACCGGCACAGTGTAAAAAAGGAAGCAGCAAATTCAAAATGAGTTCCGAATCGACTTTCGAATAAGGTGCGAGTAAAATGTTCAAAGCAGTTCGAAGTTTGAACGTTAGTGTTGCCAGCGTTAAAATTGAAGATGGACTTGACGACGCGTCGTGGGGAGTTGGAGGGTACGGCGGAGGTTTTGGCCGGGGAGCAGGTGTGCCGGGGAGGCCGGGAGGTGAACGGCTCGGAGGGGTGTGAGGTGGCGGGGGTGACGGCCGAGGTGCCCCGGAAGACCAGCTCGTTCACCATCAGGAACCTGGTCGGCGGGGAGGACTCGGTGTCTGCCGACGGGATTACTAACGCTAGCGATGGTGAGTATTTTTTTATTAAAACAACACGAACATACATTTAGACTTAACTAAAGTTCACTGAATTAACTAGAAATAGCAGAGAGCGTATTGATTATTTACTTTAAAAAGTGAAAGAAAGTAGACGACAGCTGTAAACCAATGTAATAAATGTAAAAAATATTGATTGATCTGATTATCTTACTTACCTATAGCAAATAACAGATATGGTCATCTTCTATATTTACTAACTGTTTTCAATATTTTGCAAGTGCAGATTTAACATTAAATACTATAACATGATAGGCATGGCCTGGCATTTGTATAATTTTTTAAAAGATGCTATTGTGTCTATGTTCATAACAAAAGTTGAGATTAGAAATGTTTTACGGCTTTTTTCCCATAAAAGTAGTTATCTGAAACAATAAATTTTAATTGTGAATGTGAACTAGTAGTTAAGAAATAACAATATCAGTGTTAAGCACACCTACATTTACTTACATTCAAGGCTGGAGCCATAACGTCAATTAGTTACATTGATTTTAATGCACCTTTATGGCATGTCAGATCTATACAATATATACAATGTTGCCAGCAATTAAAATAATTTGCCTCAGTGTGCTTTCATGACACTGTGGCAATTAAGTTTTATACCTTTTTTTATAGTTCTTGCAATCATTGTTGGGCATGGGTTGAATTTTGTATGATTTATTATATTTTTAAATTGCTTAATGTCTTTGGACCAATCACAGCTCTTGATTGAAACCATCTTGTAAAGATTATCTATTGTTTATTTTTGTGGTAAGAAATTGGAATAGATAATGAAATGATAGATGGAATTACTCAACGCTATTTCTATGTTTATTTATTTTAATATTCACTTAAGACTAAAATTGCACAAAACACAACACTAATGTTGTTGAGACAACAGACTGTTTCTGTAAATTTTTATTTAGTTCTGGTCACTGTTGTTCAGTATATTATGGTAATTTCATAAATTAAAAGGCCAGTAGGTCTTGTTCATTTTACGCTATTTTCGTGGGTTTTTTGATATTGGCCTACACTAATTCTGCCACGTTTGTTAAAATGATGATTTAATTATATTATTTTGATAATTTGATTCTCATTCAACTCGGTTATTTACTGCTGCTGTCAAGCTTGATATTGACAATTTTGGAGTGTTTCTTGTACATTTTAATTGTAACTGTAATTTGGACTTAAGAAGATCTTGCAGCCGATAATGTAGTACTTGAACTGTAACGGCAAAAGTGCACTAAACACAATGCAAGTAGAATTGAACTACAGATATTATGAATTGCTTGTCTGCACTTAAACCACGACAAGTACTACGACCCCTCAGCTTACGGAAGTGACGTAACTCTCCCCTAACTAGACGCTTCCGGTACTAAATTGGACTACTATCATGTAACCCTTGATTGGATTAGCTCAATATGTGTTTCAGGGAATTTTCTTTTGTTTTTCAGTTAGCCGGATGTTTTTATTAAGCTAGCTGGAATTTCCAGCCAGTTTAACACCTAATATTTTTATTGAGCTAGCTTTCTTTTTAATAAGTTTTATTTACAACTGCTATGGGTTCAAAACATAACATGAATAAATTTTTGTGTCAAACTTTTCATATATTATTATGTACTATTGATTCTCTAATTCTATTTTAAACTTTTGTTTCCAATTTATGATGATTTGGTTCAGTTACACAAAGACTTGGGTATTGGTCAGTGACACGTTTCATGTTATTGTCACTGCATTGTGTTATCATGATTATACAACTAATATTTTTTTTATAGATGAACATAACATTTTTAATATGATTTCCTAAAGTTTGGAAGGAGATTTGCAGATGTATCTCTGGTACTACATATATCTTATTGACATGTTATCTACATCATTGGTTCGAACCTGCTTCTATCTAAACTATACTATGCAAATAGGTTTACCATCCAGCTGGGTTTTCCTGGATTTGTCCTGCAGCGGTCGTCTTCTGGGCAACCGGGTTGAGTTTAATATGTAGGTATTAGGGTTTAAAAATTTAAATTATAATAATATTTATGATGATGATATGAGCTTCGCGCTTTCTTCTGTCACCAGGCTGAATATGAAGAACCCCGAATGCTAGACTGATCAAATTTTATTTATAATTTATTTCTGTTTCTGCCGTAACAATAAACACTCGCTATAAACAAGATTAAAGGAATATATTAGGGGATTTCATACAAAACGTGATTTTATCTACAAAATTGGTACAGAACCCTTTGTGTGTGAGTCGAACTCGCGTTTAGCCGGATTTTTTAATGTCCCTGTTTAAATAGATACTTTTTATATATCCAGGCTCTGGGCTAAACAATCCGGCGCTCTCATATGTCTTGCCAGCTGGCATCTAAAATTTTCCAGAACATTTGTTCTGTGTCCAAATTTCAGAGATGACAACCCTAAATGCAAAACGCACTCGGAACGCCGACTTTTTTGCCACACCAGTAGTTTACCTCAAAGGCTGAAACTTTTCGCTTTTTACCAACATTCCCGCGGACATTAATTAAAAGTAGGCCCTTAACCGCTGGAATTCTAGTTGTAAGTTGTAATTGAATTAATTCATTTCAAATGAACATCCCACATGTGTTGAGTTGTTTTTCTTGTTGAATATATTAACGGAATTGAAATTCTCTAGTAATCACATTATCAGGTAGGTATTTGTGTTGTAGGGGAATAATGGAAAATGTTTGAAATTTCTTTGTGACCGTGTGTGGAAATGTCCCAGATATTTATTTATCATTATTTATTCTTTGTAGATGTATGGTATTTATGTATGTAGTACCTACAGGACCTCATTTATACCGTACTTATCAATTGATTTAACCCTATATTTTTTTATTTGGAAGTAGCCCCGTTTGGTGGATGGGTGTGACTGATCGGCAGGGTCTGTCACGCCAATACTGCTAAACCAATTTATATTAAATTTGGTACACATAATAAGTCGAATCTAAGGAAGGACATATACTACTTTAATGGACGTCACTATAAAGTTTAATGCTTAATAAGATAAATAACTTCACGCTGACGAAGTTAAGCCGGAAAGCCATTTATAAAATAAAATATCAAAGTGAGTGCAGGATGCAATTATTATGACGTCAAATGACAAATTTGGATCAGATGTCGTATGAATATAAAGCACAATTGGAAACAATACCTACTCTCCTAATATTTAGGTAGTCGTCTCAATTTCATATAACGGAATTTAGCCTTCTTTCGATCTGCGTCTTCGTAAATTATTTATCGTTTGCTTTATACATTATTTATATAAGTTAAATACGGGCCAGATCATTTGAGCTGGTGACTTTTTGTTAATAAGTAGTGGATGACTAGTAAAAAATTTTAAAGGCTCCCGTACATGTACGAGTATGATACTTCTGTAGTTATCTTAGATCGAACAGGCGTATATTAAATTAACTTGTTCGGCCGCAATGGTTGTGTTGCAAAAAGCAGTTTCTATTTCAAAGAACTAAGTATATTGTTTGTTGCCTTGTTGAGATATCACGTCAGTTCTGTGTTTTTATTTATTCCGGTTGTGGCGTCTTTTTTTTAGTAAACAGACGTCTCTAGCTATGTTTTAATACGAGTTAGAGGAAAGTTTGAAGACATTATAACTATAGGTAACTGATTTGATGTACAACTAATTGTTATTTTTCTTACTTTATGAAAATATGCATTAAATTTAAGTTACTTTAGAACTCTATTATTTTATTTTTA
Source organism: Maruca vitrata (assembly GCA_039566165.1). Lineage (NCBI taxonomy): Eukaryota > Metazoa > Arthropoda > Insecta > Lepidoptera > Crambidae > Maruca > Maruca vitrata. The sequence goes on along the minus strand of CM076916.1, from coordinate 4,636,536 downwards.
TAAAAACGCTCTACCATCACATAAAGATACTATATGATGTTCATCATCATCATCATCATCAGCCCATATACAACGCCACTGCTAGTTAATACAATGTTAATATAGCATAACAGATATACTGTTGAACTGAGACTTATTAGCACATACTATTCAATCGCATTATGCATACTTATCGTAAAAGAAATAATTATATTTCTACACACGTTCCGCACTTGAGCATTACAACATTGTACAGTGTACACCTCCACTATACAAAAGCATACCTCCTGTTGGGTCGCAGTCGGTTACTTTTTATTAAGTAAACGATCTTGAATGCTCCGTGCATATTAATTAATTATGTGCTAGGGTAGGGTAAAGCACTAGTGATTGGACGCTTTGGACAGTACCTGTTAGTCTCTGGACTCTCACATATCCATTAAAAATCAGTAATAAATTAAGTAAAAATAAGGCAATTCATTAGGCTTGCCTATAATAAAGTTCTAAAATTTTTAAACAATGCACAAATCCGATCTCTTTTCTTCCCTCGTGGCCATAGACGAGTTTTTTCAACGAAAATTTTTGTTTTTTAAATTTAATTTTGTGCATTTAGGCTATTTAGATACAAGTTTGATTCTAATTCCTTATTAATAGATATATAGTATTTAGAGATAAAAATGTGACGTCTTATGATTAGTACAGTCCCATCACTAGCACGTTACCCCAATCTTGTGTAGACTTAATTAATATGCGCGGAACATTCAAGATAGTTTACCTAATAAAAAATTGCCTACTTTGTATTGGCGGTTGGTTAAATTACAAAAAAATATTTCGTTTAGAAGAAATTGAGAAGAATAATCATTTAGTAGAATAGTAGGTACCTACCTTTTATTAAACATTTGGTGAGTAGTGAAAACGAATTGGAGCTATAGAAAGCATTTTTGCATTCAAAAGGAAAATAATTGCTTTTAATTTCGATAACATTATTATTTTTGTAATTATCCTAAAATGTATCACACTTACAAAACTATAACAATATAATAAATAATTGAAGTAGAAGAGTATAAAAGATACCAACGACATGTCCCTCTAACCTATTCTCAACATGTGCTTATTTATACTTGTACCTATGTTTACCCCTAAATGTCATATCTACCCTGAGGCGATCACGTAGTACCATTAATATCTAATGTAGGGTAATATAATTTAATAGTATTTAATTAAATACTTACGAGTATCACACAGCTAATGTAATTGATATTGTAAATGTGAGACACGCTTGTAAGTTTTAACCTTGAATTTTAATATTTACTACGATATCTAAAGAAGATTCATACTTTGTAATTCTTTGGTCACGCCTAGGAGTTACTACAATTTTATGAGCACGATATTAGTATTATAAAGCCCTTTGCGAATTTGTTACATAAAATACATTAAATTCTAAGACCCCTTTCGATTAAATTACGAGTACTTGAAAAAGTACGAACAATAGCTTTAGATCAATTTATTTCTTTCCCTCTTAAAATGTTTTTTGGTTGGTCCTACCGAAACCAAATCATCTGACAGACCATTTAGAACTCCACATAAAAAAAAGCTAATTAAAAACAATGTGAAAACCGTCTGCCATCTAATGATTCAAATGATTGATTGAATTTAAGCAAAAAGATTACAAAGTAATGCCTAGTTTGTAGTCTTTTGGAATAGAAATACTCAAAGATATTTGTCAAGTAAGTGTCTGTTAGTAATTACATACTAAACAATAATGCTAATTGTACGGTTAGGCTCATGAATTTAACACTGAATCAATTTTAAATTACACACTTCATTTGAGAAGCGTGTAGGTCACTAGCCACTCACACAGCATGCAATTATTAATTTATTAATAGCATCTATGGATATGTGTAGGTACTTTTTGATAAATTACCAATACTACACATTTAATAGCAACATTTGAATCGAGAGTAAGTTAAATATCACAAATATTTAACTTGCTTGCCATTCAAATGATGGTGTGGATTTCATGATTGCTTATTTACATTTAATTATCCAATTAACAGAAATTTATAATGTTACATTTACACATGACGTATTATATTACAATGGCAGAAATATTAATGACCAAGTCTCGAGTTACTAACTTCAAAAGAAAAATAGGGATGTTAATTTCGAATACTCTTGGTAATAGGCAGGTAAGTACTACACTATTCACGGCAGGTACTCAATTACATCACAATTATATCAGCATTAACCGATACTTGAATCGATAATACGTTGCTTGGGCAGGTGGCAGCACTAAGGCGAAATTAATTCTTACACGCCTCCGCGCCATACATGGGTGTGTAAGTACACTACTTTCCATTTATCACTCTTGCTTGGTCATAACAACCGCGGAAATATCATGGAGGGAATTTCAAATTTAAGCGCCCAACGATGTTTGTTTGACTCGTCAATGTTCTAGATCAGGCCTGCCTTAGTTGATTGATTTGATGCGCCCGCACATGCTTTTTTGACGTTAATGCAGAAGAAATTGATAGAAAAATGTGTTGCAACAAAATAAAAATGAAATGTATTTTTATAAATATTTTGCGGCTCACTAGTTTATTTAGTATTTTTTCTTGGTCCTGGGTCCCATCTGGTCAGGACAGCCCTGTTCTAAATTGATCATATAATCGAGAGTGGTAAAATGACTGGTAACTAGGGCCGATTAAATTATGTTTAAGCTTGTACTATAATAAAACTGTTCAAATAATAATAATAATATAAAACTAACTTCACTACAGAGAAGCTATTTAGTAATTAAACATTAACTATTGTTCAACATAAATTTACATCAAAAATTAACTTATATACGTATTTACACACATGTGTGTGTACTCACATACAAACCTTAACATATACACATACAGTACACAGCAGTAACTGATGTCTAATCGACTTCATTGTTCAAGATGGCTACTTTAATCATAAACATTAATTAAAGCGGAACATTTCTTTCGCAATATAATAATCAAATAGATACCGTTATTGTGCTAATGTCTCATGTCGTATGATAAGGACTGTTTCTAATTAGCGTTGCAAATATTCAAAGGTAACTTTCCTAATAGGGTTGTGTAGTTCAATAAATTACAAACAAACTGACAGCCACGTACAGACATCATAATTCAGATCACTGAAAAAGCAGAAATTAATTAGTAAAGCCTATCAATCAAACACCATATATGTAAAAGTTATTTGTATGTAATTAGGAAAAATTCTTTATATCCTGCATGATGTTTGCTCCATTGTTTTGTAAGACATAATTTTTTTTTATTTATTTTATGTATTCCACAATAAAATGCGTATGAGTGATTACTTATTCTCAACACATTTCAAGCAAGTGATGAATGATGTACATATTGTGTACAATTTATTTATACTTTTTTTTTATTAATTCCTTCTTAGCGCTCGGTTGCTAGCGTCGAGTTTGAAGTGAACACGTTATAATTACGACCATTTTAATAGAGCTACTTTTCATTTTAGTTAATTTATTTTCTATTCCTTAGCACTGGAAATAATAATGTGAAAGTGTACAGAATTATGTGACATAACCACTTTACGTAGACACCTCAATTTCCTCTGACATCGTATTTATTGCTTTAACCGTAAGTGCCCAGTTAAACTGGTTACAACAAACGGACGGAAAAAATGCAATGCAAAAGCTCATTTTGATAAGTTTATTATGAAAGTTGAATAATAATTGAACCTTATCTATGGCTCGGTGAGAAAAATTGATGTTAATTATCTATTATTTAATAGTTGGTTGCGCATACCTAACCCTGGCAGTTTTATAGGGAATCAGAAAATTGCCATTTATGAGCAAAAATGTAGTCATATTTTTAGATAATACATTTACAGTGGGAAAGGTTAAGTATATAAAATAGAAGCATATCTTTTTTTCAAATAATGTCTTTGCTGGTCTTTGTAAAAATACCATTCGATTGTAAACATAACAACACTATAACTCAACAGACTACAATAAACAACTCGTGACATTCTCTAGGTGTGTCCGAAAAAAATCTATTGACCGCAGAATACAATCCTATTAGTCCTAATCTACTCATTAAACGTCTACACAATTTATTACGCGCCACAAAAATGTCTGGAATCCCAAATATGCGTACACAAATTAAAATCCGGTTAGGCGCCAACCGAATTTCGACCATTTTGGTTCTGTACCATTTAGATATAGGGGTGAGAGCCATCCGCTCCCCCGCAAGCCCGGTGATGATGAAAAGGCTCCTCCAAGCCATCATCGTTAGTCAGTTGGGAAAAAAAAACATTTAGATTAAAAATCCACAATGTGTACCGCCATTCTGATATGAATTTGAAAAAAATGCGATTACTTAATTTATATTATAAAATATGTATATTGAAAATTATTAAAAATGAATTAACTAAGAAGAGATTTCTTGAAAACACAAAGTCAATATCTCTTAAAAAAGTTAACTTAACTTTTATATTTTTTTTATTTGTTGTTTTAATGCTATTAAAGCTCAATGTAAATTTAAAATTTGAAAAAAATTTAAAAAGTCGAATCGGTCATGAATGCAAATTTTTTCAAATTTTAAAATTAACTTTTAAAGTTAAAAAATTGGATGTTTGTTAAACAATTTCTAATGAAGCCTTTAAAAAGCCCAACAGAAACACTAAATAAACAATGACATTAAATCATAACAAAGGATTCGGTCGTCCTTGTCACCCCACGGAACTCTAAAAGCGAACCTTTGATACAAAGAAATCTTGCTTCTAAATAAAGTGCAGATAGCTTTACAAATGACTTATGTTTCTGGAATTTAAAGTACAACCAGAAAACATGCGAAACCGACCTTTATGTCCACAAGTGAAGGATTGTTTTTGTTTTTATCTCGAGTTTTACGTGGTGACACTGAAATAAAAGGGTTTTAAAAGTGAGAGTTATCACGACGACCCATTAGGTCGCACGCGCGGCCCCACAAATGTAAAAAAAAAAAGAAAAAAACGGAGCGTTTTGTACCCGGGTCGTAAAAACATGGACTCGCGACGGATTGACTCCTGTCCTATTTGGAGTGAGAGATAAGGGGTAATAAAAGGGCGTAATCGCCTCTGCTGGCGTGGAATGTGAAGTTGTGTCTGGCAGCGTGTATGAGTTAGGGCTATGTTACATAGAGCCGAGGCTCTATTACCAAACCGTGAAACGGCATTTAAGCAGGCGTTCAGGGTGAGTGCGACAGGCTCAATATGGTCTATTGTGCCTGTCGACCTCATGTGAGATCCATCTCACTACCTACCATAAGGTCGAGTGAGGTCATTTTGTTAGCATATCATCATAAAAAAACGTTTTGGTTGGTTTCTTGAAAACAAATCCTCTCTCAATATCTATAGCCGTTTTTTTATCCTAGAATACAGAGATGAGAATTTTAGCAATTAATTTGAGAGTTGCTTTGAAGGAATAATAATTTTTTATTTTGCTTTTGTTATAAGATATGTATTTAGGCGGATTTCTTAACAAATCATGTTTACCGAAAGAAAAAATCTTGTTCCAAAATATGAATTCTTTTGCAATGGCATTCGTGAAATTTCTAAGTTTTCTCCGGTATATATCATCAAAATTATATTATACAATTAAGATATTGGTCTTAATTTAGAACAAATTTAATTTCATCAATAATGAGGTCGTTTTTGCGTCTGGCTGCCTGTCAATCACAAGAAATGTCCGTCACATTTCTCTTATCGGTGTAACATTCAAGAGTCGTTTTAGTATGTTAATTAATGTATACTTAACATGTGCTAGATAATGAGGTCACTTTAATAATACATTAAATACAACCGATGAGTCTGTGTTTGGCTAAAAAGGACAAAGATGATAAAAAATATAAGTTTTATCTAAATTAAGCTGATTCGCTAAGTACCTTAAAATACTTGCAAGACTTACAAGACTTATAAGGTATTTTTTTTTATAATGAGCGAACAAGATGACCTTACTCCACCTGATGGTAAGCGGTAGTGAGATCCAAATATGAGGTCGACATGCACAATAGACCATATTGAGCCTGTCGCACCCACCCTGAAAGCCGTAAGAGAGGAGACCACTGCTGCGGCAACAACGGGTATCCTTACTGCTGGTCAATTCTCATATACAACTATTCGGTTAGGAGGAAATCAATATAGAGACTCTTAACTTACTCATCCACAAAAAAATTGTTCATGCATTATCATAAGTTATTGCAAATAAGATGTACAACAAAAGTATATGACACATGCGCTTGCGCATTATACAATTGTAGTAAGCAATTACTATAGTAATAAACATATTATAATTAAATCTTGATTAGACACAACAATTGCAAATGCAACATACATCGTGGTGCCCACGGAGGTCATAAAACGATCGTGTTTGATTGCTTTGAAGAAGCTCGGGACTCACTATAAGCGGAGCGGAGAGACATAGAGATGAAAATGATGTTTTCGAAATATATGAAGTCGAAATACATCGAGTTTGAACGTTCAAATCAAACGGCTGAAGCAAAATGTGTGAGAGGTACTATAGTTTACTATATTGACCCGTGATTAAGGAGATTGCAAAAGTGTCGAAATATCGGTAACTCGATAATTTAAGGAAACGTGCTAATTATCCTGGATATTCCAGTTTTCCAGTGTGTGTAATTGTGTGACAGTTTAAATTTATACATTAATATACTAAATCAGATCTCAAATACGAGGCCTTAATTAAGTGACAACTTTAGTAACCAGTGATGTTTGAAATTAAATTGTTTCATGAAAGAGTTTAGATGAGAGCAGTGGGACGTAATAGGTTTGTTATCTAAAGAAACTATATGAATATTTGACGTCAATAGCTAGCAACTTAAGTTAGGAAGCAGAACAACTCTAGCACTGCTAAACAAACAAGGGCCACAGAGCACAATTAACCACAATTTAAACTCTGCACGTTTCTAATTACACATCACAGCCCCGCTCCCGCTTAGACCCCGCTCTACAGTTCCGGTAATTTGACTGACAAGATGGACCATTAGCAGATAAGAAAAAATAAAATAAAACAAACAACTCTGTGGGTAATTTGCTAGCTAATGACGTACCTTATCTAAATAATTAAAATGCGATTTGGCATGGAGCTCGCCTCGTTGGCAGTTATTGTCACATCGTCGATCGCTATCTACTGATTGTTGCAGCGTTTCCTAGGATTCTTTGTTTTTTCTTTGAATTAGTGTCAAGACTGTTATTAATGAGCCACTGTGTAATTATAGGCTCTGCACTGTGGCAATCGAGCCGTAAATAAATGATACCGATGTGTCGCGGGATGCCACGTTTTTTTGCCCTAAAAAGAAACGGAATGTTCTGAAGATTCTTTGTCTGATACTTTTCTAAACCATGCCTAGTTATTAACAACAAAGTTGGAGGCGAAAGAAGTGTTAGCAATTGAATGAAATTGAAATGAGAAATTATCGATTGCTGCCGCTACACGTATATTACGTACAATTAGTATTGATAACATTGCTGTTATTATAAATATATTGACGAACGAAACTCCTTTACCAAAATAATTACTTACCTTACACTTTTCAAAAAGGACACCGACATATTACCAAGACTTATATTTTAAGAAAAAAATCATGTTCTAAAAACGATTACGAAAATGATGTAGAGTTGACTAAAAAGTTTCTTGTCTCTTACCGAGGTAGAAAAAAAATATAAGTTTCTCAAATTGTTCGATATTTTTGACCAATGACCCAGATCGCATTATAAGCAAGTTAGGATGGCCACAAAAACATAACCCTTCCTAATTCACATGACAGCGACAGACCCGTAATAAAATTCAATTTGTGGACCCCCGCTAAACGCGCGACACTTACGAATTTCATACTTTGGGCTCATTACATACATATTAGGAACCTATTTGTAGAAGCGCCCGTTTTTATTGAGTTTTACACATTGTGAACCGCTGCGGCACTATTAAAAACGTATTTGTTATCCTTACCATGTAATATTATGAGTGCGAATGTTACACTTTGACGTCAGATCTACTGAGCCGATTTAAATAAAATTTGCTACACATATGATGTAGGGACTGGTAAAAGAAAAGCTTTCTATTACCGACTGTGCTAAATGGGGTAGATAATTAAATAAATGTAGAAGATTCATCTAAAAGAAATGAAAAATTTGCTTACTTAATGACTTTTTATATTGTTTCATTTAAGTTTACGTTTGGCTACATCAGCAAGATCAACAGGAATTGATTTGTCTACAAATTTACAGAGAACGAAAATATGTATCTATGTATGTATTAACAAAACATATTATAAAAAGCAAATGTTTATTCTTGTCGTCATTACCATAATATGGTTCATTATAAACAGTGATAAATTGCATAGATATCAGAGAATTGATGTTTAGGTGTGAGTGAATTTCCGTTACTGGAATCAACTGCTACTTGATTCTGCGTATACCTAATGGTTGAAATTATTATTTTAATCTTTATTACCTAGATTGTTCCTAATGACGATAATTTTATTTATGATGATTAACATTCTCTGTAAAGCAATATGCAAAAGTTAATATTTAACCCTTTCCTGGAAGCGGTATTTCATTTTTAATCTGTGGATTTTTAGTCATAAAAACGATCAAGGTTTTTACTTTAATTTATAACTAATGTGAAAGTTTTTATTCCACCGTGTGTTTTTCAAATACAAATTAGGTTTTTGCGAAGTAAAAGAAACGTATTATTCGGTAAGAATTTCTCTTCTAAAACACGAGTTTCGCGGGGATTGTTTCTCGCGTAACAAAAACCAATTTGCTCGTCTAAAACGTTGGTTTTTAACCCTTCAGCGCTGCCGAAAAAGTTGGTCGACAAATAATTATAATTAGTGGCCACTCGAGCCACACACAGTGAATGGGCAAATGTGTTTTTTTCGCCGCTGTGCCCAAATTGCTGGGAACGGTCCTGTATTAAAAGTACATTAGGTGGCTCTGCCAGTAACGGCACCCATTAACCAGCAGGCTTCTGTTACAGTTAAGCATGGCATTGTCGACGTCATTTACTGACTCCGGTGTGATTAGTTGAACTACACTAGTTCGTGGCAATTTTCTTTGTTAATTTACATCCGCCCTGTTAACGCTTTTCCTCCGACATTTGAACACGAACTGAACTAATTTCTGTAAATGCCACAATTATGGCTGTCTGGCGATATGACACTAGATTTAAAAAAATAAATAAATGCTTATTAGGGTTTAGGTACATATTAAACTGAAATATTAAAAGACAAAAAATCTACGCTTTTCCATCTTTATGTAAGTTTGAGTGGTAGGTTGGGGTAATCGTCATTAGGTATCGATTATCAGAATACTAACAGTTGCATTATGCCAAGAAAGCCTTAGACGGCCATCGAATTGTCCATTCAATAAAAAAATGATAGTACTTCGGTTCTCTTTATTAATAATCTGGGTTAGTTGAGTTATTAGAAAACTGTAACTGTCCGGGATATTTATCATGTTGTTTTGTTTTAATGAGCTCCCGATATTTCGGCACTGTTGCAAGCGCCATGATCACGAGCTTAGAATGGTACATCGAAAGACTCTTCATCGATAGATAATTTCACCGAAATCACCCTTAGTCGACCGTTGGTTGTACGAAAAAATCCTTCATCGATTGTTGTTTTATCGAAGTAATTCTTAGCCGATCGATTGTTCTACGAACAAATCATTTGCCGATATAACGTTTCGCCGATGTAACGTTTCACCGATAGAATGTTTCGCTGAATCAACGCATAGCCAATGTAGTGCAGTCATTGAAGCATTTTAGGTCCGATTTTTTTTACTGTGAACCGATTGGCATGAAATTTTGGATTTAGGTCCATATTACCCTTAATATCAAAAGTGAAAATGATTTGGACCCCGCAACCACCTTGGGGGTGGTTCCTGCCCCTTCTCGGCGGTGGATGTTTTTTTTTTTAAATCCTCAGTTTCAGAATTAGTTTAATTTATTAATAACTACTGTAATTATATTTTTTTTTTCTCAAACATGGGGTGTGTCTACTCCTTTCACTCCCATATCATCTCTCACGAAATCCATCCATCGTCTTCTGCGGGCCTTCCTCTACCATTACGTCCATTGACATTCATAATCATCACTCTTCTAGTCACATGACTTTCTTCCCTCCTCATAACATGGCCGTACCAAGCTATCCTTGCACTTCTTACCATTTCTAAAATTGGTGCAACTTTCAGATTACCCCTTATATAAGAGTATTCATTCGTAATCCTATCCAACCTTGTTACTCCACATATCCATCTCAACATACGCATCTCATTTGCATGCACCTTCTTGTCTTCAATCTTTTTCATTGCCCAGCACTCAGATCCATACATCGCGACAGTTCGTAAATAAAACAATCGATTCTAAGGGAATAGGCCCACTTTCAAGACGGTACTGCAAGCTTTTTTACTTGTTGATTGGCTGGGTGGAATAGTGGTGAGTGACCCAGGTTCACTAACTACGGTTCCAAGAGTCGTGGGTTCGATTTCTACTCGGGACAAATATGTGTGTGACGAACATCGGTGTTTGTTCCGTGTCTGGTGTGTATTATTAAATATATGTAAGTATATTTGTGTATCCACTGTCGTTTCTGATTTCCGTAACACAAGTGTTTACGCTACTTACCACGGGATCAGATCGATGTATCTGATGTTGTGAAATATTTATTTATTTATAATACAATAAAATGAATTATTGAAATTATTGAAAACTGAAACTGTTCTTTTGACAAAACTGTCCATTGGCTATGCGTTGATTCAGCGAAACATTCTATCGGTGAAACGTTACATCGGCGAAACGTTATATCGGCAAATGATTTGTTCGTAGAACGATCGATCGGCTAAGAATTACTTCGATAAAACAACAATCGATGAAGGATTTTTTCGTAAAACCAACGGTCGACTAAGGGTGATTTCGGTGAAATTATCTATCGATGAAGAGTCTTTCGATGTACCATTCTAAGCTCCATGATCACGGGTGAACTGAATGACGTCAAGAATAAACATTTGCTTTTTAGTTCACCCATTTTCTAATGTGTGTAACCATGACAGTTCAAAATTACATATAGTTGCGTTATTCCCCAGTTGCGATTTCACCCGAAATCGACCAGTTGCAGTTTTACCGAAAATCGCAACTGGTCTTTAAACAAAATGTTCGGGTGAAATCGCAACTGGGGAATAACGCAACTAACCCAAAAATCTAGACCGCGTACCCCGCTAGACGTAATGACAATTTGAAGATAACGTTTAGCTTTTATTTAGTGGCGATATTCAAGTTATAGTCCTTTCTAACAATACATTCAGTCGCGTACATACTAAACAAGACAAAAAACTTTATGATTGGTTAACCAAACAGTACTTACCTACTTTGAAATGATGCATCTAAATTACCGCTCCATATGACTATTAGGCAAAAAACGGAGCACTTACCAAATCGAATTCTTCATACTTGTCCTAATAGTATCGTAAATATTTATGATCGAAACAATTGTAAATAGAGCAATCCAATTTGTGTACTTAAACGTCTAACAAACCACAAATAGTACCAACTATTAGTAATAATGTCGTTATCAAGTTATAATGCTATCTCGTTATGGGTAGTGTTGGCCGTATTGGTATTTTGTATCATGTTACCTACGCTGTGTATACTGTGATTAAGTTGTTACGATTTGTACTACCAAAAGATATTGTTTCGACATCGGCTTGCTTGATCGTACATATTGATGCAACTTTGCAATTGGTAAATACAACGAAATATTTTTTATAACTTAAGTAAGTACCCTGTATTGGTACGAAATAAGCCTGACTTTAAATGGAATGTATAATATCAGACTATTTGATGAATTTTTGCGTATTAGACCTACTAAAAATTTATTCTAGAATTTACACCCACCATCTAGAATCAAAATACATCCAATATGCTTTCGAATAATGTAACCGTCCTATAGTGCAGTCGGGTAAGAACCTAAAATACTGGCTTAAAAAAATATATGGAAATGCTCTTCAATAAAAAAAATATTTAGTTATACCTACCACTCACCGTTGCTTTCATTCTGTCACTTCTACAATCGAAAATATCACGTGACTTGTCCCTTCCCTAATTCACCGCAGGATTAATGTTCCACAAAATTGCCCACTAATATCTAACAATGGTCGTTAAGGGAAATTCGTTCGGCTGAAACTTCTTGTATTGGGGCGATCAAATTACCTTATGTCATAACAGACGTTTTATAGGCGTCAGGGCGTAATTCATTCAAAGTTATAGTACAAGGGGCGACGAATAATTTTCGAGTGGTATGTAAAATTGGACGAGTAAATCATAATTTCTTTAATATATTTAATAAAATGAGTTTAATCAATTTCTAATATATCATCATTAAATCTAACAGAATACGCTTACCGCCTAAAATGTGGTAAATGGAGACTTGCCAAGCAATTAGAGCTACTTATATGTGTCAAACCCCCTAATTACTTGGCAAATACTACCTGTAGTATAAGGGAGATTAGCCTTTTGCGTTGGTTTTGATTTGATTTGATGTCAGGTACTCTTCTACTATTTCTTCTTTACCCTAGTTAACCCTATGTTTAGCATGACATCTATTATAATGCAATAACGATCAACGTTTCACAGCATTTCAGTTTATAGGACAGATCCAATTTGAAACATATTTATGGGTTACAAAACATTTCCTTAATATCAAATATGCCAGTCTGGCGTTAAATGGTTACGTGTCTTGAGAGTGTCTGGTCAAATTACCCTGTTTATCCATATTTTAACAAGACACCGCTCTGAGCAGTTACAATTTCACACAGCCTGTAAATCAGAACAGTATTATATTTAATTTTATTAAGTGCAAGTAATTTCCTTTATGTACTCTAGCTCTCTCTCCATTGGAAAACATAGGGTGGCATAACTTTTGGATGGTTACATGAGGACTAAGGAATGTTATTTCTTTTTATCTTAATCCAAACTTTATTCACTATTACACACATTGGTGGTCAACCAATCCTGATAGCTTTCCACTTTCATATTTCGTTACCAAATAGAACGTAACCTCCCGTACTATAAGAACATAAATAAGTCATGTGCATTAGGAAAATTGAGATTTTATTGTCTGTGGTTTGCTTTGTATATCCAATTTGACATAATAAATGGATAGTTTGATAAAGGATACATTATTTATTTCTATGTAAGTAATAATGGATTGAATGAATTACGTCCTCAAAAGACCTATGAAATATTCATTGTTAATTCATCTGGTTTCCTATTTTGTTTGTTTGAATAAACCATTACCAGTTAAGGAAAATTTGTATGTATACACGCTATGCTTGTATGATGACAATATCAAAAACTAAACGTAGAGTTTGCTTTATCTTAATATCGAGGATCAAAACTTTGTTCAACCTTTGATTAATTATCCTTAAACGATCATATTTGGAGATGAAAATGATTTGTAAGTTCATTTCTTAGTTGTAAGGACTAAAAATACAATACGAACTCAGTGCGGAGACTCAAAAGGACCAAACCTTTTGAGTTAGTAAATTAGTGACAAAAAGTGAAGTGCCACTCAATATGAACACAAGAACAAAGTGTCCTCCCCTTAATAGAGACAATAAGAAAAAGTGCTAATGGACACATGCTTACACAAAAAAATAATTTAGCAGTTTAAGTTAAAAATAAATTACTCATTAGTCTTTCAAGACTGGATTTAAAATTTAATCAGACGGCGTATATTATGCATAAGGACATACGTCATAAGAAAAAAAAATGACTAAAAATGTTCAGTGGTTTATTTGTGTATCCACTGTTGATCCTGATTTCCGTAACACAAGTGCTTAAGCTACTTACCATGGGATCAGATCAATGTATGTGATGTTGTGTAAAAAAAAAATATTATAAAAGCTAAAGTAATCTGTCTGTCCATTTAGTTTAAATTTGGTACCCTTATAGAAAATTAAAAAGTCTTACTTATAAGAGAAAAAGAGAAACGACACTGGCTACGCTACCGATTCACAAACTCAAGGTACAAAAAGCTTACAAAGCTTTTTGTTATTATTTCTATCTTTTTGCTATATGTTTTATTATCAGCCCTCGACTTCCCTATCCTACACCTAACTCAATCCCATCGCTCTATTTCCACGATGTCCAAATATTAGTGAGTGGTCAAAGGCGGTAACACAAACAGGCCATTCTAATGACTTACTTCACCCCAGCATGACGGAATTGGGCCGTTCCGTGAAGAAATTACCCGCGATTACTGGTAACAGCGCTGTTAACCTTTGGTTGGCATGTTTGTTTATCCAGTTAGCTTGCTTTACATACAATAAGGTGAATTTGTCGGAGTTATTTTAGCTCTAGGAGAATTCGTTATTTTTTCTTTTCATCCTGATTTTTTTTATATCAGGTGCAGCAAGGTATCAGCGTTTCAATGCAAAAGGATTATAAATATTTCCGTTCGTTTGGTTTTTGGTCATTACAGTCAAGAAAAACACATGTATCCAGTATGTATCTGTCGTGGCCACATCGTAGAATTGGCCATTTCATGAAATGATTGGCCATTTCATGAAATGGTTGCATTTCATGAAATATTTCACTGTCCATTGGCCATATCATGATGTGGCCAGGTCAGATCAATGATAAGAAATGGTTTGACGATTGTGCCAACTAGATGCACTGCCATTTCATGAAACGATCAATCTCAATCGATCATATCGTGGAATTGTTTAGTTGACTTTAACGGTAGAGTGCCAGAGTTGCCATACCAGTTAAGCACTTTGTGCAAATATGATAAATTTGCACAATGTTCTAAATTTTCTTCCTGTTTAGCATATTATTTTATCTTTTATTTTAGAATAGCATATTTTTAGCAAAACATTTTTTTTTATAAAATTCATGTTATTTTTAAAGTAGGTACATTTAATTTAATTTGGACAAAATTTTCGGAAGTTTGCCTATTTTAGCCTATTTACTTGACTTTTATACTGCTTACGTACTAAAATACTTGCAAATTTCTCTAAATGTACATTTTTATAACAATAAAAAAAATCATTAACAACAACTAAAAATAAACAAATACATATCAAAATTGATCCTGGTTTTCATGAAATATTTTAAAGTCGCCCTCTTTTTACGATATGGTCAAACGTGGGTGGCCAAATCGCTAAACGTTTATCGTTTAATGATTTGGTCACCATTGATTGGCCACTTCGTGAAACGTGAACACTTCATGAAATGGCCAACCATTTCATGAAATGATCATTTCATCGATTTGGCCACGACATATGTATTATATGCAATGTTGTGGTTGAAACATGAACATGATAAAGTCGAAAATTTTTACGAAGTATACTGTTGATCAAAGTTAATTATCTGAAATATCACAAGGGAAAACCCATGCCTTAAACCTGTGGGATACATCTTACGTACATTATAAGTTAATGTATAGATTATTATGCAACACCTACCCATGAGTATTTCACGTAAAACAAATACAACATACCGTTCTCCAGAGAAGGCTCGCTAATGTTGATATAAATATAATGACTTGGCTTGTATTATAAACTTATTTCTCCGAGCAATTAACTTGAAATTATTTAAACATTACGTGCAGTACAATAACACAAACAAATCGACTTTTTGCAAAAACTACGAACATTACGGATCTGATCTCTGTCACTAAGTCGTCATAATTATATTAATCACTACGCAGACCAAAGGTTTATTATATTTTTCCATGAAATAAAGTCGCATAATCGTTTTGACGCCGTAATTGTATGGAAACGTACGTGAATGACGTAATTTGCATTTAAATTTCTTGATGTCGTGAAGTGAATGCTAATTAAAAGTTGTCATCAATTTGTTTAAAGCCTGTTTAACAAATAGATCGATTGAAATTTGTAAATGAGAGACTTTATAAGGAAACGATGAAAATCTGTTTTGAAGCATCATAGTAAATTAGTCCATTGACTGGAAAGCTAAGAAAAGTCAGTTGTTTATCCTAAATCTGAAAGTTTGCACCTCTTGCAAGGATGGAATGATAGCTATAACACAATTAATTAAAATGTTTTTTTTTTCAATTGTTCCATAATATAAACATAGACTTTACATGTTTGCGATAAATAGCATGGCACTAGTTTATTATTCATACTCTGGGCTGTATGCCTTCTGAATATAATCAACCAAAAAATGCGTGACACGTTACCGCATGCAAGTTTGAAGTAACGTTCAATTTCTGTTTGCTTCAAGAGGTGTAATTTACTCGTCACAAGTCTAATAAGCAAACGGACAGACAAATACCCAATCCCAGCTAACCCTCTCGCTTGGCGACCGCATCCGGCGTGCGCCACAAAAACCGTGAAACGGGTGCGTACGCGCGTAAACCTCAAATAGGAGCAATTTCTTCCACTGTCTCTACGAGTTGGCTGTTTGCATTGCCGGTCACTCGTGATTGCTCTCCTACAGTCGCGCTCAACATTTTATTTTGCGATTTCTGTTTTTTTAATGCTGACTTTAGTTATGTAAATTAGAAAAAATCTGGCGTATACAGGAATGTCTTTTTTTTATATAAGTCGTCAAAGATTTTCTTCGTATCTCTCACATATAGTGTTTTTTTTATCAAATTGACTGCGATGATGGCTTTGAGTCTTGTCATCAGCACCGGACTTGCGTAGGAACGGATGGCTCTCACCCCTAAATATGTCCGGTTTTATTGTTAAGACCATTAACAATTAAACCAGGCATATTAAAGGGTATGAGCGAGATTTTCGAATCGATAGAATTGCTAACAGCGGAAATGGTTGATGTTCGTGATAAAATTGGTTGATGATTAGGTATCAATATGTACTCCCAATACATGGTTAGTCTTGTTTTGAAGTAGATACATAGAAAGAACGAATTCAATAACCATCAATTAAATTGTATCTGCGTCTGAAATGTTTGGCAGCTAACGCAATTTTGAATACATTAACGCATTTCCAACTGACAAATGTTGCGAACCACTGTACCGGCTCGTGTCGCTCGCCCCGCTCCATTTCACTCCATTCAATGACGACCATTCAAATTGCCCGCAGACCGCCATCTTTTTATCATCAACCTTTTTCCGCTCTTTCAGTAATCGTTGATTAAACCCCAGTTCATCGAACCCAACCCAACACTTGGCAGACATTTTCAATTTCCAATCATCAGGTGACTAGATGGATTTCTTTAATAAACCAATTACGGTACGCCCATATCATTTTGCATAGATTCAGAAGTCGACAAAAACTTAATGGACCTATTTCGTCTTACCCCAGCTACGGCTTATTATAATGAAAATCTAATTTTTGGTCCAAATTGCCGTAACACGATCCACCGTTACATATAAAGGAATTTGTGTTCGGCAATTTCGGGAACAAAGATGTTCACCATAAACAATGCAGAACCAATCCCGATATAATGAATTTGTGAGTTAACAGATTTTCACCTAGACATCCTGCGAGCGTAGCGGAAACAATCGGGCGGGTGTTGGTCGTAATAATTTCTTCGTCGATCCGCTAACAATATCTTGGAGGTGATAAAAAAGTGATTTGGTGTTATTAGACGGCTGGTGCGCCGGAGATGCGATCGGAGAGAATCGATTTGGCGTCGCTGCGTGAAGTTTGTTTAGCGGAACGGCTGTGGGGCGGCGCCCGCGCAGCCCGCATTACTGCGGGCTTCATTTGACTGTCTTTAATGGTACTTATATAAGTAGCCAGCAGTTGTTCTTACAAAGGTTGGCACAGCTGAATGCCCCCGTAACGGTCCCGTTGATTTGTTGTTTCGTAATTGGAATTGCTATGGGTTTATTTAATGGTGGTGTTGCGTAGAGATAGAAGGGTACCAGGTTCAAATCTCATTCGTTTACCTTTGGTTTACCTATTAAAAATATAAGTTCAAGTGTAACAGGATTTAAAAGGGGTGCTACTACGTTAGTGTACTATAAGTACTTGTGTACTGCAACTATGTTGCCTTCTTTTTGATTAAATTGTGAAATGGGAACACAATGTCGTCATGTTTGATACTCATTACCTGTGCCTTCAAACGACCAGCAAGTTCGACGTAATTCTATAAATTATATTAGAGTGCGTAAACGCACATTAAAATAGATGAATCGAAAAAAAATAAAAATTCATTATTATTGGTTACTACCAACCTCGATTGATAATGATCTCCTTTAAAATTATTTTTTATCAATATCATCCATATACAGACAGCGATCCGATCTGATGATGATGATGATGATGTATAGATGATGTTTCAATTACGATATTGCAATCAATTGGGATTCAATCGTTGTAGCTAAAAAAAGGGTCACCAAACCAAAAAAAAAAATCGGGAAGTACATTATTATTATAGCTAGAATTGATCGTAACGAGCCACCCATCGTTTCCACCGATACAAATCTGAAAAGCAATTTGGGAAATGAAATTATCGTGTTTCTAGTGACGGTTGGGGAGGGGACATAAAGCAGTGTTCACATAACTAAATTTACGTACGTCGCGCTAACGACGGTAAATATAAAAATTATGACGGCGAGATGCTTATCTGTGTAATCGTTTCGGACTAATTTTGCCTCGCAGTCGTCAGTTTATAGACTATTTACACGTACAAAACATAAAATTTACGGCAATTTGAAGAAATAACATTTTGTGATTAACTACAATACTATATTTTGAATGGTACTTTGAAAGTAGGATGCAGTAATCGCTTTATAAACAGTAGGAATCACAAATCGCTTCACGACTTTTGACATTTCATTGTTTTATATTTCATTTTGAAAATGAAAATTGGACCCATGTTTTCTCAAACGAACACAATGGCTTACATTATTTTGCTATTACTAAATCAAATGTTGGTAATCCGAGACAAATCACCGGACAACGAAATGAAAATGTTCCCAAAACACCTTATGATGACAATCTTGACTTCCGGACCACACCGTGAGATGAATCTACTCTGTTATTAGGTGCCGAATGCACGACGGCTCTACAACACGTGTCGTCAACGTTGTGACCACAAAGTATAACGTCAATCTTCTTTATGCCGACTGTGAAATTAAATGTGCCGATTGAACAAAGACATAAGGTTCCAAATCGAACCGTTCGCACATTTAATACCGCCTCTTCAGTAATTCACGCCAGAGACAGCAAAAAAAGCAGCAAAGCTACCGATGGCGCCTTGTCATTAGCAACTTCCGAAAAGGAGCCAATTTTTTTGCGACGTCTAGCGGACGGACGATCCTCAAAGGACAATAAACTGACAAATTGTACCAACAAACAAATTAAGAGGCAAAAAATACTTGGAATACAATAAAAACCTTTTACGTTCGAAGTGATTGCCTTTTGTGACTCAAAAAGGAAACTAACATAAATAACACAGTTTGATTCAAGTAAATATTTGTGATTGTATCTGATACTGATTTGTAATACAAGCACTATTGAGTGCAGCCATAATTGTGATAGTCAAAGAACAACATATCAAAAAAATCTCTTAAAGTATAATTTCGTTAACGTACGGTCAAACAGTTAATTATGTTTTTAAAACAAAAGATAACGATCCCACAGTATCCCAAGATAAGTCCGATTGTTCCAAACCCATCAACGAGGTAGCGGACGTCAAATGTCAAGCTGGTGTTGCCGAAATAAATTAGCTAATGTGGTTTCATAAAGTGGCCGGGCTCGTGACTGGCCCCGTGAACCCGGAGACAACATCCCATTTTTATCTTTATGTCAATTCGTCTCGGTGAAATATTGGCACTGATAAAGCAATAACGCTTAGTAATAAGGTATTTCCTGTCAAAACCGCAGCGTTAGCCTGCCAGTTTCATTTGGTTATCAAATAAAAACTATTTAAATAGCTACATGTGAGGTTTTTGTCTATTCAACTCACAATAGGCTTAGTTGTTGTGAAGTTCTTTTGGGAGTTATAATTCACAATTTTAAATATTTGTGGACATTCAATTTCTAAATACCTTTATAACTATACATATTAATATCATAATTCTAATGTACTCTTTACAGTGAACAAACATATTTTTATGACTATAAATAATAACAATCGATTTATCAATTAAGTCATTTAAATATTGTGCTTGTCATAGCCTGGAGATTGGTTCAGTCGTGATCACAGGAATCACGATCGCTATTAATTGAACATTGCCGGCAATCAATCGGCACCCACAGGTAATTTCAGTGGAGCGTCCGATACGGACGACCAAGCCCGGGATAATATTATCGGCGTGTATTAATTTATTGGTAAAATGGAATAGGGCTAAATTAGTCTATGAAAGGTGGGGAAATAATTTTATAGCAGGCGGAGTTGTTGAGCGTGCAAGTTGTAAAGGCTATTGGCCGGCGTGCCTCAGGGGCGGAGTCTGGGCCCCATGTTTTATTTGAATTATGGATGAGGCATACGGCGCCCGGTTGAAACCAGTTGCGAGAACCGCAGCCTCGCGCCCGCTCGCCTCTCCTCTTCTAATTAATTGATGTTTTCATTTAATAGCTTGTTCTCTAATTAGCCGGCAATATCTGAAATTGAGTGTTTAAACTTTATTAGACACAGTGATACAGTTAACAGCAGCCGTCTTACTGTGAAACGGTAAGTGATGCGGAAATTGCATTTCATAATTGAACGCGTTTTATGCTCATTAGAATTCTTTGTAGTTACTGATTGACTGTTATTTATGTGTTTAGAAAGTTGACAGATATTTCATTATTGAACCCGCATATTATTTATTGTAATATCGATGTCAGTCAACGACTCAATGTTATATAAATTTAATTGAAAATAAATCATGTTATTAATATTTAATCAGATTAACTACTACTGGTACATACCGAAAAATATTAAAATTTTATTTGATTGTGTCAACTTACAAGCGTGTAATAAATATAAACAATAGTCTGTGTTTTTTTTATGTAAATACTCCATTATAATTGAAGTCAGTTGGTTGCAAGCGTCCGACGGCATTTTAATGTTTTAAAACAGCCTTTCTAAACTGCAGTTTAACTAAATATGATTGGACCAACATTATTTTTGTATAATTGAAGTAATACGCTTTCTTTGATTGTACGTACATACTTTTAAATTGTGTTTTTAGATCGATTAAATTTTTTTTTTATACCTAAACAATACTATGTTATGAAATTTAGATTTATGCTCTGAGCGATGTAGGTAATTATACAAAATCAAATTAAAATTATATCTTTTGCCCTTACAGGGTGTCGCGTGTAAAGAATATACTAAAATGCTTTACCATAAATGTATACCATGTGACTGCAAATTTATGAAATAACTGTTTTAACTATTAAAGTTCAAACATTAAATAAAGCATTTTTTTTTTCATATACTACATTTTTTTATTTATTTTTTGTTTTCATGGTTAGAGGAAGAATGGTCTAGAACCTTCGAAATAAACTGTATGCTGGATTTTAACTTATATTACATGCATCAATCCTATTGGATTGTTGTTACAAATACCCATAAAAGTAACCCCATACTTATCCATAAACTCAACATCGTCATAAACTATAAATGTCCAAAATGACATCTGAATATACCAACGGTAATCTGCGGATGACCACTTATTGAGGACCCAAAAAGAGCACCAGACAGAAATATGTGACAGAGGCATGCAGCTATACTGCCGAGATAACTCAAAAATGAGGACGAACAAAAACAACGGGCGAAATTAAAAGGAACGACGAACAAGCAACTAACACAGGCTCTAACGTTTCGTGATAAGCGGACTTTTTGGTCCCGACGTAATTTGTCGAAGGCGCCTTAGATAAAGGCGGCAATTTGGTCGTGGAGACCCGAGGCATGTCTCTGGAATGTCAACCGGCTGAGCGGGCAGGGTTAGCACGCGAGGGTTAGAGGCTGTTGTGGGGATTATCGGGGATTTCGTTGGAGGTTAATGCGGGATCAGTTATCGATAGTTTGACAGTTGATCGACTCGGTTTTCCCGTTGCAGTTACGTTCTTGCTCTTAATTTCGTTGGTTCAATGTGGTCCATAAAAGTAGCTGAAGGAGCAACTTAAGCTCTCTAAGAGACTAGGTAGAAGATAACAAGCGCTTATAGCCTGTACGAATATGTGTTTATTCTCTCGTTTGACGTTTATCATTCTTTAATTGCATATTATGTTTTATTAAAATAGATTTTTACTTTTAAACGGTTACACATATTAGAAAACGAAAAAAAATTATATGTGGGATATTTACCATGTTGTTTGGTTTTAATGAGCTCCCGACATTAAAACAAAACAACGTGGTAAATATCCTAGACATTTCTAGTTTCCTAAAGCATTTTACTGTCTAACCTTATTATGAGTCCACATTATCAGAATGGCAAAGCAAGTTGTTAAATATTCCTTGGAACGATACACAGAAATAATGAAATTATACTGTACAAAGACAAATATGGTTTGCTGTTTTGTGCGCAATTTTATGTTAATA
Organism: Maruca vitrata; assembly: GCA_039566165.1. Classification (NCBI taxonomy): domain Eukaryota; kingdom Metazoa; phylum Arthropoda; class Insecta; order Lepidoptera; family Crambidae; genus Maruca; species Maruca vitrata. The sequence continues at coordinate 4,614,026 of CM076916.1, read as the reverse complement.
TGGATTATTTCCAATACCCCATCTAGTATAAAATGTAATGCATCTTCCGGATCATACTTCAGCTCCAAAGTTGAATAATCAGGTGTTAAGTTTAGACCAAGCATAACCATTTGATACCCAATAAAGTAATGTACATGACCATTAAATGGACAGGTGATCTTTATCTCCATCATATAAGGATGTTATTAGGCCTAAGTAAACAACTTGTCACTGTCGTTATTAATGTGTATATAATGTTAATTGTCTAGAACTGCTCGGTAGTTATGGATATAATGAAGGGCTGGTTAATTTGATTCGCTGGTCAGATAAATATGACAATACAAGTCATGTTGGAAAATACTCTTTTGCAAGGTGTCACTTAGTCAATATTTTTTTTAACAAACACGTTATTTTTAAGATTTATAAAAACTAAAACCCAACTACGACAAAAAACGACGCTGAAAAAGTATAAAACAAGACTTTTAGAACACTGAACTGAACAAAGTTGCTTATGTAGTTCCAAGTAAATGGACACAGTAGACTCTACCAAAATGCTTATGTTGAAAATTGACAATAATGTCATACAATACTATTTTGAAGTATGCAATATTTACTACTTATGTAGAGATAAGTTTTCATGTTTGGAAAACCGCAGTCACACGTTGTCAAAGTGCTACGGTAGGTAGGTACTTGTGTATGGAACGTGTGACTACGCCTTTCCAAACATGAAAACTTATCTCTACATAGTAAATATTGCATACTTCAAAATAGTATTGTATGACATTATTGTCAATTTTCAACATAAGCATTTTGGTAGAGTCTACTGTGTCCATTTACTTGGAACTACATAAGCAACTTTGTTCAGTTCAGTGTTCTAAAAGTCTTGTTTTATACTTTTTCAGCGTCGTTTTTTGTCGTAGTTGGGTTTTAGTTTTTAACTTTTTATTATTTGTACTATTTTGGTGTTAAAGTGTATTTGTGGCGCATAATATTATCAAAAGTTAAATTGATGAACCAACATGTTTTATATTTTAAGGGGACGTAGTAAAGAAGCTATGAACGAAAAGATGTGAACTATATGCAATCAGTCCATGAATATACGTAAAGTCACATGCAAATGCTAGTAATATATATATATTTAAAATGTACAAGTAAAGCGCTTTCCAATGATACCAAACACGGCGTATTTATCTTAACTTTATTTTTTTACTCTGTATGTTTTGTCCGCTAGTGGGCGCCACATTAGATTTTGTGAAACCCTATATAGCCTATAACCAGCGGACAATTAAGATGCTTCTAATGATATGTCATTTGTCGAATTCTGACAAGCAATTTAGAAGTTATGTGGAAACAGATGAACATACATACATACATACATACATAGCCTGTCAAAATCATAACCCTCCTTTTGCTTTGCCGTAGTCGGGTAAAAAGTGCGTTTAACAAAGCACGTTTTGATAAATGATGTAAATATGGTTTGACACAAAGCAGTGTTAATGTCCAAAGATAATTTTGCGAAATTTACCTTAAATATTTTACAAAACATCAGGTTGAGAACCTCACTACTACTACTATGTATTTTTACAATTGCAAGAACAATATAATCTACAGAAATCACATGATTAAAGTTGTTCTCGTTAAAATGTGCAACATTAAAAAAATCTTGGTCATTAATTTGTTACATAGTAAACGTGACAACCCTAAAATATTTTTAATAAGGTTAAGCAAAAGCCATTCGAAAACACAGAAACTGATGAATTTCGAGGAATCTTACGACCGGTAGGTGGGGTACTACGGGAGATATGTAAGGGCAGTGTTGCCAGAGCTGGTTTGCAGAAAATACTTGAAGTTTTTGCTACTAGGTGTAAAGTTAGTAAACGAGCTATCTTTTGTAATATATCTATTTATAGCTTCAATGGGAGGGAGGTGGAGAAAGGGGTCTCGCTTGCTTGCTTGAGACTTTGTCCTTTAAACATAATAGATTCCAATCTCTCCTAGTAATTAAAAAAATACATGATAATGAAGACACCGGTAGATCATACTTACCTATTTGCTTGTTTCCAAAAAATGTCTAGATTATAAAAAACTGGAACAACGGTCTTCTTAGAATAGAATAGAATAATTGTTTATTTGGTACAGATTCTTCGAAATAATCTTATTCAGCTACCTATGGTTCAAGTTTGTGATTTTTACTAAAATTGTATTGACTATAACTTTATGTAGCTTCTGCCCAACTTTCATTATACCAATTAGATGTGTCGTTATAATGTTTGATGATATGACACGTAGTGCCCATTTGTACATATCCTTAAGTGACTTTTGCACGTCTTTGTAAATCTGTGTGTGGCTAATGTTTCTACATTAGCACATGTTTTTTACAAATTTAATGCATACGATAATGCACACACATGCACACTCAGCACAGGCTTTTTTCTTAACTCTTAGCCAACACAGAAAGCCACAAATATAACCTTTTTTTGAAGTGATTAGGGTACGAAATATTTGGTTACTCTTGTACCAAAGCCAGCTAAGGGTTAATGGCGTAAAAAGTTATCACCACTTACAGGGCTCCAACCTTAACTTCTACTCACATCACAGGAATCCAGATTAGAATCCACGCTCCGAAACTTCTTTTTACTTCACACACACGAATCATCTGAATCATCATCATCTTCATCAGCCCACTATCGCAGCATTTGGATAGGCCTATGTCCAGCAGTGGACGAAAGTGGGCTAATGATCTGAATGCGCTTCCCAAATCTAGGGAGACCAGTCCCACCTCTGACAACACTGTCCGCGTCACCCGTCGGTGGTCGCGTGTCCCCACTAATTACCGCATTATCGTCCGACGACTCCGGACCTTTTAGCCGCCGACTGTTCCAATAAATCTCCCGTCGTGTATCTAAGACGGCCTCCACGCCCGATACTGCGGATGTTGATTTATGCCGCTGCGTTGCGATCATTTGATTCATTAATAGATGCTCGATAACGAGCGAGATTGGTGGATTGATTTCTTTTGCGTGGACAAGTTTTCGCGCCGTCAAAATCAATACTGGAACTGAGGTATAGTCAGAACTTGCCCAGAGTCCTGGCTTTGTTGGAATCCTAGTGGCCGGTAAGATGTAAAAAAGCAAGTCACTTGCATTTGTGGTAATTGATGTAAATATTGCAAGACCCAATGTTCATGTTCACGACAAAAGCAGTCCCTTGCAAATTTATTTTTCCTTTTGAGGAACAGAACCTTTAAAATCATCCGACGTGGCCGTGTCCGTATATGGATTTTAGAAGAGTTCTATAGAACTCTTCTAAAATGCTAAGGTGCGTTTATCACCTCAGTGGAGAAGTATCAGCACTTTGACAAAGCTATGATTGAAACTGGCTCTTAGTTTCCGATTTCCTTCAACTGATTTTTGAACTTAATGTCAAAGACATAAAGTTGAAAATAACCCTTTTAGTTGGAGTCATTTGTGTTAACTCACACCGTACCATTGTGCAAAGAGCAGTCCAAACTTCTGAGTTCTTCTCAATACTCTTGTAGTAACGCATTTACAAAGTGTGCAAATTTCCTCGCGATCACGGTCGTCGTATTAATTACCATTTTGCTAGAGTTACTCGAGCGATGACTGACGCCCATGCAATTAAACGCATCGATAATGCAAGCGGCAAACTGAGTGTAGAGTTAATTCGTTCTTTTGAAACTTGAGCCAATTACAGACCAGTGACGTAAGGACCACCATAATTGAAATTGTAGCCAAGCACCTACTAAGTATCATAGCGAAGGTGAATATTTAAAAACGGACTTATTTAAATTTAATAATTTTAAAAATATGCCCCCGCATAGATAGGGGCCAACTTATTTGATTTTTTTTTAAATATAAAAACACGCCTGAAGAAAATTGAATGAATGATATGTCCTATAATTTAAACATGCAATTTTTTGTAATTTATTTTAGATGCTAACTGTACTGTAAATTCAAACTAAAAACTTTCAAAGTAATTTTGTGGTTTTGGTGTTTGTGACCCTATTACATACAGTTATACTGATCTGAGCTTTTTTGAACAAGAGAGACATGCATTTGATTACAATCTGACCTAAACTCTGTGTAGTGGGACATGAGAAGGCAACCCAAATAGATAAATGACATTAAAAAGTGGAACAATCGACAGGTGAACATTGATCCATATCAAGAAATTAACGTCTAATAAGCTGTTATTATGAATGATTCACACTGCAAAGTATTTATAAAACTGTTTTTCCTTAGCGTGGATGGTATCGCACTCGATCGACCCGCCAGACCTAAGTTATGCCTTAAACAAGTTCGTTCTGTGTTCAAACGCCAGCGTAGCCGCATAACAATAAGAAATTATCAAATTAACTTCATCGCGAATAAAAACACCGCCGTACCGCCACAATGGATGTCTGGCATTGTTCACAGATTTTAAAAATCATCCATAATTAAATGGAATCCCGTTTTTACCCGCGCACATTTCGCCATGATATAAATTCCTGGGCCGTTGAAAAAGGAAAGACCCGCCACCCTGCTTCTGGACTTATTGGGAATAAAATATAAGGAATTGTTAATATTTCTGTAGTTACGCCCTTTCATTGTCATCGGAACAGTATGAGATCGGCGGCAAAAAGCAACGCCACTGTGGTGCGGCGGTTCCCAGAAGAATCCCGTGTATCCCGGTTTCTTTTCGATCGAATGAGATTGACATCCGACATTATTCATCCCTTAATTCAATATACGTGGAACGGACACCGGAGAGTTTTCAAACTTCTGAATGTTATAGGGATTTGATTTTTTTACCGTTTTAGTTTGAAATCGTGCTTGTAGCATAGTTTATTTTGTTCATGGTCTTTAAAATACGGTAATACTAGGTACTCTACGTATATGAAGGGTATTTTATTTTATAACAAAAATAATGATCTGTTATTTAAAAAAAAACGGAATAATCTGATTATTGGCCAAAAAAATTACAAGCAATTGTATTATAGTTAAATTGGGCAACTGCAGAAGAAAGTAGTTGGGTAAAAGCTTGAACTTTTTGCCAACTATTCTCACATTACTTACTGCTTTAACCATGACCCGTGTATGAGTATAAGTACTCAAGAGTTGCAAGATTATGAAACTAATAATAAATACGAAGAATACCAGATAAGATGGTTCGTCCTGCCACACGCATTTCTACAGGCACTAAGAGCATTAATAATCTCGATACGATAAGCCATGTTTGCGAAGAGCTTATAATTCTAAAGCTCCGAGAGCTTTTTATCCATTATCAGTATTGTATTGACGGATCAAGTATCGGAGTAAGCTGCAAAGAGTGTCACTCTCTCTTTCTTATCTTGATTTGTACGTTGTTTTACGATGAAACATCATCATACTCTACTAGTTATGATGCTTCATTTTTATATTAATAAAAAGATTTGCCGTTGTATGATAGTAAACTAAGTAAGTAGTTTACTAATTAGTTTAGTATCTTTTTGCGGCTTTGCAATATCGAAGTATTCTAATCACTAAATTCTGAGTTAAGATTCTGTTTAGTTTTGACAGTATCAAGATATAAGTGTGAACGAAATCATAAATTGAAATTTGTATCTTTTTCTGATTAAGTTTTTCAATAATTTTTTTTACACCTTGGGTTACATTATTGGAGTTTTAGTAAGGATCCCTAATTTTTTTAAAAATATAATATAACCTATGTTACTCGGGGATAGTGCAGCTTTCTAATGGTGAAAGAAATATTGCAATCGGTCCAGTAGTTTTGGAGTTTATTCATTACAAACATACAAAAATACAAATCTTTCCTCTTTATAATATTAGTGTAGATGTAGATGTAGATATAGTGTTGTAGAACAGCCACTTCCTGTTATTCTGATTATATGACTAAGAAAAGAAGAGGATTATGCATCTCGTGTTAAAGTTCCATAAAAGTCATGAAGGTACAATAAAAACCATTCGATACCTGATTCATTTGCCTTTTAGAGTAAACACGACTACATTCTTCAATTTCATAACATAATTATAGCTGATTTACAAAAGAATTATTGCTAGGAAATTACGCAAGCGTAAGCACGCCCATACATCATACATCAAAGATCACGCCTTGCATTATCATTTTTTCCTATTCAGATTTATTGCCCAGCTTCGTCGAGGGAAGGGTTATGTTTTGATTCTATGCATTTTACGATGACTGACATAACTCAATTCGCAATTATGGCTACGATCGTTGAGCGCGAGCGCGACCAATCGAGATCAACTGCCAATAAAATCCGCGAAACAAAAACATATTCAGCCCGTGCACTCACTCCTAATGATCATTACTTGCCCCATAAAAAGCGAATAGGATATGGCCGCTAGCGTAAATAGAAATATCACTATGACAGCACGAAATTGCCAAGAAAAAGTCATATGAATCATCTATGTTTGTTTGTGGACATGCGACTAATTATGCCGGGATGATCGAGAGTAGTTTTTTGCCTCACTCCGGGGCCATTATATCCGCGCATACTTACATGCAGAATTGAGTTTTTAGTGGTGCATAACTTAAAATTGCATTTTTGTCACCCACCGCCGGGCGAGCCGATTGTAAGCGCTACGGAGGCTTTTTTGTCGATTACTAACTCATGTATATTCTGCTGTCTTCATTAGCCCTCCGGTTTCTTGTGAGTCGCCATACAATGGGCGATATCCAGCGATTATGTTGATGGCTATCTTGATTCAGATTTGATTAGATGTCTTTATGTCGAGCCTATTGATTAGTGATGTTGACAGACCAGATGCTCTATACTTAGCTGTTTCATCCGGTTCGTTTCTTAAATTTCAATTTATGTTCTTTTTGCTCGGCACTGAGATGCATTCCCACCTAGAATCTCTGTATATTTTTACTACCATATTTTTATCCTGCTTGAACATAATTATTTTTCTTAATATCTGACTTAGTAGAAAGGGAAAGAGATTTACTAATTACTTCAATGTTTTGGTTAACAGCCTCATTAAAAACCTAAAGCATGCAAGACACTTTTATATAAAGTCATCTTCACCTGAGGCATATACGTAACTAAAATTAATTGTAGGTATGTATCCTTATTCATATTTATATTCGGATGTAACAAGTGTTCGTAACTAAAGCTAATCAAGTTAATTAAATTCTTTAATCCAGTTAATTCCAAAGCGAAGGATTACATTCCTAAACTCACCAAAGTAACCTTGAACTACGCAACAATGATCCAACCGTAACAAATCAGTCGTAAATGTTAAAGCATTAAGTTCTGCAATCGGTTATTCGAATGCTGAAAAAACCGTTTAAAAACGAAAAGTTGTAAACCGTTACACGGCTAATCCTTATACAGCGAGTAGGGTTTATAATTAGCCGTGTAGCCTCCGCTGATTCTAATGTAACTACACTAGTTCTTTTTTAAAGAGACGCGGGAGTTGTGTGCGTGTGCGCGTGCTATCCCGTGGGCCCGTATAAGTGTAATTGTATTAATTTTTATGGGATACGAATTTTCCCCTTTCTGACATCGTACGGCGATAGGACTCTAATAAAATAAGATATGATAAACTATGGGTCGAAATTACAAAGCTTTCCGCAAGCGACTAGGAGCAAAGAACTTGTTACCCTCTCTTAGTTGTATGACGAAGTTGGTTTAAAAGTAGCCTATACAAAGTCACTCTCTAGATTGTCTGTGCAAGAAATTACATTAAAAACTATTAAGTCGGGCTGGCGCGGCAGACGGACGGAGTTGCTTTCGCCATCATACCTAATATTAGATTTTAAAATATAAACATCAATAATATTACAAATGTAAAAGCAACCTTCGTTTGTCTTTCGCGCTTTTACTATTACACTATACAACCCTACCCTTAATTTTTTTTCTATATTAAGCTAACGAGATGACTCGTGAACGTGAGATCCAATTTTTTTTTTCTTAAGTGTACCGATTTCCTCACAAGTTTTTCCTTCACCGTTAAAACGTCGAATATTCGTACATACATACACATATGTAATACATACGTAAAATCACGCCTATTTCTCAGAGAAGTGGGCAGAGATCACTACCTGCCATGTGCTATGATCCTGAATCTTTTCATGCATGCTCGTCGATTGCGGGTACTTATAGTTTGAATCTTTTTAAAAATTTGACCTAATTCCTTATCCTTGGCCTTTCCCTGTCTACATTTCCATTTATACTTTCTCTATAATATGTTCCTTTCGTTAATCGTACTTTTTTTTAATTTTTTTTTATCTAGCCTATAGTGTCCCACTGCTGGGCAAAGGCCTCCCCCAACTCTCTCGTACATATAAATTTTAAATCGATCTTCGAATTTCTATCAATTACTCGAGCGCAATATCGATCCAGTAAGATTTTCAATTGCTCTAAGCATCTCCGCGCTACCGCAGTACCGATGCGCAGACGCAGCTCCGCACAACATGGCCGCGGCACGCTCGCGCCCTTGGCTAATTAGATAAGCCGTGTTCCTGGTAGCGCTCTGCCTGCTCTAGATGCTAGATACTATCTAGGGCTCGCGACAGGGGCGCTCAACGATTTGTTGAATCTTGTGAAGTTCAAAAATTGTAATCGATACGGACCGCTGAAAATTTTTAATGCAATTATTATAAGAAAGTAGGCTGGAAAGTATGGTAAACTAAAAACAGTAATTTTCAACGTGTTGTAGCAGTTAGCAGTAGTAACTTATGATATTTTGTCAAAATTTATAATTTTATGTTTTTTACTTTTAAAAAATCAGTGGTTCAAATCGTATTTATTATTTATTCCTAAAATAAGATGCAAGTTCACTGAAGTATTTAACAACCGAAAATTGTATCACTATTTTCATGTAATATGTATCTTTGTAAATGTACGTGCGTACATCTAAGTATTATCGCACTTTTTGACAACAGAATTAGAATAGAAAAAAATCCACAAAATCAGTCTATAGCTTAAAGGACTAAACTTGACAAAGTTACATCCCAGAACCGAAATCCTCCACAATTCAGCATTCCTACACAGGTTTAGCTCCCCTGTCCAAGGTCTATGCCCAGTAGAATTAGCACTAATTACTTGCTAATTCACGAACAAGCTGTTTCTAGTGACAGCTACTCTAGCCCCCATTTCAATGAGGTTTAACTGTAATTTAAACTATCTAGCAATTTGCCCGGTACAAAATAAGAAGACAATAATTTCCGATTTTTAGTACTCACGCTTGCGATAGCAATATCGAATAATTATTCTGATCCTGATTTTCTAAGTCCTGTAGCATTCGTGTGAACTGATTTAGTTAGTGTCAGATTTTATAAAGCCTAGAGCACTAGCACGGAAATTGCAATAATTCCTTTAAACACTAAACATGCAACCATATTAATCTAAACATGCCAGAACATTTGTGGTATCGTTAAAACTCAGTAAACTTGGTAGATATTATCAGGAAAACAATGGAATAATAAAGTTTAGTCGCTGAATGAAGTTAATTAACGTTACTTTGAATAATGTAGCTTTGTGAAATGATTTCATTATAAGGAACAAAGTTTCACACTTGCTTTCAAATCGTAATGAAAGCACCATGACTCATAAATGACTGCAGTAGAACATTGAATGTACCTGACGAACAAAAGCTACTTAATCAAGATTTAGCAACTGAATTGGAAGTTCAATGAAGGAGGAAAATTTGGTAATGGTTGATATATAAAACCCACATAACTAAACTAATGGGCCCAGGTGGGCTAATTACCTGTAAAAAAATATTTTTTTTGTTTAATAAATACTATTTTTTTCTCATATGCATGTTGCGCTGACCCCACTTGGCGTGGGAAAAGGACAAGAGAACGATGATGAAATACTAATTCATTCCAAAAAAAATTGAGAAATTTTCTAACAAAATATTTTTAAAGATCTAATTCCATATTAAAATTTTAAACCGTATTAAGAACTTTCATCATTCAATTATTGTTTATTCGCTGTAATCATTGCACAACCGCTTATACCTGAAATAATCTTTACGACACTGCATCCTATAAATCAAAGACATGGTACACAATGTTACCATCATGTTACTATTTTATTGGAAACCAATTTTATTTGAAATATGAAACATGACATGCTTTGTATGACAATAAAATTACGATAGAATGATATATGTATGCCTTCGCTAGTAGTGAACACTGCAGTATCGTGATCCGATAAAATTTCGTTAGTCGCGTGTTAGAGTCGGGCTTGGTACTTGTACTTGAGCGAAAGCGATGAGCGGTAGCGTTTAGCGACTTTTTTTTTCATTTTATTAACAAACAATCTTTAAAGCTAATTGTAATAACTTTTTGAAATATATTTTATGCTATGAACAAGAAGGAGGCAGTTTTTAATAACTCTACAGGTGATTCAATTATCTGGGCTAATCATTTAAAAATGCCGTCACCTATCAGGGAAAGTAATTAAGCTTTTTTACATTGAAAATTTGAAATTGGGAACTTTTATAATTTATGATTTGTGTTTATTACTTATTGTTTGTCTGGCTCGGTGGAACAGTGGTTAGTGACCTAGGTTCACTATCTACGGTTCTAAGAGTCGTGGATTCGATTCCCACCTGTGACAGATATTTGAGTGGTGAACATTGGTGTACCACGGGATCAGAACCATGTATGTGATGTTGTATGATATTAAATTAGTAAATTTACAGTCTCTAAAAAGTATGTAGACTATTTTCAACTGACTCGGCTATAAGGGAGTAATAGATAACTTCATTTAAATCTTCATACTTATTGCAAACCCGTTGCGAGCGGATAACAATTTTTTTTATAAAAGCTTAACCCGCCATCGCTCATGCCTCAGCCCCGCAAATCTCCCCGCTCAGTCGGAGCGGCCGCGGAAACGGGCAATTTCCTCTTCCATTATAATTGATTGGTGTAATTGCGCGCGGATTCTTTCGCGAACCGGGCTCTAGTGTGCACTGTGGGGACAAACCGGCCGTAGGGCTTCATATGAGGGTTAGGTCTTTTGGGTTCCGTGGGAATTCAATGTTTTGGTACAAACGATTTGATTGACTGACTCGGTGGAACCGTGGTTAGTGACCCAGGTGCGTTACTTGAGTCCAAGAGTCCTGGGTACAATTCCCACCCGGGACAAATATTTGTGTGACGAACATCGGTGTTTGTTATTAGGTATATTTATGTATTCACTGTTGATTCTGATATCCGTAAGACAAGTGCTTAAGATACTTACTACGGGATCATATCATCGGGTGTGTGATGTAATATTTATTTAATCGGGACTTTCTACTGTCAATAAAGAAAGTATTTTTATCGTAAACTACATAATAGTACCTACATCTTCACATACATTGTTCCGATACCGAAGTAAGTTGGTTAGCACTTGTGTTACGAAAATCAGAAGCAATAGTGGTGGTTTTAGTGTATAAAATATACTAAAATAAGTTCCTAGAAACAAATCGGCTTATAATTTTTTTTAGGGAGGATACATTTTTTTCCTAACTGACATACGACGATGGCTTGAAGTAGCCTCGCCATCATCACCGGACTTGCGGGGAAGTGGATAACTCTCACTTTCAAACGGGTCATAAAAGGTATAGGCAAAAATATAGGTTATAATCACTGACTGTTTTTCTGATTGCACTTTTTTCCAACACGATGATCCAACTTAAGCTTGATAGCACTAAATTGATTTGTCAATATGCAAAACCGAAACTAAGATTTTTAATTCTTAAATAATTTCAAGTCTTAAATATAAAAAAAAATCCTTTTCGATTGTTTGGTTGCTTTTTACTCAGATATAAAAAAAATGAAGTGACATAATAATATCACAAGCTTATAATATCATACAAGATAGTAAAGAATCTTATAATGAACTTGATTGTTAATTTATGCAGAATAGTATTTCAGAACTAGCGTTCCGTCATACAAACAACTCGCGGGAATTCGTATTGATATAATGTTCATCGGCTCATTAGTCGGGTAAAACTAGGTCGCTATTACGACTATAGAAATGATTAACACATTACTTAGTAATTTTCATTCGTTTTCATGCGATCAGTTGCGATAGCGTGGCGATACGGTTTGATTAGAAGGAATGAAAACCTTTATTGATAGCAAGTATGTAGGTACGTCTGTTATTGGGCGATATTATTACACTTATTGCACAAAATAAGTACCATATAGACGTGTCAATCTATGCGATAGCAATTATAATTAATTGTGAAACTGAATTTAGGCCATTCCTATATTCCTATTTCTCTTTAAGCGGGCTTTCAGGGTGAGTGCGACAGGCTCAATATGGTCTATTGTGCCTGTCGACCTCATATTTGGATCTCACTACCGCTTACCATCAAGGGGAGTGAGGTCATCTTGTTAGCTTATTATAAAAAAAAATCCTCTTTTCTGACTATCTACGATGATGCCTTGGAGTAGCCTTGTCATCATCACCGGACTTGCGGCAGAGCGGACTGCTCTCACCCCTAGAGATGATCCCTCCCTTGGAATACTGTTAGAAGAAACAAAAATTATAGATGCCAAACTGCTAGAGAATGGCAAAATAGAGAATTTGATGATTGGTGGTAGCTATTTGAAATGATGATTATGATGATGATGATATTGACTTGAAAGGCTATGATGCACTGGATTCTGTCCCTGTATCATGCACCAAGAGTTTGTATGATTACATCTGTGTTCGTTCCGTATCTGGGTGGGTTATATTGTGTGTTATATATTTAAGTTTATTTGTGTTTACCACTGTTATTTCTAATAAGTGCTTAAGCACCTTCATCATCATCATCATCATCAGCCCATTCCTGTGCACTGCTGGACATAGGCCTCTCCAAATGCACGCCACTTCTCTCTATCCTCGGCCACTCGCATCCAGCTCCTACCAGACGTTCTGCGCAGATCGTCACACCACCTGGCATGCGGGCGTCCTATACTACGTTTGCCGAGACGCGAAAAAGCACCTTACTGGTTCAAATCCATAGTGCAATATTTATTTATCTAATTCAAACATGAGGTCTTTTGCTTTAACATTAACACAACACATCTTAACGATTCTAACGAAACAGTTAAGTTAGTAAAGACTTAATCTTATTATACTAACAATTAAATGTAATTACACGCAATTAAACCAGGTTCTCAATGGGCGGACAGAGCCACAAAGACATGGTTAACGTGTCAGATGTAATACGAGGCCTTGTAGGACATTAATTGCTTGAACATCGCTTACTGAGATCTGCTCCAGTATTATAGACCTCTACATCATCAGGGTAAGTAAGCGCCTTGGGTTCTATCTTCACTGGCCGTCTTTTAGGTCACTATGGTGTTTGGTATTCATAGAACTGTACAGTGTACAGTGTCTTCCTTGAAACTTTTATACAGTTTTGTTTAACTAAAACCTTCCAACCCTCGTAAACATACTTACTCGTAAATCTGATACAAGCTAAATTTACTACCATATGCATACATATAACGTACCAAAACAACCAACAATAGATATATAAATTCGTATATAAAAATATCTGGGACATTTCCACACACGGTCATCTGACCCCAAACTAATCAGAGCTTGTACTATGGGCGTCAGGGACTTATACCTAAATAGATATTTTATAAATAAATATACTTGCTTACAAAAAATGCATTAATTTGAATATTTTATTCACAGGGATCATCATAACCACTTAACAACCATTTTGCACTCATAATCTTTCTATTCTTTCTTAATTTCATTAATTCAACATATTTCTCATAAACCATTCAAAAACCAACATACTCTACCAGCAAGAAGTACGCGTATCCAAACTCCTATAAATCATTCTTAACACCCAGTAATTAGAGATACTAAAATTAATCTCGGCAAATAACATATTTTCCCCAGTTTTCACACCTAGACGTATAATTAGCTTCTGTACCTGGAATGTTGTTATTTTTGTAAGTAACTCTGTTCGATGACAACACATAAGCAATTACTATGGTGAGAACCATTGTACTATTTTTTCTAGACTTTGTACGGACTCATTGTAGGCTAATTCGAGTGTTTAGATCAGGCGTCGATAACATTTAATCTAGATCTGTGCTGAATAGGTCGTGGTAGGTTTTACGTTTTATTGTACGAGTAAGTCTTTGCACAAAGAATACTTTGCATTTCGTACCTACTTATTCTAGGGTTTATTAGCTCATTCAAAAGGTAGCAATAATGTAAGTACATGTTTGAGGAATTTAAACAAACAAACTTAATAAAAAAGTCAGTCGAGTGTGAGTTGGACTATCACTCTTAGCTTCCCATGAAAGTTATAAGCAGGTTATTTATTTATAGATATACTTACGGTATGCAAACAAATAAAAACATTAAATATAACACATCACATAGATTGATCTGATCCCCTGGTAATTAGCTTAAGTACTTTTGTTACAGATATCAGGATCAAAATTGGATTTAAATAACACACCCAGACACAGAACAAACACCGATGTTCGTCATACAAATATTTATTATTAGTCTTTACGGGTCTACACGCGTTATTAGGAGTAGCAAATTATATAGCTACTTACTGCCCGACGTTTCGACAGGGTTACACCAATCGTGGTCGCGAGCGAACTGGCGCCGCCCGTCTTCGTATGTCGAAGACCCGTGTAGACCCATAAAGACTAATAATTAGTGTAATGGAACGCGAAAGTCTAAAATCTTATACAAATATTTGTTCCGGTGGAAATCGTACCCACGACTCTTGAAACCGTGGATAGTGACCGTGGGTCACTAACCACTGTTCCATCTAGCCAGTAAACAGATTACAATTTATTATAACATTTTTCTTTGCTAATTTTAATTGTTCTTGCGCCAAGTTACATACCCCTGCCTTAGTAGACATCTAGTAGGAAGTTAAATTCATTAGCCCCATAAATCATATTGGGGCAATAACGGCCCATTACAATTATAGTTGTACAATTACAACCCGATATACGGGTGTGAACGGTGTAAAAATTGCTGTAGTTTCTTCTATAGCAACGGTATAACTGGTATGGATGTCAATAGCACAGGAGTTACAAACTCTTATCGCATTTATAGCAAGCCATTGATGTATACTGATGACTGCGATGATGGCCTAGAGTAGCCTTTTCATCATCACCGGACTTACGGGGTAGCGGATGGCTTTCACCCTTTCAACAGCATGTCAGATGTGTCACTGTCAGTTCAATATTAAAGCTTATGCCCCGGACATTAGGACAGAACAAAAGCCTACAGTGTTCAGACGAACTGTTGACTCTACTCTACTCTAGATTACTCTCGTGCTCATATTTTATATACAGTGCAATTTAAGTCAGATGTCAAATTTTGGTACATCTTCTTCTTATTGAATGATGAACAACCTGGTGTCAGAGTTTAAACCGCCTGTAGGCCTCTGACATGGCTTCACACACCGTTGAAAAATCTCTCAGGTGTGCTGGTTTCCTCACAATGTTTTCCTTCACCGTTAAAGCGTCGAATGATGGTACATATGAATTTCAAATTTGAAAAACACATTGGTACCTTGCGGGGTTTGAACTGGCGACCGCATGGCAAGCAACGACCTTAACCACTCGGCCATCGACGCTTTTTTTTTGGTACATTATAACTTCTTTCGAAACATAAGGACAGAATTTATTTTTTCATTGCGTTATTAAGTGCTTAAACATGCAAATAATTAGGTTTACAAAGTTGTTCAAAAAGGTGTGTGAAATTGGACACACCATTCACTCAGACACACTCCAGTTATTTTCACTAATGAATTAGCATGGACAAATATTAACATATGCATTTAAAGCCCATATTATTAAGATCGGAAAACTCGTACGTGTTATGTATGGTAGAAATGGATTTTTCAATTGACACTGATGCATACAAAAGAAATGGCCCCTGACTAAAATTACACCTATTTTGTTATTGATGTATAGTTTTTATAATTCTAAGTTCTTTAAAAATATGTAGAGCATTAGTACAAACTAAAATTAAATTAACGGGCATTATAACTTTACCTTACCTCCTAAATTACCAACCAATACTACGTAACTTGACTTGTCACCTTGCATCACATAAAGGCAGTTCTTATACAAGAAATTCCTTCAATTCCGAAGAAAACCTAATATAATAATTACATACAACATTCACATATTATTACGAAAATACAATTTCCTGTCTAATTACCAGAGAGAAGCAGACCTCTGCAATTCCAATAATTAATCGGCTTCGAATATTCCGAGAACGCAACATTTTTTTTCGCTTAAAACTAAATTGTTGCAAGTTAACTTAAATGCGAAGGCTAGCAAATTGCCGAGTGTTCTCAATTAAGTTATAGTAACAAGTACAGTTGACATGAAAAATGTTGTCAATACATCTCGAAGAGAAACGGACGGCATAAAATCGAACGAAACATTATCAATGAGGAAAATGTACAAACAGTTCGGTTGATATATTTATATGGACAAGCTTTCAAAAATAACTCTACTTTTAATTAAAATAGTTTTTATACAAACAACAAACTGTATTGATATCTATATGGCGTGAAATTCAACCCGTATTCACATCCATACTACTTATACCCACTTACATTACACACTAGCATCTAATAAATTATGATAATGGTTCATACTTGTGCGTTGTTCAATGAGACCCATAAATTAAGTCTATAATTGAAATCGGAAATAAACCGGACCGGTGGTCTTTAAAAGGGCATTTCACTATGTCGTCCGCTCTACGTAGCTGTTCTATGTAGAGCTATCTTATATCTTTACTTCAGAACATTCTTTTCCTCATTTTATTGGACGTATACTTCAATGAGTAAGTTTTACAAATATTCTACTTAAAATACACGGAAGATCATTTTATTGCTGAAAATATATGACACTTAATAAACAACCTAAATAAACCGCTTACACCGTTAGTTTTTAAAATAGCGAAATAATAGTCACCATGGTAACACAAACATGTAAACATTTGTTTGACGCTTAAATATCACATTCCAAACGTCATTTTCAAAGGGCAAACCTAGGATATACGTTGAGACTTTAGGGGTGAGAGCCAACCGCTTCCCCGCAAGTCCGGTGCTGACGAGGCTACTCTTAACCATAATCGTATGTCAGTTAGGAATGAAAAAAACTTTGAGACATCCAGATGGTCGACGCGACTGTACGCAACGGAATTAAATAAACGTAATTGGTAAATTATGCTTCTTTTACTTGTACGCTGCGCACGAGACGCGAGGAGCGAGCCCGTCATGTCTCTGTAATGAAGAGATTTATTGCTATTATTAAGCCTTCTATTTAAACATTTACAAATGTAGCAATGGTAGATGGAGTTTCTTTCTTTTAAATTACGCATAATTTACCTATAGATACATCCCGATTTTTTTTCATTATCCATATTGATTATACTCATGACATTCTCACGAGTATGAGTAGGTAGGTATTTTATCATTAATTTTTTTTTAATTTTAATTTGGAATTTTAGGATACAAGATCTTATTACATGTTTGCGGAATAAACTCTCCATTTACAAATTCCGCCGCCATTTTGGAAAAGAAACGGATAATACCGTCTGGCATTTACGTAGTTTTATGGATATGTTACCATAAAAGTTCATTTTACACTTATAAGGCCCGCTATATCGCCGCAAATGTAAATAGATGATAGAATTAACTGCCACCGCTCACAAATTACATCGCATGAATATTCAATAAACAATAAAATAGAATTACACAATTACAGCAACGTCAGTTTTCCCTTATGCGGCCGGAGAATTCTTTTACTGCCGAGAAAAATCCGGATTTTTTCCCATTGTAAGAGCAGCCTCTCGGGTGGTCTCAATTCCATGAAAAACGCAGTCAGAATCTGCATAGAAATCTTGAGAACGATCACAATCCGATACTTAGTTTCTTTCCCTTTCTCGGGCACCATTTTTTAATTACGTCACATGTTGTTAATTAAGTCTAAGAATTCCTTAAATGAGTGCTCGATTTGCGGTAAGTATGAAACCTTATTCTATAAGAAGTAAGGTTAAAATCATTGGAGGCTGTTATAGGACACTTTTGTAAGTATTGACGGTGAGCACGTTGGCGTAATCAGTCGGCGGAGTCGTAATAATCAGATCATTTTATCAATTGGAGTCCAAAAAAAAATAAAAATGTTGTGGCGGTATTGCTGAAATCGTTGTTTAGCAATCGTCATTTGATCAATGGAGTAACATCGATGGCCCCACCGAATAAACGTGTAATAGCCATTGCACAAAAAAATTTTTTTTTGGTATTTCGTTACATTAGCCTCTCCTCTACCTCCCTAATTTTTTTTTAGAATTTTTTGATCATAAACGAGCCTGTAATTGCATTAAAAACCTTTTTTCCACGGAAATAATATATTTTTTTGTCCCAAGAATATTATTTTAAGTGACTATTACATGCTTCATGCTTCTCTCTGTTTCACAAGAATAAACGTGTATAAACAGCAAAACGTTTGATATTGTTAGTTCTTTGTTGTTAAGTATAGGCAATATGCGTTTGCACGTTTATTCGTGTATATTTTTTTGGTGCTTTTTTGAGTAATGTGTCTTGCACGATGAGTAACTTAGCAAATAATTTTGCATTGTTTCTTACCAAAATAGATAAGTTTTATAATTTATTGCTATAAATCAAGCACCAGTATTTCATTATTCTTAATAAAATAAAAAGTAGAGTAAAAGTGCCTTAACCAAATATAAACGACAATCAATTTTTGCAATCGGGTCTCGCAGGGTAATAATAGATAAGTTTTATAATTTATTGCTATAAATCAAGCACCAGCCGTGTGGTGACGGCGTAAGAATACAAAGTGTTGAAGTGGAAGCTGTATGAGGACATTAGTAGGGGCCATACATAGCTCCAAAACACATTTCACTGTTGTAATGGCAGACTTCAATGCAAAGCTGGGCCGTAGAAGCGATGGTGAGCTGAAAGTGGGACGATTTGGATATAAACATCGGAATCTCAGGGGACAGATGATAGCTGACTCTATGGAGAAAGAAGGACTTTTTATGAAGAATTCATTCTTCCGAAAGTCGCCGCACAGAAAATGGACCTGGTTGGGTTCGAACGGCTGAACTAAAAATGAGATAGACTACATCATAACCATTAGGAGACGTCATTTCAACGACGTCTCTGTGATCAACAGGATTAAAACCGGAAGTGATCACCGTATCGTTAGAGGCACATTGAATATCAACGTCAAAATGGAAAGAACGCGTCTGGTGAAGGCTGCGCTCCGACCATCGAAGGCACATATCCAAAACCCCGAGAGCTTTCAGCTTGAACTGTCGAATCGCTTTCAATGGTTGGACTGCTGTTCATCAGTGGAAGATATAAATAGCAGGCTGTAAACTGAAACTGTTCATACGGTACGGTCCAAGTTTTTCAAAAATATGTTTAATGCCCATGTTGCACCCACCGTACAAACTGTTGGGAACTTTACTCTCGAAATTGTGGACGAATATATCTACCTCGGACAGGCAATCCGTTTAGGAAAATCAACTTTAGAGAGAGAGGTCTGTAGGCCGCTGCAAATCGGCTGGGCAGCGTTCGGGAAATTGCACAACGTGTTCTCGTCCAAAATACCTCAGTGTCTCAAGACAAAGGCGTACAACCAATGTGTGTTACCTGTGATGACTTACGGCGCTGAGATGTGGTGCTTCACAAAAGATCTTTTTATAAGGCTCAATGTCGCGCAGGGAGCTATGGAGAGGGCTATGCTCGGCATTTCTCTACGTGATCGAATCAGAAATGAGGAGATCCGTAGAAGAACCAAACTTGCTGACATAACCCACCAGATTAGCAAACTGAAGTGGCAATGGGCCGGCCACATAGCACGAAGATTGGACGGTCGTTTGGGCCGAAAGATCCTGGAGTGGAGGCCACGTACTGGAAAGCGCAGTGTGGGACGACCACCTACCAGATCTCTGGGTTTTGTTCGAAAGCTTCGGAAGAGGCCTAAGCTCAGCAGTGGGCAGCAATGGGTTGAGATGACGACAATTTTATTAAAGATTATGTTGGAATTTATTTAGTTCTCAAAATGCTTATAAGATAAGCTGTTTGTTTTTTTTGTTGATTTTTGCTCAATTTCTACAGTAATGAGAAATATCTCTATGAATGTCAAAGGCTGATTATTATAAAAAATAGTTTCATTGTTATTATTATGATAATAAATAAAAATAATATATAAAAACAGAAGTTTTGTTTATTTTCCCTATAAAGATTATGCAATTACATAGCGTGTATTCATAATGTTAATATGCATAACACATTGTAAAGCTAACTTAATGACACGAATATAAATGTAATTTTTATTACCATCCATAGATCACCAAATATTTCTGTAATACAAGCGTGCAAACAATTGCAGCCGCCATCAAAAGACGCGTGATTTCCCTAGAATAAAAGTGTATCATTGCGTTATGTTCATCAACATCGTTTAAATTCACACGAATAAACGTGTAATGATCTATAACAGTCAACTGACTACTCTAATTTCACTCGAGTAATTGTATAATATGGATTTTCTTGATTATTGACTAAATTAACGACTATTCCTTAAAATAAATTATATCAGCTAAAAGATTATTTTTTTATCTTTAATTTCATAATACATTGTTTTAACCTACCTATAATAATACCCGAGATAATAAGGATTAAACGTTTTTATTCTCTCCTGTAAAATTGACGTTTTTCACATGCACGTTTATTCGGTGGGGCCATCGACATAGCATTTGTCTAGAAACCAAAATATTGCTTTACTGAAGATTCTGATTGTTTTTTAGTTTTTATACTTACCTACAGCATTATATTCTGGTTTTAATATCAAAGTAATACCATCAAATACCTTTACACACCAAATCGCATTACCGTTCGAACGTCAAAACATGAGCTGAGACGAGGGAATCCATAAATCTGCCACTGACAAATCCCATCAGCAGGTTCGATAAAGTTCTTAAAGTACACGCATCTTATTCCTTCGTGTTAAGGTACAAATTAGCCAGCATTTTTTTATCGTTTTAAAACCTCGCCCTCCCAGGATTGATCCAGTTTTGCGCAAAAATACGCCTGTCATAAGTTGTTTTGCTTTTTTTTGAGCGGGCCGTCAAAGGTTTCTGCGTGAGTTTTTATGAGTGTAAATATAATTTGCTTGAGTAATCGCAATTAATCTGAAGTTTTCTTGATTTATTATGCAACATCGAACTCTTAAGTAAATTAATATTGCATGTTTGATACATTATTTATACGTATACAGATGAGCGCTACGCGTGGCTTCCGGGTGCATAAGTTTTCATCCTAACCAAAATTGGATTAAGCTTGGACCAAATCTTATCTTAGAGATTACTCTACTGGATCTGAGACTAATAAGTCGAACAGTTTTTTGATACAATGCTGCTTTTCATTTATTTATATTTTTACTAGTTTATTGTCCAATGCATCGTTTATACAACATAATTTATGAATATGGAGGACAGACACAGAAGACTCTGAGAATAATTTCCTACAAAATGAATGCGGAATTCTATAAACAGACCATCCTAGCGCCACCACAGTACTTAAACAATCAATTGCTAACGGCGAACATTCAGAGACAATAGCCACTTTTTGTAATGAACTCAAAAGTGGCTCATTACAAGTGGAAGACAGGAGTAATACATAAATAAGTAATGCACGTTATGTCGGTTGCACATAAAACCGTAGCCGCTGAACAAAGGCTAATCACCATTTATCATGTCCTCCGAGAGTAATTCATGCATTAAATTACTTAGTTTACTTTGCAATAGTGCAGTTTGTTGCTCTTTTTCGTGAATGCATTGCTGTTCAATAGTGATGTGGAAGTTACTTTGGTTAACAAACAAAAATTGAGGACCAGAATCAGAGTGGCTAAGTAACATGAGCCCTAATAGCGTGGCCCGAGTGATCATATCATCATATTTTTTTAACGGCAATGAGGGTTTTCGCGTATAAGAACTTCACTAGAAGGCAATACATAGGCGTCAGGTCCAACTGCAGCGTGATTGGTTATTTTTGACGTGACATTGACAGACATGTCAATATTCACCAATCACGAAGCAGTTAGACCTCATATCTGCGTCTTGCCATCTAGTGGATAACTTATACACGAACACCCTCATTGTGATCGTTTACTAAAATTACCTTTTAACCATTCTGGCTATTAACTAAGGAGTTCGAAAGGGGACATTTCCATAGTTGACTAAAAAATTCTAATTACAAAAAATATTATTCTCTTTGTTCATTTATCGTTACATAGGTAAATGATCAGATCCCGAGATTAGTCAGTGATGACTATCAAAATTATTGTGGCACGTGTATTACGCATACGGACGCATGATATTTATTAAATTCAATGTGTTTTGGAGTTATTTGTCGTTGATTAATATAAAATGAGCTAAATTTAAATGGACAATCTTAACACCAAATTACGTATTGCTTAATATTAGAGGATGTGGAAGAGGGTAATTTTATTTTTATTCAGTTTATGTGTTTTTAGTTTAAATTTCGTGTTATTTTGCTAGCTAAAGCATCTATATGAATAAAGTATTGACGACATCGTCTTCACGGCCTTGGCTTACAATAAATTCCCCTTTCTATTATAGACACTTGACAATCTATATTAACATAATGTAGGGTAGTATCAAAGATAGCAAACTCCCTCATACAGATAAAAGTTAGAAAAAAAATAATGAGCCTTCAACCGTTTCCAACGCGCATCACTAGTGTTCCGCTGGAAAATAAAGCCATAAAATTTATGTTTCAGCTTAAACAATGTGCCTTTGTTCATAAATTAATAGTTGTGACCAACATTAACTTTCCAACAAAAGATTTTATTTAATTAAGCTGTCAGTACTTGCCGGGCCTCACATAGTCCATAGTAAACTGAATGTTTTATTAACACCATCTCATTTAATATGCCTGAGACATAAGTTGCAAATATGTGACAAGACTTTAGAAACTATAATATACACAAAAGCAAAAATTAGTATCTAATCAGTTACACATAGTAGGTATACAGAAAGGTGATTGTGGTCACATATTTGTTATACTTCCTTCCCCTTTTAAAAACATGTCACATGTTCTGTTGTTATAAATTAGGGGTGAGAGCCACCCGCTTCGCAAGTCCGGTGATGATGACGAGGCTACTCCAAGCCATCATCGTAAGCCAGTCAGGAAATAAAAATGTTGCTGTAAGGTCACCCAACTTTATAGTACTACATACTAGGTTTGTAACCGCGACGTCGTCCGCGTGACTGTGGCTCTCTTAGTTAGGTCGATCAAAAAGTAGATTACTTGCTTTTTAGGTTCTACTCGACTATCAGTGTACCTATTCATATTCACCTGACAAATTCTACTACTTTTGGCGTGAGGTAGGGAAGAAAAGGGAAATAAGGTTATCTAATAAGACACTTTTTAGGGTTCCGTAGCCAAAATGGCAAAAACGGAACCCTTATAGTTTCGTCATGTCCGTCTGTCCGTCTGTCCGTCTGTCCGTCTGTCACAGCCGATTTACTCGGAAACTATAAGTACTACAGTGATGAAATTTGATGGGAATATGTGTTGTATGAACCGCTACAAAAATATGACACTAAATAGTAAAAAAAAGAATTGGGGGTGGGGCCCCCCATACATGTAACTGAGGGATGAAATTTTTTTTTTCGATGTACATACCCGTGTGGGGTATCAATGGAAAGGTCTTTTAAAATGATATAAAGTTTTCTAAAAAACATTTTTCTTAAAGTGAACGGTTTTTGAGATATCAGCTCTCAAAGTCGTAAAAAGTATGTCCCCCCCCCTCTATTTTTATAACTACGGGGTATAAAATTCTAAAAAAAATAGAGGTGATGCATGCTAATTAACTCTTTCAACGATTTTTGGTTTGATCAAAGTATCTCTTATAGTTTTTGAGATAGGTTGATTTTTATTATATTTGCTGCTACGGAACCCTTTGTGCGCGAGCCCGACTCGCACTTGGCCGGTTTTTCATTCAGTAATGGAGAATGTTCCTGTGTCTCAATTTCACAATGGTACATTATGTATTGGCACGTATTATTTGCGAAATTATATTTTCGGACGTTAAATACATGTACTATGCACTGTATGTTGTAGTGTGTCGTCATAGGACTATGGTGATTTTGTATGAAAAGTGCATACAGTCAGGATTTGAAACACACTTACTATTAAATCATCAACATTCTCCATTGACAATTTGTACACAATTTGCTTCGTGCAAACATAAATCCGCATCCGGGCACAAGAAACACGAATATTCACAACATGTTTATCCCGTAGAAACACGTCACGATGATGAACAATCCTAATCAGTCCATTTAAAGCAACCAATTAATCTCGCGAGATGCATAAGTGCGTATTAATTGGTGCAATTATAATTATGCATGCTAAACGCTTCGTTAACTTGTGGTTCTCAATCCATTGGTTTATATTGACGCGACTAGTTACTATGTTAATAGACTTTGCAGTTCCGTTTCTAGAAAGAAAAAGAAAAACGTATTTTATAGGAACTCTACTTTTGCTTTCCCTTGATTACCATAGTATTTTCACTAGCTTTTCATTCTAACGGGACTTTAGGTAGGTCGTTTATCGCTCGCCTTAAAATATTCGAACTTACAGCGCTATCAGTCAACAATATAGCCTTAAGTTTTTAATAACCTGTCCTTTTTCAGTTTTTGGACTATCCTATACCAAATACAAAAAGTAATTTTGGCGTAAAAGCATTTAGTTGCATGTTCCAATCTTCATTTACATGCTGTAGGTAGACCAATAAATATAAATATTTCACTACATCATATCATTAAACATTGAGTGGTAAGTAGCTTAAGCACAGAGTTAAGTTACAGATATCGGCATCAACAGTGGATACACAAATATACTTAAATATATTTCATAACACACCCAGACACGGAACAAACACCGGTTTCTCACATAAAAAATTGTCCCGGGTAGGAATCGAACCTACGACTCTTGTTACCGTAGGTAGTTATTCTGGTTCACTAACCACTGACCTACCGAGCCCCAGGACAGGACCTTTTTGATATTAGTATTATTAATTACATTCTTATCCAAATCGAATAACCTCGTTTCTAAATGTCGTTAGTGTGGGCTTCGCAATTAAAACATGATAATTCATCCAACCTCTCCTATCGGTTTAATCATAGATACACCAGTGCGTATTAATGGGCTGCGTATGCAAGTTAAACACAATTAATTTATCGCACGTCAGTTCTAAACGTAGGATTAGTAATAACTAGTTGTTAGATACATTGTATATTGAGTGCTAGAACTATTAATTTGAGGCTTATGTCCACGGTTGTGTAATCGTAACGTCAACTAGAGAAAATCCGCATTAATTATCAAAGTGGAAATTTAATTATTGATTTATTGCTAACAGAATAAAAACCTCTACACAACAGAGTACACTTTAGCTTACCAACCTAGGGGTGAGAGCCATCCGCTCCCCCGCAAGTCCGGTGATGATGACGAGGCTACTCCAAGCCATCATCGTATGTCAATAAGGGGAAAAAAGCCTTAACAACTGAATAACGGAAAGGATCCCAATCTTCTGGACTCCTCTCTTACACTTAATCTGTTTAGCGATTGTGAGAACGATTTTTACCTGGACTATTATAGATTCTTACACAGCCGTGCTTACGTATATGGGTTGATGATGATGATAAAATATCATCATCATCATTAGCCCACATTCGTCCCCACTGCTAGGGCACGGGCCTACCCCAAACTAGGGTGATCAGGCTTTAATCAACCACAGTGGCCAAGTGCGGGTTGACAACACAACCTTATAATTTCTTCATAGGTGTGTAGGTTTCCTCACGATGTTTTTCCTTCCCTCATGAAATTGAATTGGATTTTGTCGCCCCAATAAGAAGCTGTTTGTAAAAATGTTCTCAATCTTATTTTATCATTATTTAGTGACAGTCAAGCAGTTACATAACTAAATAAAAGAGGTTAATGACAAAGTTTTGCACAAAGCAAGAGTTAACCCGTCACGCCACCCTGGGCGCCGGGGTCTTATCGGCCGCCGTCCGTCTTTGGCCTTTGAGATTTATGCATGTCATAAGCAAGATTGGAAGACACTTGCAGGGTTAACTCTTCTAAAGTTATATCATAATAATGATGCTTATACTTATTTTGTATTACTCTGTGACTTTTATTGTAGAGTGTTTACATTTGATTTATTTAGTTTGTTTCACTGATTTGAAGATTTCAAAAATAAATAAGCTGCTGTTGCCACATTGTTTCAGTCATTTAACAACCTACCTATTTACGACTTATACGAAATAAAACCTGCAAATGCTGCAATATAACCTCTACAAACCTCTGACTGCCAACGATAAACAGAGGAATTCGAAATTTTTTTGGTAATAAAAAATATTGTATATTGTAACAAAGTGGACACCTTTTAAAAGAAGACACATACAAAAGCTAACTGGCTTCATGGGGTGAAAATTTTAACATTTTTTTTAATTCATAAAATTAGTCAGATTTTGCACAAATAGCACAACCCTCGCCAGCCGAGGGGTCGCTCCGACCAGTGCAGCGTGACTAACCCGCTCACGCATCGCGGATCTATCGATACAGTTCTGCTAATAATTACATTCGCGGAATACTTATCAACCCGCACGCGGCGCCATCAACTCAATACTCCGATTAATCATATTGTTTTCCTTTTATTACGCTTAAATATACCTTGTACAGGAAATAGTCAGTTTTCATTACCGCATAATACGGTATATGGACATGGACGGGACATTAATTCATTTCAATTAAATAGATGCGCAGTTAATTTTCTGTGTAATGGTTTATTGATAATATAATGACAGTAATATTTTATACAAGATAGTTAATCCAATGTATGTTGTAAAAATCGCTATACTTCAATGGGAAAAATACATGGCTTAGCTCCGAGGTATATTTTTAATGACTTCGTGCTTCCTCCAAAGCCAACATGGCATTTAATGTAATCGATATTGCCCAATTTTAATTCTGTATTTTTTATCTGTTT
This sequence comes from Maruca vitrata, assembly GCA_039566165.1. Lineage (NCBI taxonomy): Eukaryota > Metazoa > Arthropoda > Insecta > Lepidoptera > Crambidae > Maruca > Maruca vitrata. The sequence goes on along the minus strand of CM076916.1, from coordinate 4,586,963 downwards.
TTCCTTTATTTTAGCTTTATGCTAGAGTAGGTAAATTCAACTATGTGGATTTTTACAAACATTTCCTTGAATAGTGATTAGAGTGTTACATATTAAACACAGGGCTTATTTTTATTTTTTCATATTATAACACATTCAAAGAAAATTAAATCAAAAATAAACAATTGACAATTGAATCATTATCGCAGTTGTGCCAATCATATCCGGAAAGTATGGGAAGCTAATTAGATTCCGTCGACCTTTTGCCTCTAAATGGCACTTTGTTACCAGCTAGCATTGGACGGTTAGGCCCCGCGGCCATGATTATGCCAAGTCTAATGTCCTTACGAGAACTTGCGGGATCCCCCGTCCGTAATTATAGGTGATGAGAGCTTACAAGCGAGTAAATGAAGATGGAAAGATATATTTGTATGTAATAGACAGGTTCGAAAAATTCATATCCTTATTCTCCAACTACGGTTTCTTGGATCTACATTAACCCGTGAGTCGTCGTGACTTCTTCTTGTATACTCTGAGTTAACTTGAGGTTTTTAATCGACTTAAGTAAATTGTAAATTTTTTTGTATATGAGTTGCTTCTGATGCCTCTAACAAAGTGCTTAAGCTACTTGCCTATTTGGGGATCTGTTAAATTGTTGGTATGTTATGTGATATTATATGAATCATTCGTCGCACATCTAAACAAAGGTCCCAATTTCTCACTGCTTAGTATCTAAGCCTGAACTAGGCAGTTCTTCTGATTATTTTCTGAAAATACTGAGGTAAACCAAACCTGTCTACTGCCTCCAAGAGAAGACCTTGCCAATTCTAATCATGACACGTTCAGAAAGTACTGAATCAAACGTGACACTTGGCCGTATCATGGCTTATCTGAGTCTCTCACAGGGCATCACAATCGGGATCCCATAATCACAGGTGTCGGACGAAAGGGCGATATTTGTTCGCAATTAGCACCCGCACGGGAAGGCGATGTCCGGACGCAGCCGTAATTTATGGTTACGCGAAAGTATCAGTCGGTATCGTGGTAGGGCTGCTGACTGTGGAAATTGGGTGTCGTCTAGTTATTATTCCAGGATAGGAGTTGGAAGGAGCAATGTTGCTTATTTAAAACTATTTTGCAATGTCTTATTTTGTATTATTATGACCGTGTGGAAACAGGATGATCCTTTTCTTTGTAAAAGTCAGGCCTGATTGCCCTAGTTTAGGGTAAGCTCGTGCCCTAAGAGTGGGTACGTATATATGGGCCGATGATGATGATGATGAGATGACGAGATGCGAGTTTCACTTTTTTATAAATAGTTTGTTAATTTTCCTGTTCTAACTCATATTTTTGGCTAATGACAGCTATTTACTATTTGATAAATAGATGAAGTTTTTTTTAAACATACATATTTAACCGATTCACCGACGGTCAGCCCTGCCAAGCAGCGCCCGCAGCAGCTGCCGTCCGACTGACATTTCCGCGCGCACTACAGGGTTAAATTGCTTTGACTTTAGGCAACTCGTCAACCGTTGAAAGTGACAGTCCATTACAAACTGACACCTATCACAACGGGGACGGCTTTCCCACACAGTGTTTAAAAAATCAAACGTAATACGAGGTAGAGGAAAAAATTGTATCTGAACTCGTTTGCCCTAATTACACTTCACATCACTTCTTCCATTAGCACTTTTAGCTTTCATCCATAATGTGGGATACGCTTCAGCAGTATACAAGTCTGTTAACTATGAAGCTATTGTGTGTTAACTTCGGAAATCTATAGACAAAAGACTAGGGTCACAGACATTTCATCATCATCATCATCAGCCCACCCCTGTCTACTGGTGGACTTGTAGATTATTATACAATGTGTCGACTGGCTCGGTGGAACAGTGGTTAGTGACCCTGGCTGGCGGTTGCAAGAGTCGTGGGTTCGATTCCCACTCGGGACAAATATTTGTGTGATGAACCATCAGTGTTTATTCCGTGTCTGGGTGTGATTATGTATTTAAGTATGTATTCAAACATATATGTATGTATATCAGTCTCTGACGTCCATAGTACAAGCTCTGCTTAGTTTGGGGTCAGATGACCGTGTGTGAAAATGTCCCAGATATTTATTTATTTTATTTATTTAATGTTCACAAGAAAGAATTCGACGTTCAACACCTCACAATGTACTGAATAAAATTCCAATAAATACTTTTGATTTTGATTTTTTTAATCATAGCTTAGATATTGCCTAACTAATCAAGTATTCCACTCAACTACAATTCTACGAACTATACGAACATAAAACAAATCAAATTATATAACACGGTGCTTACCGTGTAACGTGAATATTAATCACCATCCTTCTATGGCAAATGAATTCTGCTAGTTGAAGCCACATGGTAATCTGCGTTAATTATGAATAAACAACACCAAACACATTCCTTTAAACCCGTAATTAAAAATTACTCCAACACACTTTTCTTTGCAAGTCTTGAACAACTAATTTAATCTTTATTAATGAGATATTTCTCACACGCAATAATGCAAATGATATTAAGAGCGGATAAACGCAGCCATTGCCTTCTACACGTTATGTCAGCGCCTTAAGCATACAAGACGCGGACAAGTAGCTTCGCCTTAACCATACATGACATACAAACCCAAGCTTGTTGGCAGTCGTCACAGTGAATACAATCTCCCATCAATATGTATTAACGCTGATTAATAGAGTGATCTGCAGTTTCTTATGCTCTCATTAAAAGGCGATTGCATTTATTAATATAGCTTCTGGACGCGGTTTCGCCTGCATTCAAAAGGAATTTGTATGAATAGATGTTGCATATTATGTACAGGTGTGAATCGGACTCCCGTACGGAATTACGAAGGGTTCCGTACCAATATTGGAAATGTACAAAAAAAAAGGTAAAATGTCACATTTCTTTGTATGGGAGCAACAAAAACACATATTTAGTAAAAATTTCAACTGTCTAATTATCGCGGTTCTTGAGATACGGCCTGGTGACAGGCCGACAGACAGACTAATAGCTAAGTCTTAGTGATAGAGTCTCACTTTAACCCTTTGGGGACGGACCCTAGTTAACTTATTGTGAAAATATGTTAGTGTGTATCACTTACGGATAGTGGCGCCACGTGTGGCTAACAGGTAATATACGAGAAAAATTCGACGGCTTCAATAAGCTGTTGGTGTAATGGTTACGCACATCTGAGCGTGATTCCTGTAAGGAAGGGTGTTCAAATCCCCGGTCAACAGAGGAGCAATTGAATTTATTCCGTTTTCCAAAATCAGTATGTCAGATTTCGTAAAAAAAACACTGGCACAGCTTATTTTTAATTATACGTCACCTATTAATCAAAAACTCTATCCCAGTTTCATTATCCATATTATAAAACCTCACAGGTGTTTAGATAACAATCAATTACCAATAAAGACTAAATGTCAAACCCTAAACGCCAGATGCTCGCGCGCAGCAACCGCCAATCTTAACCCTGCAATTTGCGCGTTGTTTTTGCTCGTTCTAAGTAAATTCAACCGTTAACCTGTAACACCTATTTTTCTTGTCATTGCAAACAATTAGCGGCGTCGAGGAACTGCGGCCCGTGGGAGTTGTTAAGGGGCACCTGGTGTACTCGAAGTTGCACGTTGGGACTGAAATATACTTAGTAAGAGTTTTCATACATTGCACGTGTTGAAATCAAATAACTTGCTAGGAAAAAATAAAAGAAATTGATAATCTAATAAAAACTTTAGATTTTTGTACATTTTTATATGAAATGAAATTCTTAATTCTGCAAATAGATTTTCATGAAATACTTTTGCACGTCAAGTTATAAATTGATTAATCACAAATAAAATAAAAAATAGTACGACTAACATAGTTCTTGGATGTCCAAGATATCTGATGCACTATCGTTTTATAACCGAATGTTAATCATATTGAAAGCACTACTCGTTTTAATGTGAAATAATAAATTTATTATTTTATTTTATGTGCGCTTTATGAAGACTCACACTGTATAAATGAAAACAAAATAATATATCTAATATACACAAGTTTCATCCGTAAAAATAGCTTTATTTTAAATATAATCAATAATGTAAATGATTTGATCAAATTACAATATATTTGCAATTTATCTAAAATTACAAAGAATACAATGCTATGTTAAAAACGAAAAAGATTAACTACGCTTTATTAATTACTTTTCTCAAGATGAATATAAATAATAACTCAAGTAATAATGATGTTAAATTAAAACACTTGCATGAGCAATTAAAGTCAGGATAACTTTTTCAGTTTGACTTAGCTGATTGTGAAAAAAGATAATTGTAGAAAACTATAATTATTATGATCTTCCATGTTTTTCTTATTATAAATAATAATTAAAACTACTTTTTACTGTATTTACAAATCGATGCAGATACGGCAATAAATATTAAATTTTGCAGCCATAAACTTTTTCCATCATTAATCAACTTTTTTCGTTGAATGCGACAAGCCGTAGCATACGAATCATTCGATCTTCGACTGCGATGTTTCGCTTACAATAACATACACGGCTTTGGTAATATACATTGTAAAATGCAGACTCTAGGTAGCCCTTAAGGCTGTTTGAAATTGCAAATGTCCAGACCTTTGTACCGTGTGGAGTCAATAAAAATAATGACTCTTAATTGTCTATTAGCACGAACTGTAAGAGAGCAATCGATTTTGTGTGAAATAGTTTTTCTGCTGTTTTTCACTGTATCGAACGAGGTTGCGTACGGCCGGCCATGCGTGACTATTATCGAGTAGTATCGAATACGGTGTTAAGCAGTATCGAGTGGGCGTGTAATGCGATATATTCGAGATTTGATAGTAATCGGCAAGGTTAGGTGGTCAGATCCTTACATCCTTATACATATTCAGCTAAAGAATTTGTAAAAGCTCAGTTGCTCATTTACAGCCGTGTAAAGCCGTGTAGCCAGAAAGGTAGAGTGCCGGCTTCTGCGCATTTAGCATCTTGGACTATTTGTATAAAATTGGGTATCGGCTCGTTTTCAACCGACTTTGCTATAATGGAATGTTTTACAATGATATTTACTTATTTATATTCAATAAAATAGGATGTGTTTACTTAACCGTAACTTACTTTACCTGCTCTATCTTCATATTCTGTGGCTGAACTATTAATTACCGACAATTAATCTGTCTTGAGACCATTATCCGCAATCAGGTTGATAGCAATGATATCATTTACCTACTTTAAAGACAGCCGAGCCTCGGGAAGCAAGTTAAGCAGGTGATCCTAAGATTGATGTCTCATCGGTCATGTCGGTTTGCCGTCTCATCGAAACATGAGAGTGAGAACAGAGGGTACACTGGTTTTTGCGCGCACACTGGTGCCCTTTAATATGTCCTACGTATAGGTAATATCCATTGAGATCGTCCGCCATGCACGAAATCAGGACACGTATATTTGCTATACATTTGCTTCCTGACCTAGATACCTAGTCCCTGCGAAGGTATATATTTAAGTTCATTATCAGCTCCTATACATAATTGATTGCTCAAATCACTTTACCGGTCCAAACAGGTCTGTTCTATCTATTTAATCAAGTTACAGGCAAGTTTTTACTTACAATACCACGAATAGTGTTGTTTATCAAACCCAACGATCTTTAATCTACATTATACAAATTCAATAGTGAACAGAGTCGGCAATTATTTGTTCGATTGCAGTTCTAAAACAAATTCAATGTACTCACAACCAATGTTTATACGGCAGATACCATCAATACGTACCACGAATTATTGTTAATGATTTTGTGATAGGCTTTATGACTTTGCTTTTTATTAAACATCCGTACAGCGATATAATTGACAGTGATTTTCGAACTGGTACGGTATAGATTTTCGTGCAGGTACATTTTTATCTCAATCTTTTTATAAGTTAGTCGTAGATTAGAAAAAAAAACTACGTTAATTCGGACTTCGCCTTTTGCGATATGCAAATTTATTTTATTTTTAATTATGTTCATCTCTTAATGATGCTATTATTAAAATCAGAGAATAAAAAATCTTCATCTTCATAGAACATAGGTAAACTCCAGATACCGCTATCAAATTATTTGCAGTATCAACAAGGTAAAACATTTAACATTCTCGTAATATTTCGCAAATCAAATTACCGATATAAAATCAAAGCTAACCACTCAAACTATCGCTGTTCTAACAAATTCAATGAACAACCGATCAATGTTTACATAGATCGGATCAACCCGCTGCCCGCCGCGCGGTCTTTCCTGCCCATACAATTAGTTTTTTAATTTAATGCGACACTTCACGCACCGGGGTTTAATTTTCTTACGAATTGTCGGTAGTAAGATTAAGCCTAGTTTAATTTGTTTAAGTACAGCCAATAGTAACAAAAAGGGTAAAACTGTCTTCATAGATTAAAAAGTATGAAATATCGTCCGGAGTGCACTTGTATCTATGCCCTTCTGCACAATAATATGTCCTGTAGAGTCTTAATGCCCAAATCGGCCACCATGGCCGAAATCGCTCAGACACCTTATTATTTATATATACATATATAATATGTAGATTTATAGATTGCACAATCTGTAGTCTACAAAAGCAAAACGCTCACGAGAAGTCCACGGCCATAATTAGCGTCCATTGAATTATTTTTTAATTTAGTATGACCGCTCACGCAACAGGAGTTTAATTTCCTTTCCATCAAGTAATAATACACACTTACATGCAATTAATATTACATATACACTTTTTCGATTCCAACATCGACATTATGTTGAAAACGAACTTTTTAATTTAACAACTTGAAGTTGGCGATAAACAATATTTATAATACAATGTGTGTTTTATTTGTTTCCTGGGACTTTATTAATATACATATTGCTGAGTAGTCTAAGAAAATAATGACAGAATTAAGTATTCATTATAATGATATTTTGTACAATCGTCAAGGTATTACCAAATTTTTAAAACAAATAAGTTAAAAAATACAATTTTACATGTAATGTAATTTCAAAAATACGTTCAACAACGCCGTCAAAAATATGATATAATACGGTACTATTCCTGCTTTAATATAAAATTATGTTCACATGCAAGTACCCATAAGAAGCTTAACGGACATTGTACTCTTGTTGGTATACGGGATTCTCCAATAATAGATCAATTTATTAAAATGAATAATTACACGTTACAACCCGCCTTTAATATATCATCCCATCATATGTTTTTTATAATTAAATTCAATTAATGCGACCGAAGCTGGATATTGCGTAAAACCTAATGACTCTGTGTAATATTTTATAGTCTTGTGCATAAAGCTATTAATATGATAAGTATCTATCCAGGTGAAACGAATGGTATCACTTTTATGTAATATATTTGTAAACTCAATAGACCGATATATTTATGATTATTGATACATTTAAACATGCGAATGTAATATGCAATTTGATACTGAAATAACACTGTATACTTTATCTTTGTGATATTTGTCAATGGATATTACGTCTCTTGGTAAATTAAAACTCAAAATCTGTCTACTATGTGATAAAAATCATATAAGACATATATGTAGAATATTATATCGAGAAGAAAATTGTTGACATACACACACGTGTTATCATGTCTTATACTTATGTCATTTTAAAATATGTAGTTATATCTTACATCAAACTGAGGGAAATCCCAACTCGAATCAGTTTAGAGTATAAATGTTTATAATAATAAGGTATAGTAGACAGTTTAAGTCCAATAGAAATGTTCGATTTCGTCTTATTTACAGCAGTTATTTGCCTTCTAAGATATGTGCCAAGTCGATTACATAGGGGTACTAGGTCCGAGTACCTCCTCGCGGTATACCCTGGGCAACGTGGCCGACTAATGGCCACGGCTGAAGTGTATTTACTATTACATAGATAGCAATTTTATTGTAATATACTAACTCTAGCAAAACTTAATTAGTACGTATACATTGATAAGGATTCATAATAGAAAATAATATCAATAAATTAGATCGGTATTCTAATTATATGATAATTAATCTTATCAACTCGATTGTAAACAAGATAATGAAATCTTCGTTAAAATATTTTTGAATGCGTCTTGATGACATTGTAATATACTGTGTAGATTTGCATTAATGTACTAAAATATACGATATTATTTTTCAGTAAAATACAGTCAAAAAAATTATTTTTTAATACGAATAAAACAAACTTTGATTAGATATTTCACAAATCCATTGAAAATCATTAGTCCCAATACACTTATATATTTCTTTGTGTGTAAAATAAGTATATTTTTATTGTAATTGAGACTTAAAAAAAAAACTTAAAAAAATGGCAAAATATTTGTGTCGGTCAAAATGACCCCCGGCGCCGGCGGGTTGCCCCCGTCATGCGCATACGCATCTCTATCTTCGCGTCGATCTATAATTGTCGGGGAAAGTACATTTTTTACCCGCTCATTCGCACAACGGACCTGCATTGTTTATTATTACTTACCGGTAAGGGTAAATCGTAAATTGAATTACCATTCCATTGTCCCTATATGGTTTGAAAAAAGTAATGATAGGTTACTATTTTCATTTTATTCGTAGCCTCTAGAGACAATGTTTGCGATGTACGCATTTCTTATTCTATTTAAGTAATTATGTATTATACATCTTCGGTAACATAGCTTCGGTGTATGACTATAGTTTATTCGATATTCGTTATTCGTGATATATGAAAAATATATATATATATAGACAGCAGCAAGTCTTGAATTAGGTATAAATAAGTAATCTATAATCTTCGCTTCAGGTTTCATTGCCTAAGTAAGGTCATCTTGTAAGGTCAACTTGATAGCCTAGTAAAATAAAAAAAGATCTGCAAAGGTCTACAAATTCTTAGCACTGAGTAGAATTAAATATGATGGCTGAATTGTAAAAATGCAAAGAACAAAACGTAACAACTACATTGCTAGTTTCTCTTTAAAGAGTTATAATAAGCTAATAGTATACTAATATAAAAAAAATTACCACCATCATAATTTAAGTAAGACCCGACTGTTTACTTTGACCAAACACAGTCCCATACATGAATATAAATTAATAAAAACACGAACCGCTAGACACTACGCAACAAAATATTACATCTAGCCATCTATGTTAGCTGACAGTGTCCGACCACTGATATTTATTACTAAAATATTCGCAAAACTGACATCAGTATTCCATTTAAGACCACAGAAAAACGTTTACATACAACTGTTTCAGAGTCGCCACACTCAATACAAGCCGTTGCTATTTCGAACACATTTTTTGCATTCCAATTTGACTCGAACTTACAAGAAAATCAGTCAAGTGCGACTCGCATACAACTAAGGATCTCTCGTGGCAATAATTTATTTTTATTTATACAACTTGATTATGAGAGAACATTTTATGGCAGACATTAAATATACAATTAAAACATTAGGGACAGTGACGTGTTTTAAAAGGCAAAATAACAAGTTTCTCGTAAAAGTCAGTGCGAGACATGGGTTTTGGAGTCGCAAACAGTTTCGTGGTCTTGTTTTACATACTTTGTATAAGTTCTAATTCTATATCTCCATCATCTCAAGTAAACGTGGCGATGAGAATGAAGCGAGATTATTTGTTTTGTTACACTTTACTTCTTATAGGACACAAAATAAATAAATACTCAAATTAAAAATAGCAAGCTGTAATGAAATAGTGTGCATGGCATCATATTTTGTTAATAATTACCTATTGTTATGATTGCCTTTTCACTCAAATTCTCACTTTTGCCCACCGTGATGTTAAGCTTAATATTGCGAACCCCAAATAAATGTAAAATACTATGCAGTACGTATTTTAATGACTATTTTTCTTAAAAATATTTTCTATACTTTTGTTTTGTGCAAAAGGTTTCCCAAAATTCATACGGTCAAATATTATGGCTGCACGTCCCAATAAATTGGTGTCCACAAAACATCATTACAGTCGCTCGCAAAAAACACAATGAAAACGTTTCGCGCTAAAACAAAAACGCATAAAAAGATTACGTTATTTGATTAGCCCTAATTACATTTCTGACCATAATTAACTTGCACGTATCATTCCCTTTGTTTTATTACGAGCAAGTGCAAAGTTTACGATAGGCCGCGATAGAGTGGGTTATCAATCAAATTGCATCTTTATTGTCTTGCTATTAAAGGCTATAGGGGATCGGTTGATCGGCAAAGTTCCGGTGGCGGCCGTAGATGTCTTAGGTAGAGATAAGCTGGTATGTTATTAAGGCATAATTTACGATGTAAATTATGGCGATTTGTTAATTTTACATTCAGCGGTGTTACAGACCGACGACGGAGCATTTAGATAGAGTTCTCTTGCATTATTTTTATCAGTTTCTATTCGCAAGCCAGCCGTGAAACTAAAGTTTGTTATCTAGTGTAATTCTTCATTTCCGCGCTTAGTTTTCGTATGGAAAACAATTAAGTTTAATTACACAGTAACTTATATTTTTACTTGACCACATTATACTAATATGTGTAACTCACTGAGTTAACGAATTTTACCGCGCCGGTTGTTACAACTCACTATATAAATCGTATGTCATTAATTACAATAGTTGTTTTATTTGAAATCTAGACATACAAAGAGACAAATAGCGCCGAAACTTAACTAGGTTTGTAAATAATGTGAATACATGGGCTTGTTAACAGATTATTACAATTACTTACAAGGAATAGCAGATAAATATATATATTGCAAAGATAAATAATTACAGTTGTGATTCAATATGTTTAGTATTACATGTGAGACAACAACAATCAAATAAGGAGCTTTTCAATGTTTGAAATATGTAAGTGAGTTGTTGATAAGGTCAAGTTCGGTAAATAAATTCGACTTACGGATCTTTTCCCGTACCTAATAAAAAAAACTTTGGGGGTTTAAACTTAATTATATTACCACACTTATTGTTGGACAAGTCAGATTATGATCCAAACTATATAAATATCCTAACTGAGACTAATAATAACAGCTGTTATTACTAAACAACGTTTAGTACCACAATTCACAATTAAGGTAAACCTCAGAGCCAATGAATATGTAACATTGTTAGCAGGTAAAGCCCGAGTGGAAGGAAAACCGGCGCGGACGCAGCGATGTCGCGACCCGAACAATTAAATAATTACCAACAATCATTGCCAGCGCGCATCCGTCTGATATTAGCTGGAAGTACTACGATCTATGGACTCGTGTGGTTATCACTTAACTGGATTGGTGGTGCAAATGAACTTAACAGCCAACGATAGAGACATAGTAGAGTCATACTACAATAGCGGTACCATGAGTTAGCTATCGAAAACTTTTTTATTTTATTTTTATTAAACCTATGTCATCCCACTGCTGCATTTAAGGCCAGGACCTGCCAGTTTTTTGATAGCTGGACCAGATCATCACACCACCTTTTCTTGGGCCAAAAAGGTGGTGAGATGATCCATATGGTGGTGGCCGAATCGAAAACTTACGTACGTTAAAAACCTATCGAATTGTTTTTTTCATACTACCGATTATAGTTCTTAGCGTAACCGCTAGGGGCGCTCTACAAGTTTTTCATAAACATATTTACATAGGCGAAATTAAGTCTGTCACTTTTAAACTCATATCAAAGATAGAGACTGCACGAGGTGGAAGTGTCTCTTTTATTTGCTGGCGCAAGTTGCAAAATACTTTATCGACTTTTTTCGGGATTAAATTATATGAATTAGTCTGGGTCTAACCCGATTGTAAATATAGTAGCAAATACATAGTCACTAACTTTATAATGGTGATCCAGTATTGTATTTATTATATATTTCACCTGTGGCATATTATATGGCTTGCTTGAGATATTGAGGCATACGGTACTTTCAGTCTTAATAATATTCTGTACCTACTAAAAAAGATCGCCAGATCGATTAATCTCCACAATCTGCATACATTTAAATGTCTTGTAAGTTTTTCACACAAAGACAAATGAGGCCATAATATCGTATAAGTATCAAATGTCAAACTTCCACTCATAATAGTTAATACTAGCAAAAAGGAAAAAAAACTAGACGATTTGCACGCGAGTTACTCAAAGTAACGCAATCTGATATGGCGAATGATATCAGAGTGTAATTACATTCAATTAAGAAATAAATTACACTGCATCGCTATGACCCCCGCCTGTTATTACTGCAATCTAATAATGCAGCCCGGTAATAATTAGGATTGACGGCACAAAAATAACAACATTGTACTGAATTGTTGTGTTTGAAATGTTATAAGACCATATAGATTTATTTATTTACATCAATTTATTAAATGCACAAGGTTTTAATGCAAAGATCACGGTGTGACCATAAACATCTGTTTATGACAACTCGGAGTCTCCACAAATTTTAGCTTAGATTAGCCTAATTCAAGTTCGGTGAAGCACTCGTTTAACTCAGGAATGTCAGCTTCACTTATTATGTTTTTACACAATTACAGTAAAAATAACGCAGTGTTTAAACTGTATCGTAAATGACAAATATTTGCATACCAACTATTGGTAAGTGTGCGATCTCAATTATTCTTAAGACCTACTAAATGTAACCACATATTTATTCTTTAAAAATCTATACATACATTACACGATATCACATATATCAATCCGATTCCGTTCTAAGGTTTTTGAGTACATACGAGTATATATATCAGTAACAACAGTGCTATATACAAATATGTATACTTAAACGTATAAATAGAAACGAGTTTCTGTTACACATTGTATTTACCTCGCGATCTTGCTCCTAACAAACACCAGCAGCAAATTGCAAATTACACATTGCTACCACTCGTAGAAAAGTCTCAATCAAACCCCTCAAGCTATACTCCCGTGCTACATTTAGCACACATACTCTTCATATCAAGACACTGGTATTTTCTAGAGGTCGCCGAGACCCTCAGGCCATTACATTTCCACCCACCCCCTTATCCTGATTGCCCATAATATCTTGTTTACAGTTCTTAATATCCTGCTTGTCCACGCACATGTGTTCCATTTACTACTAATTTTATTGTGCCTAAGTGCTCGTAAACTTTCTCACTATTCATTAACTCAACAAGTTTTTGATATTTTATAATAAACAGTTCATAACTATCTTAGCCGTAGGGTACAAACTGCTAACGCTGAGGTATATTCGTAAGATTTTAATAATAATAAAATTTAACGCTTATATCTCTTTATAAGGATTGTACAGATCCAATAAACATGTTTCTATCATTTAACTTATTAAGTTAAATTGGACTTATTAAAAGTCAAAGTGTGATAATTTACTTAAATAGATACTTTTTTGAATCTTTGTATGTATCAATATCGGGTACGTGTGTATATGTGAGAAACTGACCTAAATTGGGTTTATTATTTTTTATAATATGTATTATAAATGGTCACATATAGTGTGACTGTTTTCCCCATAAAAAAGGTCAGGACAAGGTTAGTCAGCAATTTCAAGTCAAACGTCAATATTAAATCTAAATATATAAAATTGTAAACAAAAAAAAACCGCCTTCAAAAACCCGACTCACTAAAAATTACAAAATAATATAATACGAACATTTATAATCATCTGGGTATGAATTTTATATGTTGTTGAAGGCGGTGCCGTTTATATTTCAAACAGACAAGCACAGAGTGCTTCTTTTTCCTCAAAATTTTGATTGGCACCGCCTTCAAAAACATATAAAATTCATACCCAGATTAATGTTCGTATTATATTATTTTGTAATTTTTAGTGAGTCGGGTTTTTGAAGGCGGTTTTTTTTTTGTTTACAATTTTTTTTCATACTTTTTAGTGTTAAATTTTTTTTTCACCCTATTAGTTCAGCTCACCTGTAATACTACTGATATTATAACTAATAGTCTTAATATGTGAACAGTATTGAAAGAATTATCCTTTTACTCCAAACAATTAAGGAGTTGACCTTTCATCATCAGCTCAGCGTCATAACATTATGTTTTCCAGAAGCAAATGCCAATATAACTTCAGATAATATGCAAAACGGGGTACATGTCCCTATAAAATTTGAGGGTTGCCCTCGATTTCTCCTGGATCCCATTATCAGATCCTATACTGGTCACCCTATTAGTTCAGCTCACCTATAATGCTACTGATATTATAACTAGTAGTCTTAATATGTATACAGTATTGAAAGAATTATCCTTTTACTCCTAAGTATTAAGGAGTTGACCTTCCTTCATCAGCTTAGCTTCATAAGATTATGATTTCCAGAAGCAAATGCCAATATAACTTCAGATAATATGCAAAACGGGGTACATGTCCTCATAAAATTTGAGGGTTGCCCTCGATTTCTCCTGGATCCCATTATCAGATCCTAGACTGGTCACCCTATTAGTTCAAGCTCACCTATAATGCTACTGATATTATAACTAGTAGTCTTAATATGTATACAGTATTGAAAAAGAATTATCCTTTACTCCTAAGTATTAAGGAGTTGACCTTCCATCATCAGCTCAGCTTCATAAGATTATGATTTCCAGAAGCAAATGCCAGAATAACTTCAGATAATATGCAAAACGCGGTACACGTCCCTAAAAAAATTGAGGGTTGCCCTCGATTTCTCCAGGTACCCATCATCAGATCCGGGACTGGTGAAAAAGGGACCACCTCGGAAGAAAACTCTATCCCACCAAAAAATTTTTTGAAATCCGTCTATAATTGACGAAGATATCGATGAACATACATAAAAAAATATTATACATACAGACGAATTGAGAACCTCCTCCTTTTTTGAAGTCGGTTAAAAAGGGAAGAAGAAACTGACTCACTGACTGACATATCGCTGCACAGCCTAAAGGGCTAAACGTAGGCACTTTGAAATTTAGAAGGGACGTAGTTTAGGTACCGTAGAGGTGCATAAAGAAAGGAATTCCCGAAATTCTAACGGGAACGGGAAAAAGCAAGAAAAACCTTTTGTATGAAAAATCTAAACCGCTGGAGCTAGACGCTTGAAATTTGGCATGCAGGAACATTAGTAAACTTTAAGCCTAATCGTAACAGGATATTGAAAAATTCCCACGGGAACAAGTGTGAGTGGGAAAAAACCTTTGTATGAATAAATCTAAGCCGCGAATGATAGATGATTAGAATTGACATGCTGGTACCTTAATGAACGTAAAGATTACTGGCAACGCGATATTGCGAAATTCCCACGGGAACAGGTGTAACCGGGAAAAACCTTTTGTAGGTATGTAATGAAATTCGGAAGGGACGTAGCTTAGTTACCGTAAAGGTGCACTATGAAAGGAATTCCCAAAATTCCTTCGGGAACGAATTCACGAGAAAATCTTTTGTATGAAAAATCTAAACCGCTTAAGTTAGACGCATGAAATTTGGCATACAGCTACCCGTAATAACCGTTAAGCTTACTTGCATCGCGAAATTGAAAAATTCCACGGGGACAGGAGTAAGCGTGAAAAAACCTTTGTATGATAAAAAGTAAAATGCGCAAAATAGATGATTGAAATTTGGCGTGCAGGTATCTTGATGAACGTAAAGCTTACTTGCAACGCGATATAGAAAAACTCTTACGGGAACACGAAGTAATTGGGAAGATCCTGTAGTTCACGCGAACGAAGTCGTCGCGGGCACAGCTAGTATTGTAATAATTATCATTGATAATTATAATAAATATGACATCATACAAACAATGATATATTTATTATAGCAATGATAAATTTCAGCAAACTCATCGCATTTATTACGATATTACTCGTAAATTGCTAAATCATACAAATTATGATCACAGATATAAATACCTACAACCCTGATGCATAAGCTGTGTATTAGTCATTATTGTGAAGTTAATCCAATTTGCGATATTATCGAATGCAATATCTATCGCGTTATCTTTCGTTGTTATCAGAACGTAGTTGTCTTTTTATTTCATTCATAACCTGACAAGCAAGTGAGATAGTGGTGCTGTAGTAAGACAAGGACTATCTTTTGTATTTGAAGAGTATCGTCAATGTAAGTTAACTTTTTAACAATATTTTTACATACATACATAAAATCACGCCTTTTTCCAAGAGGGGTAGGCAGAGATCACTTCGTGGCATGTGCTACGGTCCTGGCACACCACTATCGCTTCATCCACATTCATCAACCTATTTATGCTATTAATTAATAATTTAACTCAGTCTGAAATGGGATAGCTTAATAATTATAACATTAAATATTAATATTTATGGGTTTACACGCTATATTAGTTCGCGACCATGATTGGTGTAACCCAGTCGAAACGTCGGGCACTAAGAAGCTATGTATTTCTTACTCCTAATATCGGTCTCGTGTAGACCCGTACATACTATTTAGTGTAATTGAACGAGACGATTTCAATTTATAATGTTGTTGTTGGCCATTTCTTTGTAGATCAGTTAAGTGCACTAGGCATATAGAGTTCACAAATTTGTGCCTAAACAGGTGCACTCTCACTTATCTAGGTATATACTCAATAAGTACAAAAAAGTACTTACCTTAACTTTATTTTTATTATTCAACCATCTTAAATTTATACTATAATAATATTATAAAGCTGAAGAGTTTGTTTGTTTGTTTCAACGCCCTAATACAGGAACTACTGATTCGAATTATTTTGTGTTGGATAGATTTATATCGAGGAAGGCTTCAGGCTATAAAACATCACGATGCGACCAATAGGAGCAAAGAAACAAGGGAAATTATAAAAAAAGGGGTAATACGCGGACGTAGTCGCTGGCATAGCTAGTTTTTTCGGTAATAATAATCAATATTTTTCATAAACCAACCGATATCCGTTATGAGGGTATATTTCACTGAAAATCAGGAAACTGCGCAGGAGCAGGTACGGGTGTTCCCATGAACAATCGAAAATTATTGAAGTCTACTTTCGTTTTACATACTTGCATATTATTTTGCCTAACTACTAATTTGGTTCAGTTAATCGTCTAATAACTTAAAAATACGTTTCGTATTTTAAGTATGTATGTACACTTAATTTTTCATTTGTACATAACTTTTTTTATAATTAACTTCCTTATAATTTTCAATACAAGTGATAAATAAGGACATACTCAAGAATCATTAATTAGTCAGATATGAATCATGATTCGGCACTTATGTTATTTCCTGCGAATTTTCATATCGCACGTGATGATATTATATGAATAATTTAAATATGTTTTCTTATTTCAATGCAGGTACGCTTTTTCAATTACATCATAATTTCAATTCTGATTGAAATTAATTCGAAGTATGTGCTCTAACATGAGTAATAACTTAAACAAACAGTAAAATTCAGTTTCGATAAGGTTTTACTCATTATTTGTTATCGGATCAAAGTAACCATTTGTATGACTAATCATAGTAAACTACGAGTATTAGGTCTGAGAGTGTGAGTCAATTGAAACTATTGAAGATAAATATTACATCTTTTTAGTAAGGTAAACTTTATCATCTTACGGGTATATAAGATATTGTAAGATTTTTTCCAATTTTTCCGTTACACTGCTTACCTGCCTGATTCCGGAGATTTCTATACAATATTAATTCTTTTTTTTTGCGGTTTGATGGCAAATCACATTAATTAAAATCAATGTAATTACCTTAAATCCTTAAAGACAGAACAAAGATTTCCGAACTAGGACATCAAAAAGACACTGTTAATAGGGGTTGTGTTGGGGCATACGGGGCAGGATGTGAACTGAGAGACAACATGCAGGCGCGATCTGCATCTTCAGTATTCTCCCTGAGGACCAAAACTGCTAGATCATACGCAATTACCCCTATTTTTCCTAACTGATATACGATGATGGCTTGGAGTAGCCTCGTCATCTTCAGAGGACGTGCGGGGGAGCGGATGGCTCTTACCACTATAAATGTAAGTGATGTTTGCATGAGGATGCAATTTCCTCGCAAATGTCCCCGCTTGGGTAAATTTTGTATGTGTTCGCGTCCGCATACGTCTAAGGCTAGGGGTGTGAGCCTTCCGCTCCTCCGCCAGTCCGGTGAAGCTGTAAAAGCCGTCTGAGGCTAACAGCTCTCCCGAAAGAAAAAAATCCGTCTAAGATGCTCTATTCAATTGTCTAATCCGTCACCTCTCTACTCTACTCAGATGGCTCTACCCATACTTATACCATAACGCTTACGCACTAAACGCAACGACGCAAGGTGTTGCCTCGTTTCATTATCTTCATTAACATTATCAGCGTGCAATAAATAAAATTACCCGTGTACAAAATTGAATAATAATTTACTTGGCAACCGCATAGCCGTCCACAAAACCGCATACTGAGTGCAAACGTAAAAAACGGCCAAGTGCGTATCGGACAATCTGGAGGAGGGTCTTGTACCATTATATTAATATTGAACTATTTTTTAAAGTGAATATATTATTCTTAAATCGCCTGTAAATATTTTAAGCACCTGGCAATGGTCATTAATAATAATGACCAAAAAAATGCTACAACTCACGTTTTTGCACGCTTCTAGTAACATCGGAATACTTAATTTTTGTAACCACTATAAGAATATACTCTTTATTACATTTTTGACTGTGTATCTGTCACGCTCGTGTCAGACATACTGAGCACACTTTGTATATATAGGGTTTTTACCCTTTACGTGTGGAACTCTAAAAATGTTAACGCTTACTATATTAGGAGAACGATCATGACATAATATACGGGTGTAATTTGCTAAATGGACGATAAAAACGGACAAAAACAAATGTTTTGCCGTGTCTATCTGTTTTCTAAGCTAGGCATTATTTATAAGGAATGCAAATGGCTACAATAATGGCCTAGGCCTAACGGTTTCGCGATGTCAACTATGTAAAAGTAGCTTCACATTGCTGAACTTTTTCTTATCTCTGTTTCTGATGTTAACTATTCGCCAGATGACGCGATTATGATTTTGGTACTTGTTCATTACTAGTTACCTTTTTTGATGACAATAAACATTATTACTGATTAATTTACTAAATACCATACGCACATGTAAGTACTATATTTTTTTCACGTGATAACGTCTTTAAAATCGTTTTAGTCGGGTGACATGTTCAGAAACTTGTGTCACACCAAAACCTCACGAGCGCGATCGCAGGTATAACGAGAGAGAGACGGACCGATCTTCCGTCTCATCTCGAGCGCTACCAGTCATTCCGTGAAACTTGTCACGCGAAATCCTCACAAGCGGAGGCTGGCATAGCGTTCGAGTGAGTGGACCGATCTTCCGTCTCTCTCACTCTAGCGGCATACAAACGAATTGAGATTTTCTTTTAATAAGACGTTATCACGTAAACATCTCGATCGTAAACCTACTTTACAAACAACCAATTTTTTTGTTTATTTTTTAATTTAGCATTTAACTGCACTTTATTGGTTCTGCCTTCTTACCCCATTAGCTATTCCACATAATGATAATGTTGAGAACAAATTATGTACAAGAAAAATAAACTTGGATAAATTAGCGAAAACTTCTAAATAACCGTTGATTGCAATACAAAAAAGATATACCTAGGTAAATTTAACACATTATATTTCCATAAGTTGGTATTATGGAAGTCTATGTGACATCTCCGCCAGTTTATGCAATTACGTTGTGCGTTTAACGACACCATTTCAAATGCATTAGCTATTCCTTATTAGGGTTCCGTGCCTCAAAAGGCGGAAAACAGAACGGAAGGATCGCAGAGACCGTTAGTCTGTTGAGAACCTATTTGCCTGGAACGATTTTGATCCTCAAAGATCTCTTGACACTGTAAACAAATGAAGTTTCTCAACAGTTCTCAAACATTAAGTCAATTGAACGAAACTTAAAAAAAAATGAAAAGGCCCTAAATATTTCATTTATTGCTCCATTTTTTTTTCCTTACTGACTTACGATGATAGCTTTGAGTAGCCTTGTCATCATCACTGGACTTCCGAGGGGCGGATGGCTCTCCCCCTAATTTGTTGCTCCATCATATATTTTATTGTAATTACTAGCATAATTTATTTACTAGCACATATATATGTACATTCAATACTGTACACATTTCTTGTGATAAATATATTTGTAAACATTATAATTTACTTTATACATAAAAACATTGTACTATTCACCTTAATATAAGTTGACACGGAACCTTCTATGCGTGAGTGCCATTCTCACTTATCCTGCTTTCTTTCTATTAATTTTTCCGTAGCCATACACATATTGAACTTACGACTTCTTCGCTTGCCATTGAACCGTGCAGCCGTCGTATGTGAAACCCGCATAACAGCTAAACTACTGAATTTCTAAACAGGCATAAGGCTTAGGTTAGTCATAGAACGGAGCGGTTAACACGCCCTTCATTACAACATGTTTCTGTTTTTAATATTAAATATAGAAAAAGTTAAAATCAAACTTTTTATCAAAATATCTACTAGTCGATAGTATCAAACTTAAAATTTACTACGCATAAATTATATAATAAGTTCTTGCGGAAAGTAAATTTGTAGTATAGTGTTTATATACTCTATTTTTAATTTGTAGTAAAATCACTATATACTTACAAAAAAAAATTAAAAGAAAGTTTAACTTTAATACCGTAGCAAACAACGAAATCAGTTTACACAAAATAACTGTACAGGCTTTATCACCAGTTAAAATCGCTCCGCTCAACGCAATGCTCGTTCATCCGCTCCCAACGGACCGAAGCCTTACCGCTCACCATGCATGCATCAACCCACATTAATGTGCATTCTAACACAAGCAAATGACTTATTCCTGCGAACTAACCTTAATAGCCTCCAATTAGGGATATAACGCCATAATAAGTGCAATTAACGTAATGACATTTATCTATTAAATGACAATTGATTACAAGAAACTAGGGTCGAGATTACCATTGTAATAGTTGTAAATCACGGCAGGTTTTTATACGGCCAGTTATAGGTGAACTTTGGACGTATCGCCAGATAATTGGATTAATAAAGGCATAATTGGTTGTCGATCCGATTATGCTGGCTAACATTTGTAATGAGAGAGCAATAGGGTAAATGCGATTGACTTATTCTTCGTTATTTATACTTGTTTTTTTTTTACTTCGAATTGGATTTTTTTATTTAGTTACTGCGATGGAACGGAGGTAACTAAAACATGTAGTGTCAGTTAGTTTGGGCAGTAAGAAATGCTTACGATCACTTCATTTTGGTTTTGTCCAATATACCAGCGCTGCAGCGGCTCTCGGGCTGATGCGGCATATGCTGAGGCCTGTACCTCGTTGACCACTCATAAAGTCCTTACATATCGACAGTGACTATTAACAATGTCGGATGTGCAAAACAACAACTTTACAGGAGAGCTAATCAAAGTTTAATTTGGATGTATCTTTTTACTTATTTGAGGCAGGATAACAAAATTTTTGGGTTATGCTATACAAATAATGTTTGTTCAGGCCAATATTATGGGACGCCGTTATTAAATGTGTAAACATGAGAAAAGTCAGTTGCGACTTTTTTAACGGCTCTAAACTAATGTTGAATTGTCAAGTACCAGAACCGACATTTTTGCTTGTATAAAATTAATCATCGTTTGCCGGAACTGGTACTTACGACATTGTTAAGTGATTATATAAAAAATATTAGGTCGTATGTGACAAGTAGTGGACGAAATATTAATTAAAATCACATTAAACTAGCAAAAATCAGTTCGGAGTCTCTTTCCACCTATAGACCCAGACTATGCGCCGCCACGGATGCCCTCACCTCTGACACCTATCTAAGAATTAGAGACCATAACGCCGCTTACTCCAGAGGAGTTCGAGTCAGCTGTCCTCCCTCTCCGGGCGAAGAAGACGGCCCCAGGTCCGGGCGGTGTCCCGGCCCAGTTCATCGCTCTGGCCTACTCAGAACTGGAGCAGTCTTTTTATAAGAAGGCTAACAAGATGACCTCACCCCACCTGATGGTAAACGGTAGTGAGATCCAAATATGAGGTCGACAGGCACAATAGATCGTATTGAACCTGTCGCACTCACCCTGAAGGCCTGCTTAAATGCCGTTTCACGCCCCGCCTGAAGAGCCCGGGATCATAGGAGGAGGGAAAACACGAGCTGGAAGGGCATTCCATGCCTTAATGGCACAGGGCAGAAATGAGGAGCTAAACCTCTTAGTCCGAGCCACCAACGCCTGCATTGTATGTGGATGGCAGCACTGTCTTTCCGGGGTCTCTTCGACCGGTGTCTCACGGTTGGAAGGTTCCCGGAAATATGGAAGCAGGGGCTTCTGTGCCTCCTAAGGAAAGAGGGCCGCCCTTCAGAGTCACCTTCCGCGTATCGGTCGAGTGCAATTAAACGACCATCGGCGGAGCGTGGAGCCGGACCGCTCAGAGAACCGGGACAGGTCAGATTCAGGACAGGGCGATCAACCTACCCTAACGCCCTGTCCCGATTGAAGAGCCTTGAGAGGCAACGCGAAGAGCATTGGAGGCGAGCGCGCTGTTGGCGCAGCGTATCAGTGCTTTGGTCCTGCGTTTGGCGCTGGGAAGACCGAGGCCGTCTGTTCCATAGGCCTCGGAAGGGATCTCTCCCCAACTCGTACATCTTGGTTGGGAGTTCGGAGTGCAATCCAGTGCCAAATGAAGTACCGTAGTAGTTAGTAAGTAAGAAGGACTAGTCTTGGATGCGCGGAGGTAGTTTGTCCCACACTTCAGATGGCTATCGCCATGCCTCCTCAAGGCAGCGGACTCGTTGGGGTGGTTCCTTCCGAATATAAGGGGGCCTAGGGCCAGATACAGGCAACTCTACGCCGGCATACTCAGAAGCATGGCCCTTTACGGGCTCCCATCTGTGCGAATTCCCTCCATGTCAGCGAGAACTCCGTCCTACTCCGTGAACCTCAGCGGGCGATAGCGTGTCGCGTGACGCGTGCCTACCGCACTGTGGGCTTTTTCAGCGGCCTGTACCTTGGCAGGCCGCCGCTACCTTGGAAGCTGGAGGCATAGCTGCTGGCCGCGAAGTATGGTGGCTTAAGTAGCAACGAGATCTGGGTCTTTGTCCAGTGAGGAAAGAGCGCGAGGAGTTTGCAGAACGGAGCTCGCGAGTTTTTGGTGTGGGCAGATGGCTTGTAAGTAGGTGGCAGGGCGTCATCTGCTGGATGCGCTCGGACCAGTGCTCAATAGCTGACTCGAACGGACGGGCGGTTTCTTGTCGTTCCGTCTGGTGCAGGTGCTGACCGGGCATGGTTGCTTCGGCCACTATCTGCACCGCATTCAGCGGGAGGACGCGCCTGTTTGTCACGAGTGCGGCGCACAGGAGGACACAGCGGACCACACTCTCTTCCAGTGTCCGTCGTGGTACGAAGAGAGATCGGCCCTAATATCTGTGGCCGGCCCGCTGACCTCTCGCCCAATTTCTGCGAGGAATGGTAGAGGACGTAAATGTGTGGGCGGCGACTGCCTCCTTCTCCGAGTCAGTGATGACTCAAAAGGAGGCGGTAGAGAGGGAGCGTGAAGACGACCCCTTCGCGCCACCACTGCGAAGAAGGCGACTGGGCGCAGAAGGCGTGATTATGCGCGTCGCAGCTTGCCGCAGTCCTACGACGGCGGGTGTGGGGACACTCCGTTCGGCATTACACCAACGGCCATCGTTGAGGGACGGGAGCGACCCTGTGCACGGGGTCGCCCCGTTGTCCCCCTCTGGCGACGCTTGAGGCAGATATGGAGGCTTGTCCGCGCGCGGTGTTGTGAGTGAAAGCTCTGCCAGGTACCATGACACTGCCAATAGGCGATGAGGTACACCCCGGTGTTTTAGTCGATAAACCCCCTGGACATTACACTCCGCCCAGGAGCCGCGGCTGGCATTTACCGCCTTCTCGCCAGCCGTCGGGGAGTCCGACACACCACCTGGAGAGCCCCCTCTCTGCTGTCATGGTACTACCGACTTATTTATAAATCTCAAACGCGTTAAATAAAATGGGATGTGGCACTACCGTCATTTGATTTCTAAATAAAAAAAAATAACAATGACGGATGTGGTACTACCGTCATAAGACCCTTTTAGAAAGCAATTAATAAAGTCAGATGTGGTACTACCGACATTTCACTTTTTTCAAAAGTAAATTAACAATGTCGGATGTGGTACTACCGACATTTAAGCCATTTGAAAAACCAATTAACAACGTCCGATGTGGTACAACTGACATTGTTAAATGCCGTACTAGGAAATACTCATAATTTATAAATTTTGCCTCAAAGTTAAATAATAAACAAATTGTCAAAATTTTAAGAGTAATATCATGATAAAAGTAATAAATAATAACATATAGCTATTTCTATTGTAGGTTTTGCTTTGGTTTGAGAGTTATTATTGGCAGGTATACTCGAGGTAGATAGGTTCTCATCATCTTTTCTCGTGGCTAGACTGATTAAACGTGCTGATCTTGTAGGTGTCATCGTGAAAAGTGTTATAAATTATGGGATAAGAAATAAACTCTCTTGAAAACAAAGTTGCCACGCGACGTCCTCTCATCCGCTAACAATGACGGATCTGGGAGATCGCGCACGCACCCGGCCCCGCGTCCCGCTAACAACGTCGGAAGTTATTTTCCGACGTTTTAACAACCAGTCTAGGTAAAGATCCGACTTTCTTAATGTGATTATTTCAAAAACTATGCATGGTTCATTTTTTTATTTCACCCGATGGTAGATCTAGTTATTAGAGGCATGTTTTCTGAAATAAACGAAAAAGTGAGATTTTGCAGATCCGACATTGTTAATAGTCACTGTCGATATGTGTTCTATTTCTTTGTGTGCGTTTTGTGTCTTGTGTATGTATCTATGTGTCATTGTTACCTCAAGTCGTAGTCAATAATGATTTTCTTTCTTTCTTTCTTTCAATATATGAAAAGTGTAGGCTTCAAGTCTGAGTATCGGTCAAAAATAATTAGATAGAACACTTTAACCACACGACAATACAAATAAAACCACTATATCGTAAAGTTTATACCTATCCTCGAATTGTATACATAAGCGATAACGATAATATATAATTTCAAACTAATATATGTACTCCTTCAATATGATTAGGTACACTTAACATTGAACACTTGAACTTCGCATAATGAACTCATAAATAATAAGCACTAATTTTACCATAATCAATGCTTGCAAAAACTCTTGAACATACGGTACCTAGCCTTCTTAGCAGCTATAAAATGACCTGAAATACGTCGTTAAAACAGCATTAAAATAAATGATATAATTGCACCTAATTTATTCTACTTTAATACGGTGCATTATTTAATACACTTAGTTGATCATTCATCATCGTTATTGCAAAGTGAATTGGTATTTTGTATTTTTATTATTATTTAAATATTTTTTTGGGTAATTTCATCTTGAGTATGTCTCTTTTGATGGCCTACCGTTTAATGTATAAATTATAATGAGGACATTATTTATAGTCAGAATAAATTAACAAAATTAAGCAGGGTTGTCAGTTGTTCAGTGCAGTATTGTCTATTAATTATTTGCGCGAACACTACACATTACAGGGGCTTGACCACGACCAGGGGCGAACACTCAGGTTGCCCGTGACCACGAGCGTTGTAAAGAGCTCACAACGACAGGTCTCTAAATAATATGTTTAGAATAACAATACACGCGAGTTCGATCCGTATAATAAGTTTTATTTCAAATGTTCAGTGTAGTAAAAGAAATACATAGTAGGTACTTAATGGTAATTTTATATTTCACGACAAATAAATAAATCGCTTAATAAATATTACAAAATATCATATTGTTCTGATCCCATGGTAAGCTTAAAGCACTTGTGTTACGGATATCAGAATCAACAGTGGATACTCAAATATACTCAAATATACTCAAATATACTCAAATATATTTAATTACACACTCGGACACGGAAAAAAAACAACGATATTCGTCACACAAATATTTGATCCCGGTGGGAATCGAAACCACTACTCCTGGATCCGTAGAGGTAGTGAACCTGGGCCACTAACCACTGTTCCATCGAGTCAGTCAGAGTTAGTTCAATATTTTATTTTTTGTTTAGGCAAGTAGGGTTTACAAAAACCATAACAGCATAAATGACATTATACTAACTGTTCTAGGTTGTAATATCACCTTTTGTTTTCTTTAGGGTCTACATTAAGCCTCATAACTAGCATCGTATTATATTTTTTCTCAAAAGTAACTAACATTAAAGATGATACTTCCAGGAATTGAAACTCTAATATACAGGTAGTGTTGTAACAAAATATATATGGATATATCGATATTTGGTATTCATACTAAACACAGCTAGTACTTACTTAGTTTTTTGACGTCATGATTTCATAGTTTTTATAGAGTCACTAATAAAATTAACTGTATAAAAAACTGTGTGTGTCTTATTATTTTAAGCGCAGGGTTTTATGAACTTACCATTAAAGGGTTTTATTTAAAGCAAAATTAATATGACTTCCAGGCAATAAATACAAGGTGTTATTACAAAAATAACTAAATTAAATAATCTAACCTAACCTAACCCACGTAAATAAATACATTCTTATAAAACTAAATATGTCCCCCATCGCTGTCCATAGGCATCGTGCCATAGAAACTGGCTGAGTTTCCGCTTTTGACCAAATACTTGTCGTAATTCAAAAACACATAACTCTACAACCGTTATTATGTTGCTATCGACAACATAGACGAAGCACATCACTACGCCGCTCCAGTTTTTGCTATTAAAGCCCAGGATGCTATTAAAAGCCACTATTAGAATGTGCTAATTCAATCATTCTCCTTGTTGTGAACCCCGCGCCGCCGCAGTCACGCCAACTCTGCCAATTAATAATTACCAGACAAATTGTTTCAACCAATTATTGTCAATTAACTAGCATAATGCTGGTGTCAACGAATACTTTGTATGTACACGTGTCGACTGTGAGACCATTCTCTCGGCCATTAAGATACCCTTAAGCATTAAATAGGACGTTTAGCGAATTTCATAATGCCTTAATGAGTGGAGATGGAAGTATCAATTTGTGCGAACCTATAGAAACCGGCTTTCAATGTAAATTAAACAGTTCATTCAAGTTATTATGTTCTCAAGTGAAATGAATTTAATTAAAATGGGTAACGGTTGAAAATTCCGACTCAAAAGGTTAGGAGGAATTCTTGAATAGGATGAAGTATTCATCATCATCATCACCATAAGTCCATATACGTCCCCACTGGGGCACGGGCCTACCCTAAACTAGGGTGATAAAGCCTGAGTCAACCACGCTGGCCCAGTGCAGGTTGGTCGACTACACAACCTTAGAATTTCTTCGTAGGTGTGCAGGTTTCCTTACTATGCTTTTCCTTCACCGTTAAAGCGTCGAATATACGTATATATGAATTTAAAAGCACAGTGGTACGTGGCGGAGTTTTAACTGGCGACCTCGGCCATCGACGCCGTATTATTTTAAGGGTATTAATAATTACATATTAAGCTTTAGTGCTCTTATGTTTAAAATTTTCAAAACAAGGGCACGTGTATTTTATTTTGCTATATCTTCAAAGGTCAAAAGTGTTACTAACCACATACCTAATGTTATAAACGCAAGAGATATTAAAACTGACGTTTACTTTGCTACATCGAGCTGTGATCAGTTAAATTGTAACTGGGACATAGGTAGGTAGAAACTACCACACAATCGGAAATGGGCCTTTAAATAAAATTGAAAAGATTTTTACAATTTGAACACAAGCAAACCAACAGGTCTCCACTGTACTGTACTTATTGCCAACTCAATTAATCGACTGCTTACGAACAGCTGTAAAAGTCAATAAAAACATTATTATCTAGTAGATATATAAGCACTGGAATGCAGTTCATATAGATTTACGATACTTTTTCTTGCAATTGAAAGAAACAGCATTCTTATTGGAAGTACGGTATGCACATTTTCAGTTCTGTGTTTTTATGTATGCCTTTTTTGCTAATCCGATTGTATGAGGTAGAAATGTTTCTTATGTTACATTGCATAGTTTTTGATACAGGACAAGGGATTCCTGAGAAACGGTACTATAATATTTTTAGTGGCTATTGTTAATACAAATATTAATTTAGCGTCATCGTATAATTTAATGAAGCCTAGTTTGCTACGCTTCATTAAGTTAAATGTTGATGATGTAATAAAATATTATGTTATACTTGGAATATGTATTAAACTATGAGAATTAAAGGCGCCTGTGTTCACACACTTAAGCAAAATGCATTACAATTAAATTTTCGCTTATGTTGACAATCGAAATGTCAGTATATAGAGGAAGATCCCAGAGCCGCCAGACATCACTTATTTTCTAATGGACAAAATATATACGATTGAGTAGTGGTGGGGTGTACTATCATCATATGACTAGTTGCTACCTTGACCAGACGGCCATTTTCCAGATATCAACCAATCAAGGTACATAGAAACACTGCTCACCTCACTTAAATTCTGCTGGCTGATTTTAACATATATTTCATACAATATCATTAAAAATCAGGTTTTATTACTCCCAGACACATGCGGTCAGCGGTTTTACCTTACAGACGCTTTAAAGCTATGAAAAAATTTTTACTTTTACTTAATTTTACTTATTTTGTGATGCTTGATTTTTATATATGTTATTCAAACAACTATTTTAAAACGTTTTGCAAACGGACAGACCGATCAAAGGGGCCAAACATTCACCAGACCCAACTGATTTAGATTTTTTTTAAATTAAATTTAGCCTTAGGGTGTCCTCTATTACCTAGCCTCTAGGATATCTATAATTATTGCGGTCAGATGAGCACTTTTTAGTTGTTTGAATAACATATATAAAAATCAAGCATCAGAAAATAAGTAAAAGTAAAAAATTTCATAGCTTTAAAGCGTCTGTAAGGTAAAACCGCCGACCGCATGGGTCTGGGAGTAATGAATCCTGATTTTTAATGATATTGTGTGAAATATATGTTAAAATCAGCCATCAGAATTTAAGTGAGGTGAGCAGTGTTTCTATGTACCTTGATTGGTTGATATCTGAAAAATGGCCGTCTGGTCAAGGTAGCAACTAGTCATATGATGATAGTACACCCCAACACTACTCAATCGTATATATTTTGTCCATTAGAAAATAAGTGATGTCTGGCAGCTCTGGGATCTTGGACCAATAGTCCCGCTATTTGCTTGTCCCCATAAATGGTAAAGTCATCGCGTTTTGATGTTGTCTTTGTTGCTGTGTCTTCTCAACCAGACTTATGGGTGCACGAAAGTCTCTAAAACTTCTGTGACTTTTGCCTTAGGGCGACTTCTATAGTTTTTTGGACACCTAGAGGTATCGCTAGAAGTTTCTTGGACTTTTGAAGAGAATCAACCTAATCCACATAAAAGGCTTCCGTAA
Source organism: Maruca vitrata (assembly GCA_039566165.1). Taxonomy (NCBI): domain Eukaryota; kingdom Metazoa; phylum Arthropoda; class Insecta; order Lepidoptera; family Crambidae; genus Maruca; species Maruca vitrata. The sequence goes on along the minus strand of CM076916.1, from coordinate 4,557,506 downwards.
ATAACTCAATTTATTAATCTGTAGCCAAATTTAGCATCTAATTTTGATACAGGATTCTGTATCAAAATTAGATGGCGCCCTAGCACACATAATTCATAATACAGCTACGTTCCCAGCCTTTGTTAAGCCAACTTTACATTAAGGCTTGCACGTTATCACAAACAAAAGTAACGTATACTTACCCTATCTCTCTCCTTCCAGACTACTTCCCCCAAGAGCAGTTCAAGTACAACCCAACGATGGGCGTGTCCGAGGTCCCTAAGGACGACTCGCCCCGGACCACCCCGGAGCTCCCAAGGACAGACCAGAGCCCGGCGTCGGAGCGCCCCCCTCCAGGGTCGGCAGACAGCGATGATGCCGACGAGTTCGCCCCCAAGAGGAAGCAGCGGCGGTACCGGACCACCTTCACGAGCTTCCAGCTTGAGGAGCTGGAGAAGGCTTTCTCGAGGACGCATTACCCTGATGTGTTTACGAGGTTAGTTTTGACGTCTTGAAATGAGGTTCTAAATTGAAGGTTGTTTTTTTATGTTTGTTACCACAGAACTGACAATTAGAATTATTTTTTTATTTTATTAATTCAAAGTCCACTGCTCTTAAAGATAAAACTATCATTGTTTTTTTTTAATTCGAAAGCTGGTACTTCTTGCTTGGTCCACTTTTAATAATATATTTCATGACAAAACCATACAAGACTTAATTTTTGTTTAAAATGTGCTATAGATGAATAACTCAATATCACGCCAACCAATTTGAATGATCATTATTTATGGAAAAAAATTGCTTTCATCTTAGTATACGTACGTAGAGCACATTGCTCTTATCCCCTTGTTATATCTTGTTACAGGGAAGAACTAGCCATGAAGATTGGATTAACAGAAGCGCGAATACAGGTGAGCGATTTCGTAACACGACCACGTTAAAGCTTTACTGTAATTGTCAAAAACCAACACTCCATTTCAATTAAGTGATGATAGGACGTGATAAATAAGAGCCGGGCGAGTTGAATTTAAAGCTTTTTAAAAGCGTCAAGGGTCTGTTGACCTTCTTTAGTTTCAACTAGACTAAAAATAAAAAAATGATAAATATTTCGCCAAACCGAACCTATTCATAAACACTAACAACAAACCGGCTATTTACAAATTGCGCTGACACTCTAGGCGACCTCGCCGTTCAGTCACAATGTAATCGTAGCCTCAAACAAAGACACCTTAATTCAGACTCAAAGGGCTAAGGGACAGCCTTTAATCAAGCGAGCCGACCGGGACACAGCCTGGGACGGCTATCAACAATCACTATAATAAAGTACGGGACATAGAGCTAGTAAATCGCTACGCCTCTAGATACGGCATTTGGGATATGTTTGATTCTGTGCGCGAATATGGGTGAGTTACTACTCATACATACTACTTTAAAAATGTTCCATCTTGAACTTTTGACGTTTACTGCATTTTCGTTATTAACCACATTGTCACTCCAACCGGAAGTAGTGAACAAGATACAATAAAATAAAAAGTAATGTCTAATAACAAACAAGATGATTTCAATACTGAATTAAAAAAAAATTTTTTTCTTTGTGACACTTATTCAGACCATGTATGTATAAGCAACTTATTTCAATAACTAACTGTGTATGCTTTCTGCAAATTAAATAGATGAGTTTATTTTTACAATGTCGATACTCGATCAAGGGATTACAATAATATGAACCGGAAACCACGTCCAGATACCAAATCTTTATTTAAAACTTGATAAGATAAATCATGATTATAATTCTTAAAATAGTACTCTATTATCTAACGAGACAAGATAGTAACTATGAACTAATATTATTTAACAAAGAGTTTTTCAATCGATCGATTCTTAAACGTTTTAAATATGGCGTCGATCATTGAAAATAGTAAAGGTTCACCCGAATTAAGAGTTGTTGTTTTTGAAGTTATTAAACAAAAACCTTAAAAATACCTCGTCCATTTTTCGTATTGCTGCAATTGCAGGATTTTAATGACACAGAACAGACAAAAACAGACAGACACTCTCTTATTTAGCCAATTGCTGTGAACGCCCCAACCACAGATTTATCCTAATGGCCACGAATTATGCTGGCTGAATGAAATCGATACTGTTGCACAATCAATGTGCAATTGTATTAAAAGATATATTGTCAAATGGCATACTTTTTGCAACTTACTTAATAATATTATATCCCTCTATATCGGATAGATTTTTACATATCTTATCGATTTTTCGCGTGTTTTTCTATTTACTTCTATATCACGGTTAATAGGATTTTAATTACGTACGTTGTACTGTTGCTAATAGTGATAAGAAAGGACACTATTGTGAATTTAATATTTTTGGACAGTAAATATAATCTTATCTATTTTATCTACTTCCGATATTCTACTCAAATACCGCATTGTGTGTTTCTTTAGCAATTATTTACATAAACTATACCGTAAGATTTGGTGCTTTTTTTTTCATTTAACTGACATTCGATGGTGGCTTGGGGTAGCCTCGTCATCATCACCGGATTTGCCGCGAGGCCTTAGTAAACCACCCTGGCCAAATGCGGGTTGGTCGACTACACAACCTTAGAATTTATTCGTAGGTGTGCAGGTTTCCTCACGATGTTTTCATACATTGTAATTATCTATAATATCATTCTAACAACAAAAGAGAAACGGTATCAGTAAAAAGATCTAATGCAATTCAACGTATATCTCATTATGGCCAACTTTCCAGTGCAAGACAAACTCCATTTATCGCGCAGTAGGTAGGCATCGTATATTTCAGTCCGTTGTTTATTAAATGGGGTCATTAGCAATTTTCTTGTATTATTACCAGGTGATTCAATCATGCTTTCTTGCGGGTAAAATTACTCTTACGAGTTAACTTGAATGGTACAGTCGGGAGCGAAATTGTGTAATATTAACTGGTGGTACAATGGGTTTCAAAATGTACATCTAATGTTATACAGTCTAAACTTTCGAGTACCTAAAGATAGATAAACACGTGAAAAATAGATGAACCAAGCTCCACTACTGTTACATTATAGATATTTTTCATGTGGAAAGCCCGATTTTGCTTCAGAAGGGATTTCTTATGTATGTATTATAAGTTTTATAATATTATAATAGTATTATAAGTTATGGGAAATTCACACTTTTATAATATAATAATATATCATATTATCACACTAGCAATCTGCCCACGACTTTACCCGGCTAGAATTCATTATAGCGTCATATAATATTCCCTTTAAGCGAATTGTGTTTAAAAAGTAAAAGATCTACCAAATAGCTAAAATATTGCAATTCTAACTAGGTCCTTTATTAGACTATTTGCGTATAAAATTTCATGTGAAATAGGTTCCATCATCATCATCATCATCAGCCCATTTCTGTCCACTGCTGGACATAGGCCTCTCCAAATGCACGCCACTTCTCTCTATCCTCTCTAGGTTCCATATTAGTAAGTATTCCAAAATGAAAAAATGATTTTTTTTTTGTCTCATAACATGTATTTTTCTGCTTACCGTACGCATAATTCCTTGCCTTATGTGTTGTGGTTATTAATAGTCCTGTAATTACTTTAAGCGGTTCATTTATAATCCTTCCTTTAAACAAACTTAGTTATTAGTAGACGTATTTCTAGTACGTCATATGCATAATCGAATTCCATACAACTGCACAATATTGATATAATATCTACCCACTTGAACCATTTACATATACATTACCGAAAATGAATATTTCCATTATTCATCTATGCCAAATGTAACTTTTTTTCCCAGTGCAATTATATTACAGATTAAAAAAAGCATTTCAATAAGACCTTGCAATTAAAATAGTTTTACTTATTTAGATAGGCTAATGAGAAAAAAAAACTAATGATATGTAATAGTTCATTTAAATTTATTTTTTAAATTATTATTCTACCTACCTATATACCTATGATTTTAAACTGTCATGGTTACACATATTAGAAAACTGAAAGTGTCCGGGATATTAACTATGTTGTTTTGTTTGAATGAGCTCCTGATGTTTCGGCACTGTTGCAAGCGCCATGATGACGGGTGAATCACCCGTGATATTTTCTAATATATACCTATGTGTGAAAAGCATACCCAATTGCATTATCTCAACGCCACAGGTGTTGCAACCTAATCGAAATAAATCATCATCATCATCATTTCCGTACCGTTTTCGGTAACGGCGACTTCAAGCATGTCAAATATGTAGTTTTTAATAATTATGGAAATAAATACATATGTCTGGTAATTAATATGCAATGATTGTCTCTATGGCGCATTTACTAGGCCCGTGTCCATTGCGCTTGGAGTAATAGGATTCGATTCCCACTCGGGACAGTATGGTCGATGTACATTTTTGTTTGTTCTGTGGTAAAATGTTACGATTTAAGTATTTCTGTGTGTCCTGTGTATCCGCTATTGTTTCTGTTATCTGTAACACAAGTACATATATAAACAACTTACTTCGGAATTGGAATAATGTATGCGATATTGTCTGATATTTATAAGTACTAAATAGCCATATGTTTGCAATTTAACATTGAAACTTGCACACCAAATTTACTTTTATGAAAGCTGAACATATATGTTAATGTCTAATAAAGCCCTTTTCATTCTCCAAAGATGAGCGTCATTTTAGATCCTTTCCTGATTGGCATGGTTAATTACATACGCTAATTGAACGTTTTCAGAAGCTTACAAAAGGATTGTGTTTAAAAGGACAAAGGAGACCTATTAACCTAAATAATGGTTTTTAACATACACAAAGATACTTTCAACTCAAGATGTATAAAAATCTAAATTGCACGTACGAAAGCTGAGCTACCTGTATTTTATATTTAAAAATACCGGTCAAGTGTTTGTCGGACTCGCAACCAGAGGGTTTTGAACTAACTTACAAAGAAGACATTCTTTAAAAGTACGGGTATTTGACGCAATATCCAACCATGATAAATTCTTCTCAAAGAAGAATTATGAAACTCGGAGCTAGATTTTATATAATATAACAGGCACTGGTAACTGCTATGATGGTATTGTGAGAAACGTGTATGAACCAACCTAAGTTAATAAATTACACAGAACATCGCATACATTGTTACGGTTCAGAAGTAAGTTGTTTATCAAAGTGACACAAGTGCTTATGCTATAGGATATAGGATATCAGAAAAAAACAGTTGTATTCACAAATATACATAAATATATTTAATAACACACCCAGACATGGAACAAACATCGATGTACGGCACAAAAATTTTTGTTCCGAATGGAAATTGAACCCAAGACTCTTGGAACTGTAGCCAGGGTCACTGATCAAGGTCACTTGTTCCATCGAGCCAGTTAAAATTTTCTATGCCTCTAGTTCGCTGGTTGCCCCTATCCTCCGGTAGATCTCCATAGAGCCTCCATAGAGTCTCCATATTTGCCCTGATCTGACGAGCGTCATTTTAACCCCCACGTGTATAGGCTAACCTTCTTGCTACCTACTTTTGTAGACACCTCAATTCGCCGGCACCCTAGTTCTCTTTATCGTGCCATGGTTCCCCTGACCGTCAGTGAGCGTCATTTTAACCCGCTCCTGATGGCTGCGGGCTGTCCATACCCGGTCATTAGCGTAATGCCCTGCTCTGTTAAGCTATTAACCGCGGCACCTGGCAAGCCTTTTTACCGACCGTACCCCGCATTCCGTGGGCATGTTTGCCTCCAATTACAACATTTATAAATTCGCCAGCTCTCCCGCCGTATGAAGCCATATTTATAATCGCCATTGTAAACTCAATAGAATCACTGGCACCAATCAAAAGTGTACCCTGTCAGAGTTAAATTAAAGTTCAAAGTTGACAGACGCGGCTAACGGTAAACAAAGCGGTGTTTCTTGCACAGCGCAGCATCCACTTAAAGTGCATACACATTTACAGAATCGCATTTAATTTTTTACATTGCAGCGTTTATCATAAGTGAATTAATTTAAATTGCCATAAAAATAACAGTTTACATAATGATGTACAGTTTCGTACAGTTTTTTTTCGTTCATAAATGTTTAATGCAATACATATTGCATGCAGTGATATCGGCCCGGTTGTAAATCAATTTTATTACGTTCTACTGACTCCGTTTCTGTATTAGACTATTTTTTGTCGGTATTAAGTTTTTAAATTGACTGTCAGTTCTAATCTATTGATCTTAGCGAAAACAACCAAGGAATGTTCGTATACGCGAATGGCTGTTTTTATTGCTTGTTTAATTCTTTGATATCATTATTTTGGATAGAATCGTTATGGTCGGCTGACATAATTAGGTATACAAAAGTTCACGATAGTTCTTTGTGATTTCATAAAATTCAATTAAGTATTACATAGTTTCGCATTGGAATTTAAAAAAAGGCACAATCTGACTTTGAAAATTATTTAGATAATACAAGTACGAGTGGCGAGAATGACTTTTAGACTTACTAGGTAAGTCTTACTTAACGTGTACGTAATGTGTCTAATCTTGAAATGTTAAACCACATAACCGAAAAAATGACAAAAAAAATTGCAAAACCAATACAATTAAGTCGGTTATTACGATAGTCAAAGTTAGGATAATATACTAGCCAAAGACAGTATGGCCAGCGGTCGGTTTTTCCCGAAATTGTCCTAGTTTAGAGGATCTCCAGGGAGCGAACTTTATTTGTAGTCCGGGTTTCAAAATTTAAAGTACGAGTATACTTAAACTTATTACGTATATACTTGATATATTGCAACTTTTTCAACTAATGTTTAAAAAACAAATTTGTCCTGTTACCCATTTTTAGACATGGTAACCCTAACTAAAGATAACTTGATACGAATGTTACCTTTTTGTTTATTATGATCCTGGTAGAGAAAGCGCGACGATCCCGAAAACTGACCAACTCTAGCCAGATATCGGCAGAAATGGAAATAATTTATAGACCGGAAATTAAAAAAATAATAAAGTATATGTAGCAATATTTGGAAAACTTGATAGGATCTGTTTTCTGTATAGATCTTGGTGAACCTATTTAACATAATCTACACAGTTACTTTTTCGTCTCAAAATTTTAAGAATGTAACCTAATGTCATCGTGTTCCTTAAAAAGTAACTTAGGAGTGAGAGTCATCCACTTTCCCGCAAGTTCGCTGATATTGACAATGCTATGATATGGCTGATGGCTTAGATCATCATCGTAGTCAGTTAGAAAAAAAAACTGCGGCATGGCTGCACCGTTAGAGCCAACCCTATCCAAGGAAAACATAATAGGATTTTTTCTATTTTATTCTCATACTGATATCTTTCCCCCTTTCCAGCCTAGTAGGATTTTTCTTTTTTGTTTTCATTCTGAACTCTTTCCCTCTTTTCAGCCTAGTAGGATTTTTTGTTCTTTATTCTCATACTGATCTCCCTCTCCCTTTCCAGGTGTGGTTCCAGAACCGTCGCGCAAAGTGGCGGAAGCAGGAGAAGGTTGGCCCTCAAGCGCACCCCTACAACCCGTACTTGGGTGCCGGGGGGGGCGCACCCCCGCCATCCGTGGTGGCCTCCATGCCCAACCCGTTCTCACAGCTGGGCTTCGGGTTTAGGAAGCCGTTTGATACGAATGCCTTGGCTTCGTTTAGGTGAGTTTTTAAATCATCATCAGCGCATACACGTCCCCAATGCTGGGGGAAGGGGCCTACCCTAAACAAGGGCATTCAGACCTTAGTCATCCACCCTGGACAAGTGTGGGTTTGTTGACTACACTCTCACTCAGACACGGGACAAACATGTTCATCACTTAAATATTTGTCTCGGGTGAGGCTAGTAGCCATAACTCCCTGGCGCAAAGGACTGGGGCTCTACCAAATGTGGCATCAAGCCCATCATTTTGTTAATCACCCGAAATTACATGCTGGAGGATTGTGAACTAGTAATAAATAGTCCTTCTGTTTAAGGCCTCGTGCAATAGATTGCGCGCGCATAAGTTACATAGGGATGCGTACTTAACAATATACACAAAAAAAAATACTTACACCAATTTTATTCGAGTAGTCACACCTGATTAAATGTTCATAACTTTGAAACGCCAAATTTTTTTTTTTTTTTTTTTTTTTTTTTTTTTTTTTTTTTTTATAAAAAGCCTAACAAGATGACCTCACTCCACCTGATGGTAAGCGGTAGTGAGATCCAAATATGAGGTCGACAGGCACAATAGATCGTATTGAGCCTGTCGCACTCACCCTGAAGGCCTGCTTAAATGCCGTTTCACGCCCCGCCTGAAGAGCCCGGGATCATAGGAGGGAGGGAAAACATGAGCTGGAAGGGCATTCCATGCCTTAATGGCACGGGGCAGAAATGAGGAGCTAAACCTCTTTGTCCGAGCCACCAGCGCCTGCATTGTATGTGGATGGCAGCGCTGTCCAGCACGTGTCGTTCGGGAGTGGAAAGGAGGGAGGGACTAACCGGAATAGCTCTTCGAGCATTCCCCATTATAGGGACGGTAGAGAACACTTAGACCGGCAATGACTTTACATAATTGTACAGGTTTCAGGATTTCGGACACCTCTACATCACCGACAATAAGTACGGATAGCACGTCAAGGCAAACCTATCGAGGACATCGAGTAAGTATTATGCGGAGCCATCCCAGAGGTGACAGCAATATTCCACACATGGGCGAACTTGTGCCTTATAAAGAAGGCAGAGTTGCACCGGTGTGAAAAATCGCCGCACTCTGTTCAGGATCCCCAGTTTGCGGGAGGCTGTTCTAATGACGCTCTCGATGTAATCCCGCTGGTTTAGGTCGCGGCGAACATCCATGCCAAGGATGCTAAGGCTATCCTGTATTGGTAAGGGGGTGCTCTGAAGAGTAGGATGGGAAAGGAAAGGAGACACTTTACTAGAAAAAACACACACCTGTGTCTTCTTGGCATTGAACTCGACAAGATTGCATGAGCCCCATTCGGAAATGCGGTCCAAGACCCCGTCAAGCTCGGCGACAAGAAGGTTCCTCTTTTCTCGGTTTCGGTCTGCTTTACCCCAGGTCTTCCGAAATAACGTGCGTGGACAGTGCTGTCATCCGCATAGCAATGAATGTTGCCTGTGACAACATGTCATTGATATGCAGCAGAAACAATGTCGGCGACAAAACGGAACCTTGAGGTACACCGGAATTTATTGGGTGGAAACAAGAAGTGCGTCCGTCACAAAGCGACACGAATCCTGCGCCCCTCCAAAAATCCCGCAACCCATTCGCACAAGCGAGGTGGCAGACCGTATGCCGGGAGCTTGGAGAGAAGCGAACGATGCCATACACGGTCAAACGCTTTAGCGATATCAGGCTAACTGCCATAGATTCGCCATGCTTCTCCATAGCCTCCCCCAGAGGTGCGAAACGTACGCTAGAAGATCACCCGTGGACCGTTTTGGTCTAAAACCGTATTGACGGTCATGCAGCAGCGAGTGATCCTCTAGGTAGCGGATGAGCTGGGCGTTAATTATCCGCTCAAACACCTTACCCAGTACTGAGGTTATAGCTATGGGCCGGTAGTTGGCAGGATCGGACCTGTCCCCTTTTTGGGTACAGGTTGAACATTCGCCTCCTTCCAAGCCCGGGGCACGATGCCCGAGGTATAAGAGAGGCGGTACAGGCGTGTGAGTACTGGAGACAACTCCGCTGCGCAAATTTGGAGTACTAACGCTGGAATACCGTCCGGGCCACTAGCTTTCCTTACATCAAGTGACTGCAACTCAGCACGTACATCACATTGCCTGATTCGGATCTCAGGCATATGTGCACCGCAATGTGGAATTTTAGGCGGCTGTGCTCCACCGTCATCGATGCAGGAATTGGCCGCAAAAGATTGGCAAGCGATCTGCCTTCTCCTGCGGTTGATGAGCTAGCGAACCGTCAGATATTTCAGCGGGGGCAGCGAAGGCAGACAGAAGTTGGATTGCACATGTTTAGCCAGGCGCCAAAGGGCGAGCGGCTACCCGTGGGATGCCTAATAAGGTCCTGGCCAACACGTGCAACTCGCTGGGCATCTGCTCTGTTGTATGCCCTTTGGTGGCCTTGGTGGCTTTGTTGTAGGCTGCTTTAATCGAGGCAATATTAGATCCCCAAGTGCATGAGCCCTGGCCCAGTTGCGGTACGCCGACCGTTTCAGTTCAACGGCTGCGGTGCACTCACGACTGAACCAGAGATCATCTTTGCGACCGCAGGTGACATCAGAAAATGGAATGTAATACTCCATTCCAAGACTGATCTCACCCGCAATAGCCGCTGCACACTCCGTGGGATCACTTCCTCCAAAGCAGCTCTGCCCCCAAGGGATGGATGCGAAGTATTCACGCATACCATCCCAATCTGCCGACGAGTAGCGCCACAGTCTCCGCGTCACCTCCACGGGTTGTGGGGGAGCGGTGCATGGCACTGTTGCACCCACCAGGCAGTGGTCGGAGGACCCCAGCGGGGCACAAACCGACACAAGGTACGCGGATGGGTGGCTCGTCAGCAGAAGGTCCAACAAGGAGGGCGCTTGACCGACAATATCAGGCATCCGGGTGGGCTGGAGTACCAATTGCGTCAGGTCATGCGTGAGAGCAAATGCGTGGGCGGTCCGGCCAGCATGGTCTGTTTTAGGGGAGCCTAACCAGGTGTCATGGTGGGCATTAAAGTCCCCTAAAAACACCAGCTCGCTATTGGGGAACCGCGCCTGAGCGATGTCTGCCGCCTGACTCAGATGGTCGAAGAGTCGAGTTGTCTCAGTGTCACCTTTATGGGACCGGTATATGCACACGTAGACTCTGCTCACAGAGCCTAAATCCACGTGCACACCAAGGATGGAGAGGGATGGGTCTTCGAGGCAGTGAAGACGGACACAACAGACGGCCGCCCCGACGAAAAGGCACACACACACCGCCTTGGGCTGGAAGGACTCTTCCAGCTCATAGCCCGGATAGCGCAGGTATGCCGTATCGGCAGGGCAGCCAATCTGAGTCTCCGTCAGAAACAACATCGCAGGCCTCGCCGTCTCGAGGTGTTGGTGGACGGCGTTGAGGTTTGCATGGAGTCCACGGATGTTAGTGAACTCCACCTCAAACAGCGAGGGGGTGGGGAGTTGGGGTGCCGCTGTAGAACGATGTTGCGTTTGTTGTACTGCCATCGAGATTAGAGGGAAAGGGGGACGTGAAAGAGGAAACCATTGCTGCGGCAACAACGAGACAAGGCGCGGAGTCTCGCATTGGTATTGAGCTGTGCGGGTCGGAGCTGGCCAGTCCGCCGGACGGAAGGGCCCCCGTACCCCCCCGGAGGCGGACACGCCGGGTCCCACTCCGGGCACCACCCGGCACGACGAGCCGCTCCGGGATTATGCGCGACCTGGTGGGGCAGCCTTCGGGGGGGGTCAGTCTCCGACGGGCCCCTGTACTAGGCCGCGGCCGGCCTGCGGCACCCCCGTTTCTACGGGTCTCCCTGGCCGGCGGGCTGACCCTGCCCGCCCGCACAATACCGCCGCTAAGGCTCCACTGGTCCGGCGCTTGCCGCAGCAATGGTCCCCCCTGGTTCGTACAGTGCTGATCCCGGAACGCGACCTGACCGAGAGAGGTCAGAGTCACTTGGCGGGTTTTACGCAACTGTATGGTGGTAACAGCAACCGGTCGACAAAATGTCTCCCACCTGGATTAATTATTTTACTTATCGTTTCGTTAAAGAAAAATCACACCTAATAACATAAGAATCTGTTCTATTTTCGCAGGTATGCCGGCGCTCCTGTACTCGGTGCCCAGTACCTTGGGGCGCCATTACCCCGACCGCCCCTCTTCAGTGCCCCTCTCTACACCAGCTCGCCCCCCTTTCACTCTCTCCTAGCCGGCCTTGCCGCACCCCCTCGGCAGTCGCCCGACCCCCCGCCCGTCTCACCCCCAATATCTCCCGGAAGCGAATCGCCCCCCTCCCAACCATCCGCCCCAGAAGTAGAAAGAAGAAGCTCCAGCATCGCTGCTCTACGAATGGCCGCCAGGGAACATGAGCTCAGGCTCGAAATCCTCCGACAAAGACACCACACCGACCTGATCAGTTGAGCGTCAACTTACTTTCTTGAGGAAATCATTCAGTCGCGGAGAAAACACCGAAGTGAGCGGACGTGTGGCATTGCCGTCAGTGTTGCCGTGTAAGATAATTATTAGTGAATAGTAGATTTTATATTTGTAACTTGGTAGGATTTCGAACGTGCAAATCGACGAGCTAATTTAAATTAATACGTTCACGATAAAAAAAATACGTTTGTGAAGTAGAATAAATTATCTGTCTGTTATTTATAAATAATTTAGCAATTTTGGAATCTTACCACGTTTAATATAAGGTTAGTTTTTTCTGATCCGTCCAGTGAAGACCTTATTGTTATTTATTGTAGCTTTAAGCGGTATCTACTTAATATTATTTTAAGCTTGACGTTTTAAGGTGTTAATTATTATTAAAAATTATGTACTTACTACAAAACTGTTTTGTGCCTCTGGCGTGCCTTTCCTATAGATAAGATACTATTGATAAATGTCTTAATTCCTGTGGAAATTGAAGATTTTGTGTGAATTTAATTTCAGATGATGTTCATAGTTTTGTTTAAACCCATTTATTATATTGACATTACGAGGTCATCCCTGAATCATCTTTCAATTGTACATTATTTTGTCTCAGGATTGAAAACAATAAAAAGTGCAATAATAATTATATTTAATTTACATTGTTCTTGTTATATCCTTCGTTTGGTTAAACACTTTACCTCCTACCAATTGTTTTATGTAGGTATTTTCCTGACCATGTATTTGTAGGCTTACATTATGTATTTATGTTGTAATCTAAAATATCAGTACACAATATTTTAAGATCTTTTTAAGTGAGATATAACCGAGCCATTGAAAAGAATAATCGAACGTTTACAATCTTTTATTTCACACCAAAGAACCTCTATGTGAATTCCAATACTTTGTAAGGCCTGGTATAAAAACGACGATATAAACAATAACTGTAAAGATTTTGATTGATAAAAAGAAATCATTAGTTTTTCATCAAATAAACAGATTTATTGAGAAATGCTTTTTATTCGTGAATCCCTAATATACTTATTATAAACTTTTAAAGCAATCACATAGGAAAGTGCTTGCAAGTGACCAATATTTAATTATTATAGGAAACACATTAGCGATTACTATAAGTGATATATATTATACATAAAAGCAGGCCTTTCATTAGAAATAAATTAACGCATAAGAATATTTTATCATGGTAAGAGTACCATTTACCAATTGGTTATGAATTTATAATTAAAAAAGTACCTAATATTAATACAAACTTTTAACAAAAGCACATAGACTAAATCAATGGAGAAGCGACAACTGCACAATGCATAATATAGTGCACAAGTACACGCGCAAAGATAAATGCACTGTCTTACTCGCATAGTTCGGTGCGTCAGCTATCCGACATGACCAATCAGAGATCAGGCGTATTACCATCAGATTAATGAGCTTTTTGAGGCACGGTCGTTTGGGAGCCAGCTTCCTGTCTCCGAGCTTAGTAACTTCTGAATAGAAAAACTCAAATTTGTTCTGACCGGGACCTATAGACCAATGAGACACTTATCTAAAAAGCAGGTACCTATCTCATAAGACTCCTGCGTTATGGTAAAAAACTGCGTTACGGCAATCCGACATGACTGATGAGAGATCGGGCGCTGGACCGACCGAACCGACAACTTCCTAACTCCGGGCTGAGCAATTTCATTACAGAAAAACTCACACAAATTTTGTCCGACTTCGGACACGAACCGGCGACCTCTCCGTCCTTACGCAGCGCTTGCTACCAAACCAATAGACCAACGAAATTGCATTATTTATTGAACAAATAGTGACATTAAATATTTGTCTTTATGGGTCTCTACTTCGAGAGTCGAAACGTCGGGCAGTAAGTAGCTATGTATTTGCCACTCCTAATAACGCGTGTAGACCCATAAAGACAAATATTTAGTGTATTGGAACGCGAAAGTCTAAAATCATACAAATAGTGACATCTAAAAGTCCTGAATATTATGTTAAACATTAAACGTAGTCTTCAGCAGTAAAACTGTTTATAAATACTTAATAGTGGTACTTAAAAAAGGCACTGTGGCTAAACCTAAACATAACATTAAAATTTGTTTGCATCACATTACCTCAAAATTATTCCAATTCGATGTAACCCAACCCATCACCCATCGACAAGCAATTTCACACGCTCGCAGCCACCGACCGTGCAGGCCCCGTCAATAGCATCCACGGGGGACGCTAAACGGTGCATTTCATTAAAGAAACCAAAGAGAAATAATCCAATTTCGGCTTTCAACAATCGTGCACAATCAATCAAAGCCTTATTACACGTCGTAACTTGAAAAATATGGCAGCCAGCCAGCACCACCATCCATCACGACTCACCGAAACAATACCCAATTGCCATTAATTACATAATCATAGCTAATTAAAATGTAATTCAATAAGAGGCGCAGTGACAGGGACGTGGGACGAGCGTAGGCCCATTGATTGGATTTGTGATTCCGTAATGACTATTAATCTAAAATTCAATTATGAACCGATGTATTTGATGGTACAAAAAGAAAGCCGGGCCTCACGACCGGTAGTTTTAATTTGTAAAGCGAATGAGCTCTTGTGGCTAACAAGCCTTATGTAATGAAATTACCGATTAACTAATAAATTTAGCGTAAATACTCGTGCTCGGCGGTAATAGGGTTTGCTTATATGGTGATTTTTAATTATGCTTGATGTAGTGTTTTCGATATTGGGCGGGCAGGTATCTAATAGGATGGTCTTTTATTAGCCAATTGATGATTTTTGTACATCGTAAAATTACTGGTTTCTTTGCTGTTTAGCTTAGTCAATGTCGATGACCTGTATCAATTACAGTCTACCGAAAACGGTAGCCCAAGGTGTTATTAGGAATGCATAGACTAGTTTAAGTAAGAATTATTGATATTGGATTGGATCACATAGTTAATCCGTAAAGATATTATATCAAGCAAATACGTAGTTGAGCATAACGGTTTTTGTAGGTAACTAGATAAAATATTGTATGTCATTTTTTATAATTACGAGTGGAAAAACAAAAGCAGCTATTTGAACCCCAAGTCGATCTCATAGACTATTGTACAAATTATATTTTCTCTAATTATTATAAATTACAACAAAAAACTAAGTATAAAAAACAATATAGCGCAAACAATTGTTATAAAAAAAACGAAATAATATTATAGTTATGAGTAATACGATGAGCACTAAATTCCGATCGTAAAAACTTACACATTTTTTTATTATCGTGTAAAACAAAAACAGCTGCTAATTAATCAGATAGCTATTAATGAAATATAAATACATAGAGGGTTAATTTAATTGTAATCGAATTTTTATCCTCCCCGGCGCATCGGGCCGCCCCGCGACAGGCCTTCATTATATGGACTACTACAAGTCTTAAGCGAAAACGATTTACTGAAATTCCTTACGTTCAAATTCCTTCCAAGTATTACAAAAAAAGTATTAACTACAATGACATTGGTATCATAGACTCACATTATCACAAACATCACTGGACTAAATCCTATTTTTTTAAAGAGGTTCACCATGTGTTGCGACCTTTTTCGCAATCACCAGTTGAGGCTGGCCACTGAGGATTTACACTTCATATTTATTTCTTATTTCGGTCTTCCTTTGTCTTACTTATTACTGAATTAATTATATTTTTAACCGACTTCAAAAAAAGGAGGAGGTTCTCAATTCGTCTGTATGTATAATATTTTTTTATGTATGATGTTCACCGATATTTTCGTCAATTATAGACGGATTTCAAAAATTTTTTTTTGGTTGGATAGAGTTCACTTCCGAGGTGGTCCCATTTTCACCAGTCTCGGATCTGATGATGGGATCCAGGAGAAATCGAGGGCACCCTCAAATTTTACAGGGACATGTACCGCGTTTTGCATATTATCTAAAGTCATATTGACATTTGCTTCTGGCTATCATAATCTTATGATGCTGAGCTGATGATGGAAGGTCAACTCCTTAATAGTTATGAGTAAAAGAATAATTATTTTAATACTGTATACATATTAAGACTACTAGTTATAATATCAGTAGCATTACAGGTGAGCTAAACTATTAGGTTGACCAGTCTAGGATCTGATGATGGGATCCAGGAGAAATCGAGGGCAACCCTCAAATTTTATAGGCACATGTACCGCGTTTTACATATTTTCTGAAGTTATATTGGCATTGCTTCTTGCAATCATAATGTTATGATGCTGAGCTGATGATGGAAGGTCAACTCCTTAATTGTTTGGAGTAAAAGGATAATTCTTTCAATACTGTATACATATTAAGACTATTAGTTATAATATCAGTAGTATTACAGGTGAGCTGAACTAATAGGGTGAAAAAAATATGTAACACTAAAAAGTATGAAAAAAAATTGTAAACAAAAAAAAACCGCCTTCAAAAACCCGACTCACTAAAAATTACAAAATAATATAATACGAACATTTATAATAATCATCTGGGTATGAATTTTATATGTTGTTGAAGGCGGTGCCAATCAAAATTTTGAGGAAAATGAAGCACTCTGTGCTTGTCTGTATGAAATATAAACGGCACCGCCTTCAACAACATATAAAATTCATACCCAGATGATTATTATAAATGTTCGTATTATATTATTTTGTAATTTTTAGTGAGTCGGGTTTTTGAAGGCGGTTTTTTTTTTGTTTACAATTTTTATTAGATCGTAACATGACAACGAATTAAAATGTAAGTTGTGTTGACATAAGATAAAATTGTTTAAGCTATTCATCAATCGATCACGAGAAGCGCGTCAACACATTGACTTTCTTAAATTTATTATGTGATTAAAATAAATATACATGAGCATTCACAAGCGAATACCTATTATGTACGAAAGAAACAATTATTCTCACTATAACAAGAAACACTTATAAATATATATTCACCCTCCACCCTCACCTAACTTGCACCACACGTCAATTATCTGGAAGGATGTTGCCTCGCCAAATCTAATTATGGATGGAAACAAAAAACACAGCGAAATAGCATTTTTGTATGTTTTGTGAAACATCTAGTAGGTCGTGTGAATCAACCGCCTACACCAGTCCTTCACAGGTTGCCTGATCCACGGGATATTCTAAAGATGAAAAAATATGGGTCACAGTGGGCAGCAAAGGGCAACTTTAATTGTTTCCCAGGACATAAATAAAACTGTCGAATGACAGCTCAATTGAATAGCGTTATGAAAGCACAAATAAAATATATATGATAATTATAAATTCATCAGCTAATTTGCCGGCCTTTTTTATAACCATCAATTCGCATTTTATTAATGTTATTTATGATACGTATTGCCGAAATGTTGTTGATGGGTAATTTTGTTGGTTTTTAATTTATTGAGATCGGATGTTCGTTGTGTTTAACCCTTAACTACCCAGTAAGCTTTTGTAACGTAACTGACCTGTAGTGTCCAACAGACACATTTGATAAATATAAGGTGTGATGAGTGAAAAACAAGTTATTTAAATTAAAAAAGATATTAGAATGAACTTCAGTAATGTATTTTTGCACTTGTATAGTTAAAGATGTATATTTTTTCAAAATTTGTAATAGTCATTATATGATTGCACTTATCACAGCACTTGATAGAGACGCTGTTAATATCGAAGAGTAAACTAACAAAGCTTTATCCTTTTTACAGCAGATTCAGATAATTGAGTAGGTCAGCTTCTACATGGTTCATGGCAGCTAAGTGCTTACTTGATGGACTTTCCTTACTTTGTCTCCGTGTATGAGGTGTTACCAATACTGTTGCAATTTCACGCAAAAATAGTTTACTGCTGGACATAGGCCTCCCCAAATGCACGCCACTTCTCTCTCTCCTCGGCTACTCGCATCCAGCTCCTACCAGCCGTCCTGCGCAGATCGTCACACCACCTGGCCTGCGGGCGTCCTACACTACGTTACATTATAACATCTAATATAAATATATTTTGAATTTGCTAGGTATCTATTCGTTTCATACTGAACTCTACTACCTACACTCATGAGTCATAATCATCACCCTCACTCCAAGAATTATAACTATAATTCGTTCATAACCGTTAACAGTTGCTGGTTCTGTCACATTTTTTCAATATCGAATTAGTATGCACAAAAGTATTTTCATCGTTACTGTAAACATGTTCAAGTTGAAGTTTACGTCTTATAGGTTGCCCTTTATCTATTTATCTGAATAATACTGAATAAGAGGACTATTATGTGGTGTCTTGTGTGTCTAATCACTGATATGCGAGACGAAAACAAAGACGACAATTATAACACAAAAAAGTGGTGTCAGATTATTATGGGTATAAAATATTAATCGTTATGACCCACCCGACATCATAAGATTATACGTTAATATAAATAAAAATAATCTTTGTTCACATTCTCAAACAAAATGTTATTGTGTCTATTGGACACTTGTGGGTTGATGAAGTACTATTTTTGTATATTTAAAATAACTAATAAATCTTACATGTTAAAAATATTTTAAAGGCACTTTTAGAATCTTAAAACATTGGAGATCAAATAGGTAAAAGGCTGATTCATAAAAATAAATACTTTAGTTTTTATCAAAACTTAAACGCAAAAATGTGTCCGCGAGACACTTGTGGGTTGTTAAGGGTTAATTGGAAAAATTGAGATGTGTTTTATTCGGTTTTAAGTTACCTACGAGTAATCGGACTACAGAAGTAAGAGGATTCGATTTATCTCTATGCTTAAAATATCACGTTTCTCGATATTTAAGATATTATTTTATGCGTTTTGATTGACTAGGCATGATGCAATTTATGTTTTAAACCCTTTTTTGTTTTTTTTTATGACAGATGTTTGTATGTATACCATTCTCAATAATACATATCACACATCAGAAATCTATACTTTTTCAATATCGTAAGAAATAAGTTTGCAATAAATTGTATCAATTAAAAGTTTATTATTTTGCTGCCATAAATAATACTTAATTACCGTATTTCTTTATAATACCTACCTTTATATTCTTACCCACTAATTATGTATAAACATAGAAAAGATGAATAGAAAATTGTGCAGCAAACAAAACCGATTAATTAATAAACAATAAATTGTAAACTGCCAGAATAGCCGGGCTATCCATCACTTTAGTCTGCAAAGAGCGCTAAACGTGTTATTTCTCTGTCTATGCTAACTAGACAAGGAATAGAACCTCATACACCTTGCATGGTGATTATGAAAAACCAACCAGGTGTGATTCAAACTAGCGCACTTAGGATTCCGTACCTTATTATGTATATAATTTTAAAATGTCATGGTTACACACATTAGAAAACTGAAACTGTCCGGGATATTTACCATGTTGTTTAGTTCACCTGTGATCATGGCGCTTGCAACAGTGCCGAAATATAGGGAGCTCATTAAAACAAAACAACATGGTAAATATCCCGGACAGTTTCAGTTTTCTGATATTATTATGTAATTTGACTGGCTCGGTGGAACTCAGTGGTTAGTGACCCTGGCTGGTGGTTCCAATAGTCGTGGGTTCGATTCTCACTCGGGACACGTATTTGTGTGATGAAAATCGGTGTTTGTTACGTGTCTGGGTATGATTATGTATTTATAAATATCTATGTTTGTATATCAGTCTCTATCGCCCAAGCTAAGTTTGTTTAGGGTTCGATGACCGTGTGTGGAAATGTCCCAGATATACAAATATAGATACATAATTTTACTATTTTTTGAGTCAATGTACATACTTCAAAATATCTAATATGTAATCTGTGAATAATTCAAGCGTTTACCTGTTGCCATATTTAATAAGGCGTCCGCCTTCCCTTATTTTTCCATATTCACAACTTAATATTTTTATCTGGCAGCACTGGAAATACATCCAGCCCTCCCAATTTATGAGATAGATACAGACAGGTGGCTGACAGATAAACGGAGTCTTAGTAGGTACATAATATAGTTCCGTTTTAACCTTTAGGTACGATACCCTTACACTTATTTGTCCACCGTTTACATATACCTGCAATTACACAATTACCAAGTGATATTTATAAATTATGAATATTAACACACATTAATACCAGTGTTAATTATGTTACGCAAATTGAATTCTTCCATAATAAGTATGAAGAACGTTGTTTATATCAATTTCTAGGGAACTAACGAGTACCTTAATCAAATAGACGATTTATTAGGCATTCAACGATACATTGGCTGGATAGAAACTCTTAAAGGTTCTTGGATAATTCATTGTGATAACAATCGCATTCGCAATATCATGTGGCATCTTTAAAGTTTTTTAATAAACAACCATGTTTGATTGATTGATTGTTTTAGTCCCATATACGTCCCCACAGAGGGGTTTCAGCCTACCGCATACTAGTCGATAAACACACATAACAAAACACACAATCTTGAACATACCACCAGCTAAAATAAATAATTAAATATCACACAACACATACCATTGTTTTAATCCCAGAAAACCACTGCGAGCTTTTCAGGTTTCTTCTTCTTCTTATCGTATGGTTGATGAACAACCTGGTGTCAGAGTTTTTAAGCCGCCCGTAGGCCTCTGACATGGCTTCACACACCGTTGAAAAATGTCTCAGGTATGCTGGTTTCCTCACGATGTTTTCCTTCACCGATAAAGCGTCGAATGATGGTACATATGAATTTCAAATTTAAAAAAAACACATTGGTACCTGGCGGGGTTTGAACTGGCGACCTCTCGCATGGCAAGCAACGACCTTAACCACTCGGCCATCGACGCTTTTTTTCATGTTTGTAAACCTAATTATTAAAACTAGTGACCCGCCCTCGTTTCGCGTCGAGTATATTTTCCTTAAAAACCTTCTTCTTAAATTCCTCTATCTTTTAAAAAAAAGCACAATCCGCATCAAAATCCTTTGTGTAGTTTTAAACATTTAAACATACATAGGGACAGACAGAAGCGGGAAGCGACTGTGCTTTATACTATGTAGTGACATTTAGAAAAATGTCAATTGCTCCACCGCGGATCAGGGATTCGAACACCCGCCCTTCCACTATTGTTTATTTTAAAGTATATACTTACTTTGAAATATATTGTTTTCGCGATAACAGTTATTGGGCATAACCTTAACTACTACCTTTACTTAAAGACCCGACGACTAAAGCAGAAGAAGATCTACAATCTTAAGAATGCTGATCATAGCTTCCGAACTTGAAAGGAACTTAGTCAAAGCGTGGTCCCATGCCCGGCAGCTCGCAGCCATTTTCGTTGGGGAGGGCCGACCGACCAATAATTAAACAAACACGAAAACGGCACATCTCGTTAGCGGGACACGCCCCGGGCTAATCAATTCGAGTAATTAATCGATTCCGGCTAAACATCGATAAGAGAAGGGCTTGATGCGGCATCGATTGTGGAGACTGGCTTGAAGGTATTTGTGTTGAAAAGCTGAGACAGTGATATGCAAGTTTTAAATATAAATAACTAACTCTATAATGATTTTATTTTACATTAGTAAGTAGCTTAAAAATCACGTTAAATTGAATGATTAAGTATACTCGTAAGTTATTAGTTCAGTCTTACAAGTTCAAGTCCATTTTCGTGTTATGAGAACATTCGAACACGCTGAATCGAAATCCAGGTAAATTTCAAATTCTGTGTAAGTCTAAGTAATTTGTTACTTGTTGATTTAAATTCATACATACACGAAACCGAGTAACGGTCGTTAAGATTCAGTACTTACAATCATTATGCAAGAAAAATATCCCATGTCCGTCAAATCAACAGATAAAAACAGAAGACGACTCTTCATTCTTCACTCTTCGTACCGACCGAATCCTAGTCTGTGAAATCGACATACTAAGACAAAAGACGATCGTTTCCCTTCTTACTTCTTCCTATAACATATAAACGAAAGCATTTTTTAGCTTCATCTTCATCAGGGTTTACAAGTAGGCTCGGCCGAGGCGGCCACCGGCAATTAAACAAACACGTAGACCGCAGATCTCGTTAGCGGGGACACGCCCAGGTGGTAATTAATCGATTCCCCGTATCCGAGAGCGTACAATGTATCGATATTTACATAATAACATCTTAGCACTAGGTTAGGCTGGCCTGACGGATATGACTGACGCTGAGTTACTAATAGTAATAATACAGTTACTTGGGGCTGTGTTAATACATTTTAATTATCTGTTTTCTAGACTAAAGAGGTACAGTATCTTTGTTAATACGTTTTAAAAAAGAAAACAAGTTAAGTAAGGCACTGCACTTTTATCTAGATAATGTTCTATGTAAACCTTAACAGAAGTTGCAATCAAATCATTCCGTTCCACTTGTAAGTTCATTTTTGAAGAATAATTATATTGAGCTTTCTGTTCATTTTCATGCCTTCCACTAACTACCAATTCAAGATAATGTCTTAACCAATAGGTTAAACGATATACCTATTACATTATAAATTTGATAGCAATTCTAAGTTAAGATTTAGGTACAACGTAATGTAAACGTGTTGGATAAAGTAACTTCTGAGTACGATAGTTAATTTAAGATATTAACGTTGTAATGTTACTTACATGAACATGAACATTATTTAATGGTTGCTAATCTTCATGATTGCGGCGATATTTTAAGTTTTGAACGTTATATTAGATTGCGTATTACATCTGAGCATGCACAGGTCCATAAAACATGAGTATTTAACTAACTAATTTTCTTTATAGTAATTTGAGCTACTGGTTACAAAGTGTAAGGGCGTCGCTGCTCTTTTTGTTCGGCGTTCATTTATTAATCATCGGCCTGTGTGGTCGGACAATAGCTATTTGTAGCTTTTGTTTCGAACCATCTGCGCGATGATTAGAGGCTATGGGCGCGGGGTTTTTTAAACGCTACATCGACTCGCGGATCTTCAGTAAGTTCTTGCACAAATATTTCTTTCAGTTTTTGAAATAAAAGATTACCACGATGGCCTCATTCCCCCTGATCGTAAGCGGTCGTGATGTCCACATATGAGGATGACAGGCACACCCGACCCTTCAAGCTTGTCGACCTCATACTGAAGATCTGGGGGCTTAGACAAAGTAACAATTTCAAAAAGATAACAAAGTTCGAAAAGAATAAAATGTATAGGATTGACATTAGTTTTTTTTTATTCACATGCCTGGTTTATTTAGTGAGTATGGATGTACTGTAAGTTAAATACTTTAATATAAGCATGTGGCCCTAGACCGGTCGCGCTGGAATGTATTAGGAGAGGCCTAGAGTCAATAGGCTGAGATGATGATAAAGCACGTCGCAAAAAACAAAAGGCATCGCAGGATACCAAAAAGGCAATGCCGTTAATCGTAGCAGACATGAACATAGAAAAAAAATCACATACAGAACAATTACAAATTGTCGTAATCGACTAGTAAGGATTCTTCACGCTCACCCCGAAAGCCTTCATAGCTTTATGTCTTGAGTCGAATCGGTAAGTATGATTGTCGATTTTGAGCAATAAATTTGATTTGCGACATTACAGTTTGGTCTGGCTTTGTTAAAAGATCGTTAGACAAACTAAGCGCAGCGGATTTGTGAATGCGCATTTATTTAATTGATGATTTATTGGCAAATAGTAATTGAGCTTTGCAATTGCTAATGACTGGACCGTTGCAAAAATTTCTTTCGCTGAGCGCAGCAGACATTGTTTTTTCGCCATTTTTCATTGTGTTCTAATGGCTTATAATCCGAAACGTAAAAATTGTGTAGGTAGGTATCGGAAACAATCATGTACGATGGAGTATACATTAGGGTGGGTCAAAAATTTTTTTTTTCCGCTTTTGATTTCTAATAGCGAAAACATGTTGTGGTTAGGGGTCATTATAAACCCTTTAAAATATAATTTAATTATTTTAAGTGGAACAGCCCGCGCATCACCTTTGAAATTTTGAAGAAAAACGTTCAAGTACCCACTTTCACACCTTAAGTTATACGTTTGGTATTGGTTGTAGTTGAGTGTTTCAATTAGAATCTAATGAAATACACGTTACTTTTGTTATATAAACTGTGTTGCGTGTTAAAATTTGGATTATTCGAGAAAAATTCATTCAGAATTTTAGATACTTCATGTGTCAAAGTTACTCGTGAAATGTGAATTAAGTAATTTTTGTTTAGAACCTGGAAGTAAAATTTTTCCATCATGCCAAATAGCACACAGTTATACAAGTGCTCTATATTTGGAACTATAGAAGATATATGCTAGGATTTCACGAAATACACAAAAAAATTGGTGGCGAAGCTTGCAACAATCATCATCAGCCCTTCAATCTCCTCTGTTGGACATAGGCCTCCCTAAATGCACGCCATATCTCTCTCTCCCCTTGGTCACTTGCATCCAGCTCCTGCTAGGTGTCCTGCGCAGTTTGTCACTCCATCGGGCCTAAGGGCCTCCTACACTACGTTTGCCGAGACGCGGTCTCCACTTTAGAACTCGTCTACCCCAGCGGTTTTCGATTCTACTCTACCACTGACTTTGGTTCTCTGACGGATCGCCTGATTTCTGATTCGATCCCGTAGAGAAACACCGAGCATACACCTCTTTCTATAGCCCGCTGAGCGACTTTTAACTTGTGGACCAGCCGTGCAGTTAGCGTCCACGTTTCGCCACCATACGTCATGACGGGTAGGACGCACTGATTAAAGACTTTCGTCCTGAGGCCTTGTAGACTTGCAGCAAAGCGAAGTTTTTTTCTATATTTGTTCATGCAAATGAAAGAGTCAGTTGCAACTGTCCCAGAGAAGTCAAAGTTCCTAAAGAAGAACACAATTTTTTGATTGATCAACGGGATAAGAGTAAAATGAGACTCGGCGGCATTGATCGCAATCAAACAAAATGTTTAGATATCTTCAAGAAAAATCTGTCCCAAGAGTGCTAATAACCCATTAAAAATGTCAAAAATTAGTATTAGTGATTCTGATACAACTACACAAAAAATATCTACACAAAAATATAGAGGAGCCCTTATGTACCATCTACCTAAGGAACTATGGATAATAAGAAATGCTTGAATAGTTTACTGGTGTTGTCGCAAAACTGTGGCCGTTATGGAGAATCCGCCAGAAAACCTTGAAGATATTCACAAAGGGAACCATAAGGTACAAGCCAGTATTTAATGAAGAGCACGTTTCTATCATTAAAGAACCTGAGTTCATTTATGTAGGGTAGGTATGTGACACCATCAAAAGGAACTGCAAAAACCATTTTTTAATGGTTTTTATCAACAACGCTTTTCTTTTCGCCAAATCATTAAAAACATTAGTACAGATGACCTCCTGGCTATTAGATACGATGGAATAGTGACAACTACGGGTAAACTTAGTGTCATAATAAGATTATTTGATTGCCAAAATTCGATAGTAGGCGCGCTTTTTTTTTCATACAAAAAGTATGAAAAGAAAAGCGTGTTAATACGTAATTTTTTTTATAACCTTCTATAAGTATTTCTTTAAGTTTTTTGTTTCGAACGTTAATTCATGTCTTTCCCTAAATATTTGTTATGTTACAATAATATTTTAAGAAATTTTAAATAAAGAACTATAAAATTTAGTAACACGCTAATTTTTCAAAAATTTATAATTATGAAGTGCATGCGCGGGCTGAAGGTGAATGTTAAATTATACTTTTTTTAGCTAAAACTACTTTTTATATTACACTACAACATAATATTACTATTAGAATTTGATTCACAAACTTTTATTTTTTTCCATACTAGAGTGACCCACCCTAGTATACATACATGTAAGGGAACTGATAATGTTTAAGATTAAGGTGTGCTAACCATTTGTCACTATTACCATTATTGCACAATACTTAGTATGTGGATGCTCTGTCATGACTAGACTCTGAGTCTTGCGCAAATAGTTGCTCTACTGAAAGTGGGCGCCATAACTGAAATTTGTTAGACAAACATTCTACCTAACAGAAGCAAAATAAAACCTATAAACTTAGTTTATAGCCTAGGCAGAACACATGTAACCGAATCACTAATCCCAGTTCAATACAAACAAGCCAATCACCGTGTTACGCGTCACTCGAGATGCGCGAGCGCAGCTCCATCAATCACGCTGCATCCAATAAGGATCAAGAAGCGCCACAATGATTTACAACAACAAGCTCTCCCGTAATGGTGGCTAGATCACGATCGCAGGATCTTGATGGAATACGTTTTTTGTAAAACGTTTAACGTTTGTAATTAATTAGATTGAAAACAATCGCTGTGAGAATGTGGGAGTCGATTCTTTCTTTTTGATTGTTCGCTCAATAATGAGGTTTCTGAATCGACTCGTGACGAGAGAGGTAGAGTTGTTAATCTTTTTTCATAACACAATTTCGAGCTACGATTTTTTATTGCCCTAATGTTATCTGAATCGCTTGTAGATATATGTTGCCTGTAGTTTGACCACCATATCTGTAGTACTTGTCAACATTGAAAAATTGTTTTAAATACGAAATGCCTATTAAAATACTTATCTAGTATTTTACAGTTGTCAAGTATTTATTATTACAATATATTCCAAGACGAATCGCTAGTTTGCAATTCCATGAAAGCAGATTGCTATCCAACAAACCCTAAGGCGGTTAGGAACCACCCAAATTACTTTCCCGTTTCAAAAATTTCATTTAAAATTGAAGCATTAGTTTCTTATTGGCGCAGGCAGGCAATATTACCTTTTCACAGCGCACCAGGAGTTCAGAACATTTTTTTTAATACAAAGAGCATCAGACATGGTTTTGCGACTATTTCGTCTCATTTCATCAGTTCTAACGCTTTGTTTATTTATAAATTACGAGGAATAAATCAGATTAACAGCAGCTGAGTGGGCTAGCCGGCCGAGAGGTCGCGGTGGGCGGGGCCGCGCCGCCGACAAATGCTTTGGGCTCCTGCTGCGCCCGCGCAACTTATAGGGCTGGCGCTATGGCGCCGTAGAGAATGAACGTGGCTTTTTTTCATAGAGATTTCATTACAGAGATTATGGAAGTTTGGAATATATCTTTGCTGTCGACAAAATTACTTATTATAAGTCTGGAAGTTAACGAAGTTGACAGATGCACGAGGTATAAGCCTCGAATAGCACCTTAAGGCAGTGCACCGGCGCCTGATCTCTTATTGTTCATATCAGATTACCGTCCCATCAGACAAAGACTTCAGACAATCACGAGTGAGGATCGGAGATTGCATATTTGCAAATACACATATGTATTAGGTTATGTTCTGCGCAGTCATACACGACATAACTCCGAATCAATCAAATTCAACTTAGTGATTTGCAAAACATTGCTATTTTGTATCAGACTCATTCGACAGCCCTGAACCCCACTGGGAGGAAATCATTAATTAGTTCAAGAGAGTTACCCCTAAACGAAAGAAAAAGTCGAAATAATTTTGAGCTCCCATAATTGGATATTACAACAAAAATACAACGTTATTAAAACAAGAATGGACCATTCAATTTCTTACCGGCTCATTTGTTATCCGTGTAGTTTCTCGTTTTGCCCCTTAGCTGTTTTATATGAGATATGTTAACCAATTTATTATTCTAATTTACGAGTCAGTTTATTAATATTTGAATAGAGCGCCTGTATTGTTTTTAGAAGCGAGATATGGTTAAAAGCATATGATATATCCAAGGAAGAACGAAATGCGAATGTTTTACTTCTCTATTTTAAAAATACATAGCTAAAATACATAGCTAAATTTGTACATTTAAAAAAGAGACATAAAGCTGGTAGCTGTTAACATTAACAGCGGAAAATATATGTCTCCAAAGGCGACAGCAACCATGCGTCTCTGTCCTACCTACTTCACTTTTTGTAGCCACTACCGCATTTCCCCGTGCAATCACGATATACGCAACATAATCAAGACATAAGAATAATAAATACAAATGATGAGAATAATATCGATTCGTACCTCGCATACCCATATTCGTATTTAAATGTGTGAATGGCATTAGAATACTTACGCGCATGTGGAAAAACGTGAGATTTGCGCACATCTCATAATAAATTACACTGCAACATTACCCATAGGAAAGTTATTACTGGAAAGTGCAAAAAGGCCGTTAGTCGACGTCATTAGCGGCTGTATGAAGTCGTCATCGCGGTGTGATTGACGAGAAAGGGGCCAGACTTTAGGAGAGCATGGGACAAACTATAGTCGGGTATTGTGAGACTATCATGTACGGGTTGATGGTAAATTGTAATAAACAAGATTAATAAGATTTCCGTTTTCCGGTTTCGGATTTCGGTTCAAAATAGAATACAGTCGGTTCGATTTTGAACCGATTGATTTGGAACTTACAGTCTTCCAGACTCATTTTTGTCACTGCGCCAGTCTACTCGTAATAACTAGATATTGCTTTACTTTTAAACATTTCGCCATTACTATTGATGGTCCTAAATGTATAATTTCTAGACGATTGGTTTGTTCCGCAGCAGACAAATGTTACTTTATAAACAAACTACGTGTGACGCCCTGTGACGATCTGCGCAGGACGGCTGGTAGGAGCTGGATCCGAGTATGGGCGGAAGTGGCGAAGACGAGGGGAGGCCTATGTCCAGCAGTGGTCAAACCTATAGGCTGTAGATGATGATGATGAAACAAACTACAAAAACAGTTACTTAATGGCGGAATTATTCGAATGATATTTTAAATATACTAAGCTCTTTAAGTCCCCATTGGCTTATATTATCAACTTCACATAACTCCATACAATATATCAAACATTAACACTACACATCGCATAATAAACACTAACCCAAGCCAAACAAACACGCAACCATTACGAACAACTAAAAATGCTAATACAATACCATAAACAGCTGCTAACGACGCCAATGATATATTCAAATTAATAACAGTATGTCACACTAGCCGCAACAGAGATCATGAAACACTCACAAAAATTCAATCACCGAATAATTTTGGGAACGTCCACATTTCAAAATTAAAAAAGAAAGGCAATCAAGCCGGCCATTAAACGAGGAACGAAAAAAATCCAAAAAAAAAAAACATTTTGGAAACAAGCAAATGAGTCTGATTAAGGGCGATGTGACGCCGATAAAAGCCGTAAAGCCGAAAATTGAAAAGGTTGCTTCATTAAAAATGCCATATTTTACGATTTTTAAACGGACAGGTGAACCCTATGGCGTTTTGTAGGGTGCCCAAGTATTTGGCGACTCAAAAAGTTCGGCATACGTATTAGGTATCTAACTTAGATACGTACAACTTTTGTTGAACTAAGTCACTTAACCTACACAAAGATAGAGAAAATTCGTATCAAATAATCGGTACTGCCTACGTGCTACCTGAATTGAAAATCGTGAATCACATTAAATATACCTCTAGTTTGATTTCTTATGCTCCAAATTGTAATTTGCAACGCGGAAATCCTTAAAAACTGATAGGTATATTTCTTATTTGATTTGAGCATAGATATTTTATTTCATTTGAATTACATCCGTATTTTTATTATTAGTATTGACTGGCTCGGTGGAACAGTGGTTAGTGACTCAGGTTCAAAACCTACGGTTCCAAGGGTCGTGGGTTCGATTCCCACTCGGGACAAATATTTGTGTGACGAACATCGGTGTTTGTTCCGTGTCTGGGTGTATTATTAAATATATTTAAGTTTATTTGTGTATCCACTGTTGATCCTGATTTCCGTAACACAAGTGCTTAAGCTACTTACCACGGGATCAGATCAATGTATGTGATATTGTGTAATATTTATTATTTATTATTTATTTTTTCAAATAGTAAATTATGTACTAGTACCAAATGTAGTTGTACTATTGGAATAATATTTTTTTAAGTACGGAAGATAAATGAGCCTATTACCTTTTGTGTCTAATAATTGTTACTTTATTTTGTCGCATATTGTAAATATTTGATACGTATTTATTTACAAATTACAAATGTTGTATATCCAAATTTTTAAAAAACCATATCATAAAACTTCTGCATCTTATGACTAGATATAGTTACTAGAGTATAGAATTTGTAAGGAAGTAACGATTTCTTGTTACTTGCAATGATAAATCTATTATCCGCCACTACAAAGACGCTATAAAATACGCCATAATCCTAATTCGCTCTGCGCATACCCCGAGGCTACCCTACTCCAACTCCCGCGCACCCCGTCGCGCTATCTAATGAAATAAACTGAAAATCAACACGCGCGCCCTTTGTGTCGCCGCTTACCAAATAATTACCGCACAAATTTATCGTAACAAGCTGGCCCTTTCGGCCCTACACGCATTGTCCTACGGCCGACCCTTAATAAATATGTTTGTTTATCAATTTTATTGTAAAACAAAGTTCGGCGGTCTTTTTAATGTTGGAACGCCGACTTCTAACGATTTTGGGAAGGCTAAACATGAGTTTTACTTGATTTTATATCGATATATCCACTCTCATCAAATATTGTGTTTGCTTTAGTGGTTCTAAACTAGAAATAGCAAACTAATTAATGTTTACCTTTAGAGTAGGTATGTAATAAAGTTGTAATATTAAAAAAAAATAAGTAATTATCCCACTATTAGGCCGCCAAATCAAAACAAGTTCATAAGTAAAGAACCCATCGAAGGAAATGCCAGCGATTTCGCTGCAAAAGTAAATGAAAATCCTATCCTAACCCACTTTATGGCCACGATACAGCATCACTACATTTGCATCAGCTATTATTATTGGCGCTATTTCCTTGCTCCAATTGCAATCAGCTGTGTTTTTGCACGACGCTTTGTGAAAAAATGTCGATTAGGACACGCGCCGTTTGAGTATAATTTATTTTCCCATTTCACCAATGATTAGTTATTTCAATATTAGAAGACGCCTGACGAAGGGCATAAAAAGATGACAGGTATTGCCGCCCAACATAATGACATAAGGCTGGTATGACATGGTAGAACTGCTTTAGTGCTTTCCTCTTAGTCAGTACATATAAAAACCTATATTACGTATATTGTACAACATAACATACATCTATATATTACCGTGCTAAGATGCTTTTTTTAAAGTAGATTTGTTTGTGATATTAGAAACAGTAGTGGTACATATACTTAAGTGACAAGGGCACTAAAAAATGCGTTTCAAGTCAATTCGCGAGGCAATTTATTATGAAAACAATCTTTCATATTCACCATATTCTTTCGAACCAAATATTTTCTATGAGACTAGCAGTTGCATGATGAAAAAAACCCTTTTACCACGATTTCTTCTTTCGTGGGTATACCTATTTTTGCATGAGTTGCATCTAACCCCCAGAAATTAAAGGCATAACTGTCTATATGAAGATATAATCTAAGCACTAATATTTGCGCGAACACTACACATGTGTAAGCACGAGCGCTGCTCGAACGTCGGGTCTCTAAATAATATGTTTAGAATAACGATACACGAGAGTTTAATCCGTAAAATTTGTTTTATTTCAAACACTCACTTACAGATAACCATATCAGTTTCTCGAAACTAAATCATAATAAGTTGGCGCGCGTTTCGCGTGACCGTGAGGCGTGATCAAGCTCATTTAAAAGCAGTAGAGAAAATGGCGTTATTTGAATCGCCGCGGCTTTAATCATGCCGCGTTGCTCATCTTATTAATATATAATAACATCATCAGGGTAAATAGCACCTGCCCTAGTTCATTTTAGGGTTCCGCGTCAGATAGAGTGTTGAAAGTCTATTTGGCGTTACCGAAAGTGATTTCTATCTTATGTGAATAAGAGATACAAAAATGCCAGTTACAATTTTAATAAGAATTGAAATTGAAAATTGAAATTGGTCAAAAATGAATCCAAACTTACACGCTGATAGTTGTAAGTTTTTATTACGTATAAAACCTTATTATGTGATATTATAAATGCGACCTCTACTTACCAAAACTATCTTTGCCAAAAAAATTCAAGTGATCTCGCTAAAATTTGGTAGAGTTTAGATTCTGAGAAGGACATGGGCTACTTTTTGCTGACTGCGCTATATGGAAGCAGTGTTCTAACCTATAACTAAATATAGATATAGCTTAGAACATTCAGAAGAAAATAGAAGCAAATTCAGATTTTTTTCTTTATAACAAAAACCTATATCGATACTAAATTTATCTCCTACGGAACACTAAGTAGTTTACGTCACTTCGTATGTCAGTAACCGATTTTTTGTCGTAGAAACATGATTATTTGCACCTGCGAATCGTAATCGATTCCCGCGGCGCCGCGCGGCGCGCGCGCACCCCTACGAAGCCGGTAATGTTCTATGACTTTTGGCTGTTCTGTTCTGGTGGCTCGCATAATTTACTAGTGGTTATCATATTCCTATACATCCCTATTCTTCAATGATTAATTATTATTTTGACTGCCTCGTTGGTCTATTGGTAGCAAGCGCTGCGTAAGGAACGTGAGGTCCCCGGTTCGAGTCCAAGGTCGGGCAAAATTTGTGTGAGTTTTTCTGTAATGAAATTACTCAGCCCGGAGTTAGGAAGTTGGCGGTTGAACGCCCGTGCCTCGGAAAGCACGTTAAGCCGGTGCTCCTGCGCCCGATCTCTCATCGGTCATGTCGGATTGCCGTCTAACCCAATTATGAGAGTAAGGGAATAAAGTGCACTTGTGTTTGCGCGCACACTTGTGCACTACACAATATGTCCTACGCACATGGCTGATCTCAATTGAGATCGGTCGCCATGGCTGAAATAGATCGGACGCCTAATTATTATTCTTCTAAAAACCCGTTTAAACAGGATTATTCTACTTTGCTCTCTACTTAGCCGCATCACTGAAGGGGAAAAGATTGCCTTTTGATTTCAGCGTGGCGACTTGACTTGGCAAAATTAAATAACTCTTACATAGTACTATGTGCACTACATAGTATAATCCAAAGTAGCTCTCTCTGTATCGTATATCTGTAATCTCTCTGTATTAAAAAAAAACGGAGTTTTTTTTCACAAGTTAAAAATTAAAACAACGTGCGAATCGTTGGCCCACCTTTGATAAAACTTGCAAAGAGCTGCGAGAACTGGTGCGGTAACTTTTTAAGATTTTTTTTTAAATATTACACAACATCACATAAACTGATCTGATTAATAGTGGATACACAAGTATACTTAAATATATTTGGGTAATTCTCACGAAAATCCGAAATTCTTGTCCTTGGAGTTTATGTAAAAATCTAAGAAAGAAATGGATGTTACTAATATTTCTATACAATCCTCATAACTATACCTAACACTTTCACATGAGATTTTCGAGCTGTATAAATAAATAAATAAAAATGCATAACCAAAATGTTCCTAATATCATTCCCTCACTATGTCCCAAGTACCAATTTTATTTACTTTTATTTACCAAAAAAGCACAAAAATCATTCGAATCATATTCAAGTAGGCTGTATTGTATAAACATATTATAGATTTATTGGAAAAACCGAAATAAGCGTTAAACAGCAAAAAACGAATAAAATAATTAAATATTTATTAATGTCTCACATAAATAAATCATTCCCTCACACTATTACTGGCAGATGAATTATGAACGCATTTCAAATAAAATACAAACGCTACCATTAGTTTTTGATAGTTAGCACTAATGTCAATTTATCAAAATGGCGAAATTTTTTGTGATTGTGTTCGGATGTGCGCTGCAAAAAGATTTTATAAATTTTATGGCTTAATTAAATTTTCGACCGTCATTTCATCACATTCTAAAAAACCAAAAGGTAAGCACTTTAAGTGATTATAAGTTGCACAGATAAGATGGCTTTTAGGAGTTATTTTCTTAAGCAGAAAAATCATTTCCAAAGTAAGGTTATGTCACGAGTCCTTTACGTTTATTCTTTATTTCGTCATTCCCTCACCATCATTCCCTCATTAAAGTTTATGGTGAGGGAATTTTTGGGTGGGCTAACTGGCTCTTTTTATTGTTATCTTTTAATTAACTCTTGAAATTATTGCTGCAATATTGTTGTAGGCTAAAAAATGTCAAGAAAAAAGAAGATAAGCAAAGAAGAAGCTAAATTGAAAAAGCAAGAATATGACCGAAAAGGCAGGGAAAAAATTAAAGCTGATCCTGTAACACTTAAAGTACTTCGCCAAAAAGAAAGAATTAAATACCTTAACAAAAAAGAAAAAGGTCAAGTTAAACCTATATCCACAATGAGTTCCCGAGAAAGAAGACAAAAAAGGAAAAACTGGAAGAAAAGAATTTAGCAAGACTGTTAGATGAGACACCGCCTCCTAGCCCAGAACCTATGCAAAATAATTATCAATTAAGAAATTTGGCAGTTAATCGGAGAAGGCAGCAACTCAGAAGACGTAGAGGAATACTTTATGCAAAAATATCCAGATTACAGGAAAAATTGAAACAAGAAATAAGAAGAAAAGAGAGATTCTATAAGAGATGTCAAAGACAGAACAAAAATAATCAGACTTCACCAGAAGCTAAAGTATCCGCTCTCTTGAAGAACGTCTGCCTTCCTGAAATTGTTAAGAAGAAGCTTCTTCTATCAGAAGTCATTACTAAACAGCTAAAAGATGGGTACAATGCTGTTAGAAGAATCTTTAAGTTAGCAAGGGGTTTGTTATTAAATTAAGTGCTATAACAAATAAAAATAAGTTTAAATTAGAGTTATGCCAAAGTGCTGCAATAATTTTGTGATTCGCTGAAATTACTCATTGATCTTACTTATTGTTTAAGAACAAAATTTCATTCAATAATTAAAGATTATACTTAAAAAAAAAAGCTTCTTGACTTGTCTTTAATAATAATAATCATTCCCTCACCTTGATTGTCATTCCCTCACTTTGATTTTTTTTAATGTCCTCATAACTTTTAGAAAACGCGATAATGTTTGGGACCACTACATAATTAAATTCAAGTAACATTAGTACTATCAAATTCACATACAAGAAATATCAAATAATTTAAATATTTTTTGGAATTTTAAGATAGCCGAATTTCGCCATTTCGTGAAAATTACCCATTTAATAACATACCCAGACACAAAACAAACACTGATGTTCATCACACAAATATTTGTGAATTAGCAGAAGTGAAAATTCATTCTTATATAGAAGCGTTCTCAGGTATAAACTTTGAGACATTGTACAATTTCTAAATATTTCCTCAATGTATTTAGTCAGACCACAAAGACCTGACACTCATGAGACTCACTCTACCATAACATGAGCTAAGTAGCTTCAAAATGTAAACACAAACCACCCGAACACTCGTAACAAATCGATCCACAATAAATCCAGAATATGGCCGCTAAAGACAGAAGGTCAGCGTCATCCGATGATGAATGCGGCTAATTCAATCATCTGCCGGCCTGGTAGCGGCCCCCGGGCGGTGATCTATCGCGCTTATTATACAACTGATACAATGCAGGATTTCGATTCAATCAATTTGGTTGTGCAGTCAGATGGAAAAGGTGGCAACTGGATAGAAAAAAACTTTACCTAGGAGTCATCTCATGCGTGAACTGTCGTAATGGCTATGACTATGTCATTTATTACTAATCATAATTAAACATTGAATAAATTATTTGCACGACTGTGTAACGTCTGAATAAATAGGTATTTAATAATATTAACCTAGCTGAAAATTTAATTATATTGCACAAGCTACCTAAGGCAACCCTAATTTACTACCTTAATCTTATAGGAACGTAATATTTTTTAATAAATGTGCAAACATTTATATTTGGATATTTTAGGACCTAGGCGTGGAAAACCGTACTTAAAATAGCTCGTGCAAGCTTTGCCACTCAAAAATATATCTCAATTATATATATTAATAAACTTTAATATATATCAATACATTTTTCAAATCTGTGATCGTCAGACTTAATGACAAAAATGACATAATCCAAAATTGAAAGTGGCTATTACCGCCTTCTACACTACACCTAATATGTATGAACTTCCATACCTGAGTAGTCCTCAAAGGTGTTACGTAAGTTTGATTGTGAATGTTGAACTATTAACTTTGAATATCAAATCTATACTAATATTATAAAGCTGAAGAGTTTGTTTGTTTGTTTGTTTGTTTGTTTGAACGCGCTAATCTCAGGAACCGCTGGTCCGATTTAAAAAATTCTTTCACTGTTGTATAGTCCATTTATCGAGGAAGGTTATAGGCTATATTACATTTTCAAAAAAAGTAGGGATCCGTATGAAAAACCCAAATTTGTCACCCAAGATGTAAAAAAAATCAAATTTCAAACAAATTTTTACAATTTGTTTTGACAGGACGAAGTCTGTTGGGTCAGCTATTGTTCATAAAATTACACATAGATGGCATCGTGCTTTGTACAGCATGCCATAAATTTTGTCAAGTTTGATATAGGTAACATGAGAACCTACGTGATAAGTTTTTTGGTAGTTCAAAAGATGGCACTGTGCTCTACGTATTACTTCGATATTATATTGTGTAAAAGTTTGTATGTAGGTATACCATACGTCAAATATGTGAGGTTTGTCTTTTGGAATTGATAAATTTGGAGTGCCATTAAATTACGTAAATTACTAGATGGGTTCTGAATCGACAACATGTATCGAAAATATTCTAATTGTCACCTTTTTTCTATTTTAATTTAACAAAATAGTGTCATCTAATTGACATATTTTTAAGCTGTCAAATTAACGAGAGCATTAAAATTTCCATAATTGCCGAATTGAAGAAGGTTGGTTGTCAAAAAATACATTGATATTAATACTCAAGGGTTTGGTATCAGAAAAAAGGATGAGATGATCACAATGCGATTAATACATTGTATGCACCAACCGGGTATTAAATATTCAATCAAATTGAACAAATTCAATATTGAGTTCAAAAAATAATATGAAAATCAATATAAAAGTATAGCATAAGCATATTTAATTTGGTAAAGCATAAAATTCGAAAAGAGAAAATGAGGGGTTTGCCAGGGATAAGAAAAGAAAGAACATGATTCAAGCACACAGTAAAAGCGTCGAATAATCGTACATAGGTATGAATTTAAAATTTGAAAAACACAGTGGTACGTGGCAGGGTTTGAAGTGGCGACCTCTTGCATAGCAAGCAAATACCTAAACCACTCGGCCATGGATGCTTTTTTCCTCT
This sequence comes from Maruca vitrata, assembly GCA_039566165.1. Classification (NCBI taxonomy): domain Eukaryota; kingdom Metazoa; phylum Arthropoda; class Insecta; order Lepidoptera; family Crambidae; genus Maruca; species Maruca vitrata. Next base: position 4,520,255 of record CM076916.1, on the reverse strand, counting down.
CTAACTATAAACTGCTACCTGGCTTTGGAATAGGACGTCCTTTATTTCACATTGATCGATGAACAATTAGGATTACTTGAAGATGATCTATTCAATATGAGGAAGCTGTTCACTATAAACATAGATTTTAGGATTTCGTACGTCGAAAAGAATAACCGAACCCCTTATATAGGATCCGTTTATCATCGTCAATTTTTGTCAAGGAGAAAATATCAAACTGAAAGTTACATCAAATACTCAGGTCTACTGTCCCTTCGCCTGAGCCAACACAATCAAAAGAAACATTCATTTATGCTGCCAATTTTTGACACTCGCAAAGGGAACTACTATCTGCGAAGTACTCAGATTCTCAAAATTTAGAATAAAGCAACGTCAAGTACAGAGAATTGCGTAAACTTTAAAAATAAATTGCGTTGTGCGAGTCCGTCTTGCACTTGGACTTTTCTTTTTTTTTTCTTTTCTTGGGTTCTATTCCCACTCAGCATAAATATTTCTGCGATGAATATCGATGTTTGTTCCGTGTCTGGTTGTGCTATTTAAATATTTAAATGTATACCACTGTTCTGTTAAAAACAAGTGCTAAAGCTTCTTACCACAGGATCAGATTAATTAATGTGATGTTGTGTAATATACTTATTTATTACTACACGATAAACAACAGATGATGATGATGATAAAAACCAAAATAATTTTGTTTTATATGTTTCTTCCGGTTGACTAACTTCTTAAGTGGCAGAAAAGCTTTTGACGGGACTACGACTTTTAAGTTAAAAAAAAAATCAAAATCCTGTAGTTCACGCGAACGAACTTATTTATTACTACACGATAAACAACAGATGATGATGATGATAAAAACCAAAATAATTTTGTTTTAAAAATGTTTCTTCCGGTTGAAGACTAACTTCTTAAGTGGCAGAAAAGATTTTGACGGGACTACGACTACTTTTAAGTTAAAAAAAAATCAAAATCCTGTAGTTCACGCGAACGAAGTCGCGGGCACAGCTAGTTTGTATATAAATTAAGCTTTTTATTGAACAGTTTGTACCAGAGTTTGCTTACATCACCGTCATTCTAGTTATCTATGATTTACTGGTAACTAAACTGTAATATGTTTGCAACCGTAAAGTGGTAGGAACTAGTATTCAAAATCCTGCACAATACTTTTAAGTTGTAAGTATTAAAAACGGCTAAAGTTTCAGACTCGTGTTATAACATAAATAAATGAATATTTTTTTTAATTTTGCTTGGCCTTTTAAGTAAAATAATTACATGTTAAGTCAATTTCAATGTTTTTTTTGTCAGGAAGTCTTATAAGCCTTCATATATCAACCTACCTATAATTTCGCTAAAAATATACTTTCTATACTATAGTATGTAACGTGTTTACAAATCATAACTAGATACGTATACCAACAAGTACAAGCGAAGGTTCAACGAGATATGCTAATGAGCCTTTATTTTTCATTACTACATTATCCTATCAGCGGTATCGCGCAAGAAGCTATTCTATTCATTTAACATTCTAATGAGACGAGAGCTCACGGATTATAAAATCGACATGAAATATGACTAACATGTGATTTATTGTAACAAATTATCTTTTTTCTCCGCCGCCCCGTATCTGTAAATGTAAATAAAGTGTCTGAGATTTGATTTAATAACAACGGGTACCGAATCGATTTCGTTCTTGTTTGAATATGTAATGGGAGAGGTTAACTTGCCTTAAACCCTGGTAATCGGGCGAATAAGTCATAATAATGTGGCTGCTAACTTCATAAATTAGTAGAGAATGTGCGGGAAGCAACTTGTTTGCATACATAATATTACACCCGGAGCTCTTTAGGGGGCAGTAGGCGTAGAGCTGGCGTTAGATGACGAAAAATCTATATTTTGTCATCGACAATCACTTAACTCTATAAAAAATCAGAGCATAGATTCCATGTTTATATACAATTCAGAAGCCCTGCAAAATAGGGAGCATGGTATTGGAAACAGAGAGGATGAATTGGTATAATTTGTAACTTTTTACACGACTGCACCAGAAGTTCCTTAAGTTTTAGTTATAACAGAAGTATGTATGCAGATCATAAACATTAACGTCATTGTATCCTTATAAAATGTTTCTAATCACCTATATAATTATAATTATCAATCTTTGTTGTACTTTTGATGTGGTACACGAACTTTATACTTTAATGGTTCATCTCTGGTCTTGTCATCAAGGATTTATTCAGAGAACCCGAGACTGATTTTGGCCATGGCGGCCGATCTCAATCGAGATCAGCCAACTGCGCAGGACATAATATTACAGTGCACGAATGCGCGCGCAAACATACGCAATAGTAGGCAAGACGGGGACCCGACATGACCGATGAGAGACCAGCCGCAGGACCACTGGCTTAACGTGTTTTCCGAGGCACGGGCGTGCATTTGCCAACTTCCTGGCTCTATGCTGAGTCATTTCTTACCAAAAAACTCACACAAATTTTGCCCGACCAATTTGACCGGGGTCCTCTCAGTACAGCAGCACAGCTACCAATAGACCAACGAGGCAGTCACAAGAGTCAAGAGTACATAGTACATGAGCTAAGTAACTACACTAAATTGTTACTTTTAATTACCAATCCCAATGCACAGAACAGAACAGAAATCATTGTTTAATCCAATTTCCACATCAACGGCTCATCGCGGGTAATGTTGAAAGGCCTATTAAACCGGAGACACGCTATCCGCAATAATTGCAGAAAACATTCAAACCGAGACAAAGGCATACCCCTTTTCAGCAGCCACTGTAACCTGACCCTCCTCGCCCCTGCATTCTAAAGAAATTCGGAGTAAGGAAGAGGAAAATTGGTGAAGATACACAGGCCCAATGAAATTGGTGAAGTTAATAGCTTCAAACCTGTTGGGAGGTCCACCGGTCACCTAGCTAATTGAATGTGTCAATCATTTTAACAACGCAAATGAATAGGGTATAGAGATTCCTCGACCAGTTTAGGTGGACCTCTTTGAGAGGGCATTTGTTTGTTTAGCATTGTATTCTGTGAAATGTATTTGCGTTGATTTGTTGATATCAAACATTTGAGAACCACTTCAATTGTTAGAAATCAAAATGTTTCATCTTCATTAGGCAATAATCTGGATTAAAAAGGATGATCCGAAATTATCACCTTTACACGTACTAGAAGACGGAAGGAAGAATAAAACAATTTAATTTCTTTTTGCTACATATTCACTTGAGTATTTGGAAAATGGCGCAATATGTCCTTATATCGAACAAATACAACAACTACATATAAATAAAAAGCCTACAATTTAGGCAGAAACGATAACGATCCACCGAAACAACACCTCCTGTGTGAAGAAGGCGTAATATAGACGCCTGTTGTGCGCACATTATTTATTTATTTATTTAAACTGGACACACCCACAATACAGAATATTTTCTGTAGTTAGAAAATTGAAAATGTCCGGCACATTTACCATGTTGTTTTGTAATCTTTTCGGCCTAAATTTTAGGCTTTTTAATGATATGCCATAATGTGTTAATTGTTCTGTGCATTATGTCTATCTAACTCATACGGAACGATCACGATACAATTTCACAACGCGACGTGTGATTTGAAGTTGTTGTACTTGTTCGATATAAGGACTCGTTGCGCGATTTTTCAAATACTTAAGTGAATATGTAGCCAATTCTCATAGTCACCGTAACTTAAACTCGGTTGGACCATGGTATACTGTGGAGGGCTCAGCCGCTGTGGTGGTCCGGAGTGACGGACGCCGGCGGCAAGCGCGGTATTAATGCAGCGATGGCGGACACCACTAATTGTCTGGTAAACTCATTACTGAAACGGCTCTGGGCACGTGTAGAAATCCATAACAAATTGGCGTTTCTAGTTCGTTAGCATGCGCACAGTATATGCTTTAAAGGGAGATTATAAGTTATGTGTATTGATTGATGTAAATAATTCCATTAAAATTGCAAGAAATTTCTAACCAATGTACAGCAAAATTGCAGAAAAAACGCCTGAACTGCAATTTTACTGAAACAAACACATAATTGAAGGGTTTTTGTAGGTCCTCCTTATAGTGTTATTTTGTCTTTCGTCTTACTAACTTACTATGCACCATCATAAGAATATATTTTATTACTGTAATCCAATATTAAATTATAATAACGTTTTTTATACGTTGGTTGTGCAAAGTAATAATTCATTATTTACCTAATTTCAAAAAAATATAATTATATTTCATGCAATGTTTTTTCGTAACTACTACGACAGTTGCTACGAAAGCATCAGCATAATTTTACCAAAAAGACATCAACGCGTCATCGTAGAATCAGAATTATTTAAGTGTGTTGGTTACGTTACGTAGGAAGCGCAGGATTTAGGTTTTAATTTCAGCAATAAATAAGCTATTCTAATTTAAACAGTATCCCTTGCAATTATGATTGTTATTACCTAATCGAGACGTCGAGCAGATATGAAATAGGTGCAATGTGTACATTTTTGCTACTGTACCTATTAAGGCGTTACATCCCATTGGTATTTGATATTACTGAATAGAACGGAACGCGAAATTCTTAATCCGACAAAAACAATTGGTATCTCAAATGTCCTCCCTACTTGTCCTTTTTATTATAACAGCTCCAGCTCTATAAATTGTTTAGTTTACAAGTATATGTGCAATAAAGTATATTTATCTCACTGTAATTCACCGCATTGCGACTAGCCTCCAACGAGGTCGAAATGATTACACTTATCGCCTTCGGACGTGAAACCGGGACTTCTCGCCTTCCAAGAAACAAAGTCGCGGGATCGGTACAGTGGCGGCGTAGAAAGCGACTGAGATATCATTAGAAACACGCGTCATTAGTTTCTATCTTTTGCTTAGACTTGTATTATGGCTTAGGCATTGCAATTCGTAAACCAATATAATACGTTTGATTTAATCCGATATGATTTCTATCGTGTTATAATTACGTTATGTTTTAATAATTAACGTGTGTTCAAAGAGTAAGTTATTTAGTAGTATTTGCTCTTCCAACTAATTTTATACAGGACTGCCTAGGCACACTTTACCGCTGCTTAATATACGAGTTCCGTTACATTATACTCGAATATCACTTAGATTTAGCGTGGACAAATCACACATACACTATAGACAAAATAAACAAAGACAACAGTTAGAGACTCGACAAGCTTGTACAAAAATTGCTTAACAATGTTAGGTGAAACAATATCATATTCTTAAGTTGTGCATTGCGAAGCACAAATTGAAGTGTCCATAAATGAGCTGTTCAATCGACTGACAGATTGTTACAGTAAATTTATTCTTAACCCAATTATCTTTTGAAGAGACAATCTGTTGCTGCAATTTTATGTGATAATTACAATTTTCACTAAAATATTTTATGATCAAGACTTCATTATTCGGCCCTAAAGGCATCTGCGCTCAGATATCTGCATAAATCGAATAGTAACGTGCCTATGACGATGACAAGTATTAATTAACGTTTATATTAACTTTTGAATTATGCATCAGAGCTCGAGGCAAATATTTAACTCCACGGGATTACCTAAACATCTAAATTACGTTTAGTGGACAAGCACAGCTTTGATTAATAACTGCTTACCGTATTCAGTATTTAACGAGGCTGTGTAAATACTTGTAAATTATGAATCTTGTGTTTTGATAGACTGCGCACGATTGGAATACGCAATGGAAAGGAAATAGATTCAGTTGTGGGCGGTTTTACAGGATGCGTGGTAGATCAACGATATAATCAATTTTATTGATAATCTTTTTAAAATGTTTCACTAAAGTTAAGTGTAACAAAATCGCATCAATTATTAAAATAAATTATGTAGGTATACTTTATTTTTAAACAATTAAGTTTTAGACCATGAAGCATGGTTTCACAAATTACGTACAATACAGTAATACCCCGCTTTACGCGAGAGATGCGTTCCAGAAAAAATCGCGTTAACTGAAATTCGCGTATATCGAGGTTTATGATTAACCATAGCCAAAATTTAATTCGACATTTTTGACGAAGCTTTAAATTATGTACCTATATTTGAGATACATACATCTCCAATAAATGTTAAAACACGACTGCAAGCCGAACTAAACATGACGGAACAAACGAAACGAACGAGGGAATCCCCATAGAACAAAGTCGAAGGACGGGGAATTCCCTATTCTTCAAACAGAATGCTCAGAGGAAGCGGAATTCCGCGACCACAGAGACATTGTGACTACATTATGTTTATACGCACTTTTTCGCGTAATGCGAGGCATTTGAGCGCGAAATTTGAAATTCGCGTTATAGTGAAACCGCGCATAACGGGGTCGCGTAAAGCGGGGTATTACTGTATATGCACATACGTATAGTCAGTAAGTAACACAGTAAATATTACCTAGACCAATAAAAATTCAAACGTAAAGCTAAACAAATATTTTCTATCTACTTATTCATCTAACCAATTTAAATAATAACGAAGTCCACACACATAATTAATTATGCTAACACCTATCAATGAGAAAAAAATCATTACCCAACTCAAATGCATGTCTCGAAATCAAATAACCAAACATAATTACCGAGACAGGCACCCATCACGGACTTCGAAAATAAATTAGCATCAATGGACAGGCAAATTAAAAATATGTCCAACACCCAATTGTCCATATTTGAATCCATTACCTCAGCGGCGGCTGTTAGAAGGTAATAACAATTATGTAAATACCACTGCGGTTGGTCCGTCCGTCTGGTCATGTTATTGCCAGAACGAATGGTATAGATTCACTTACCATTGAAACCAATTTGAAATGAAAAAGGTTGTCGTACGTTATAAAGGAGTTGAGATGACTTGAAAACTCGTAGAAGTACATTGATATCTTTTGACACAAATACTTCATTGGGATTTACGATGATCATTAGATCAAGAATTGCGCGAGCTATAATATTAAATGGTAAGAAAAGTGTATTATAATTAATACACAACCTTTTCTCATTTTCTTAACCCTCATTTATTTATTTTTATTTTATTTATTTCAGGACAGCCAACAAAACATTCACTTATAGATAACATAATTTAAACGTTTAGTTTTATGACAATGCTAAAGTGATGCCTTAATTATAGGCTGCCACGACATGCACAAAATGGAAATGAAAAAGAAAAGAAAAAACAACTTCATGCTATGCTAAACTGTGGCAGCTGCAGTAGCCCTACGACTATAAATCTTGGGATCGAGAGATTCTCACTAGTGCCGCTGCCACAGGGGTAACATTATACTGCAGATTTAACAGTAGTACCTACAGCAACTTAATTATTATTATTTTCATTACAAATATAAATGGATCTATTAATAGATCTCATAAAAACTCCTGGCCTATCGAATATGTCGACATTAGTCCCTTTAGAAATTTTATTTTTATTTAAACAAATAAAAATATAATTATGGTGTATGCGGTTTGAAAGAAAAGATTTCCTTAGGTCATGAATTACGAGAGATGTGTAATGTTAATCAAAATCGAATAAACAGTTCTTCAATTCAAACGTATACCCCACTGAATGTACCATCGGTCTCCATTGAGCCATCACGTTTTTTTCGAATCAAATGCTACAAATGAATCCAATTTCATAGGCAGAATAGAATTTACAGTAGTATTGTATCGAATGACTCTATTAGACGGTTCGTATCAAAGATCGATTGAGAGCCACAATCGAAATAGGCGATTGCTTCGTAACATCTGAATTAAATAGAAATATAAATTAGATCATGACTTTCCACTGTCACTGAGTTTTTTTTCTGTTGACAATGAGATCGTGGGGAGAGCCACCATAGGGGCACTTTTTCTGATGTAATGAAGTCATATCTGGTGAGCCTTCGCCGGTTTTTATACCGCATTTCATTTATAGATGATAATAGCAAAGGATAACTTGCCGACTAGTCATAGATTGAACAGGGTCTTCAAACTTTACTTCATGCCTATTTGTATAATTATAAATTTTAGAAGTAATAAAATTTAATTTGTTTTTTTAATTCTAGTAAAGCATTATGATTACCTAATACTTGTAGTTTTAAGTAGGTATCGTTAAAAATAGTAAGTAGCTATTAGTAACAGCAGTATTCTGCTTCACTTAAGTGAAAATCAATAACGTTCTAGTCTATGTCATCTATGATTATTTTTTTTATAATTTGTACAATACTGCTTCTAACTACGGAAAATACAACATTTCCAAATATGGGCACCAATAATTTGACTGGAGCCAAGAGTACAAAGAATTCGGGAAACACTTTATCATGTGATTAATCTTGCATTACAAAGACTTAACATGACAATCCAATATTTAAAAGATTCTTTCATTACTCGAGTCTTTGACCGCAAATTCAAACATAAATTAAATTCAAGTACCAGTTTAGTCCATGCTATCTCCGTATCAATCGATTGTAAAAACTTTACAAAGATTAATCTCGATTCTCCACTAATCGATTCTTGTTATCGAATGCCGAATTGGGATAGTCTCACCGAATTGGGATTGGATAGATAACAAGATTGGTACGCTTGTCGACTCCAATCACTAACTTTGGCTTGTTCGTGATATTAGCAAAACAGAGGTTTGTAAAATGAGACTAACTTGTGTTTGTTATTACAATTACCCTAAACATGGCCTTTTCACGGAATCAAATCATAAAACGTGATATTATCTGATATTTATTCATTAGTTAGGTCATAAGCAGAGCTGACGATAGGGAAGGGTGCGTTTGGCAAACTTCCAGGGCACTGGACACTAAACAGAAGCAATGGCTTCAAAGTGGTTTCTTTTTCATAAAGGGAGGTTGATGTAGACAATGATTATTCCAGAACACTTTGTATAACAAACTAGCTATACCAGCAAATTCGTACGCGTAAATAAGAGATTTTAGCCAGCATTTTGACGAATGAATGACGCATGGTCAGACCGCGCGTCCCGTCTTTCCCCCGTTTTTTACACATTTTCCGCTATTTCTTCGCTCCTATTGTTTGCAGCGTGATGTTATGTAGCCTAAAGCCTTCCTCGACTGATGTTCTATCCAACACAAAAATATTTTTCAATTCGAAACAATAGTTCCTGATGAGCGCGTTCAAACAAACAAACTCTTCAGCCTGCCCATTAGTATAGAAGTATATAATAGACGCTGGCCATAAGACATGTCCTATCTGTACCTCGCATACTCTCTGCGGTGCAGGAGTGAGCCGTCTGCGCACGCGCAGCGGGGGCAGATTGCGCGCGCATGACGCAGCGCCACCCGCCCGCCAAGCAAAAACATATAGCGGTGGATCCACTAGAACATATATATGATAGATAGAATATCACACAACATCTCATAACTACTACTAAAAGTGAGTTGATCAAAAATATAGAGTGTAATTTTAGCTATCTTCTTGGGTTTAGGACTAAATCATTAACGGAAGATCTTTTGATCCTTTTTCGCCTACGATTGGATAAAGGTATCCTCAAAACCTGGCTACTGTTCTCGGCCAGTATTTTTGGTTCTCAAAGAAATACAAATTGAATTTAAGCAAAGCTTACTAAATTTTTAAAGCACTTCGGAGAATACATTTAAGAAGTAGGTAAGTTTGATTTCATTGTGCAACATATAACCTACTTGTCTAAACAGCATCATCCTAATAGAAAAATAAAATCAGAATCATAAGAATATCAACCAATGATACAATTGAAACTTTGAAAGTTAGTATAGTCACAAGAAAATATGAACATACTTACTTATATTATTAAACAAAGAGAGAAAAGAAATGCACGAAAACTTGCGATTAACCACTAATAACGACGAGACATGTTTACAGTCACAAATGAAACAATAATTTCCTACCTATTACATTCCTACTTAGTAGGTGGTCTGTCCTTGCAAACTTATTAAGTCTTTACAAAAGTCTCTCTTCTCGGCATAATAAAGGTATGCAATACAAGTTCTTAATTTACAAGCAACAAATCATCCTCATTATATGTGAACCGCCTTTTTGCCGACTATTAGCTAATTAAGAAGACAGTCTGCCTCTAGCGTTAATTCGTAGCCATTTTGCATGTTCTCTGTAGTTACTTATGCGAACTTACAATGTTTCGAACGGAAACATTTATTCAAAACGACTATATATTTGAGCTGACAAATTAAAATGCGTGTTGCATGTTAAATTAAGGGCGATAACCTATGCAGGTGACAAATGAAAGCGTTAATATGTAAGGAACTGTGTTCTAATGGTATCTACTGTTTGATCAAAACCATGTTATAGTTCATTATTATTGATCACCGTCACTTAAAAACAAGACAATAAAAGACATTTTAACACAAAATTTGTAGAAATTACCAAATCTGATTGATATATTTATAATAACTGATTAAATTGATATCATGGCACCCGCTGGCAATTGTATTAAAATATCGTAAATAGATTTTTAAATTTAATGGTCCTATAGATAAGCGAAAAATCATAAATTCAACATTAAGCTTTCAAGTTCATGTGTTTTATCTGGCGGTTTAATAACTTATTTTCCCCTTATTTTACACTCTATGACTATGATATATGTTTTTTTTTATCTATCCATCTTAAACTCGCAAGTAGACTATGGCGTCATCCCAGCAGGACCCAGCATGCAGATTAACACATTATTCGGAAAGCAGCTAACGCGGAGCTACGTTACGACCGGATCTAACTGTGCCACTCGGCAATGCACCGCAGTGCAGCGCTGCAAATGTGTAGCGTCACACTTTATGCCGTAGCAAAACTGATGCGGCTGGTAAGCGGTGCGAAATATACGAGTTTAACTAGCGCCGAGGAGTATGAGACATAATAATGAGTACTACAAGGAACCCTTCATAAATGACAACGACGAAAACAACTGGCAAACAGATGAAAACAAAATTTAAAAGTTGTTAGAAATGCAGTATATTTTGAATGGCTTAATTGATTAAGCTCCTGTCCCATGCATTAGAAGTCGCGTTTGCGATCTCTATCTGGGACAAATATTTGACAAAACATTTGTATTTGTACCGTATCTGGGTGTTATTTACCTATTTAATTTCCATTGTCGGTCCTGATTTTTTTATCAGTGGAGTACCACCGTTATCTATTTAAGTAGTAACTTAGTACGACATCAGACAAATGTGATTTTTTGTGAGATTAATAATATTTATAAATTAATTTAAAATATTGGCTACTGCACTTCCCATAAGTAATATAATAACGTAAACGTACTAGTTACCTTCCACACAACACGAACAATCAGCATCATTCTCGCAGACTCCGATGAGATTGCCGTCAAAAGAGGACAATCAAATTGGCTCGTTCCCGCATCGGCTGGAGGGGCGAAGGCCGGGCCGCCGCCCCAGGCCTCAATTACGCGTCGCGAACTGCCGCACCGCCATTAAACAATTTGGGATAATTAACTACCGGATTTTGTTGCACTACTCGATAGTAATTACCTTTCATAACATGCCACGACCACTATTATTAAGGCTACTCCACTCCGCCGCTAATGTTCTGAAGAGTTGTTGTAGTGATGTGAGGGATGCCTTGGTGTCGGTTTCGATTGGCACCTACAAGGATTTCAGAAGATAATCTATCGATTAGTTTATTTTATTATATATACGTAGTTACTAGTGACCCGCCCTTGCTTCGCTTCGGGTGATTTAAACACATAAACTTAACTCTCTCTTGAATCACTCTATCTATAAAAAAACGCATCTGAATCCGTTGCGTAGTTTTGAAGATTTAAGCATACATAGAGATGATAGATAGGGTTTTTCCAGCAGATTATTTTGCATATATATGTAGATAAGTATAAAAAAGTTAAGACACACACACATTTAGTAATCGCTCGATTAGAGAAAAAGATGCCTATATTTTTTTAAACAAGTTCGTCAATGTTTAAGTCGTTTTGTTGCTATCAGCTAACGAAACGATAACGCTACGATTACACAACGCTCCGTGTGCGAAGGGACTAAATAAAAAAGTATATAGCATTCAGAAACTACTGTTTGTCACGGAGTCATGACTAAGTATTATGTGCTTATGTTAAAAAAGGCTACATGTTGCTTAATACTTTCAATAAATCATCATCAGCCCACATACGTCCCCACTGCTGGGGCACGGATCTAACCTAAACTAAGGCGATAAAGCCAATAAATATTTTAGAATAAAAATTAAACACGATTAACTCTCACTCTAAGATTTTAAATAATACAATAAAATATCACCTCATGCTCTACTTATACATGTGCTTATGTGCAATAACATAATTCCCATAAATCAGTAAATATATTTAACGAATTTCACATCAAGCGAAAAAGAAGGACCAAAATAAGTTGAGTGAAAAGCTCCTCTCTACGCTCGCTTGTAATTGCACCGGATTTGTTTGGTTTTAACATTTAAAGGTATTAAGGTTTGTTTTTGGGAAACCGAGGTGCAGTAAAACAAATTGCTGGGATAAATTGATTACTGTAAAACCGTCGGAATTATTGTTTCTGGAATTGGGGGTGATTATCGTAAAATATTATTGTTTTAAAATTGTATGCATGTTAACAGATGTAATGAGTTTCATATTACTAAAAGTTTATTTTAAATATGATGTATTTCGGACCTTTATGCGCTGTATAATCTGTGGAATAAATAAAAATATTTTATTTTACGATAATGGTGTCGTTGGCTCACTAATTGTCTACTTGATATATAAGTGGCTTTCTTAATGGAAATACTTAACACGGTGAAGGACTTGAGTTCGATTCCAGACCGGTCAACTACAAACGGTCATTAGTGTCGACTAGTGTTCAGACACAGAATTAAGAAACATTGTAGGACTCTTGAATGAGAAAGGAAATAATAAGTGGAAACATCGATCCTGTCAAATGGCGCAACACATGGCATGAAAGAAAATGGCAAAGAATTGAGAAAGCATTGTATTTCTGCAGACACTACATTGTGCACTACAGATGGATCGTGACCGAAATTCATTGAAAACACATCGAGATTCACACTTGCCTGAGTCGCACGAATAAGCAGCAAAGATGCAATACACTACAACTCTGCTCACAACAGCCCTTGTGAATAGGTCTCGATAAAAGTACCCTCAGGACGCCCCATTAACCGTTCGCGGCCCATTGCCGGCCTGACAAGCCCGCACGCGACAACCACTGTTCCCTGGCTTCGTCTTAACGGGACACAGGCTCTCATTACCCGCTCCCATTCGCGGTAGAATTATTTAAATGTCAGATGGATTGCTTTAACAGTCCAAGACTAGTAATAAGGTGTCCATGCAACCTGTAATTTGCTCTCGCATTCAATCACTCAGCCGCACTTGCCAGTGTCACGGCAAAGAGTAGGTTTGTAGCCGAAAGGTCAGATCTTTGACGAGTCGTTAAAGAGTTTCAGTCTTGACACGTTGACAATGTGCTGGTGTAGCCAATTGATTAATTAGGTACCGACTATATGCAGTTTTTTTTTTAAGTTTTATGTAATACATAACTACCTCTACTACTATATACTTCTTCAGACATATATGTCGGAGAACATCCAATATTACGTTTACGAAGACTTCTGTTTTGAATCCTAAACGTCAAAATGACAGTTCAACTTTGTTTCTTTTTAATTTTATTTCTTAATCGATTGTATCTTTACAAATTACAAATTGGCGTGCAAGTCGATACTTTTAATTTTATTAGAATGGCAACACTGGTTTGTCTCTGGCCGGAAGTCAGTTTAGCTTCTTTTTAAATTGTCAGTTCGTTCATTTAAAACCGAGTGATCGCCATTTTGATTCATTCTGTTACTGATCGCCGTAGAGTAAAGTTATCCGAAGACATCACGTACATCTCGACATATTTTTGTGTAATTCGAATTGGAACGGAATAAATCCACGTTGGTCTACACGCCTGCATTATTATTTTGAAGAAATTCTTCGTAATGGACGAGCAATCGAGCTTCGTAAACGCCCCTTGTGAAGGACCCGCCGTCATCAGAATTGGGATGTAACCGACCAAGTGGACGAAGTAACGACATGGAGGAAAAGCGGCGATTGTTACTGGAGCAACAAAATAAAATAAAAATCTCGCCCTTGTCCAGGCTATGAAAGGACCGTTGTCAAACTATGCTGTGCACCTGCCGGAGTTCGATCCTGACAATGTGTATGCAAGAATGTGGTGGCAAGTGCCACCACGCATCAAGGTGTCTTCGTGGAACCAACGGCGGCTAGGATTGTCAAGCAACTGTGCCTCAACCAACGTGCCCAGCTAGCGTCAAGTGGATGTTGCTTTGGAAGCAAACCACATGATCATGTGAGTCTTTTTCATACTGTTGCGATTTTATTTGAGAATCAGAATAGTCTGTTTCAATGCAAATATTTTCATAATAGTTTCGTTTAAAGTAATGTTTCTTTTTGTAAATTACAAGTAGCCACATGAAAAGTGTGAAAGATTATGTAAAATTCCTAGCTACCTATTATGTTCCTGATGCCACTAAGTGCTAAAGTTATTAGACCTCAAGCAACTTGTGGTGGCTAATGGCAACTCATAAAAACAGGAAAAGTGTATGTGTGTGTGTGTTCATGTGTGTGTGCTAGTTAAAATTTAAAAAAAAAACTCATTAAATTGAAGATTTGGCCGTATGATTTTTATTAATCAAAGCCGTTATTTACTACTAGAAAAAGAGAAATAAAAATATTCCTGTCAATGTCGGTGCAGAGTGTGAATGTTGCGATTGATGTGTGTGGGTGTGTGTGTGTGTGTGTGCTAGATTCATTAAACTGAAGATTTTGCGTATGATCTTTGTCAAGGCCGTTACACCAATATTTAACAACAAAAAATGTCAGGGCAATGAAAATCTGGCTTGCCATTAGAATGCGATAAACAATACTCACAGATAGGTAATTTAACGATGATTCTCAACACTTCACCAGTCAGTTGTCTACTGTAAGAAATCTTTGTTTCAGGTGCCATGCCTTGTACTCGAGGCATCTGTGGACACAGTTGGGAATTGAGATTGACCTGCAACACAACAGGCGGCTACTACGGAGCAACAAACTCCTTATACCAGGAATGCAAGAAAGATGCTGAGAGGATACATTACTTCAGGTGCATCGTTTTTATGTTTAGACTTCAGAAATCCTTTGAGGTTGATTTACCTAGGAAGTGTGATGCTGAGTTAGTCACAGTATGTGATGGTCACTTCACACAATGTTTGTCTTTGATAATGAGGAAAGTAATCAGACCAAGTTGGACCCTAAGCTTAAAGGCCCTTTTTAAAGTAATTGAGGTTTTGGTTTTCCCCATACAAATGCGGATAGATAATTTTTGAAATCTTTGAATTCTAGTAGAACGATAGGTTCCCAAAGAGTTGGACAATGCTAATGATAATGACTTTGTTCATATTGATTGTTGGTTTATTTAATGACACATGTTGATGGTACGGGTAACCGATGGACTGAGTTACCTTTAGTTGAAATGGCCGATGGACTGAGCCATGAGTATCCGATGGACTGCTATGCTATGCCTTATCATATTCCTAATGATTTGTGTGATGAACATGATATTGAACCACCTGCACAAGGTGATGATATTGTTACCGTTCATAATCAACAAAATGTTGTTGTTGTTTGCACAAGTATGACCCATTGTTGAAAGTGTTTCTAAAGAGCAAGATATTGAGAACGAAAATGATTATTTAAATCACTGAAATAAAATTCTATTGCTTGTACTGACTATTTTGTGTACGTTGTTAATTTAACTGTTTAATTTTGTCAAACTGGTTTTAAAACTTTAAGTTGCATATGTTGGTATGTAGTTGTAGCTCCGGTCTAGCCGAAGAGTGCGCGATGCGCATCTAACTATGCATCCTATCCACTTGTTAAGTGACGACGAAAATCACTGGTAAAGTGATAAAAAAAAGGAATGAAAAAAAAAAAGAAAGAAAAAAAAGAAAATGAAAAAAAAACGGTTGTATCGCTGGTGTAGTGATACAACAAGTTCTAAACCCAGTTTGTTGTTTGCTGTTTGCAGTTTGTTGTTGTTTGTTGTATGTTTAAAGAAACCTAAAATTAAAGCAGTCTCAAATAATTGAAGTACCAATTTCGAATTCAAAACCTTGCTTTCTTAAAGCTTGCTCTTATTTAAGTCGTCGGACTGACCGAGAATAGTATGTACTGCGGTGAATACTTTTTCTTTCAGATTAAACACCCACGCGAGGACGCGTGATGCTGTCAGAATGGCCGTGTCGGAGAACATCCAATATTACGTTTACGAAGACTTCTGTTTGAATCCTAAACATCAAAATGACAGTTCAACTTTGTTTCTTTTTAATTTTATTTCTTAATCGATTGTAAAGATGGCGTGCAAGTCGATACTTTTAATTTTATTAGAATGGCAACACTGGTTTGTCTCTGGCCGGAAGTCAGTTTAGCTTCTTTTTAAATTGTCAGTTCGTTCATTTAAAACCGAGTGATCGCCATTTTGATTCATTCTGTTACTGATCGCCGTAGAGTAAAGTTATCCGAAGACATCACGTACATCTCGACATATTTTTGTGTAATTCGAATTGGAACGGAATAAATCCACGTTGGTCTACACGCCTGCATTATTATTTTGAAGAAATTCTTCGTAATGGACGAGCAATCGAGCTTCGTAAACGCCCCTTGTGAAGGACCCGCCGTCATATATATATTTAAAACTAGCTGACCCGGCAAACTTCGTACCGCCTTAACGTAGCTTTGATGCACTACTTTATTTTGTTAACCGACTTCAAAAAAAGGAGGGGGTCTCTCAATTTGACCGTATATATGCTTTTTATAGCTGACAGTTGTCCCATATTAGGTATGAGTTACCTATTCAATTTGGTCTCGTCATAGCTGAGAAGAACTTTGCTAATTTACTCATATCCAGCAATACAATAATTGCTTTCAAATGACTTCATTTGGAGCAACAAAATTTATTCGAGACAGTTTTTGGCCTACTTTTAAGGTAAATAATGATAATGGCAAATACTATGAGTTCAATTTCAGAACCCATATACAAACTTCGCATAGCTTATATTTAGAGTTTTTGACATAGTTTGTTTTGTTTTAAAGACTAAGAAGTTTTTTGTTTGCTAATAAGTGTTTGTTGATCACATTAAGTTCACAGCAATCGATATTATGATTTTGGTAACTCTTCTACCCAATATTACAATTTTAATATAGCTTAACAAAGAAGGTACTTATACTGTTAAAGAATGGTTTGATATTTGGAAAACTTCCCGAGATGGTGAGCTCAAAACGCTTCATAAAAATGTCGCAGTACACTATGACGTCACAACGTGTAATACTGTATGCATATCGTAAGTGCTTTGTTCAGCAGCTATATCAAATGTTGCGTTTACTAATATATTTTCATAGTGAAAGTTACTATTAATTTTGTATTTAATACGATGGCATAGCATTTTTAAAGAATTTTCGCAGTTTTGAAATGGACTTTCCAACCCTTCTTCAAACGTCTATTATTATCTCATTTCGTCAGAAAATTTAATTTCCATTTGACTAATGTTATTAATTTACCTATATCTTACTATTCATTCTGAAATCGCATGTAAAATTTGACTTAGGAAATTACCCTATTGTGTCAATGGAAAAATGTGTGATGATGTTCCACAATAGATCTTCACCAAATTCTTGTGCAAACGCTGATCAACTTCTTTTGCTGAATTGCCCATAAAATATATTTGCAAAAATTTCTTGTTTTAGAGATTAAATATCTACTTAACCGTTTAATACAGGTATGAACCGTATTTATTGTAATGCGATCAGCTAACCTTTCCTTCTAAACCTAAACCGTGATGATGGTAAAATGTTTGACAAAAAACCTTCTTTAATTTGGTCACTATACATAGATATCGAAATATTTGTCAATAAACGAACAATGAACATGTCGATTAGATGTCACTATTTTGCTAAATGAAAATCTCTGGAATAGACAATAATTGAATAATATAGATGCATGTTGTCGATTCAAAACCCTTTTAATAATCTGAGGTTTAATTTTCGAAAATTAAAAATCAAATTAATAACTTACACAAATTAATGTCTAAAACAAACAAATATAACAGTAGGTACCTAAACTTTCGAGACATTTTACAAAAAATGAATTTCTGAACGCACACATGAATAGTTGTTACAGTATTTGACAGGATTGGACAACTATAGTAATTTTCAGCTAAGATGAGTCCTGTGACACTTCATTGTGTTTTGAATTACGCATTTTACGTTTGACAAACGAAAATAATTTTATGCACACTTTTTCATTTTATTGCGGCATCATTAGGAAAAAATATTAAAATAAATAATTTTATATTTTTAAAAGAGAAACAGTATCGTTAGGTTTAATTTAATGAAGTCAGTTCAGTCACTCGTAAAGATTGGACGAAAGTAGTCGTGAAACAAAAAGTACCATAGAGGACTGGAAAGACCAACTTGAAATAATTGTTGGGGATGGTGACTCATCAAGCGATTCTTCTGACAGTGATTTTTCAAATACTAAATAAAAACATTTACTCTCTTCTTATTATTTCACTTAACCGAATAGCGCTATGTAAAGCATACATATATGTACAATAAACGTTCACTATGATACATAAATAAAAATCATGCTTTCAAATTTGGTAGTTTAATAAAATCCATTTAATTTCCATATAAAATATTATCACAGGGATCATCTTAGCTGAAAAGGACTATATAAAATTTGACACAATGATTGACGTTTCGTGTCAAGTCAAGTCCCACGGGAACTCTGTAAAACGGGATAAAAAGTATCCTATGTCCTTCTCCTGGCTCTAAGCTACCTCCCTACCAATTTTCAGCCAAATCTGTTCTGCCGATCTCGAGTTATAAGTGGTGTAACTAACACGACTTCCTTTTATATATATAGATAACGCTACTGTGCTACATTATCACTTATAGTTTGGCAATGAGAGGCCAATAAGTATATTCTGAAAATAGGTTACCTTTCTTAAATATAAAATATGATAAACGAATTGCACATTTTCTATTAGATTAACTAAATTGTATTATTATACATTTATTTGAAATAATCATAAATAAACATACCCATAACAGCAATTAAAATTGCACAGAAATCGACATCTACTATTATTTTAATGTTGTTTGATATGCATACAGTTATCGTGATAAGAAGTAGTGTAAAACATACGCATTTTCTAGCAAATGAGGTCATTAAAGTGTCTATTAAAATTGTAATGCGATAGAAACATAGATCATGTAACACCAGACACCGGAATTTGTAAACACGCAAATGTAATCCAAAGACGAGCAGGGGTTTTGACTTACAAAGGTTTTTGTATAACTTACCCATGGTACGAATAAGACTAATTGGATATTCAAGCTTTCCTTAATAAAGAGACAACTATAATTTATTATTTGGATAATATCTGATATAACTTATTATATAGATATTTAATTGAGTAGCTTCTAAGTCATAGAAATAAGAATTTTCATTCTTATTTATGTATGTAATATGTAGTTTGCTTTTGTAGTTTTACTGTGAGGGTTTAGTGCGCTTCAAGACTTAGGTATTTTAATATCAGAGAGGATTCGGTTTTGAAAAACACATTGGTACCTGGCAGGGTTTGAACTGGCGACCTCTAGCATGGCAAGCAACGACCTTAACCACTCGGCCATCGGAACCGTAAAAGAATTGAAATCAAATCACAGTTCTAGCCTCTGCAACCAGTGGGGCTACCATGAGTTTAAAACTTACGCGCTCGATATCGACTACGTAAATATGTCTATGAAAAACATGTACAGCGCCGGCTGGTGGTTACGCGAAGAACTACAATCGGCCATATGAAAAAAACAACTCGATAGGTTTTTAACGTACGTAAGTTTACGATAGCCAACTCATGGTAGGCCCTCAGGCAGTTAACTTCACCATAGAACAGTTGACCAGTCTCTTTCGTATTCTTTGCCGAGCAACTTTCATCCAGCGCGGGTGTTGTGATAACTTTTAATAGAGGTCGCAATCATAAGCCTATTAATATACCTGTGGCGGGGCGTCTTCTCGCTTTAATCAACATTTTCAATGAGATTATTAAAAGCCGCCGCGGCAAGATGGCGGAGATGGGTTTTATGATGTGGCGCGGTGGCGACGAGTTTACGACGGAACCCATGGATAATGTAGGGATGGGCTGTGATAACTGGTATGATGATGCGTTTGGTTCAAATCAATCAAATCAATGTAATCTAGTATTTGAAGCAATCGTATCGGAGATTTTTTTGCAAAGATAGAAGAAAGATAATTCGGAATAGGCATGTTTGGAACTGAAGGTACATTTTTAAACTTTGTTAAATTAAGATCAATAGTACTCTCCCCAAGACCCTAATTGGCCATTTCTAACTATAGATCGGCAATTAATTACTTATATTAAGGGAGGGCAAAAGCCCAGCAGTAGGACATAGGCTTAATATTCTAAAACATTTCCCGTTATTTCTACTAATCGATAATAAAACATTTTGTTCTGTTTTGTTCTTACATTAATTACTTTGTGAGAAGATGGTTATATAACATGATATGTTAATATTTTTAGTTGTGATTTTAGTGCTACACAGAGCTCTAATGTGAATTTCCAATTTTTAATGATATGTTAAGTTATTAGCGAAACAATATTTAACTGTTTAATCTTTTCGTTATTTTATTTTATCGAGAGAGACAACCCTACGTCCTAACTTTTTATGCTAATCATTTGTAGTATCACCTATTACGGGTTATTTACTTTTGATCTCGTATTAGATTTGGAATTATGATACCAATATAAATAAATAAAGTTGATTACTGAGAAATTTTTGATTATTTAACCTTTTGAGCCGCTTGCCTTATTTGTGTGGTCATTCAAAATGTCAATATGATCATTTCGGAAAAATAATAGACATAAGATCAATAGATATATGTATGTGTTGCATAATATTTGGACTTCTGATTAGATTTTATTTTGATTTGTAAATTATCGAGAGAATATAAATGTGAAAAAATATATCTACGTGGGTTTTATTTTAAACTGTTTAACCTACAGTTGACATTTGATATTTATAACAATATGATATTTCCATGTTAGCTAATAAGCAGTTTGTTATGAAACCATCAACCAGATAATGTTAAATTTAACAAAATTACTGTAAAAGAAATTGGATTTAAAATGAAATCGCTGTTTTAAATATGTGAATAACCATTTTTCAAGTAGTTGAACTTTTCGACGCAAAATAACTTGCCCAAGAAACCTTTTGAATAACTTTATTATTGATATGTAATGCTAAAATAATTTCCTTCAATAAATTATATTGCGAGGATAGTCAGTAGTCTTGGATAGTAAGGAACTTAATCAGATCTATATTGTTATCAAATCAATCATATCAATGCTTGAGTTGAAGAGATAAAAGGTTGTGCCTCCATTTATCTCTCCAATACCTACTGAATATAGGAAGAAAGGTCTTCCTATAAAAACGAGCTCAATATTTGTAACTTTTGTAGTCAACAAGCGTCTTCCTGTTATAAATCGAGAAGTACCTCATTGTTTCTTATGTCACTAATAGGCCCTTTCCCAACCTTCAAATTTTAAATACTTATTTGCTTTCTAAGAATAGGTACATTGTAATCAAGTCTTTCACGTTGCCTCAGTTGTACTTTTCCTCTTCTCTATGTCAGCAATATGCGTCTACCTCTTCCATTCAAAACTACCTCAATGTGTCTAGCCTATACCTCTCCAATAAGCGCCTCTCCCATTCAAAACTAGCTCGACCAGTACATTGTAGGCACTAGTTCAGGCTGTAATCGTCCGTCGGCTGCGCTGGCGGCTGACTTACGACGTGCGAACTCCGCCATTACCGAACTCATTTGATTGCTACCCGCAGACCGGGTCCGTACTGCTGCCCATTCACGGTCGTATGTGTAGAGAAAGGAATATAGAATAGAATAGAACATTTGTTTGTGTGCCTAAGTACATATATCTTAAAATATGATAACAATTTACCATGTACTTGATAATATAGGATCATCATCATTATCATCAGCCCACTTCCGTCCACTGCTGGACACAGGCCTCCCCAAATGCTCGCTACTTAGAAATAAGTGGCGATAATATATATGATAGATCTAGTACGAGGTGGTATGAGTAGGTATAACGATACTCACATCATTTTTTTATTTTAACTCGTTGCTCCCTGCATTGTACTAATCGGGCTGAGAGATCCACTGTAAAAGTCAAAAAGTTAGCTCATGAGATTTGGTATTACATAAATACGCAGCCGATGACATGCCAACGAAGGTTTGACACCTTTTAAACAACACGCGTCGAATAATTTTCCAGTATTAGTGCTTAAGTAAACCGCTGTCTCTGTCGAGTCGCAGCGTCCATAGCCACCCTCAACTCGTTATTAAGCGTCCGTAATTATACCACACTTAATTCGATCTTGTTAACAACGAATTCCCCACAGTCCTATTATATGCCATTAGTAATGCAATAATTATTGATCAAAAGCTTGTTTACAAGATGCCGATGTTTTTTTCTAGTAATACCACAATTATTTTAATAACTTGACGAGTAATTAGTCATTGTGCATGGAGAACGTTTTCAATGATGATGTACACATAGTTATATAGAGTTCGGTATTAAATGAGCCATTCCGAGAAATGGGATTAAGTAAATATGTCGCATCTATCTTCGATTCGTCCTATAATAAAACTTAGATATCTCTTTGTAATGTTACTCAAGGATCTATTTATAAATTGCTTTAAATAAGAATTTTACTCTACCTTATAATAATCGATCAATGAGCAAGAGGTTTTACCATAATTACATTTCTGCCAGGCTGGTACATATTCGTGATTTCGGCTATGGTGAACAATTAAATAAAGATCTGTAAAATTCGCATAACCTAATACGAGTGTGTGCGCAACCACATCTGCACTATTTATTGCCACACAATCACAGTTTAGTGGGACGGCAATCCCACTTGATCGGTGAGGGATGAGATTAAGGAACACCTACTTAAGATGTTTAGCAAGCCACGACCGTGCCATCAGACTTACTTGTCTTCAGTGTTCTATATAGATTATTTTAAAAAAATATATAGATCATTATGCATAAAAAATCCACCCAGAAAACTTTATGAATATTAGTGTAAAAAAGTGGCAATATGTGCAAAAAGAGTCAAGAATATGTTCCACTACTCAGTACTCAATGCAACTCTATGTAATAATAGGATAGTATTAAAAATGCTCATCCAAAATATGATTTTAGGGGTGAGAGCCATCCGCTCCCCCGCAAGTCCGGTGATGATGACAAGGCTACTCCAAGCCATCATCGTAAGTCAGTCAGGAAAAAAAATAGTATTTGATAGCGGTCTGGGCTTGGCTTCATTTGCAGTCGCTAAACGTTTCGTTGCAACGGAAACGCGTATACACAATCGTGATGAATTACGACGTGCTAACACCGTATTACGGGCGATTACACGGCATGGCGCGAGTTGCACAGCGAATCAGAAATCACTCCGCTCCATCCGTATCGGTTTCACTTATATGCAGGTGTGTACGTACCCCATTGCAAGGTCAAAGCTTTTAATGTTAAGCCTGATTTAAAGTAGTAATATAGAATCTGTCAATTCATATGTCGATTTGTTGTAAACTATCTATCTTTAAGAAAAAAGCGTCGATGGCCGAGTGGTTAAGGTCGTTGCTTGCCATGCGAGGGGTCGCCAGTTCAAACCCTGCCACGTACCATTGTGTTTTAAAATTTTAAATGCATGTGTACTATTATACGACACTTTAACTGTGAAGGAAAGCATCGTGAGGAAACCTGCACACCTACAAAGAAATTCTAAGGTTGTGTAGTCGACCAACCTGTACTTGGCCAGTGTTGTTGATTAAAGCTTGATCGCACCAGGTTAGGGTAGACCCGTGCCCCAGCAGTGGGGACATATAACTATGGACTGATGATGATCAATCTTTATACTTCTTACTTACTACATATTTTATGGATCAAAGAAAACAAACGTTAACTTATATGCAGTTTTTGCAAAAAAAAAAAAATTATACATATTTTCCTGTACATGTTTTAGAACGATTGTTTGATTACACTACAGAGTATAGATATAATATTATCTATTTATTTTTATACTATTTAATTTAACCAATACCTATCTATGAATTTGTATTAATAGCCAACATACCTAATAATAATAATATGTTTATTTCAAACAACCTAACACAATGTAGGTAACAATGTAGGTAAGGTACCACATTCAGACTGAGATAAGCGGAGGTTTAAATTAATAAAATAATCGCCATCATCATCCTCAGAATAAACTGCACAATTTCATTACTCCCAATGGGCACCCGAGAGAATCACTTTAAAAAGTTAACCAACATAGTAACGAAATTACTCTTAACACACGCGGCATTACGTTGACCATAAAACGTTATGGTGGGCACTCCCATTATGCTTCATAAGAGGCCGTCCTTATAGAGAGCGGCGTAAGTTATCAGCTTCTGGGGACGATGGTTTATGACCACTTAAGGTAAAGGCAAGGGTTGTCCGCGCCATGGGTTGTGCAGAAGGGATACGTGAAGGAAGGACAGAGTTGACTGGCTCGGTGGAAAAGTGGTTAGTGACCCAGAGTCAGTAGGTACCTTTGGTTCTAAGAGTCGTGGGTTCGATTCCCACCCGGGACATATATTTGTGTGACGAGCATCGGCGTTTGTTCCGTGTCTGGGTGTGTTATTAAATAGTTTATTTGTGTGCCCACTGTTGATTCTGATATCCGTAATACAAATGCTTAAGCTACTTACCACGGAATCAGATCAATGTATGTGATGTTGTGTAATATTTATTTATTTATTTAGTCTTGATTGTTTTCTTTGTTTTCTACTACGACGATGATGGCTTAGAGTAGCCTTGTCATCTTCACCGGACTTGCGAAGGAGCGGAAGGCTCTCACTACTAAAGTTCCGATTGCGTAAACAGAAAATTATGAATTCGATTCGATTGTGTACAAAATATCGATATATCTACGAAATATTTCCACGGTTCTTTGAATAGATTTTATAAAATAAACCCAGCCTGAATCATTGGCGTCTAATAGGATGTTCCAACGTTAAAATCATGCTTCATTTGTGCTGAGGTAAATATTAAAAAAAAATAGTAGCCCAGGTCACCATGTTACTTTGTAAATGTTTAAATCTCTGCATGCATGAAGAGGTTAATGGATGTGGATGAAGCGAAAGTGGTGTGCCAGGACCGTAGCACATGGCTGGAAGAGATCTCTGCCTACCCCTCTGGGTAAAAAGGCGCGATTTTATGTATGTATGTAAAATCACGACTCTCGACGACTCAAAAATCAGTCCTCTGTGTAAATTTGCTCTATGAGACGAGTGCAGAAAGCGCGTTTAAGGTAAAGACAGGGCTCTCGGTGAGGTAATTGGAAACCGCTAAGCTTAGACCGTGTAATGTTTGGTTATACCATTTGGACCTATTGTCTAAACCACCATCTACTACAGTTCGATTCACGGCCCTTTTCGCTCTTATTCCCGGGGCTTAAGGTTCGAACTTGAAGATATTATCTTAGTTAGATTGATATTGGAGATTGGAAGACTACCGATTTGGTATTAGAATATTGAATCGAACCGTTACTATGATAACAATGTGATTTATATAGGACAAGTGAAATAGGTAAGTAAATGCAGGAATAAATATTATACTATTACATACACAAAAAATATACTTTTACAGTGTCCATAAACGTTACTGGAAGTTTTCGAGCAGTATCGAAGCCCTATTACCTGGCGAAGATTGGATAGCGCCCCTACTCCATACGCCAAGAGTCGTAGGTGCGATTCCCACTCGGTACCAATATTTGTGTGATGAACATCGGTGTTTGTTCCGTGTCTTGGTATGTAAGTTTATAATATATTTATCTTTTTTTCTGTACATCACTGTTGTTTCTAATATCCATAAAACAAGTACTTAAGCTACTTACCACGGAATCAAATTACAGTACGCAATTTTGTGTAATATTTATTTATTTATCTGTGTCTCTACCTAAAATGAACAAGAACTACAAATAGAGAATTATCTATTCTACAAACCTAATAAGCCTGCGCCAAATCCTAACTCAAGCTCAGATGTCGCAATTTGCAGCGAGATTACAGCTATCAGCGTAATAGTCCGAACGATGGTGAATTATACCAGCCAAGGGCCGGTGAGACCATTACCTAGCAGTGTTTGTGGCGGGTGAAATATGCCCCGCGATTATCAGACGCGTCATAGCCCTGAAGGATTTATGAGTGTCGCCGGAGATATGGTTTTGTTTTTTTAAATTACACTTTTAGCCTTGGACGGTGAGGATTAAGCAGGCCACGTCGACCGAAATTATTGTGAGGATATTCTTTGATAATATATTCTTGTGTAATAGCTACCTATTACCTCATCATTAACCTTTAAGTAAGATCTACTTATAGAGATATAAGATCTACTTATATCTCTATAAGTAGATCTTACTTAATGAAGGGTTAATCTCAGATATTTAAACAATACACCTACCCCAGTTATATAACAAGATATTGTATTTAATTTGTTTTACGATATCTAGCTAGGGAATTGATATACTTAGGAATACAAACAGGTAATTACAATTAGCTAAATTAAGACTAATTCATTTACACAGGGCAGGGAAAATGTATCTACATAACTACACATAAATTACAAATTGAATACACTTAGGTACGTTCTCGTAACAAATCTTCATAACCAGCCAGCTAAATTAGTGAAATCTTATAATTAACCAATTAGATGCATAACCTAGAACCAACCAACAATTTAGGAACATTTTACAAGGCCTTACGTTATTTAAACAACCAGCCACTTAGCGCAGGTCGTGCCTAAACCGAAAATGATCCTTCCTAATTAGACCACAAGCCCTACCCCCGTTTCTAACCGCAACGAGAATCCGCGAGATTCACACAAATAATTCTCACGAATCATCTAGGCCAGGGATGGAGAACCAATGACCTGAGTGTGTGTGAAAGTAATTTTTTTTTATTATATAACCTATGTCATCCCACTGCTGGGCAAAGGTCTCCTCCAAATCTATCCATTGCTCTCTATTTAAGGCCAGGACCTGCCAGTTTTTTGATATCTGGACCAGATCATCACACCACCTTTTCTTGGGCCTTCCTCTTCGGCGGAAACCGTCTTCAGGCACCCAGTGGGTGACGATTTTGGCCCATCTATCGTCCTTCATTCTGCACACATGCCCTGCCCATTGCCACTTCAGCTTCGCACTCTTAGTACCTACATCAGCAATGCCGGTTAGGGAGCGGATGGTGGTATTCCTTATTTTGTCAATTAGTTTGATCCCTAAGATACTCCGCTCCATAGCCCTTTGGCAGACCTTGAGTTTGGACTTAGTGTGTAAGTAATTATTTCACTTATTAAATACTAGCTTTCCGCCCGCGACTCCGTCCGCGTAGAGACGTTTAACGGGTAAAACATTTCTTCCTTATAGCGCAGTCGGTTAAAAAGTAGTACCTTTCCTAGGCTCTGGACTATATCTGTACCAAATTTCATTTAAATCGGTCCAGTACTCTATGCGTGAAAGCGTAACAGACAGACAGACAGACAGAGTTACTTTCGGATATATAATACTACCTACTAAGGATTGGTTCCTATTCTCGACTGGCTCGGTGGAACAGTGGTTAGTGACCCTGACTGTAATGGTTTTAAGAGTCGTGGGTTTGATTCCCACTCGGGATAAATGTTTGTGTGATGAACATTGGTGTTTGATCTGTTTTTGGATGTGATTATGTATTTTAAATATATATGTATGTATATCAGTGGCGTGCATTTGGAGAGGCCTATGTCCAGCAGTGGACAAGTATGGGCTGATGATGATGATGATGATGATGATATCAGTCTCTGACACCCATACCCCAAGCTCTGCTCTGCTTATTTTGGGATCAGATGACACTATGTGGAAATGTCCTAGATATAGGTATACTTATTTTATTTATTTATTTATTACTGAATATGTACCTAACCAAACCATACATTTTCTAATGCAGTTTGAAAAAAGTGTTAAGTTCTAGATAGGTATTCAAATTATCACACGATCGAACGTGAATGATCTGAGTCTGAATTAGAAATGAAAAGGAATTTCAACCTTTTCATTTCTCCAATAATCACTAATTAAAAAAATAACAAAATTTCAAACAATTCAAAATCAAATGGATCAGTGACTTGAAATTTAGGGCCTGCGTTGACACGTCAGTTATCAGCGTCTCCTTTGACATTATATAGCTTGATCGTATATGCTCTCATTAATGTTTTTAGATAATACCTAGTACCCACATTCTAACTGGCTGACTGGCTCGGTGGAACAGTGGTTAGTGACCCAGGTTTACTACCTACGTTTCCAAGAGTCGTGGGTTCGATTCCCACTCGGAACAAATATTTGTGTGACGAACATCGGTGTTTGTTCAGTGTCTGGGTGTATTATTAAAAATATATTTAAGTATATTTGTGTATCCACTGTTGATTCTGATACCTGTAACACAAGTGCTTAAGCTACTTACCACTATTTATTTATTCACACACAAAGGTTCACCAAGTCTCTAGCCCAATAAATTCTCGAGCAGCGCCGCGCAAGGCCGCAACCGGCCGCACCAACTCAGCATCTGGCCGTAATTTAATTAAAAAATTCACAGAAAACGACCGGGCCGGGCGCAATCTTCCAAATTGCGCTCCACAGCAGCCTAATTCCCTTAAATATTATTTTTGCCTCGTTCCTCGTATATTTTGAAATTAACCAGCCCCGCGTAATGACTGTAATACGCTTGGTTTTGATTAAATCCTCTCAAAACCAATACTTAAACGTTATCAAGCGTTATCGATGGCTGTAGGTGCGCGTGGACAATTTGCACGATCCGGGGATCGTGATACGTCACAATAGCTTTGCAGAACAACAAAGTTTTTTACTTCACAAACCTTTTCTAAGCCTACACTGTTCTGTTTTCAAGACTAATAGCGCTACCGCCCCGAGAAAACTGGGAGCAGCACATACTGACTCTAAGCATAGATGTGTAGGCATGAAGGTATTCGCAAGCAGTTGCCTTACCGAAGACTCGTCTACACTGTGAAAAGTCGATCATTATCAGCTGTTACCCCGCTACGAGGCCGAGGCACCTCCTCTTTTATGTACACCTAACGAACTCCGCAAAACCCAACTCTTTTATGCAAATTATCTAAATTTTCACAGAGCACGTTGATTACGGCGAATAATATTCAATTTCAAACGTCTTCATGTATGTACCGACGTTAAAAGACCAATTTATCACTTTACCTTGAACTTAAGTTTAATTAAAATTTGCGTGTCGGCCACCGCACGCGAGTCATAATGTTTAAATTAAGTTATAAATTATTGCGGCAACTAGGTACTTATGTGTTTGATGTTGCCAAAATGTAATTCATCTATCAACTGTGTACCAAGATACGGTTTAATAGAATTTCCGATGCGAGATCACAACTCATCATTCATACAAATAAATTATTTAAACAAACAGCTACTTCTTATATAGCTTTCTTAATCTTTGTTAAGCCATTTTCCTTGCATTATAATTCTGAGGGGTATATCAGTTCCAAATGCTACCTACCAAACCTAGAAAACCTAGAAAAGGCGTACGACCGTGTCCCCAGAAAAGTCCTATGGTGGGTTTTACATAAGAAAGGCATGCCTGGGAAGTATGTAAGGCTGGTGCAAGGGATGTATGAAGGAGCGCGCACGAACGTCCGATCCGAAGCCGGCGTGACAGACGAGTTCAATGTGGCAGTTGGTTTGCACCAGGGATCGGCTTTAAGCCCATTCCTGTTCCTCCTGGTGATGGATGTTTTAACATCAGACATACAGGAGGAGGCACCCTGGTGCATGCTGTTTGCCGACGACATTGTTCTTGTCGGAGAAGATGCAGCTGAGGTGCAAAGCAGACTGGGAAAATGGCAAGAAAAATTGGAGAGAGTTGGATTGAAAATAAGTCGCAACAAAACAGAGCATCTGTTCTGCGGCTTTGGTGACTCCTCCAGTTTTTCTCCAATTGCCTTAGATGGTGTAACCCTACCGGTCTGCTCCGACTTTAAGTACTTAGGCTCACTTTTCCAAAACGACGGCAATATTGATCGAGACGTTAAGAATCGAATGAATGCTGGATGGATGAAGTGGCGACAGGTCTCGGGAACAACTTGTGACCCACAAATGCCCCTTAAACTTAAGGGGAAAATTTACAAAACGGTCATCAGACCTGTCGCGATGTATGGATCAGAGTGCTGGGCAATGAAAAAGACTGAAGAGAGGAAGATGCATGCAAATGAGATGCGTATGTTGAGATGGATGTGTGGAGTTACAAGGTTGGACAGGATTAGGAATGAATATATAAGGGGAAGTCTGAAAGTTGCACCAATTTTAGAAAAGGTGAGAAGTGCAAGGTTAGCTTGGTACGGGCATGTTATGAGGAGGGAAGAAAGCCATGTGACTAGAAGAGCGATGAGTATGAATGTCAATGGACGTAATAGTAGAGGAAGGCCGAAGAAGACATGGATGGATTGCGTGAGAGATGATATGGGAGTGAAAGGAGTACACGCAGAGATGACGAATGACAGGCCCGAGTGGAAGAAATATACATGTTGCGCCGACCCCACTTAGTGTGGGACAAGGGCAGGAGAATGATGATGATGATGATGATATCAGTTCCAAATGCTGCTTGAGATGAATACATATTTTTTAATTTAGGTTAAATAGAAGTAGTATAGACTAAGAAAGAAAATGTATTATCTTCCAAATTAATTAACAAATGAATCAAAGTATAAAACACTTTATATCGTTCTAGTATTCAGCAGTACCCGCTAAATCTGTAATCCAGAAATTGTCGACCACAAACTCCGCATTAGAGCTAAATAAACGGAAACACCCCAAGTCATTCAACATTATTCATCACCTTTCCCTTACCGTCGAAAACATAACCGGCCAAACAATTACAGTTGCAGTCAGTTAACTTAACAGCACCATTACGACCTTTAGCCGTTCAAACAAAGCGGTGCGCGTACGCAACCGATCGCGCACTTAGTGCTCATTACGAGGGCGGCCATTTTGCATTTTTTCGCCGCAACGTTTCCCGCGCACTTGACTTGTCCGAGCTTAGCCTTGGTAGGGTTGGTAGCTTTCTTTCTTTGTGCTTTTCGCTCGCGACTCTACGTCCCTGTAAAGTCGAATATTGGGTAAAATATGACTCTCGTAGCCTTGTTTTTTGATGGTTACTTATGCATTTACTAAAAAAATTATGAGACTTGTTGTTCTCATTCTGTTAAAGTGAAGATATAAGTCTTTTATATGTCTCGTCTTCTCTCACGTCTACTTTTCAATTGTTAGTTTCTTTTTTTATTAGACATTGATAGACGTTTACCTTTTCTGAATTAATGAGTTAGGTAAAGTGGTCTTCTGTAGTCTTGTAATGTAGATAATCTAACCTATCGATTCAACTCACGAAATGAAATCTAAAGATAGTACTTGACTGTATGCCGCAAAAAAAGTTTTTCATAAATTCGCAAGGGTTGTGTTTATTTCGCCAGAATGCCAGTGCGAATATTTTTGGACCGAGCGCCCAGACGTTAGTTATCTCCGGCAGCCCTGCCCAGCTAATAGTAATTTGAGCGATTATGTCCAGCAACACTTTATGCCACATTTGCATAATAAAATTACCATCGGCCGTCAGTGTGGCATCATCGGCGGCCTGTAAAAAATGGGTCGTCATCGAACGTTTATGGTATTAAACGCGAAATCGATTTGTGGTCGATAATAAATCGAATTTTCTGCATCGGCAATTTGCTCATGCATGAAACTTTATTCACACCACTATGCGATATACATAAGTAGGTATACATAACATGGTATGCTAAACATCTACGTGCGTGCATCTATTTAAAGCTAGCATAGCCATAATAAATCCATTAACAGACCTTTGAAAAATGTGGTGCAATGATAGAGTTGTAAGCCGTTGTAACTATCCTGCCTGCCACTAATAAAAGCATTCTAAGCATAAAGGGACTGGCCACTATCATCTCGATTATACTACCAGCAGCAACAGTAAAGCAAACTAGAACAAGCAAACATCTAATTAGCTTTGTTAAAATACCTTTATAAACAATCAGGCAAATCGAAGGTTATAGCTAAATCGATACAGATGCTATCTAGCTAACGTGTGTCGGTCAAAGTCATTAGCTAACCATTTTATCGGTAACAGAGCTATTTGTTAACTAACCGCCTAACAAAGTAATCTGCCGGACAATAGACGGTGATTATTCCAAACGTATTAATTACGTCCAATAAACGGCGCAATTGCGTTTAGAAACCGCACAAAGATGACAAGTGAAAAGAACAATGTTGCGATAGTATTGGCAAAGATTAAGGAAACGTAGGCGGTGCTGCTATTATACTTAAATGTCTTAACTACATATCGAACAAGTAATTAGGTAAAAATTTATATTTGATATTAGCTAGGTATTAAGTATATACTATGTACCTAAGCCTACTATGTCATTTACAGAGTGAAAAACTACAGAAAGTAAGGAGCTATTATTTGACTCTCACCGTTTTGACACAGTATGATGACAGAAAAACCTAGCTGATAATCAGAAAGTTCAGACTTCTCTTATTTAAAAAATGTCCGGGATATTTCCCATGCTGTTTTGTTTTGATCACGGGTGAACTGAGAACTAGCACTTGCAACAGTGCCGATATATCGAGAGCTCATTAAAACAAAACAACATGCTAAATATTCTGGACAATGTGTGTAGCCATGACAGTTTAAAATTATATATCCCCTCCTATATACCAGCAAAATAGTAAGTAGTACATGCGACTAGGCATTAAACTACGCGAACTCGGTCTACTACCCTCTGCGCCAAACTGTGGCATTACACGTATTACTCCTGCGCACATTGACATCGCGTATAATTCATTTTTAACGAGCTACACACAATTAGCGGACATTTCTGCCGCAATAACAATTTACAATATAAAATTGATGCCCGCCTGCGACCATTCGCGGCGTTTACATTGTGTCAATAATGATTAATAAACTCAAATTACCTTTGAGAAAGGTCAGAGAGTAGTGTTGTTTGTTACGTGGGCGGCATACACGCGTTAGCACTAAACTATGATACTAGACCAGGGATGTACCTAAGCAGGGTGAAAGTGAAAAATAAGTAAAGCTTTATACAACCTCTGTGAGGTTGGCAAGCTTTTATTAAAGGCATGAGTCATACTCATAATCTCGATTAACTGAAAAGCTCCTCAAATATTGATACTTTTAATTAAACAACTCTCGAACTCAATCAGAGGGCCTACCATGAGTTGGCAATCGTAAACTTACGTACGTTAAAAACCTATCGAGTTGTTTTTTTCATATGGCCGATTGTAGTTCTTCGCGTAACCACCAGGCGGCGCTGTACATGTTTTTCATATACATATTTACGTAGGCGATATCGAGCGCGTAAGTTTTAAACTCATGGTAGCCCCACTGAGCCCGCGATTTAACATTTAGAAGCTAGACGTCTTTGTGAAGGTCGTACTTAACAGGGGCGTCGATTATAAGCTATTTGAACAAAAGGACCCAACCTTTTTGCTTCCCGTATTAGCTACCAAAGAGGTATGACCCTTCTTCCAATCGTCGTTCCGTCCCTCAACTAATGTAACGGTTACAAAATAAAGAAACGGCAGAAAAAAATGTCAGAAAATTAAGAACACGAATGTCGGATCTTCTGATCCTATAATCAACAGACTTCTGAAGTTGATCGTTCTCAAAATTATGTTGTCAGTTGTCAAGACACGACCGATTGTCGCCGATGTCCCATTTCCTTTCTCTGATTGCTTTATTAAAAGAAACATATCCCTCATTTTAAGGCAATTCCATTGGCAAATTGGCCCCTGAATACACAAGTAAATTGTACCTACCTTAGTTATTGGTCTATCTACAGGTGTTGCATTTGCTTCAAATTTGAGCCACACATCCAGAATATTTCAGTAAACCTTTAAAATACACCGTGAAATTTGAGTGGTTGTTTTTCCGCAGCGAAATTATTCTACCTTAGTAGCACAATACCGGTTTTACGAAAGGTATAACCGAAACTTTAAAGTACGTTCGAACCACTTTATTATATACTTAGGGCGTAGAGCTTCTTTAGCTTTAAGCATCGATTTCATGCGGCAAGCAGTACCTAAATTCGTCACATCTTCATCAAAAAACAACGACAGCTCTTATCGTTTTCAAGTTGAAAAATTATTATTTTGAAAATTGGAAAAAAAAATATTTTTATTTTCAAGGAATAGGTAATTTGCATAATTCGATAGTATTACTAAAGGCAAATCGTTCTGCCACGGGAAAACAACCACTAAAATTTCACGGTGTATATAGGTAATTAAATAATTACTTCGTAATACCCTTGCGAGTATATGGTGCTTTGAATATATGAATTACCTTACCTAGGACAATATTTGGCCCAATCTGAACACAGTTTATTGCGCATAAGACATTGCTCCATTTTTTTCCCAACTGACATACGAAGATGGCTTGGAGTAGCCTCGTCATCACCACCGGACTTGCGGGGGAGCGAATGGCTCTCACCCTTAAAATTGTTCCTAGTTCAATGCGACTTTAACGTCTAAAAGGACTTACTCACCTACCTATACCTACCTACCTACCTGAGTACCAAGTTCATTTCGTATTGATGTTTACTTCTATCCACACAAAATTATAAACTTGTTGTTTGCCTATTAATACCTACCTTACTGCAGACGTTAAATTGCTTATTTATGATATTTAATAAAGACGGAGATTTTTAATCGTCTTCCTAAAAAAAAATTAAAAAAAAACATTATCCAGCTACCTGCTAATCCTAATCGCAGCTCTAATAACAGCGGTGTTCAAACACAGGAGGCCAGGATGAAGCAATTTGCCGCAATCAGGTGACAGCCACGCCGCTTTGTCGGCACGGGCGCAAGGCGGGGGTCAGGGTAATTGGGAGATTAATCAAATTATGTCGTTACCTTCGTTACCCTTCACCTGTGGTCGGCACGCAGTCACTTGGCAACACATTAACCAGCAAATATGTATGTAGACTCTGTGGTGCACCCACACGTAATGATATATTATAATACCTACTATACGTATAGATAGGTAGGTACTTCAAGAGGTAAGTTGGTCGGGCTTTGGGGTAGGGCGGCGGTTGGACAATCGCATTGGATAGGTACTGAATTTATATGAGAAGAAAAAATGTGACTAGGTATTTAATTTGCCATCACTATGAGTTGGAAAAGAGAGAAGAGGCGCCATTATTTTTTTTTTATAAAAGGCTAACAAGATGACCTCACTCCACCTGATGGTAAGCGATAGCGAGATCCAAATATGAGGTCGACAGGCACAATACCTAGATCGTATTGAGCCTGTCGCACTCACCCTGAAGGCCTGCTTAAATGCCGTTTCACGCCCCGCCTGAAGAGCTCGGGATCATAGGAGGGAGGGAAAAAATGAGGAGCTAAACCTCTTAGTCCGAGCCACCAGCGCCTGCATTGTATGTGGATGGCAGCGCTGTCCAGCACGTGTCGTTCGGGAGTGGAAAGGGGAGGGAGGGACTAGCTGAAACAGCTCTTCAGAGCACTCCCCATTGTAGAGATGGTAGAGAACACTTAGACCGGCAATGTCTCTACGTAGTTGTAGGTAGAGGCTCCAGGATTTCGGACACCTCTACATCACCGACAATACGGATAGCACGATTTATTGTCCCATGGCGCTGTGTGTGTTTTTATTAGACTTTCAGGATGACCGCACTCCACTTCTGATTCTGATTCTGAGGCAGCTATTGAGCTTGTCGCCTTCACCCCGAAGGCCTGCCTCAATGCCGTTTCACCCGTGCCCGAGAGCCCGGGACCTGGGAGTGGGAGAAGACATAACTTTAAGGCATGGGGCAGAAAAGAGGAAGTAAATCTCTCGGTCCGGGCCACCAATGTCTGCATAGTATGCGGATGGTATGTATTTTTCTAAGAAAGATAGATACGTAGGTACTCATGCAAGGATTGTGAATAATACTCCCCTTACTCCTATGGCCCATCGAACAACAACAGTTTTTCTTTAGTAAAAACCCGCGCGCGCACGCTTCAGTTTAGGTACCACTGATAACATAGACTTCACAGAGCCCTAAATAGCTTCCATAGACGCACAGCTAAATTCAAACTATTCAAGACATAACGCTCGTAAAATTCTCACTTCAAAACTATTTGCATCCACGGTCATAACTATAATTTATTCTAATTAACTTAATCCCTCTCTAGGAACATCGCTACACTAATCAGGTTAGCCGCTCCGAGTCTTAACATTCTCTCAACCGGTCGGACCCCGGCCATTTCACATAATAATTAATGTGAACTAATGGTGTTTCGCTTGCAATAAAGTGCAGTTTCCAACGTCCGCTAATGAGACTAGATCTCGTAGATGTGTAATGGTAATGATAAGTGGTAGTTGTATACTTATTCTGTAAAATCGTTTTCAACCAAGTAGCTCAAAGAAGAGGCACAAATCTATTAAAAGTGATCCTAATCTTTCGAATTATTGTCAAGTCAGCTAATCATTATTGATATGTCCATTGATTTAATATTTTTTATATAATGACCTGCCCTCGCTTCGCTTCGGGTATATTATACTTACATAAAACCCTTCTTCTTAAATCTCTCCATCTATTAAAAAACCGTTGTGTAGTTTTAAAGGTTTAAGCCTACATAAGACGCGGCAAGCGACTTTACTATATACTGTCGTGATTTATTAGTTTAGAAATGACAGAAAGTGTTCAACATCATTTTGTTCCCTTATAAAGTCATAAAATGAAGTAATTTAGCATTTAGTTGAAGGAGAGAAAGGAACGCCAAGGATAATTCCGCCCAGGGATCGATAGAAAAAACCAAGTTTAGTGGTATTGAATTTATTCTGGAAAAGTCTTATTCTTACAAAGTTCTCTATCTGAACCTGAAAAGTCCAGTAGGCGAAACAACAAAATACTTTTGGACTCCAACTGTTTCTTCTCGGATGTATTCTTTTAAGCTGTTATATGAAAGATCACAGTTTTAACGTTATTAAAAAACCAGGTTGTGACCGTACAAATTTATTGACAAAATCAGTTGTTTTGCTTCGCCTCCTTCGCGTTTTGGAGGGCCTGAGTCAAATACAGCTTGGCGAGGCTCTGGGAGCAGAACTGGCTGATGTGTTGGCTGTACGTGTTGATCTGCCCGGCCACAATCATGGGGTTCAGCCTGGGAGGCACCGGCAGCGGCTTGAAGAGCTTGTTCACGTCTTCCTCTGGGAGTGGGGCCTCGTCCTTGGCAGCGCGGGCCGCGTTCTCTTGGGCCCTCTTCACCATCCAGCGGTGCTTGTCCTGTTGCTGACGGACGACCAACTGCTGGTAGCGGTTGAATTTGATCGCTTCCTGGTTCAATTCGTCTACGCGCTCCATTAGGCTGCGTAGCTGGCCTGGAAATTAAGAAAATGAAATAAGTGAATTGCAAGTAAAAATAAAATAAGGCGTCCGACCGATTTCAGCCATGGCGGCCGATCTCAATTGAGATCAGCCAAGTGCGCAGGACATATTATAGTGCACAAGTGTACGCGCAAACACAAGTGCACTCTCTATTCCCTTACTCTCGGTGAGACGGCAATCCGACATGACCGATGAGAGATCGGGCGCGCAGGACCACTGGCTTAACATGCTTTCCGAGGCACGGGCGTTCAACCGCCAACTTCCTAACTCCGGACTGAGTAATTTCATTACAGAAAAACTCACACAAATTTTGCCCGACCCCGGACTAGAACCAGGGACCTATTGGTCCTAACACAGCGTTTGCTACCAATAGACCAACGAGGCAGTTAAAGTATAAATACAAACATGTAAACCACACCCATGTATAAAATATGCAACTTTTGGTATAACATTTATGTTTGAGTTTTAACTGCTTGTCCATTTCCTAATTGTAAATTATTATCACAAGGAATAATGGTAGTGGTGTGTGCATAATAAAAGACAGTGAAAGGGGGTAGTGATAAGTGCTCTTGGATCTACCATAATCTCATTCTTTTTCAGTTGAACCACAATGAGCATCAACAGAGCCAAAATATCGGGAACTCAATCATAATTTAAGGGAACATGGAAAATAATTATCCCAGTAATATTCAGTTTTCTAAGCAGGCTCAATTTTATTACTATTCATAAACAGTAAATAGTTTTAACTTCTCCATTGCCAGTTTAAAATTGGAGACAAGTAATTAATTTATAAAAACAAACAAACCTTCAAGCACTGATGCAGTGCCAAGGTCCAAAAACTTAGAGCCTTCTTCTTCAGGAATCATCTCCTGCAGTTCTGACATCATGATGTTGGTCAATGGCGAGTTGCGGATCACGATTGGCACTTCAATAAACAAACTTTCATAGCCAATCTTGAGGTTACGGAGTGCTTCTGGCGTGTAGTCACCCTCTTTGTACATGGCAATGGCCTGGAAATAATATAAATTGATTTTTAAATAGGCAAAGAACTCTGCCATGTCCCACTGAGTTTTTCAAATTAGTAATTCAAATGTATAATTATTTGATGCTTAAATGGTGAAGAAAGACATTGTGAGGAAACCTGCACTCCTACAAGAAATTCTTAGATGGTGTAGTCAACCAACTCACACTTGGCCAGTGTGGTTGACTAAGGCCTTATCACCCTATATCAGCTGATGATGAAAGAATTCTGTATCATCAGCTATTAATTGATTTCCAGCGATCCACTTTTCACCTCTATGGGAAACATGACGTGTCAGTCAGGGGATACCAGTCACAACTATCTGTCCGGTGGTTGGTGAATGGAATATGGGTAAGCGACCCCGGCTCCTCGAGCTACTATCGACTCAGTCCAAATCATCCAAGGCGATAGTATCCTTCCTCCCCTTTTCCTTCCCCCGTCATATTATATCCTTGCTACTCGTGGGAACGCAATGACCTTGTTAAAACAATGCACAAGGCAGAATGGCGGCGACGTGGTCCACAACCCGTCACGTCATGTTTCCTACAGAGGTGAAAAGTGGATCGCTGGAAGTGATCTCTGCCTACCCCTCTGGGAAAAAGGCGTGATTGTATGTATGTATGTATGTTAATTGATTTTTGTTATTAACTAGTTGCTTTGAAGGCAATAACTAAAACAACTTGCCTTAAAAACATGCATTATGCGTTAGAGGCATTAGGAAAAATGCTTGTATTAATTACACTTGCTTTCAATGGAAAAGAACTCTATACTCATGTCTAAAACTTCTTTACATTCTCAATTAGATTAAAGAGTACCAAATTTTTCATTGAAGGTAAATTTCACTGTCGAAATAAGAATTACAACCAGTTAGCAGAAAATTAATCTGTTCATTTCATATTGTTACCTGTGGGGTCAGACGGTAGGCCTTCAATGTAAGGAAGCCTCGGGCAGACTTCTTGGTGTCGTAAATGACAACCACACTCTCCTCAATGGAGGTCTGATAATGGTACTGTGATTCCAGGAGTGACTGACTCAGGAAATTACCCACATCGGCACTTTGGTACCTGAAATTTACAAAATAAATCACAAGATTAGGTTTTATAATGTAAAATATAACAGCGGAATGGCATTAAACTGAATGACTACAAAATACAGTTATTTATTAACTTTTATTTTTCCAGGTAGTAATTTCAATAATTTTTCTGTATAAAATTATTATTATTATTTTATTTACAAGCACCACAACAAAATGCAATTAATAACAGTCAGGATAATTATAATTAATTTAGACAATGTGATGAATTCCAATATTATAGTTAAGAAATCCATGTCTCCATAGATCTAACCTGTAAGGTTCTACCAGAATATCAGTGCTGTAGCAACCTAGCGGCCACAGGAGCACATGCTGAGGCAGAACCTGTTAATCACTTTTACGGCATGTGTTTTTTTGGTAAATATTTGTTATTGTATGTGTTCAATAAATATTTATTTTCTTTCTTTCTTTTAAATCTAACAGGAATAAATGTTATTAAGCCAATAGAAGATACATACCATCCCACATGAAAATGATCAACATTGACTCTGCGGAGCCTCCTCATCATGTCCAACTGATACTCCTCCTCATCCATGGTATCATCATGCTTCGGGAAGGGGAAGCAGTTGGTGATCTCCAGGCGGTTCTCGACCACCAATCCGAGGAGGGCTCCCTGAGCCACCTCCATATTACTACATGATTCTTCATGGCAGTGCTTCACAATTTTCATAACAGCCTGAAAACAAATAACATAATTTTAGGAACATAATGTTTTAAGGTTTATTTTTTTTCATGCAAATATAAATAATAGTTCTAGGTCAAACCTTTATTGACTTTTATGCCATCGAACGTTGACGATGATCATACAAAACATAATCTAAACACAGAAATGACTGATCAACTACCACAAGCCAGTACACCTTACTTGACGATAACTAAGTCATATTTCCGGTATATTCATAAAGAATTTTGCTTAAATAACTAGAAAAAATGCTTAAAACTCGAATAACAAGCCAAATACATGACGTGTCGAGGAACTTCTGTAGAGGTTATAGAATTAAAACTGGCTTACCAGAGTGATTTGTACATTTTAAAGGTAAATAAATAGACTAACCAGGCCATCGCACTGCACATAAGTAATAGCAGCTTCATTTTCTGGCACACGCCTTGAAGTTCCTGCACGATTCGCCATTTTTATTGAGCTCTAAAAGAAAAAGGAAGGCAGACGCTGGCTGCCACCGAACTGTCAGTCAAAAGTTTGACAGTAGCTTTTTTAATTAAAATACCTTATATTGCAAGCAAATAAATAATGAGTGCGTTTAGCCGATAGACAGACTGGTCAGAATCTGAGAGTGCTGAACAGCATTCGACAATTCTGACTACATTATCGGCCAGAACCATGCTGAGTGGAAATGAGAGAAGTGAAGTTAGCTGTTATTCCGCCATATGACGAATCAATCAATCAATCTGAATATCGCCACTTAGCATTCCTCAGCCGCGTCAGCCTATGCTACTCAGCAATCGCCATTTTTCTTTCTGTGCTGACAAGATTGTGTGTCGGCTAAACGCAGCCGATAGACAGACTGGTCAGAATCTGAGAGTGCTGAACAGCATTCGACAATTCTGACTACATTATCGGCCAGAACCATGCTGAGTGGAA
Source organism: Maruca vitrata (assembly GCA_039566165.1). Taxonomy (NCBI): domain Eukaryota; kingdom Metazoa; phylum Arthropoda; class Insecta; order Lepidoptera; family Crambidae; genus Maruca; species Maruca vitrata. The sequence continues at coordinate 4,478,878 of CM076916.1, read as the reverse complement.
ATGAGAGAAGTGAAGTTAGCTGTTATTCCGCCATATGACGAATCAATCAATCAATCTGAATATCGCCACTTAGCATTCCTCAGCCGCGTCAGCCTATGCTACTCAGCAATCGCCATTTTTAGGGTTCCGTAGCCAAAATGGCAAAAACGGAACCCTTATAGTTTCGTCATGTCCGTCTGTCCGTCTGTCCGTCTGTCCGTCTGTCCGTCTGTCACAGCCGATTTACTCGGAAACTATAAGTACTACAGTGATTAAATTTGATGGGAATATGTGTTGTATGAACCGCTACAAAAATATGACACTAAATAGTAAAAAAAAGAATTGGGGGTGGGGCCCCCCATACATGTAACTGAGGGATGAAATTTTTTTTTTCGATGTACATACCCGTGTGGGGTATCAATGGAAAGGTCTTTTAAAATGATATAAAGATTTCTAAAAAACATTTTTCTTAAAGTGAACGGTTTTTGAGATATCAGCTCTCAAAGTCGTAAAAAGTATGTCCCCCCCCCTCTATTTTTATAACTACGGGGTATAAAATTCTAAAAAAAATAGAGGTGATGCATGCTAATTAACTCTTTCAACGATTTTTGGTTTGATCAAAGTATCTCTTATAGTTTTTGAGATAGGTTGATTTAACTGTAATTTTGGTTAAGTTATTGTGCTTACACTGAAAACGATGGCTGAACCTTATAAGATAGATAAAAAAATATACTACAGTATTGTACACCTTTAAAAATCCGCGATGATATAAAATCTTTATAATGTAGGTACTTTTTACGAGAAATATTAGCTTATTCAAGCAATACGCCATTAATCCTTATCCAGTAATGTACCTTAAATACATTGTGCATTTGATAAAGTTTAATATTACAAATGTGATATTATATTCTGCTACGGAACCCTTTGTGCGCGAGCCCGACTCGCACTTGGCCGGTTTTTTTCTTTCTGTGCTGACAAGATTGTGTGTCGGCTAAACGCACCCAATGTTTTATTCACGCATACCAAATATGACTAAAGTATTATAAATTATCATGGCCCATTGCACAATCTGAGTAGTCACGCATCGATCTTATTTTTATGGATAAATCAATGATATATTATAAACATTGATATCATGATAAACTCATTATTATAATAATTAGAACAAATGAAATATGAAATTAAATTGGCCTCCATTAGCATTCCTATTAGATTAATATTAAGTCATCATTTTAAATTGTTCCTCTCTTTAAAAATATGGTCATAAAAGCAAAGTCAAAGCAAAGAGAATATAATCACTACGTAGTCAAAGTAACGTGTGAACAACAAAACTCAATCCGTAGAACGGAACACACATTCATAGACAATGAAAAAGAAATTTACTATAGACAAGATAGAACTGTCAAATTATGCGCGGAAATGTCAAAATAAATAAATAGTTCCATTCCAATCCATCAGCAAATTATAGTGCGATAACAATTTATTTGTATGATTAATAAACTAGCATCGTTATAAAAACTTATACCACTCTTATATTTGTGTTCATCAAATGTACAAACAAGCAGTGACATAGTGCCGTGATTTTTGTAGGTTTAATTTACTGTGAAAAAGAAATTTATATTTTACTTCGGACGATACTCCTACTTCCAATGAAGGAAGCAATACTTAATGAATAATGAGTCAACATAAATTCTGGAAAGGAATCACACCATTAAGCATCTCATCATCGCAACAAGTACCTGATAAAATTGTGAAACTTTGCTCCTTGAATTCTGATTTCATTGTCCTAGGAAACGACCATGGCCTGTACCACTGTGACATTGAAGATGATTGTTTAGTGTTAAAAAAAATTAGTGGTATCTCAGCTATCGACATATCATATCACAATGAGATTCTTTACGTAATAGATGTCCATGGGCGCCTGTACAAGACAAGCTCAAGTTTTAAAAACAAAGAAGAGATTGTTGTTAAAGAGGATGCGAAGTGTTGTCCTCACGGCTTCAAAAGCTCCAGTTATAAAGTGAAGTTCAGGAATGTGGTGTCTAGTGACTTTGGGCAGCTCTTCATCAGTAGTGATGGGCAACTCTGGGGCTGTGGCATTATGCCCCAAATAGGCTTAGATACTAGTAGTATAAAGAAAATTCTATTTTTCGAAGGACGGACAGTGTACAGTGCTTCAGTAGGTCAAAACTTTGCGGCAGTGATAGCTAGGAAAAATGTTAAGCGTTCAGGCAATTGTGACACTGAGAGTGATAATGATGATGAGGAGGTATTTGCTTCAAATTGTTCCCAATGTCAGACAATAATTGGCCTTGCGTCCCCCGCGTCAGTGCCGTCCCTTTCAGAAACCTGTCCCTTAGGAGTTCAGATTAGTAAGTCAAGTGAGGATTCCAGTAGTACAACGGCACCACAAACTGATGTCCATATTGATGCTCACAGCTTTACAGAAGATTCTAGTCCCTCATCTGAAGAGTCAAAAATTGCAAGGAGTAATGCTACAGAGAAAATAACAGACCTGGATGTGGATAATACTGAAAATAAGTCCCACGAAGATGATGATGAAAGCACTGAAAAGGATAATGCTAGTCCTCAAGGAAGCACTGAAAAGATCAATAACATTTTTATCAACACTGATGCAGCTAAACAATTTCTGAGCAGGCAGCTGTCCTGGGTATCTGCTAGTGAAGATTATCTAGTAGAGTACACAGAAAAGCCAACTAGAATTATCAAAGAAAATGTCTCAAACTTAACTAATTTTGTTTATGAAGGTGTGAAGACTGTTGGTGATAAAGTAGCCACCCTGTCTAGGCATGTCAGCGGCAGTAGCGACAATAATGAGGTTGTTGAGCTTCAAATACGCAATCAGAATGAAGAATTCAATTCCTTAATGTACAGTTGCACTTCAAATTGCAATATTGATGACTTGCAATTCTCTACAAGCACAATAAGCAGTGAAAAAGAGTTTGAGGCTGCCAGAAAGAAAGAAAACCTTAAAAACATGTCTAAACTGGGCAAGAACATTCTAGCAACTGAACTATGGACCTGGGGCGACATATCATATGGGCAGTTAGGTATAGGAGACACAGTCAAGAGGCTGAAGCCAATGATAGTGATGACTCTCTCAGGTTTTGGGCTCCAAAAGGTGTCATGTGGCAAATGGCATTGCTCTGCTCTCACCCTTGACGGGCGCCTTTTTCTCTGGGGCTATAACCAATTTCACCAAGTCAGTTTTGATACTAGAGAAGACAAAAGTGGCCCAAAACAGTTCACTGAAAATTCTGATAGTGATAGAGTGAGAGACATGATAGCAACTGACCATCACACACTTGCGTACACACATAATGAAAATATTTTCTACATGGGCAAACATACAGAGGGCTACACTGAATCAATTGAGAATTTGAACAAAACAATTGAGGATGATGATGAAAACATTAAAGAGAATGGCAAGGACTTGACTGTTAAAATTGCAGAACCCCAAAATTTTGTAAATAAAACCCAAAATATGTGTTATCATTGGAGGATACTGTCTTCAGGTAATATTAGTTACTGTTCTGTTGAAGAATCAATGAAATGTCCAGAGTTCCAGGACCTGTCTATTGCTCAAAGATATTTGGAGGAAATGCTGTTAATATACCACTCCCTTATAAAACCCTTTTTAAAGAAAAGTAAAGCAATTACTTCACATTCCAACATTTACGAAACTGTTTGTGATATTTTTAGTGACATTTTAAACACAACTGCTCTGAATGTGCTCTCAATGTGGCAGTATGCCGAGAAGCATATAAACGAATGTGATATTTCTTTAATAAAGAATTTAGAAGAATATATTTATTTGTACAGAAAGTATTATGTAGCCGTAAGCAATTTGATTGTTATTGGAGGTTTTTTTCACATCAACAGTATAGTGGATGTTCCGACTAGTATTTATAATTTATTTAGTGATCAACTCCCATCGAACAAGCAGAAAAATAATAAAAAGACATTAGAAGCCATAGTAGCACTAGCGTTTGTGCAGCCATTAACAAGACTGAGCTCCTATAAGTGTATAGCTCAGTCTTTACTTAGATATAAGTCTAAGCGAAAAAAGGTTGATGCCAAAACGAACATCGATGAGAGGTTGAACAAGGTGATATCCTCTTTGGATGCGTTGATAGAGGAGCAGGAAAAGAGGCGGAAGGAGGCGGATGTGACGAAGTTGTTTTGGGAGACAGTTGGGAAGAGCCTCGAGCAGTATCGGACGCCGGAGCGGCGGTTGGTGCGCGAGTCGCGAACTCGTCCGTTAAATCTAGTGAATCCCGGACGTTTCTCCTCCCATTGGTTTGTGCTCTTCAACGACCTGTTCATTCACATTGTAGGCAGCACTTCGAATGCCCATCCATTAGACACTCTTTGGGTGGAAGCTGTCCAGAATACGGACGGGCTACAAAATGCAATCCAACTCACGACTCCAGAGGAAGTGCTGTCAGTATCGACGAGCACGGAACAGGAGAAGTCTGAATGGATTCAAGCGTTGAACCTTTCTATAAGATCGGCTCTTAACAAGGAGTCCGTATTCAAACCTCCACCTGCAAGGACGGCAAGCTATACTTTTTCGAGTAAGAACGCGTTCTACAAAGATGCGAAGTACAACGGTCGATGGTTGGACGGGAAGATCCATGGCCATGGGAAGGTGGAGTGGCCTGATGGTAAACTGTACGTGGGGCAGTTCCAACTCAACGCCATGTGCGGCCACGGGAAGATGGAGATGCCTTCAGTAGGTAATTATGAAATTTTGGTGTAATGACGTAATTTAATGCATTTTGAACAGGATGTTACAAGGAGTTTGTATCGTGAAATCGTCAAGGTTTCAGATGTACGTTAGATACGTCTCGGCCCTTACGAAAACATTGTATCGGTAATAACATGAGTAGACATAGTATATTTTAAAATATTGTATTCATAGTACATTTTGAAATGAATTCATCTATCCGGTCTTACTAATACGGATTTCTTAACGCCAATGTTCATATTACGATATTATCAGAAGTAGATAGTTATCGTTGTTTCAAGACGGGGTATGGCGCCGGTTTCACTTTAAAGCTAGTTAACTAAGCTTAAAAGCTAGACATAGGTAAATATATGTCGCTCGTTTCTGTCATATTATATGAAATAATTTTATTTTTTCTGTCCATTGCCATCTTTACCCAAACGAGAGTACCTATATTGTACCTACATACGTACGTATAGATAACATCTCCATATCGAGGTCACTTTTAGGTATTATTTCAAGATCTAGATATAAAATTCTTGCGCAGTTTTTTTATCAACTCAGGATCAATGGGTGCGTTTAGCCGATAGACAGACTGGTCAGAATCTGAGAGTGCTGAACAGCATTTGACAATTCTGACTACAGTATCGGCCAGAACCATGCTGAGTGGAAATGAGAGAAGTGAAGTTAGCTGTTATTCCGCCATATGACGAATCTATCAATCAATCTGAATATCGCCACTTAGCATTCCTCAGCCGCGTCAGCCTATGCTACTCAGCAATCGCCATTTTTCTTTCTGTGCTGACAAGATTTTGTGTCGGCTAAACGCACCCAATGTCCGACGCGCAAATCTACACGAATGCTCTGCGCATAAAATGATAATGGCTGACTATAATTAACTGCCACACTTAGGTAGTGCGTCAACAATGATGCATTTCTTAATAAAAAAAACAATATCAACTTTGTATGCAGGAATGTAACTAAAGCAAGTTTTGCAATTACTACACACTGCTAATGGTGAGGATGGTATGCTTATTCATTTATTTTATTATTTTTTCTAATCATCTTAGAGTAGGTATATATATATGTTACGGTCAATGTGAGCAATCGGTAATTATCTATAATCACCGGTAAATATAGATAATTCCCGACGCACATGGTAAATGTAGTGAATTATTCAAATTAACCGGTAATTATATATAACTCCCGCTTGACTGTGGTAAATGTTGACATTGCTGACAAATATCACAAGTAGGTACTCTGCAATTCCAAACGTCACAATTCTCACATCTCAAAAATATATTGACGAGAAAGAATTTTAAGAGTTCCACTGAAAATTCCTAATTTTATTTAACTTTATTTTTATAAGATATAATTTTTTTGAAAAAAAAAATGTTTCGCGTGGACTACAGGATTTTACATACAAAAGTTTTTTCCCAGTAACTCCCAATCCCTTACGAATTTTGCAATATCGCGTTGCAAGTAAGCTTTAAGGGTACCTGCATGCCAAATTTCAATCATCTAACTTACGCGGTTTAAATGTTTTCAGAAAAGTTATTTATAAATACATACTTAACTACATAATCAAACCTAGACACGTAACAAACACCGATGTGGTGAATCCACACAAATATTTGTCCCGAGTGGGAATCGAACCCACCACTCTTGGAATCGCCAGCCTGGGTCACTAACAAAACCATTGTTTCACCGAGCCAGTCAAGTCAGTTTTATTTTATTATTTGCCACATTTACACAAAGGGTATGGTAATTTTATATAATTACCGGTAAATGTGATTAATTCGATAGTTTTCACCACCTTTACCACGAACACTAGTAATTATGCATAGTTACCGGTTATTATACATAATAACCGCTCTATCCACATTAACCGTAACATATATACTTACTTATCTAAATGCTGGACTATGTATTACATGTTGTTACCTCAACACAATCGTACGAACCTGTTATAGGCATGCAGAAACTGATACTATGAGTCTAAATAATAGACTGACAATGACAAGAATAGAATTACAACAATGGCTATCAATAGGAATCGATTTGATACTTTCTACTCGCATTTACATCTTGTGAGACGCAGTTTTGAATTATTATTACGTAACCTTGGACTAATGATGAGAATATTCAGAATTCAATGTGTATTACCACTAAGTATTTGTGTTATTTCAGTAGTTAGGTACCTACATACCTATTTAGTTTAGATTTCAAGGTTGTCACGAGGACAACTCCCTAATAAAACTATTTGTTAATTGTTATCGTATGTCTGAATTGTATGATGCTTAGTCGACTATCGAACAATGTTCTGGCCCAATCTGTGCTAGACTCTTCAATTTGGTCAAATGGATTTAAAAATATATTATTATCTTAGATATAAGACCCGCGAAAGCATACATTCGGATGGCCCGTATCAAAATAGGTTGAGCACCTCTTACTCCAGAGTGATAACTATTAGGGTACATACTAGGGTAACTATTATAGGTACGTTCAGATCGAAGGATAGTCGTACGACCAGCCAATTCTCTAAACTACGAGTATATCCTCAATCAACCAACACATAGCAAGCTCCACTCACACCCAATTCCTCAACAGGCATCTACGACGGCCAATGGAAGGACAACCTCCAAAACGGTTACGGTGTATTGAAATACACCACCGGTGACATTTACGAGGGCTACTTCAAAGACGGTCAGCCGCACGGGCATGGCATCAAGAAGCAAGGGGACTTTACGTCCTCCACAGCGACTATTTACACAGGGGAATGGGTGAATGGGGTGAAGCAAGGGTATGGGGTGATGGATGATATTGGCAAGGGTGAGAAGTACCTGGGCAATTGGAGCGAGAACAAAAAGCACGGATGTGGCCTCATAGTGACATTGGACGGGATTTACTATGAAGGTCTATTTATGCAAGACGTGCTCACGGTAAGTGTGATGCAAATTGGTAGTGTAATCATTTTTGTTTGCGGTTATGTTTTGTTATTGATGTTTTTTTAGATATTTCGAAATAGATTGTGAGGCATATTTTTGGCAAGGACTTTCGTGGAATGTGAATATTTTCGCGCTCAAAATATTTATGTGAAAGTGTCAGGGATACACTTTAGGAGTACATAAAGTATAGGTACATAGCTGGGTATAATGGCAAGAAGTACAAGTTCCATATTGATTTGTATGAGGCGATATGTTTTGCAGAAGACAATGGAAATTGACGTCACAAGGACGTATGTAAGTATGTAGGTCACCTCTGAGTGTTCACGTTTTATTTATGGTGCTACCTATCTAAAACTTCAATACCAAAAAAATAAAAAGACCTTCATACAGAATTCAAAAAATTGTGCTACATTTTGCTGCTGATTTTTAAACTTCAGACAAGCATTTCCCGTCTGAACAGCGAATTAATTGTGATAAGATAAGCAATGCTAAAAGGCATATAATTAGTACTGTTGACCTTGCCATTGTGCTCGATTTTTATCAGAGCAATACTTTTTTCTCTTATAAATATTATGACATCATGTGTATTATTCTAACGCGAGGCGCGGGATCTTACAAAATTGTAGGACGGGGGAATTTAGAATGAATCCCGTGCCCGAACAACATTTATGATAGTTTTGTGACCAAGTACCTGCCTGAGTTATTAGAAATGTAATAACACATACTTACTTAGAAAGATAGAGCATGTGTGTTCAAACTTTGTATATATTTGGAATAAAAGGTATACCTACATAATGTGTTAATTATGTAAAATAGGTATACCTACATACTTGCATAGCATAGCATAGCATTCCTTCATTCCTTATGGTCAGATCAATGACTGATGTCTATTCATTTATTTACTATCTGGTAAGCCGCCCTCCCTTCACTTCGGGTGATTTTTTTCGGGTGAAACTGTCCTGTTGTATCCCTCAATGTATTAAAAAAAACATCAAAATCCATTTCCTAGTTTTTGAAATTTAAGCTTGACAGAGAGAGCGACTTGTTTTTACTACGTTAGTTGTAACCCAGTCGAAACGTTGGGCAGTAAGTAGCTATGTAATTTGCTTCTCCTAATATCGCGTGTAGACCCATAAAGACTAATTTTAGTGTAATTGAACGCGAAAGTCTAAAATCTTACGTTAGTTGTGTCAAAAAAAAAGTGTTATCTACATCAAACCTTCTTTTCTGAACGGCCAATCACAATTCCAGGGTCACGGAGTGATGGTGTTCGAAGACGGCACCCACTATGAGGGGGAGTTCCGTTCAGCAGGTGTTTTCTCCGGGAAGGGAGTGTTGACCTTCTCTAGCGGGGACAAGATCGAAGGTTCCTTGAGCGGAGCCTGGACCGAAGGCGTTAAGATAGCCAACGCGACTATGCACTTGAATGTGTCCAATCCGGTGTTGCCTGGCGAATCTAAGCCCAAGTAAGTATAATAATATGTTATTTTTATTTTATTTTTTCACGATAACAAACAATCACATAGTCAATGTTGTGATCTATATATATTTACATGTATATAGAAACGAAGTATAAGGTTCCGTATCTATTAAAGCGAAAGGACACAATGTCACTCACTCGTCGTGAAATTTAGGAATCTTAAGTACTGAAACACTGAAAGAGCTAGTTTAAAATTTTAGGACTTAGGGAAATTAGGGAGTAAACGCGAGTTGGGGAAATTAAATTCGTAAGGTGGTAAAATGGGGTAGTTATGGTTAAGATTTATAATAATTTAAAAAGAAAAACAAATAATAATTGGGTGTCTCACTACATTCTTGTTATGGAACACTAATAATAGCAGTGTCAAATGTAAATAATACGATATTAAGTCTATCCTGGAAATGTATAAAATTTATTAATACACAATCAGCTCAAAAAATACCCTATTTGGGATAGCCCAGTGATAATGTCACCATGGTATTCATTACTCATCATCCGTTCCCAAGTACCTTTGGGGAAAACCCTAATGTGTTTGGTCATTTCGTTATCGTTATTATTTAATACAACCCGCTGGAAACATAACGTAAACCTTTTAAAAAAACATTATTTGTGTTTAAACAATTGGTCATTCCTAATTTACTCATCATAATACGTCATCATTAGTGATATGTAGTTCTATTTATAGTGTACAGCTCTTTACAATTAGAATAGAGTACCACTTCAGTTATATTTGTTAAACTATTGTCTAAAATGGTAGAGAACTTACTCCGCACGAAATGGTGGTAAGATATGTTTTATTTGCGACTTTATAAAGTTTGTATTTATTCCGAATCAATTCCTATAAATCTATAGTGGGAATTTGCGCATGAACACAAGTTTCTATGTTGTTTCTATGTCAGTTAGATCTTCATGTCTTTCATGTCATGTACCCAATAGTTTCTGGGAATATTTTTTTTTAATATTTGTTATTTATTTTCCAGTTCATTCGGCAAACTGAGTGTCGCGCCCAACCAGAAATGGAACGCGCTATTCCGCCAATGCTTCCAAAGCCTCGGTGTGTCGGAAACAATCCTGACTCCGACCGGGAACCACTTCGCGAACGGCCCCTCCGGCCCGACCATAGACAACGCTAAGATATGGCAGAACGTCGCTGTCGCCATCTCGTGTTCTCATAAAGAAAAACATAGGACGCCGTCGAAGAGTAGCAAGAGTAGTGATGTGGAGAAGTCTGTGGATTGCTTGGAGGTGATTCCCCGGTTCGGACAGAAGAAACTGACGTTGAACGATTATACTGAGCTGAAGCTGTATTTGCAGAATGTAAGTATTTTTAGTACTACCTACTATAGTCGTTTATAAGCAGGTGACGCGTCTCTACGTACTGCAGACTTTTTACAGTTGTAACATGTTATATTTTATTACTTACCTACTTATATACTTTTCAACACCTATTTATTCTTTTTTTATTTAAGTTTTTTCGGTTATGGCGATGTAATATTTACTCAAATATCTTTCATTCTTTCTTTAAATCTTATATGCAATAATCTACTTGCTAGAATTCAGTAGTTCAAAGTATGATATTAATGTGTAGGTATAATACATATCTTAAAAGTAGGTATGGATATAGTTCTTGCAAGTAGATCAAAACTTATTACTTGTAAAGTTCTTACCTATTTATAAACTTCCTTATATTTTATGTATGAATATTTATATTGAATTTAAATGTATCGTTTATGAAACAGTTATACCTAATGTTTGTATGTATTGTCATTTTGTACTTATACACTTTTAACACAACGAAACAAGTATACATGATGAATTATTATGTAAACATTATCATTTAACTCAATGAGCCGCTAATATATACTAACTAACAGTCACGTGACCGGAACATCTTATTTTTAACACTCCAGAATTTTGAACGCAGCCTGTTTGAAGTCACGCGAGATCGCGTTCGGTTAAACTATATCCAATCAAAAACATAAATGTGAAATGAGAGCCAAGTTCAATATTATGATAATTGCCTTGGTTGTTGACTTCAACGACAAAAGAAGTGAGATCTAAATGGGTGCCAAGTTCAATGGTCAACCCTGAAATTTATTTATAAGTAACACTATAACATACCTATCATATCTTCTTATAACATAAGATTATGTATGGTGGTAGCCTATGAAGGTCTGTCTTGGCTAGTTTCTATAAACCTACCAACGTATTATTATGTTCGCTCGCTAGTTTCTACCAACAATCCAAATTTTCGACCGACAAATACCAAACTAACCAAGACAACTAACTAGACTACTAACTAACTAACTAAAGAAAACTAGCCAAGACAGACCTTCATAGGCTACCACCATACATTATCTTATGTTATAAGAAGATATGATAAGTATGTTATAGTGTTACTTATAAATAAATTTCAGGGTTGACCATTGAACTTGGCACCCATTTAGATCTCACTTCTTTTGTCGTTGAAGTCAACAACCAAGGCAATTATCATAATATTGAACTTGGCTCTCATTTCACATTTATGTTTTTGATTGGATATCATTACTTTTTGTAGAAAAGTATATATCATCGTAACGCCGTAGGTCCTTTGAAAAGGACAAATTCAAAACTAAAACTAGACTTCTGTACATAGTATAAAATGAAGTTGCGAAGGGCGCCCAAAATGTGTTTGTTACCTAGGATCTCAAAAAGTACTATCTCAATAGCTATGCAGTTTTCAATAATGGAAAGAAGACATTCCAGGAATTCTATAGGTGTATGATTTAGGTGTACCTACTTAAGAAATTATTAGAGTAATCGTAACAGTTATCAGACGGACGGAAGAAAAACGAGCTTTTTGGAGGCTTGCATCGCGTGCGCTGCTGAAATAACTCAAAATACAGAATAACAATGTATCGGGGAATTATTCTTCTCAAAAAGTTCTATAAAAAAGTCTGCAATAGCATATGTCTATCCTTTAAGGTTTAGCCACAATAACGATTTTAGTGGTGTTCAAGTTTAATTTACGAAATATCTTATTTTTCAATTACTCGATGTTCCTACCGACATAGACCAATAAACATAAAACAAAATGCATATCAAATTAAAGCTGATGAAATGAAGATTCCGAATATATACATATCATAACACTTTTATGTTAATATTAATACACAAGATGCATTTACAATGCCGAGGGCAGAGATGGCGGCGGCGGCGGCTACGTTCCGTCGTTGTGTCAGTCGGTCGGTCCGCATAGAACGACAGTGGCGGCGAGTGGCGGCGCGCTCATGTTGAGGTGCGCGACCCGAACCCCCAGACACGTGAGGGCAGACAACAACGATGGTTGTGTCGAATTATAAAATGTTCAGTGCCTCAACAACGCCTGAACCAATTTGGCCAACTCTTTTTTTAAAATGTTCGTTGAAGTCCAAAGATGGTTCTTACGGCGAGAAAAAATCTAATAATTGCCGGAAAAAAACAGCCCTTTTCTTTTTCCTATTTTTTTGACAGGACGAAGTCTGTCGGGTCAACTAGTTATAAATATAAAACAATTGAATCAGTTACTGTATTTTCCTACGTTTACGGGGTATAACCCTAAGTAATAAATATAAAAACCGACTATAAGTACCTACTCTTAATTGTAAATAAGTAAGTATGTATACCTAAATATATACTTAGTGCTCTGCCTTCCCCGGTATATAGGCGTGATTAGGCACTAATTAGGTATTTATGTTAAGCGTTCATAATAGAACCTAACCGCAGCAGTGGTCTCCTTTTTCACGGCTTTCAGGGTGAGTGCGACAGGCTCAACATGGTCTATTGTGCCTGTCGACCTCATATGTGGATCCCACTACCGCTTACCATCAGGTGGAGTGAGGTCATCTTGTTAGCCTCTTATAAAAATCAAAAATAAAAAATATTAAAAAATTGCCAGTTTTTTATTTTTTCCTTTGTATTCATGTAATTACCTATCTGCATACCAAATTTTAACTCTCTAGGTCATTTGGAACTGGGTTAGAATTTTGATCTGTCAGTCAGTCAATGATAAAAATGAGGATTTTTGGACATTAATATCTAAATAACTGTTTGAGATAAGCTTATGAAATTTAGAACACATATTTATCTCGCAAATCACAATATATGAGCCAAATTTGATACGTTTATGTGAAATAGTTTTTGATTTATGAGGGGTTCAAAAGTGGTTCCAAATGGTTCGTGTAATATTACACACGGTGCGGCTCGCCAGTTCTGTTTCTTGAACTTGGCTTGACACGCTACCGCGTGTCTAGATTTTAGACTGGGCTGACTGAGGTTTAATTTTATTTTACCAGACCACAACAAAGGATGCTAACGATTTAAGCAGTATATGTGCGGTATGTATGTGTTCATTCACTAACTAGGATTGGGCATGTCTGTCTGTATTGTGATGTGTTATATTGACCGTAGGTATATGTGTGTGCGTGTATGTTCTAACTCTACGGTTTCTTTAGTTATTGCGTTATAACATTTAAGACGTTTGCCGTTCATGATTTGGAATTCAGTACATAATGTATATTTTTAACAGAGCATAGCGCGTAATTATTGAATGAGGTAGCATACAACGCCAATTGAATGTTTGGGAAATACTTAGCAATTTTTATATGCAACTTTTCCTAATTACGCGTTATGTTTTGTATACAACATCAACTCATGCATTATCTTAATCCACGCCTAATGTACAAGGCACGACTAGGTAGGTACAAACTACATCGTGTCGGATTTATTGGTCACAAATTCACAAAAGCCAACCCACAATAGTGTTTAGAGCCTTGCTTCTGCACAGTGGCGTAACGTGGGTATATGCCGCCCGGGGCGGAATAAAAATTGCCCGTTTTGCCGCCCTAAAGTTGCCTGAAATTCACAATTTTTGCAAGCCGTTAAAATCACCCTTTCATCTGTAGCCGTTTTGCCGCCCCCATAAAGTGGCCCCTGCGCTACACCACTGCTTCTGAAGATGTATGTAAAACACAACAGAAGGAAGGCTTATATTTCTGGGTAAAGTGGGGCGAGTATACACCGTGATATTCTAGTAGTTGTTTTTCCGCAGTAAAATGATTTCATCTTAGTAGTAAAATAGATTTGTACAGATTTGAGATTACGAAATTGACAATATACCGGTTTTACAAAAGGGACAAATGAAACTCGAATTTAGGGGTGAGAGCCATCCGCTCCCCCGCAAGCCCGGTGATGATGACAAGGCTCCTCTAAGCCATCATCGTTAGTCAGTTAGGAAAAAAAAAAAAATGAAACTCGAAAGCAAACTCGAACCGTTTTAATAGTTAGGTCGTAGAGCTTCTTCAGCTTTAATCATCAATTTCATGTGGCAAGGCATAAAGTACTGACCTTATTACGCCACATCACCTGAAAGAACTATCGCGTCTCACGCTTTTGAGTTGGATAATTATTTTTATGAAAAATTAAAAGAAACACATTTTTTTTTTCAAGAAATAACTAGCATGATTTAATAGTACTGCTAAAGGTAAATCGTTCTGCTACGGGAAGACAACCACTAAAATTTCACGGTGTATATTGTCCGGACTCTACACTACTATGACAATTCCTTCCAGGCGTGCGAATCCACACACCATCCACTGGGCCAACTCGTGATCGGTCTAACGAACGCGTTCAATACGACCTACGGGGGTGTCAGAGTACATCCCCTTCTCCTCAGCCACGCGGTCAAAGAGCTAAAGAGTATCACCTCCAGGCTGTACCAAGTTGTGAGGCTGCTTTTCCCCGCGCTACCGCCAGAGGGCACTGATGTCGTCCTCTCGTATAAAACGGATGGGGAGGAAGATGAGATGAGTGAAGATAGTAATCCTATTGATGGGTAAGTGGCAGTGCGTAGTACTTGACACTTTATCGTTTATTGATTTTATTTCCTTGACAAAAGGGGCGTATTTGGAATGAATATGTAAAAGAGGCTAAGATTTAAGGTTATGCTATCGCATAACCTTAACATCTGACTTTTGCCATCTAATAATGTTAATACACTTGTAGTCCAGTCATTTAAGCTTAAATTAGGTAAGAATCTCGGAATTCGAGATACCCAGCTGTAAGTCTGTAAATACTTGGATATTGACACCCTAAAAGTAGTCTCAAAACCTACATATGGTAGGGTGTACGCAACTATTAAATTTTCAAGGTCAAATGTCACAAATATCAGTTTTATGAACTTTTGAGCGAAACGGGAAGTTTCATCATAAAAGTGTGTAGGAGAAAATTACTTATCATCTATTTATCTATAAAAATTGTCTGGACGTTTTATTCCTAAGATTCACCATTTCAGAAATACAGCGATGTAAATAGTTGAAATAGTTGTATTTTCAAAAGCTTCCAGACCCCCGTGCGATTGTGCTAGACAGTTAAAATTTTCACGACTGATGTATTTCAGTAGCCTCTATAACATCTGATACTAGAAAAAGCTTAAAATCAATGTTTAAGTGGGTTCTCGAACAAAACCTATGTTTTTTTTTGTCACACTTGGCCGGTTTTTAACGTGGTTACCCCAGTAAAACTATTCCAGGCGACACCTTTTATAAGTGAAGAACACGTTGTTTATATGAAAGCCTAGTTAAATAATTGTTTTATGTTGTTTTTAGTACATTCAAACTTCTTATTATGGGTCAAAAAGTACGAAATAACCAATTATTATAATTTCTGTTTGAAGTATTACTGCAAAAAAATATTTTAAAAATGTTAACTGTCCATCTAACTCTATTATGAACGTGAAGATCCATATTAATCAAATTTAATATTTAATGAAACGCAGAATTCTTAAATCTTCTGAATACTGAAAACAACACAATACAATTATTTAACGAGGCTTTCATATAAACAACGTGTTTTTACTTATAAAAGGTGTCGCCTGGAATAGGTTTACTGGGGTAACCACGTCAAAAACCGGCCAAGTGTGAGAAAAAAAAACCATAGCTTTTGTATTAGAACCCCCTTAAAAATTGGTTTTAAGCTTTTTCTAGTATCAGATGTTATAAAGGCTACTGAAATACATCAGTCGTGAAAATTTTAACTGTCTAGCACAACCGCACGGGGGTCTGGAAGCTTTTGAAAATACAACTTTTTCAACTATTTGCATCGCTGTATCTCTGAAATGGTGAATCTTAGGAATGAAACGTACAGACCATTTTTATAGATAAATAGAAGATAAGTAATTTTCTCCTACACACTTTTATGATAAAACTTCCCGTTTCGCTCAAAAGTTCATAAAACTGATATTTGTGACATTTGACCTTGAAAAATTAATAGTTGCGTACACCCTACAATATGTAGGTTTTGAGACAACTTTTAGGACGTCAATATACAAGTATTTACAGACTTACAGCTGGGTATCTCGAATTCCGAGATTTTTACCTAATTTGACTGGACTATTGCTAAATTGCTAACCAACCGATTTTATTTTTAAATCTGCGTGACGATGCCCAATAATAATGCGTTTCTTTACTCACCAACCCACGCTCTGAATTGGCTTGGTGGAACAGTGGTTAGTGACCCAGATTCACTACCTACGGTTCCAAGAGTCGTGGGTTCGATTCCCACTCGGGACAAATATTTGTGTGAACATCGGTGTTTGTTCCGTGTCTGTTATTAAATATTTAAGTATATTTGTGTATCCACTGTTGATTCTGATATCTGTAACACGAGTGCTTAAGCTACTTACCACGGGATCAGATCAATGTATGTGAAGTTGATCTTCTATCTAAATATATATTATTCAAAGGTGACTGACTGACTGACATAGTGATCTATCAACACACTGTCCAAACCAGTGGACGGATCGGGCTGAAATTTGGCATGTACGTGTAGGTAGATGTTATGATGTAGGCAGAAAGAATTACCCGATTTCTCTGTAAAAGTAATAATAATAATAATAATAATATATATTTATTAGACCAAAAAGTTATTACAGAGTAAATTGCTTAATATAATATGCGCTTTTAACAATTTTAAACAATGTTAGCTGCCGGTGCTTATGAGGGGGTAAACCTGTGCTATAAGAACCGGCTTCCTTCCATTGAGACAGTTTGTTATTATTACATAGTACTATCTAATTACAATGTATTTTAATAAAAGATGTAATTAATTTTAACTTTTTAACAAATCATGAATACGTTATCATTTTGGAATTTACATTAACATTTTAGCATTTTAGAATTTAAACAACATAATGTGCTTTAGAGGTATTAGTAAGTATTTCAATGTATTGTGTATGTGGTGTGTAATGTAGTAGTGTATGGTGTAGTGGTGTGTGTGTATGTTGTGTAATGTGAATATTTGTTAGCCCGTGTGTGTGAGTAAACATGTGTGTGAGTCTTTAAAAGTGTGGATATAACACAATCATCTACATACGTGTTCTTTAGGGAGGTGGTATCGGCGGCGTCGCTGCTGCAGCCCACGCTGCTGCCGCGCGTGCACCCGGCGCTGTTCGTGCTGTACGCGCTGCACAACAAGCGCGAGGACGACCTCTACTGGCGCCGCCTGCTCAAGTGGAACCGCCAGCCCGACCTCACCCTCATGGCCTTCCTGGGCATCGACCAGTGAGTATAAAGTTGCCAAATCTCGGAAGGAATTACCCGGGAGAATTGTATGTTTAAGAAAAAACAGGTCAAGACCGGCAGCGAAGCGGTGCTGTGGCCGCAAAATGAGTGAATGGCGGTGAGCGAGCAACGGATGCATTTAATTTTTAGAAAAACCGGCTATTTAATTGCTCTCCGGGAGGTTGGGTGTTGCACCATATTACCAGTCTCCCGAACAATCGACCAATGAGTACCTCCACCAGCGAGCTGGTTCCAAGTGAAACCGCCAGCCCGACCTCACCCTCATGACCTTCCTGGGCAGTGGCGGGGCAAGACCTAAATTTGATGTGGGCAAACTGATTTCGCGAGGCCCTTTTCTGTGGCGACCTAAAGACGAATTTTATAAAAAAATTAATTACCATTGCAAGTTTTTATTCATAAAAATACAAATTAGATTAGTATTCATGATAAATTACATATCGTAAATGACATGTGGAAATGACAACAATACCAATAAATTGAATATAAATACACAGGGTGTAACAGGAGGGGTGGATCATCGTAAGTCAATCGATGGAGGACTTTAATACCTATCGATATAACCCCCATGTATGTTTAGCGATTTTCAATGGTTCCAAAGTTATTAAGATTTTTGTGAAATTTTAGCAAGAAACCAGAATTCAGTATAAAAGTCTTCACTCTAGCTTGGCCTGCTTGCATGATTTTTTTTTCTAGAAGTAGTCCAATAGTGGGTCTTTATAATTACGATACCGATTTGAGTCATAACTCTATCATATTAGAATAAAAAAATAATTCTTCACAAAAGATTTACGAATCGAATTGTGTCTACCAACTTTCAAAGCCTCTAGTGAAAAAAGTACTTGTATTTTTTTTCTAGAACCCGTTTTAAAAACTACTCACATTCATGGATAGTATACCCTGAAAATTTCATACCGCTACTGCCAGAGCATCAAAACGAAAAATGAACACGAATGGCACAGGTGCCATAAATCATAAAATTGCAAATTAAAGGGGTGAAAATCAAACTAAGAAAATTTTCATCATCATCATCATCAGCCCATATACGTCCCCACTGCTGGGGCACGGGCCTACCCTAAACTAGGGCGATAAGGCCTTAGTCGACCACGCTGGCCAAGTGCGGGTTGGTCGACTACACAACCTTAGAATTTCTTCATAGGCGTGCAGGTTTCCTCACGATGTTTTCCTTCACCGTTAAAGCGTCGAATGACGGTACATATGAATTTCAAATTTGAAAAACACATTGGTACCTGGCGGGGTTTGAACTGGCGACTTCTCGCATGGCAAGCAACGACCTTAACCACTCGGCCATCGACGCTTTTTAGAAAATTTTCATAACTTTTGTTAATTCTTTTTTTACAAGCTTTTATTTAACTTGCAATGTATGTATGTTTGTGTGTTCGGGTGGAATTTTATAACTCAATTTTAAGGCACTTGCCCTCAACCGATTGAGCTGAAATTTTGCATGCACGTGTATATCCGATGACAATGCAATATTATTATGACATGGAGCTGATCTGATGATGAAGTCGGAAGATAGCCATAGCAACTCAGTAATTAAATAACATAACCACATCGAGTTTGGGCTCATTTCATTCGACTAGATGAGTACTTTGGTGCTAGATAGTAACCAAGGTCTGATGATGGAGCCGGAAGACAGCCAAAGGAACTCAGTACTTAAACGACACAACCAAATCGAGTTTGGGCTCGTTTGATTCGCCTAGATGAGTACTTAGATGCTAGATGGTAACCAGGGTCTGATGATGGAGCCGGAAGACAGCCAAAGGAACTCAGTACTTAAACGACACAACCCCATCGAGTTTGGGCTCGTTTGATTCGCCTAGATGAGTACTTAGATGCTAGATGGTAACCAGGGTCTGATGATGGAGCCGGAAGACAGCCAAAGGAACTCAGTACTTAAACGACACAACCCCATCGAGTTTGGGCTCGTTTGATTCGCCTAGATGAGTACTTTGGAGCTAGATGGTAACCAGGGTTCGATGGTGGAGCCGGAAGATAGCCAAACGAACTCAGTACTTAAACGACACAACCCCATCGAGTTTGGGCTCGTTTGATTCGCCTAGATGAGTACTTTGGATCTAGATGGTAACCAGGGTCTGATGATGGAGCCGGAAGACAGCCAAACGAACTCAGTATTTAAACAACACAACCCCTTCGAGTATGGGCTCGTTTGATACTTACAAGCTTTTATTTAAATTGCATTGTATGTGATAGGTGAAAACTAAAAAGTATAAAATAAATTAAGGTAAAAAAATCTTTAAAAACAAGCTTTTATTTAAATGCGCTAAAAAGAAAAAAATAAACTTTTACACTATAACTTTACTGTCAACTTATAACATTTCAAATTCAACATATTTGACACAATTTATATGTTTTAAAAGCTTGTCGCGAGATTTAAGTACTCGTATTTACTTTCTTAGTTTAAAATTTTTAATAGGCAGGTATTTTAAAACTTGCTTTTAAAATTACGAGTAGGTACTTAAATCTCGCGACAAGCTTTTAAAACATATAAATTGTGTCAAATATGTTGAATTTGAAATGTTATAAGTTGACAGTAAAGTTATAGTGTAAAAGTTTATTTTTTTCTTTTTAGCGCATTTAAATAAAAGCTTGTTTTTAAAGATTTTTTTATTTACAGTAAGTGTTCATAATGGGAACCATTATTAGTTATGTATAGCTTAGACCTTCTTAAAAAGCTTTTTGGAGGTTGCGGAATGCTTCTTTTTTGTCAAATTTTTCAGGGGCCCAAATTGTGATAAGGCAAAATGTAGTAGCATTCCGCAACATCCGAAAAACCTTTGTAAAAAGGTGTACGATATTCATAGCTAATAATGGTTCCCATTTTGAACACTTACTGTAAAAACTTAATTAAAACAAATTATGTAAATTTTCTTTGTTTGAATTTCACCCCTTAACAGCGTGTTCACACCTAGCGATTTTTGGGCGATTTCGATCGCGGCGATATCACCGCGATTTCGCCGCGAGCTCGCAGCGTGCATGCAGCGATATCGCCGCGATTAAATAAATAAAGCTACAGTGAAGACTTTTATACTGAATTCCGGCTTCTTACAAAAAAATCACAAAAATTTCAATAACTTTGGAACCATTGAAAATCGATAGGTATAAAGGTAAGGTACAGTCGCCAAATATCGTCCCCTTTTGTAAAAAATACGGTAAAAATAGAATATTATAGCTAAAACTATAAATGAAACGCCAAACACTAGACAGATTACTTCTTTATTAATAAAAATAATCAACAGATCTATAACTTTGTTAATATTTCTACAATCATAACTTTTACAATAAACTAGGAATTTTAGGAACGTAAATTTTGGCGCCTAATATCGTCCCCGGTACATTATAAGGCGTAACATATATGCAGTACTTGAATTTAAATTATATTCTAACAATAATCAACGCTAATAATTATATTCCTGATATCTAATTAGACTCCCATTAGTATAGCTTGAAATAAATACATTTTCATGTCAAATTGTGCATTTGCACAGGCTGCAAATCAGAAGGAACTATAAATTAATTAAAATCTTGAATTCTAGCACTTGATATCGATTCTGGCATTAAATAATGGAAACAAATAAATATTGAAAATAATTACACACTAAACTAATTAAATAAATTAAGTTGTAAGTATTGGCCCCGGGGACGATATTAGGGTCAAGCGGGGGGACGAAATTAGGAATATGCTACTTGTATTTAAAACATGAATTTCATCAAGAAACATGTCTCGTAACCCAAATGTTGTTCTATCCGAATAAATCTATGAAATAAAAATAAATTTTGAAAAAGAAAATATCACAGTATGTCATTCCTGTCGAAAGTAAAACTATTTAGACAATATTTGGATCCAAAACTCACCCTCAAAAATTTTTTACTTTTTTAAATATTTTGTGACAGGAGCAATATCTCACCAAGAATTGTTCGCCATGGCCGATTTACAGTTCGAACTTTTGATTTGGACCAAAAAAACTAGGTGGCGTTAAATACAAAAAAAGAAATCAAGGGCGTCCCCCTTGATTTCTTGGAATTATGTTAATTGGAATTAGGTTGGGGGACGAAATTTGGCGACTGTACCTTACTAAATTCTTTAATGATTTTATCGTAATTCAGCCTATATGCCATATCTGATTCAATTGAAAATACAGCCAATGCTGAAAGTCTTTCCTGGCCCATTGTATTTCTTAAATATTTTTTTATTAATTTTAATTTTGAAAAGTTCCTTTCAGCAGAGGCCATACTTACCAGGATTGTTAATAAAATTCGGATGACAATGTAAATATTTGGGTAAATTTCTTTTAAGCTATTTTCTGTTATATACCTATGACAGTAGCTGTTTCACGTCTTTAATGAAGTTGGGTAAATTTGGGTTCGTAAATCGTTACAGTGTTTTAATATTTGCTCCTCTGGCAAATTATTTAGCTTGCTTAAATCATAGAGAAAACCGAAATCTTCGAAATGTTGATTCAAAGACTCTTAATTCCATATTGGTTACTAGCGACCCGCCCTCGCTTCGCTTCGGTATACCTCTATCTCTATATAAAATATTACATTAAAATATAATATTTATTATCAGGTACTTATTTACCTACGAAACGAATTTAAAGCGAATTCAAAATTCCTTCAAGTTAAAATCAAAGTGGCAACCACGCGACTTTTTTCTAATACTTGCATTTTTAAATTCGTGATATCTTCCGAAAGAAATGTCCGAATTGAATAATTCAAAAAGTTATTTAAAGGTACTGAAGCCGTCTTGAATATAAAGAAATTTATTTTGATAAGGATTAATACCAAGGTACAAATAAAGAACCTTTTCAAGCGGCGACATATAAATTAAATTTTTAGAATAAAAAACCGCTTACTGTGACATAACTATAATATTTAGACATATGCTGTCGCGACACTTTTTGTAGATAATGGCGAGTTCTGCAAAGTCGTAGTAAATGATTTTATTCTATCATCAATAGTTTTCGCAGCGCACGCGACGGAAGTAATTATTCAGGTCATTTTTTTACACCTTGGGTTACATTATTGGAGTATTAGTAAGGATCCCTAATTTTAAAAAAAATATAATATAGCCTATGTTACTTCTGAATAATGCAGCTTTCTAATGGTGAAAATTATTGCAATCGGTCCAGTAGTTTTTGAGTTTATTCATTACAAACATACAAAAATACAAATCTTTCCTCTTTATAATATTAGTGTAGATTATAGAATTTATATATTTCTTTATTTAATTATCGCTTAGAACCATGTATTTTAAGCAATGCATAAAATTTTTTGAGGCGCGAGGCCCCTTGTGCCGCGAGGCCGTAGGCGGTGGCCTACGTCGCCATTGAGATAAATGTAGAACTAGAGAAGCTATCGCATGCAAAAGTCATGTTCCATTTTGAAACCTTGAACTTTATGTTCGCTGCAGCGCTGAAACATATTCATCGTCTAAGCATGCGGAATTTACGAAGCGCTTTATTGCTTGTAGGATTTAATTTGTTCGCGACTAAAGCGCGTGATTTTCATTACAGAAGGGACTATTCGTTTCTAGGAGTTTTATACATGACAAGAATCCTATTAACTATTATTTGCGTTGTGAGAGTAGGTACAAATATTAAAACTTCCTTTAAATGTTTCTGTGTTTTGTTAAATATTCATAGCGAGGAGTACATTTCAAGTACCTACGGAAATTCTAACACAATTGATTTTCTATTGTTAGGGGCGATGTAAGACTTGGTTGGTTTTCTTGGCTCGGATGTGGGAACCTTATAAAGACAAGGTATCAAAAATTCAAATAATTATTTTATGAATAAAATAATAACACAGGGAAACTGTACATAACACAAATAAAAAAAATACATAATGTTCGGTGACAACAAAATATTGTTTAAAGATTCTTTACAAACAAAATCGTTAGGACATCATTAATAATGTATTATTTTGTACTCAAGCTGCCAAAAGAAAATAATGAATGAAAACGATAGCTAGGTAGGTATTTAACAATTTCCTGCATTTTCACTTCTGTTAATTTTATTCTATGTCGAATGCGTAAAATGGCGTCTGACAAATAATTGTCATCGTATTTAATTTTATAACGAAAATATCTAATTAATCACCAGTGAAAAGTTATCCCTCTGCATTTTGCCGTATTCCTGGAATGATTTGTGCAATATCGTAACACACACCACGGCATTTTTGATGTGTTTTATAATTATTTTTTAATAAAATCGTCTGTATGTTGAACCTGTCAGTGCTAGCAAGCGACTGATTGAAGTGCGGCGATATCGCCGCAATTCAATGGAACATAGTAGTGATGAGTGGTGTCTTCTCTAGTTCTACTTATTACCTCAATGTACGTCGCCCGCGCCTTACGCCGCCACTGTTCCTGGGCATCGACCAGTGAGTACTCAATGGTACCATATAAAGTTGTCAACTCTCGGAAGGATTAAACCGGGAAATTTGTATTTTTAAAAGAAAATAAAGGAGTGGGGATTGATACGTCGACGGCGAGACAAACAGGTTAAGAAGAGTTTGTTTGTTTGAACGCGCCAATCTCAGGAACTACTGGTTCGAATTGAAAAAATATTTTTGTGTTTGATAAACCATTTATCAAGGAAGGCTTTAGCGACCAATAGGAGTGGACATGTGTAAAAAACGTGATGTGCGGTCGGAATCGCTGGTATATCAAGTTTAAAAAAATCGATTACAAAGATCCAGCCATACAGAAAAATAAACTAACAGAGTGAGTCTAATAAAAGCTTGTAAAAAACCGGAGGATCTATTTCTCTCCGAGAGGTCGGTTAGAATGAAGTAGATGTATTGAAATCATAATTCATATTTACAGGAAATTCTGGGTCGGCTACAAAGGTCCCCAAACTCAAGGGTCCCCTCCATACTCCCCGGTGAAAGACCAGCTGTTCCAAGAGGCGGTGGAGACCCTGCAGCAGCTCAAGACGACGTTCTCGCCCATTGAGAAGCTGCTGGTCATCCGAACCACCTTTCAGAAGATGACCACCGCTGTGCAACATGAACTGGGTAAGTTGATATTCTCTTATTGATCAAACTTCAAACAGGGTTAACACCCTGAGTAACCTCAATTTGATCAACAAATTTATATACACTGGGGTAGTTCAGGATGTTTTTGAAATCAATTTAAAAAAAAAACTTTCAATTGTTGGTACGATAAGTCTTTACAGTCTGTTTTTTTTTTTTTTTTTCATTTTACATTTAAATTTTTTAGCTCAACCTTTGTAAATATATTTATTCAGCAAAAAAATGTTAGGATAATTATCTAAAAGTGTCTTGGTTGACTTTGTTGGTACTAAAGAATTGTCTAATCTTTGTGATTTTTCTTAAAGATTGGACTAGCAGTTTGTATGCTCTTTATCTCTGGCTTACCAAAATTTGGTCTGTGTGATGTCACACAGGGGTGTCCAGAGCACCCACGCGAATAGCACCTGGGGCCTTATTACGACCTCTTAACTAGTCAAATTAAGAATCAAAAAATCAATTAACTTCGTGTATCTGGTACACTTGTTATGCACTATGGTTGTGGAATTATACAGACTGATATAACCTCTCCATCATCTATGTATTTAAAATTAAAAAAGGACAGTTATAGCGCTCTTTATCATATAGGTACCTACCGATGCCCATTTCTAAACTGACTGGAATTAAGTGGTCGTAATGCGCCCTCTGACCTAGTCCACGAACAGGTGCTATTCGGGTGAGTGCTCTTAGTGGACTGCCCCGTCAGGCAGGCCTCATCATCAACACCGTATATTATCTCGTAACTGCCTCGATGGTCTATTGGTAGCAAGTGCTGCGTTAGGACCGAGAGGTCCCCGGTTCGAATCCGGGGTCGGGCAAAATTTGTGTGAGTTTTTCTATAATAAAATTACTCAGCCCGGAGTTAGGAAGTTGGCGGTTGGTTGGTCTTGCGCCCGATCTCTCATCGGTCATGTCGGATTGCCGTCTCACCGAATTATGAGAGTAAGGGAATAGAGAGTGCACTTGTGTTTGCGCGCACACTTGTGCACTATAATATGTCCTGCGCACTTGGCTGATCTCAATTGAGATCGGCCGCCATGGCTGAAATCGGTCGGACGCCTTTATTATTTATTTATATTATCTCTGTCCAGGCGCCCACTACCAATGGAGCATGGACGAGCTGTTCCCGGTGTTCCACTTCGTGGTGGTCCGCGCGCGCATCCTGCAGCTGGGCTCGGAGCTGCACTTCGTGGAGGACTTCCTCGAGCCCGCGCTGCAGCACGGCGAGCTGGGACTCATGTTCACCACGCTCAAGGTGACGCCCAGGGGAGGGACCACACATACACACACAGAGAAGGAACTAGAGACGGAGGGAGAGACTCAAAGAGAAACGTGCAGAGAGGAAGGGAGAGAGGGAACCACTCGCACACACACCGAAACACACTAACACATGCATCTGCACACACACACATTGTCAGTGAGTGTGTATGAATGTGGGGGGGGGACATACACACACCCACACAAACGCACACACATACTCACGTACTCTGTGACTGTATACACACTCTCACAGTCACACTTATAAATGATTTGAATTCTTACCCACCATTGTGTGTTGTGCTAATTCTAATATTCGCAAGAAATACATAACATAAACTATTTTTTAATTTTTTTTTTTGCAAAATTACACATATATTATAATTTGTTTGTGAGAGTAATGTTGCCTGTGCCAAAAGTCTGAAAATAGATTAGTGATTCTTCTACCATCATTATTACACACAACACAATTACATATTTATTTACTTGTATGAAGCGTTACCCTTGCTTCAAATTTAAATAAATAACAAATCTCCTATTTTCCAGGCGTGCTACTTCCAAATACTTCAAGAGAAGATGTCCATCAACTAAACGTGGCGGTATGTTCCCACAACACGATGATCTCGCAATACGTAATGGTGCGTTGTATTTTAGTTAGCTCGTAGATCGCAATACTTTGCCTACAAACCGTGCTAGGTGTTTAGAAATACTATTGTTAGCTTATCATACCTAGTTTATGCTGTATATGTGGCTAGAAAGATATGGAAGCGTTGACAGTTAGGAAAGAATAATAAATGGAATACTAACAAAGCTTACATACGATTTTAGACTTTCGCGTTGCATTACATGAAAACTATATACATATTATGGATCTACACGCGATAATAAGAGTAGCAAATACATAGCTACTTACGTTTCTTAAGTTACTAACAAAGTTACATTTCCATATCTTTCTAGCTACGCTTTTAAACCATATATCGGTTTATGGCCATAAGTATCTGTTCAATAAAATTGTTAACACTTTGTATCTAAAATCGTTTTAGCCACTGCCTAAATCCCAAAGTTTTAAGTAGTAATGTAATAACTATTTTCGTAAATAGTCTTTTAATATGATTATAATCAAAATACTCGTGTCATAAACTTTAGTTTCATAGTATCATTTAATTATTGTGACCATATGTACCTATTAATAATAATATTTTTTTTCTAAATATAACTTTCATTAGATTTTAGTATGTATCCAAAATTATTAGGTAGTTAGTTTTTTAAAATCTGATGTATGTACTGTTTTGATTAAAATTGTGTGATCTTTATATTGAATTTAAGGATAAGGCTGTGTATTTTATTTTGTATCAAGATAAAAAAGTAATATATTTTTTTACCATATGTTGTGTAGATGTGAATTGGTTTATTTCCTAATTTTTCTCTATAGCTAATGTAACCTTATGTGAGTGTATTAACAAGCATAAGAGTAATGGGGAACTTTGCCATACTTATAATGATATAATATGTATTTGATTTTGTAACATCAATATATAAATTTCTTGTGGCACTATTTCGGTGAGGTCAAAGTTTGATCCAGCTTTTTATATGGCATTCTAGATAAGCTGATTATGTTCGTTAATGTATTTGTGCCAAAAATTGTGTAATGATTTTTTTCGCGTACATTATTTAGTTTAGGACGACTGAGATATTTGTTATATAGCTATTTATGTGTTGAAGTTTAAAAATTAGAAGCATTTTATTTTGATTTTCAGAATCTTACTCAAACCACATGGCAAGAGGTGCTTCTTACACTACATATTTTTAGATGCTCTATTTTTTAAGATAGGTATCTATTTTTTAGTTTTGTAGCCAGAGCATCTAAGTGATGAACCTTATTACATGAAACCCCACATAATTGTCATTAATTATTATTTATTATTGCAATTGTATGCCGTTATGTATGTCAAGAACATACATAACGGCATACAATTGTATTTTGAACTAAATTCATTATAACTATATTAAATCCGTATCTCATTTTGTAAAACGCTTTAACTATGCGTAAGTAGTGTTAGATGTAGTTGTTAATTTGTATAGTAATTAATTTACATTAGCTTAATTCAAGTATATTTATTTCTGTACATGACATTACAATTAGGCTTATGGAATTCGCCTGTGTAATTGCCTAAAACTCGTTTCGCAAAAACCAAACTTATGGTATATGAAATAAGGTATAAAAATAGTTTGAAATACATTATAATGTTACTCATGAACTGTTCACAAATTATAATGCACCTTAAAAACATAACACATAAGGTCGATTTTTGCGAAGAAATGGAAGTGCTAAAGAAATGATGAAGAAGTCTGCCTCCTTGCTCAGCAGAATAAGGAGCAGCACCAACAGCATTCAGGAGGTGATAGCGCAAAAAAATGACTGTCCTATTATAAGACGTCAAATAAGAACCCTATGTAGCTAATTTATAACTAGCACCCCCTAGTAATGTATTGTTAGGCTTGCTTTGTTTTAGTTTAGTTTATTTTTAGTTTTAGTTATTTCAATTATTATTTTTCTTTGTATCTTTTATTGTAATGTGTGGATCTCAGTTATCTACACTAATATTATAAAGAGGAAAGATTTGTATTTTTGTATGTTTGTAATGAATAAACTCAAAAACTACTGGACCGATTGCAATAATTTTTACACCATTAGAAAGCTGCATTATTCAGAA
This sequence comes from Maruca vitrata, assembly GCA_039566165.1. NCBI lineage: Eukaryota > Metazoa > Arthropoda > Insecta > Lepidoptera > Crambidae > Maruca > Maruca vitrata. Next base: position 4,450,079 of record CM076916.1, on the reverse strand, counting down.
GTAACATAGGCTATATTTTATCCCGGTACGGGAAGTAGTTCCCTCGGGACGCGGGTGAAACCGCGTGAAACAGCTAGTCTGTTAATAAAGTTATTATTATTATTATTATTATAAATTGGCAGAGAATTACATGGATGAATTCCTCTATTCTTCAATTCACTGTTTTTGTTATTTATTTGTTGGAATAAGGAGAAGCATTTTATGCAAATATAAACTTTATTTTTTAGTAAATTGTTATGTAGTAAGTTCGCAAACAAACCCAAAGGTTGCTAGTACAAATCATGTGAATGTCAATATCGCTGTTGTGATTGTGAATTAAACTGTTGTCGATTAAATATGTCGATTGTTGTAGTATAGATCGGCTAAATAACTAAACCGTTACTGTTGATAAATAGATATCTTTTAGTTTTACTTTTTAGTTGAATTAATAAATTGGTCAGCAGGTTTATAACATTAGATTGTCCACTTTTATTAAAAAGCAAATTTTTTTGGTAGTATTATGGTGAGTTATGTATCTTACTATATACCCGGAACTTGTTAGCCGATTTATATACAAATGAATACTTACAAAGTAACACCTTATGGATAAATAATAATAAAAGACTTGGCAATGTTAAACGGATCGTGTTATAGTTACTTGTATAAGTCCCTATCATATCATAGGTAGATAATATAAACGTTACATAATTCTAATATTTATATCATTCTTGTCATATATTATTGTGTATTTGAGGTGTGTGTTTAAATTTTAAAAATATTTAAACTTTAATAAAGTTCGCAGAAAACTGATGTGTTTATTTTATAAATATCAATCCTGTTTAATGAGATCTATTGTTTTTGGGCTCACCAGTCGGCAGTGATGCCACCTTAGGGGTTTACCCCCTAGATTTAGGGGGTAAATAACTGAGATGGGATTTTTAAGGGGTATAAAAATTTTAGGGGTTTTTGAAATTGACAATTTTGTCTAAAAAAACAAGACCACCAAAAATTTTCGGTCAGAGGCATAGGTACATATTGGACCGTTTTAATAGCAAAATTTAAAAGTTTAGGTTTAGATATTTTTGAGAGTTGGCAACATTGCCAGTCGGCGCCACTGTTGAATGAGGTCCGAAAAAATTCAACTGTAAAAACTTGCTACGGGAGCCAAAATGGAAATGTATGTACATATACATTTAAATCATATTTTATACATTGACCTATTGGCCAAGTAACAGTATTCCTCACCATTTTTCTAAAAAAAAAAGGCAATCGTGAGTATTTTCCTCTTTTGAACATGTTGAACTTTATGGCCAGCTACAAAAATATACTACATTTACAACATAACTAATAGAAAATCTAGACACGCGGTAGCGTGTCAAGCCAAGTTCAAGAAACAGAACTGGCGAGCCGCACCGTGTGTAATATTACACGAACCATTTGGAACCACTTTTGAACCCCTCATAAATCAAAAACTATTTCACATAAACGTATCAAATTTGGCTCATATATTATGACTTGCAAGATAAATATGTGTTCTAAATTTCATAAGCTTATCTCAAACAGTTATTTAGATATTAATGTCCAAAAATCCTCATTTTTATCATTGACTGACTGACAGATCAAAATTCTAACCCAGTTCCAAATGACCTAGAGAGTTAAAATTTGGTATGCAGATAGGTAATTACATGAATACAAAGGAAAAAATAAAAAACTGGCAATTTTTTAATAATTAGGTTTTTTTTTTTAATTTTTTTTATTTTTATAAGAGGCTAACAAGATGACCTCACTCCACCTGATGGTAAGCGGTAGTGAGATCCACATATGAGGTCGACAGGCACAATAGACAATGTTGAGCCTGTCGCACTCACCCTGAAAGCCGTGAAAAAGGAGACCACTGCTGCGGTTAGGTTCTATTACGAACGTTTAACATAAATACCTAATTAGTGCCTAATCACGCCTATATACCGGGGAAGGCAGAGCACTAAGTATATATTTAGGTATACATACTTACTTATTTACAATTAAGAGTAGGTACTTATAGTCGGTTTTTATATTTATTACTTAGGGTTATACCCCGTAAACGTAGGAAAATACAGTAACTGATTCAATTGTTTTATATTTATAAAGTCTAGTTTTAGTTTTGAATTTGTCCTTTTCAAAGGACCTACGGCGTTACCATGATATATACTTTTCTACAAAAAGTAATGATATCCAATCAAAAACATAAATGTGAAATGAGAGCCAAGTTCAATATTATGATAATTGCCTTGGTTGTTGACTTCAACGACAAAAGAAGTGAGATCTAAATGGGTGCCAAGTTCAATGGTCAACCCTGAAACTTATTTATAAGTAACACTATAACATACCTATCATATCTTCTTATAACATAAGATAATGTATGGTGGTAGCCTATGAAGGTCTGTCTTGGCTAGTTTTCTTTAGTTAGTTAGTTAGTTAGTAGTCTAGTTAGTTGTCTTGGTTAGTTTGGTATTTGTCGGTATTTATTTTATAATTCCGAAAATTTGGATTGTTGGTAGAAACTAGCGAGCGAACATAATAATACGTTGATAGGTTTATAGAAACTAGCCAAGACAGACCTTCATAGGCTACCACCATACATTATCTTATGTTATAAGAAGATATGATAGGTATGTTATAGTGTTACTTATAAATAAGTTTCAGGGTTGACCATTGAACTTGGCACCCATTTAGATCTCACTTCTTTTGTCGTTGAAGTCAACAACCAAGGCAATTATCATAATATTGAACTTGGCTCTCATTTCACATTTATGTTTTTGATTGGATACAAATATTAAGCCAAGTCCCAAATCGACCTCACATACTTAAATGACTGATATTATTTATTTTCTCTGGGAATTTCGACAAAAATCGTAAAACCAAAACTGAGTACCTACCTAATGCGTACATACATCATTTATTTGCTAGAATAAATAATATTCTAGTCCCTTTTTAATATTGACTATCTGGAATATACCTACCAGACCTACAACAGAGTAGTAGAGTAGTACAAAAAGCTAAAGGCCAAAAGGGGCTTTTGAATTTTTGAATCATATTATGTAAAAGAAATAAATGTTTGAAATCTCAAGCGCATCAGATTTTTATATAATAAAAGGTCAGTAAATATTTTGCAATTGCTAGATCAGGTATGTACAAAATTGTGACCCTCCTGCATTTCGCGTCCCAAAGGAAATATATGTAATTTTTTCAGATTAAAGTCTTCACTATAAAGTCCATAAAATAAATAACAATGCGGCGAACTGAGAACCTCCTGTTCTTTTTTAACTCGGTGAAAAAAGTAATTTTCCACGTTCGAATCATTTATTTTCAACACTATCAATTGATCAATTGAATTGAATATTTGAATTGATCACAGTTATGCGATTCGTTTATCAAGATATTGTAAAATTTGTTACATTTATGTAATGTTCAGTCAAAGTCCAGGTGCCTTACTTAATTAATCAAATTTTATGTCTTTTAATGTTATTAATGCTAAAATAACTGTGTTTACGTAACATTCATATACACATATTTTGTTATGTATTTCGAGTAATGACACATTATTATTATAACTACAAATTCCTTGATTTAAGAGCACATTATTCTGCAATGAAAAAGAGATTATCTTCACATGAACACGAATTTATGATTCGTATTAATTTAAAGATAATATGAAGATATAGTGTTAAAAATCCATACACGATATTTTCGATCGTTAAGTAAAAGTTTTTGACACAAAATTTATTCATATAAACCACTTGTCTAAAGAAATTAAGTTGTCAGCTTAAATAAATTTTCTTCAATTGTTTTCAATTGATTTTCAATTATTCGTAATGGCGCATGACGCGTGCATGTTCGGCACATCACTCCATCTGTCATGTCAAGTGAAAGATGTTAGTGAAAATGTATTGTGGATTGTAATTTCACAAAAAGGAACATTAGCAAATTGTTTGATGTAATATTAGAGTTGAATATAAAACAAACTCGGTCTCTTCTCGTTGCTATTTTGTTTTCCGCTCACAATGTCTCACAGAGACCCCGGGCCCGTTCCGAATAGATGGTTGAGGTGTCCACGCAAAGCTACAGGTCTAGTCGCTGGAAAGTTTCTAGCTTTCAAGACCCCGTTGGGGTCCCAGTTCAATGATAAAGTGCCAGAACAGTACCGGTTCACGCCGTCGATGCTCTTCGATTACATGAAAACCCAGAAGGTTAGTCGTTGTTGTCAATTTCGCATTCGTCAGCTGTTCAGAGATTTTGGAGCCTCAGGTTTTGTTTGGCGGCCTAGATTTACTGCTGATCTTACTCGTTGGCTGACTAGGGCACGATATGAGAATTATTACAGTTGCTGGGTGTTGACTTGATGTTAAATGAATTTGTAAAGTGTTACTTATTGGTTTTCTATTTATTTATTATTTCTATTTTTAATAAAATCATAAGAGCTGTAAGTAGGGTTGCCAACTTTTTTTAGCAGAAATAAAGTATTTCTGATTTTAAAGGAGTTAAATAAAGAGTATACACTTTTAAAAAAGAGTATCATTTATTTTTATCTTTTATTACAGACGTGCACTAAACATTTTGTAAAAAAGAGTATTTTAGCGTACTCTATTAGTGTTATAGATTATAGAGTACGACCACATGAAATAGAGTACAATACTCTATTTTAGAGTACGGTTGGCAACCCTAGCTGTAAGCTGCAATAATGGTCAAATCGAATATTTTGAGTTTAGCCAATAGGTACCTCAATTTGATAGCGGTTGAATGGCAGATACCCACAATTTTTGATTTATGCTTCCTAATTTCATAAACACACTTGTTTTTTTTAGGTTAAACTCGGATTATGGATTGATTTAACAAACACTACCAGGTTCTATAATAAGCAGGAGGTAGAGGCTATGGACTGCAAGTATGTGAAGCTACAATGCCGTGGACATGGGGAGACACCTTCACTTGAACAGACTAAGTAAATGTTTAAGTTATATAGATGCCGATTATTCTGCTTTATTACCTCTTTATCAATATTAGTAGTATTAATGGTTATAATAGACTTCTCCAATTTCTACTACTACTTAGCACTTATATAAATAAATAAATATCTGGGACATTTCCACACACGGTCATCTGACCCCATACTAAGCAGAGCTTGTACTATGGGCGTCAGAGACTGTGTGATGTTTTTAAATACATACTTAAATACATAATCACACCCAGACACGGAACAAACACCGATGTTCATCACACAAATATTTGTCCCGAGTGGGAATCGAACCCACAACTCTTGGAACCGCCAGCCAGGGTCACTAACCACTGTTCCACCGAGCCAGTCAAATATTGTGGCGCAGGATCGGCCTAGATGGAGGTCCTTATTATTGTAGGCCAAGACTCTTAGTTTTGGGTCGCTGCACCAATCTAGTTAGTTAGTAATTATATCTTTTATTTCAGATTATTTATACAACTGGTGACACTGTTTATCAGTAACAACCCACTGGAAATGATAGCGATACACTGCACTCATGGTTTCAACAGGACGGGTTTTCTTCTTGTTTCATACATGGTGGAACAGCTGGATTGCAGTGTTGAAGCTGCGTTGAGTGAATTCACTAGACTCAGGTATGAATTATAATATAACCAATGGACTTAAGTATATGAACCAGCATTAAATTTTGACTTACTAAGATTTAAAAAAAATTTAGTGCACATAAGAATCTTCCTTTTAAAACTTTATCTGTAGGAAAAAACCTCATCCATTGCATAGTTTTAAAGATACCTAAACAAATATACAGACAGACAGCGAAAGGTGACTTTGTTCATTTATTATATTTTGTGGTGATAACAAAGTTTAATTCACAATTTTGTTTATTGTAACTTTTTAGACCACCTGGAATATATAAACAAGATTACCTAGAAGAATTATATAGGCGTTATGATGATGCAGAGTTCACTCCAGCCGCTCCTCTGCGGCCAGATTGGTGCAATGGTATGTTTTAAAGAAACACTGGATCACATATGCATTTCAAGTTTTTAGTTAATTTTATAGTTGTAAAAAAGGAATAATTATTTGCCATTTAATTTACTAAATCTTTCTAAATTTACGCATTTAGTATTTATAAAATTTATTAAGAAAATACATATCATAGATAATCATATCTTTACAGAGGAAGAAGAAATTGATTATGATGATGATGATGACAGGCCAAGTAACTCTCAAAGCAGTAGTTCACAGGGTACTTCTAGGTAAGTCTAAAATTACTTTTCTAAATCTACATTTCAAACTTTTATTTTTCACTTCCAAAATAATTTTGTTCTATAAAAGGAAGTAAAGTTGGTCAGCTTGCAAACTAAGAGACTTTATATTTTTAATACTATGTTTTACACCATATGGATGTCTTCTTGTAAGGATTGACACAAATAGGTTCAAAAGTTCGATTTCACGACCTAACTGTGAGTGAAATAAGAGTGTAAGCAAATGAGACCCATTGACCATTAATTAATTTATTTCATAAGATTCTTTTTTATTAGGATTAAGGTCGTCGCTTGCCTTGATGATGATGATGATGATAAATTTGATTTTATTTCAAGCCTTTTCAAGTAATACTACTTTTATGGGGTGTCACACTCACTTGACAATATTTTTGGGACACCCTGTATATAATTAACTAGCTGTTCCAGCGACTTCGTTCGCGTTTCCCCCCGTTTTTTACACATTTTCCATTGTATCTTTGCTCCTATTGGTCGCAGCGTGTTATATAGCCTAAAGCCTTCCTCGATAAATGGTCTATACAACACAAAAAGATTTTTTCAATTTGAACCAGTAGTTCCTAAGATTAGCGCGTTCAAACAAACAAACAAACTCTTCAGCTTTATAATATTAGTATAGATAATTAATAATATGATCTATTGTGCCTGTCGACCTCATATTTGGTTCTCGCCACCGCTTACCATCAGGTGGAGTGTGGGCATCTTGTTAGCCTAATATAAAGAATAAAACGTAATCTATAACCTCCTTACAGTCAAAAGCCGACTGGCAAACGCCGACGAGAGAAGGTACACAAGAAGACAACGTTCATGCCGGGCGTGCGCGGCGTGGAGCCGTTCAACACACAGCCGCGGCTCGGGGAGGTGCAGCGCAAGAGCCAGGAGTTCTGCGAGTGGAATAGCACCGGCTTTCCGGGATCACAGCCTGTTTCCATGGATGTGAATAACTTGAAGAAGCTCCATCAGAAGCCGTATAGGGTGTCGTGGAAGGCTGATGGAGTCAGGTGAGATCACAACACTAATCTAGGATCCGAAATGTGAAAAGCAATATTTTATATATTTGACCTTGATTTTTTTTCTATCATACCTATTTATCAACATTGTGTGATCATCAAACATGACTTTTTTTTTCTTTTTTTCCTAACTGACTTAAGATGATGGCTTGGAGTAGCCTTGTCATCATGATCGGACTTGCGGGGGAGCGGATGGCTCTCACCCCCAAAAAATGTTACTTTAATCAGAATCAAACATGACTTTAATCAGAACAGGAAATACACTTTTCTGTAAAACTTTTCTGTAAAAACATAATTTATATTCTGAATTATTATTTTCAGATACATGATGCTAATTGACGGCGAAGGAGAGGTGTACATGATAGACAGAGACAACTGCGTGTTCAAAGTCTTCGGTTTAAGGTTTCTGCACAGGAAAGATCTAAGGAGACATCTCAAAGATACTCTACTTGATGGTGTAAGAGCTTGCTTATTTGTTTAACTTTTACTACATAATAAACGTTAATGAATTGAGGAGCTGGTGAACTCGCATTTTACGGAACTTTCACTGTCAATTCTAAAACTAATTATAATCCTAACAACTATCTGCCGATACACTTTGCGATTTCCATAAATATGATGTGGTATAGATATTCTGTTCAGTCAAAATTCAATTTACAGGCACAAATGTATCTGGGCATATGGTAAACTAAGGTTTCACCATACCCTATGGGTACTCGTGAGAGCTTAGTCTTACCACTCAGGTGAGAGCCAGCCGCTCCCCCGTAAGTCCGGTGACGATGACGAGGCTACTACAAGCTACCAGGCAAAAAACTACAAACTTTTTTGTCTGGTCCTTTTCCGCATTTCCAGTCCGGTAAAGCTGCAGAACGTCTGAGGCTACCAGCTAAGTCCTCCCGAAAAAAAAATCAACCCTATGATTGAAATTGACAAGAAAAAATGACTTAAAAATAATTATGTGACACTTCGTGAAATGCGACGTTGCCGCTCCGCCGCCAGGCTCTTTAGTGGTTTACTGGATGTTTTCAGGAAATGGTCATAGACAAAGTGAACGGAGCAGAGATACCGCGGTACCTGTGCTACGACATCATCAAGTTCGAGGGCCAGGACGTCGGCAAAATGGCGTTCTTCCCCGTCCGGCTGAATTGCATAGAGAATGAAATTGTCAACCCTAGGTAAGAGAAAAAATTGGATGTTAATAATCAGATGAACCTGATAATAGTAAATAAATAAATAAATATTACACAACATCACATACATTGATCTGATCCTGTGGTAAGTAGCTTAAGCACTTGTGTTACGGTAATCAGGATCAACAGTGGATACACAAATAAACTTAAATATATTTAATAATACACCCAGACACGGAACAAACACCGATGTTCGTCACACAAATATTTGTCCCGAGTGGGAATCGAACCCACGACTCTTGGAACCGTAGGTTATGAACCTGAGTCACTAGCCACTGTTCCACCGAGCCAGATGTATAGTAAATGCGTTTAATAAGGTAAAGGCTGAATGTTGTGTTCTGTGTAGAACTTACAACCGCAGAAAAGGGTTGGTATTAGCAAACTTCTCGCCCAGCAATCTACCTACAGTTTATGATTTATCGTATTGTTTTCAAATATGTAGATTACTATGTCATATTGTTATATTGCCAAGTTTGGATTAAGATAATCTTATGATCTGTCACATTTAGGTTATGAAAGAGATTCATAGATTTAAGATTCGAATGCGTTTCGTACTTGTTGTAAATAAGGGTCCCTACCTAACTTCTACTGTTCTATTATCAGTATTTTGTTTATAAATAGGTACCTGGATGGATTGATCTCTCACATTTGGACTATGAAAGAGACGAGCATAGATTCCGAGATTTACTATTAAGCACATATTTTGTTTACAAATAACACCAAAATACGCGTTCCAAGTTTCTAATGCCATAAATTTACTTTCAGACACCACGCCATGAAGGAAGGCATAATAAAGAAGGACCGGGAGCCGTTCAGCGTGCGCCTGAAGCAGTTCTGGGAGCTGCCGATGGCGCACCAGCTGCTGGGCGAGAAGTTCGCCAAGACCCTCTCGCACGAGCCCGACGGACTCATCTTCCAACCCTCCAAGGAGGTAGGACTCCGCAGGGCATCGGCGGAATGTTGCAGATGATTCTTGCAGATGACTGTTGCAGATGATTGTTGCAGATGATTGTTGCAAGGGAGGTACTTGCCGCTGTATCAAGTAAATGGGGGGCCAGCCGCCCAAGGAGGTAGGACTCGTTAGGGTGTTGAAAGAGAGGGCATCAGCGTAATGTTGCAGATGATTGTTGCATTTTGGGTGAAGCAGACACCACGCTATGAAGGTAGGCACCATAAAGAAGGACCAGGAGCCGTTCAGCGTGCGCCTGAAGCAGTTCTGGGAGCTGCCGATGGCGCACCAGCTGCTGGGCGAGAAGTTCGCCAAGACCCTCTCGCACGAGCCCGACGGACTCATCTTCCAGCCCTCCAAGGAGGTAGGACTCCGCAGGGCATCAGCGCAATGGGTGCGTTTAGCCGACACACAATCTTGGCAGCACAGAAAGAAAAATGGCGATTGCTGAGTAGCATAGGCTGACGCGGCTGAGGAATGCTAAGTGGCGATATTCAGATTAATTGATTGATTCGTCATATGGCGGAATATTCAAACGTTAACAGCTAACTTCACTTCTCTCATTTCCACTCAGCATGGTTCTGGCCGATACTGTAATCAGAATTGTCGAATGCTGTTCAGCACTCTCAGATTCTGACCAGTCTGTCTGTCGTCTAAACGCACCCAATGTTGCAGAAGATTGTCGCAAGGGCGGAGTTACCGCCTCTTTTCTCTTAACTGACTAATGATGATGGCTTGAAGTAGCTGGGGCAGCGGATGGCTCTCACACCTAAAAGGAGCTAGCGCCGTATCAAGTAAACAGGGGCCCCTAAGGTGTAGCAAAGCTTTTTTTAATGCTGTTTACTACACATTTGAAATAAAACTAATTTTACGGATTAAACTCCTCCTAAAATAATGAGATCTCTAAATAATGTTTAGAATACCAATATACGCGAGTTTAATCCGTAAAATTAGTTTTATTTCAAATGTGTAGTGCTCGCGCAAATAAAAATAGACAATACTATGCTGTTTACTACGTTTGGGCCTCTCTAGGGCACTGAATTGTGGGCCCCGTAAGTAATTTTGATACGGGACCGCTCCTAGGCATGCTACGCTACTGGTTGCAACGGTACTTTGTAACAGTTGAGGTATCGCCGTATTTAAATAAACAGTTCGTTAGTTAATAATTAAGAAAATTATCGTTTACAAGTTTAAAATTTTACACTTTCAGTCCATCAGTGTAAAATAATATATCCTTTCAGTATCCAATCAATAATATTATTGGAAAACTTTTGGACCAGATGTGTATCGAATAGATTTTCGTTCAAGATTCGATCCAAGTTGTACATATTTGGTACTTGGAGGTTAACTGCCTCGTCGGTCTATTGGTAGCAAGTGCTGCGTTAGGACCGAGAGGTCCCCGGTTCGAGTCCGGGGTCGGGCTAAATTTGTGTGAGTTTTTCTGTAATGAAATTACTCAGCCCGGAGTCAGGAAGTTGGCGGTTGAACGCCCGTGCCTCGGAAAGCACGTTAATCCGGGTGGTCCTGCGCCCGATCTCTCATCGGTCATGTCGGATTGCCGTCTCACCGAACTATGAGAGTAAGGGAACAGAGAGTGCACTTGTGTTTGCGCGTACACTTGTGCACTATAATATGTCCTGCGCACTTGGCTGATCTCAATTGAGATCGGCCGCCATGACTGAAATCGGTCGGACGCCTTTTTTTACATATTTGGTTTCTGGTTACAGCCGTACGTGGCGGGGAGGTGCGACGAGGTGCTGAAGTGGAAGCCGAGCAACATGAACAGTGTAGACTTTAAGCTAAGCATCGTCACTCAGGAAGGACAAGGGTATGAAATTAATTACTTTTACAAACTGGAAACATGGAGTAGCCAAGCTTTTTTTGTAGTCATTTTGTAAAAACTTATTTATTGTAAACAAGTTATCAGAGGGGTAGGCTGAGATCACTTCCTGTTATACATATGCTACGTAATATTTTGTTTTAGTAACTAGTACTAGTTTCTATTTCTATAAAAGCGAAAGGTAACTCATTCAACACTAAATTACTGTAACAAGTGCTATGAGCCTGATATTCACATAGGGATTTTTTTTAGAACTGATTGTATCGTATAACTGGCGCTCTCTAAGAAGTGAATTTATGTAACTAATATTAAATTTCAATTTGAAACATGACATCAAAATTACTTTAACAGACAATAAAGGTCTACTCTTTCTTTATAGCATGCTGCCAACGAAAATAGGACATCTCTTCGTGGGGCACATGGATTCGCCTTTCGCGTCGATGAAAGTGACGAAGGACATAAAGCACTTGAACAACAAGATAATTGAGTGCAAATTCGAAAATAACAAATGGGTGTACATGAGGGAGCGGACGGACAAGTCGTTTCCTAACAGCTACACTACCGCTATGGGTAAGTTTTATTTTAAGTAAGTAATAAGTATTATTCTGAGCGCCCACTCTGGCGGTTATAATAGGATAGATCACAAAATTATAAATGGACTGGTTGATACTGTAATATTATTTCATTTTAGTTTTAGCATTCTAGGCTGTCTTACTAAAACCTAGTGTGCTCTGTTTTTTTTTGTAACGCCATCTCTGTGCCATATCAAAATTACTTATACATAGGTGTAGACATTTTCGTGCACTTTTAAATCGTCAATAGTTTTAAACCTTTTGTGATGTTTTATTTGTATGTAATAACATTCATTTTTCAGTATTTTTTTATGGTACATACAAATTCTATTAATCTAATAACTTTATTACTTTCACTTCCAGCGGTGTGCGAATCCATCAAAGACCCGGTGACAACCGAGATCCTATTGGACTACATCGACAACCATCGGTTCCACGACGACTCGGACATCATGCCGCCGCCGAAGCGCACGCGCCGATAGCCCAACACTCACTTAGATACAGCTAGACGTAAGGACACTCAGATCACTGTATACAACTGTCCCATCTTCTCTCAACTTATCTCAGCCTTAGAACAAATGTAGGAAAGAATTGAAGCTACTTGGGCGCCGCCTAGTGGTCAGTTTTGGTAACTCAATGACGTTCTGGTTATGTTCATAGATTTTGATGTCTGACGGTGTGACTTTGATCGGTTGCATCGCATCGCGTCGCAGTATTCTTTGTAGGGAGTAATGCAAGTTTGTTTACATATAAACATCGTATGGAGAGGACGTTTGTATGAAGGATGCGTTAGATGCGTATAGGAGGCCCGACTTCGCCTTCACAACGTTAAGCGTGTTCACACATTGGGGAGTGTTTGACGAACAATATCAGCGTTAAAATATCACAATACAAACAAGCTAAAGAACTCCTTCATAATGCGCTTAATGTTGCGAAACCTATGCATAAGGATACTCTTTACTCATATGTAAACTGCTCGATCTCACATCAACCTTAGAATAAGCAACGAATCTTTACGGCGACAAACTGAACGGCAAAATTCAAAACTACTCAAAATATGGCAGCACTTTTTGAATTCGTAGACAAATAAATTATTGTTTATTCCAGAATGGATTGTTTGATCACATCAAAAAGCCTTGTATTTTTACTCGTACACAGTATTTTGTATAGAGGTAAAGATGTATATTATGTTTTTAACTTAAGTCTACTCCAATTTAAAATCTCATTTCACGAGTACATAGGTTTGTTGACTAAATGTGATCAAAATGCATCAATCATTATTACATTCAAACTTGTTTTTATTCAATGTGAGTGAGTGATATTTCATCATAATAATATTATACAACTTCTCTATTTTAGGTTCAATTTAATTAATATTTATTTGTAATGCTCACATACTCTGATTGTGAAATAATGTTTTTTTTTATACTAATGAATTGAAATTTTGATCCTGAGAATATGGTTAGTTTAATGTGACTTTCAATTATTTTGTGTCACATAATCTATGAATTAATTTTATTTCTTCTCTTGTATGTTGTAATCCGAAAGTGCTATAAAATAAAAGATTGATGTTTCCTAGATTAAATATCACAAATTAGGGTGAAGCCTGTTCCTATTTACAATATTTATTCAAGAATTTACTTTCAATTGTACAAATATCAAATGTCAGATGTTTTACATCCAATTGTGCAATTTGGTGTAATCAAATCCTGAGAATATGTTGGCAGTACTGTACAGTAATAATGGTTTTACAATAAATATATTTGAAAAATGAAATATATATTTTATTATGCACAACAACCTTTAATAGAATAAAATTAGTTAACATGACTATCTAAGTACTTCATAAGTTGCAATTGCAGGTGATAGGACTAAATTGCCATCTATTTTCGCCATCAACTTGGACACACTTGATCTTATTTTCCTTGGTCAGTTTAGTGAGATGATGGTTAACATTGTAAGCGGCAGCAGGCCATAGATGTTCAGGGGTTTCAACATAAATTATTTTAACCAAATCCATTTCTGTTAATTGTTTTTCAGGATTGTTCTTCAGTACTTCCAAAATTTGAAATTCTCTTTGGTTCCTATGGGCAATGTAGTATTCAATTTGTTTGATGGGGTCCTGAAAAGCAATTTCAAATTTAAAACATTGATTATCTAGACTAGAATCTACTCTAACATCGATTTTATCTACTGACTACAATCAGACAAGACGAAACAGAACAATGCTTGCTTACACACCTTAATAAAAAAATTATGTACAATCTTAAAGACTGGACTATTGATGAGATTTGTTAGAGGAAATCATATACATGCAGATGTAACAAAGTATCAACTCATACAAACCTGAACAACATTCCCATGCCCTGGATATATCACACCAGGGTTCAGATCGAGAATTTTCTGCAAACTCTTCATATAAGTGTACAAGTCTTCAAAAACAGCAGTGCCCTCCCCCAAGATGCAGTCTCCACTGAACAGAATATTCTCTTCTTGCAAGGTGAGTATGACATGGTCTGTTGTGTGTCCAGGAGTATGGTGGACTTTCACAGTGGCTCCCTCTACTTTAAGTTCTTGTCCGTTGGACAGCCAATGAGTTGGTATTGATGATGGCAACTGATTGTCTGGTTCATCCTCAGCACTCCTTTTGTGCTTCCATACTTTTGGTTGCTCTGAAATTATGAAAAAAATGAATTTATGTGTCTAAGAGACAGTTTTAAAAATGTATATGAATTCAAATTGAAAACAGCTAGTGCAAGCTGGCATTTTTTCAGTTTTTCTTAATATGTATATAATTTTAATCTTGATAAATCACAATCTTGATAACATAATTACTATCTATTGGTCCTGAAATCATCATTATATTAGCTCATAATATCGCCACAGAGGGGCAAGAGCAAACCCCTTAACCAAGGTTATCAGGCCTTAGACAACAATGCTAGCCAAGTGTGGTCATCAAGTGAGGTATACAATTTCCAGCTGCATTTTGTAACTAAATAAAAGCCATACTCACTAGCAATACTACCAAAGATGTTCTCAACACCTCCAATGTGATCATGGTGCCAATGGGTCACCACAATGTGCTCAATGTTTGCCTGCTCTGACTGCACCACCTGCGATAAGTGCTTCTGGTACTCCGGAATATCTTTGTCACCTGTGTCTATTAGTATACGGCTGAAATTTATTTTTATGAATAGTATGACTAGTACTCATGACCAGCAAAACTAACCTCTTTTCTTATGAAGCTTAGGTATATAAACAATTTATTGCACATAAATTAAAATTTAATTTAGTTCACAACTACACTAACCATTTTACCTCTATATCCTTTTGCAAACACATGCCCTATATTACTAGAGTTACTGTCTACTGAGGTGTTTTGACACAAAAAATAATTTAAGAAAACCCTGAAATATGAACTTACTTTTTTCCAGTGCCAATCAAATATGTGTTTGTTCCCTGTAAGGTCATAGGCCCTGGATTACACCCCAAAATCCGTATGACCCGGTTTGATAATTTAGTAATTGCGGGGATTACTGCAGCCATTTCTTTTGGTCTCAAAATACCGTGTTTTCTATGGAGTAAAAAGTTGAACGCAGTTGATAACAGCAGTTTCATTTAGCCGGGTCAACACTCTCTTATCATTTTGATTGGGTCATTTCGTATATTGAACTTTATACTACAATATAAATCGAATAAATGTAGAAAATTGTTCTTGACTAAGAAATTAAGTAAGTTCAAAATTGCAAAAATACGACGTGTATTGCGCTACGTATGGATTATTAAAGTTTGAAGTTTGAACTTCTGTTTTCTCAGCTGTCTGTTGACATATTGACATACATGACATTGCGTGACATTTCGAAAACAGATGATAGAAAAAATCCAGTCAAGTGCGAGTCTGACTTGCATAAACACTCGTATACATGGTTCCGTAGTACTGTAAATGTACCTACTTTACGTTACTTATATACGTAAATTTAAAAATAATTATAAGTTATTGTATGCAAGCTACCCTCAAATTAATTTATTTTGTTCTTTTGGCTATCACAGTTCCAGTCTAATTTTAGTTTAGAAAATTGAAAATCAATAATGAGTTAAAGTTTCCTGCGTTTCCTTTGTGGGTACGGTCAATCAGTCAAATCAGTTCATAGAAATATGAACTGATTGGATTCTGACCAAAACAGGACGCGCGCGAATATTTATGTGCAGATAACTAGCAACATTGACACTCTAAATGTAATATTTTCAAGGCAGGCAACATTTTAGTCTTGTTTGACAATTCAAGAAAAATGGCTGGTGCACTGGCTAGGGTAATTCAAGGAACAAAAACACATTTGGGTAAATAACTTATTTTTTTTACATATACATCTTATTTCCAACAAAATTATTGAATTCTCCATTAGCTGCTGTTGCTTTTGGTATATATTTTAGACGACTTTTTGTTTTGTGCGCAATGGGGGAGCTTACATAATTTTGACATCTGGGGTATGTTGTGGTCGGCTAAGAAGAGGTTGTGTTGTTTTAGGGCTCGTCGGGCCGCTGGTGAACTCCAGCATCGTGCCAGTGCGGTCCCAGCAGACACAGGCGCCGCCGACGAAGTCACATTATGGCAACCTGGCCGACAGCGACAGAGTATTCACCAACTTGTACGGCAGACATGAGTGGAGACTCAAGGGTGCGATGTCCCGTGGAGACTGGTACCTGACCAAGGAGATCCTATTGAAGGGAACTGACTGGATCGTCGGTAAGTAGCATATTTTTAAAAAAATCTCCAATTTTTGTTTTGTTTATTTTTTCTTGTAGTTGCACAATATTTGTTAAAAAAAAAAACAACACAATTTAAATAGATGCGCATGTGTTATGTGGGGTGTATTTCCAAGTAATGAGACATAATTAATTGTTTTATCAATTTGCAAGTATATTTTAAAAATTTTAAATACATATTTATAGGTGAGCTCAAAACATCTGGTCTCCGTGGCCGTGGGGGTGCCGGTTTCCCTACCGGTATGAAGTGGTCATTCATGAACAAGCCAGCTGACGGCAGACCAAAGTACTTGGTTGTGAACGCTGACGAGGGTGAGCCGGGCACATGCAAGGACCGTGAGATCATGCGCCATGACCCACACAAGCTCATTGAGGGTTGTCTGATTGCTGGCAAGGCTATGGGCGCTCAGGCTGCATATATTTACATCAGAGGAGAGTTTTATAATGAAGCCAGCAATCTTCAAGTAGCTATTGCAGAGGTATTTTCTTTTGTATTATACATTCAAGCAAAGTTTTTAGAAATCATTAACAACAACCTAAATAAAATTTACTTTTTGAGTATTTTTATAAGCATTTAACTAAATAATTATAGAATGACTTGAATTTGAAGTATGGTAATCTAGTTTAGAAATTTTACTATAAGCTAATTATCCCATTTGCTAATTGCTTTTCATACTTTGTTTAAACATTAGCGATGATGAGTTTACTTATTCCTTCATTCATATTGATTTCTACATTCCTTAATTTATATGTTTTGTTTCTGATGATTGCTGAAATCTATTGCAAGCCTTGAGTGGAAGAAATATACATATTGCACTGACCACACTTAGTGTGAGACAAGGGCAGAAGAATGATGATAATTGATGCAATCCATGAAAAACAAAAATCAATATTTAAGATTTTAGACTTTCGCGTTCCATTACACTATATATTAGTCTTTATGGGTCAGTTCGCTTGTGACCATGATTGGTGTAACCCAGTCGAAATATTGTTCAACAGCTATGTATTTGCTACTCCTAATAGCGTGTGTAGACCCATAAAGACTAATATTTAGCCATCACAATGTGAAATTTCAATAGACCGTTTAGTAGTCATGTCTTCTTTATTTCACAGGCGTACCAAGCCGGCCTCATCGGTAAGAACGCCTGCGGTTCAGGCTACGACTTCGACGTGTTCGTGCACCGCGGTGCCGGCGCGTACATCTGCGGTGAGGAGACGGCGCTCATCGAGTCCATCGAGGGGAAGCAGGGCAAGCCGCGCTTGAAGCCCCCGTTCCCCGCTGACGTGGGACTCTTTGGATGCCCCACTACGGTCAACAATGTGGAGACTATCGCTGTGGCGCCGGTGAGTTGGATTTTGTTGATAGAAACTAATACGCTTTGTGCCTTGCACAACTCTTCTACTAGGTGATCCTAGAGTAAAGTTATTTTATTTACTCACGATGATGGCTCGTTGTTAAGATCACTGGACTTGCCGGGAGCCACCTCTAAAATTGATAGCAGATAATCCTTATAGATAAATAATATACACTAAATGTTATTATAATACCAGTTGTGGAAATGAATCAAGTTTTAATTAATTGCAATTGATATTTCACAATTATCCATTACTTAATTCTTATTTCAATTACAAGTACTTTATGATTAAATAACAACCCAAAATTTTCTCCAGTGAGTGAAAGTGTTGAATGTGAGAATGAAAAATTAAAGATAGATGACTGCCTCACTTTGCCATGATTTCATGAATGGCACAGAATGACATCAAGCTAAGTGACTCCTAAGCACATTTAGGCTCAATTGCTCGCTTGCTACTCAGAGTCTTCACTGCCTTCAGGGGTGAGAGCCATCCGTTCCGTCGCAATTCTGATGATGACAAAGCCAGGCCATCACTGTAGCCAGTTAACCCTTAATGAGACACAGCATACACATTTTTTAATTGGTTTTCGCCGGTATTGCAATTGTCCAAAATCTGGCCGGATCTGTTTTCCCATTGCCAAACTAAGAAAAAAAAGTTGAAAACACAGCAAGATCATTTGTCTATACCATTCCAGACGATCTGCCGCCGCGGAGGCAAGTGGTTCGCTTCCTTCGGCCGCGCCCGTAACTCTGGCACCAAGCTCTTTAACATCTCCGGGCATGTGAACACTCCCTGCACTGTTGAGGAGGAAATGAGCATTCCGCTCAAGGAGCTCATCCAGAGGCACGCCGGTGACGTCATCGGGGGGTGGGATAACCTGCTCGCTATTATACCTGGTGGCTCCTCGACCCCGTTGATTCCTAAGGAGTGAGTATTGTTTACGTTGTACAGTAATACTCTGAGGTTACGTGATACGGTGGGACCGAGCGCTAGCTAGGAATTGCTGTACTTGGAAGTCTGTAAGTTGAGGTATTGCTTTACTTGGGACACTGTAATACCGATGTCTGTTTGGCTGATATGTTTGACATGTGCTTCTTTACATTGATGCTACATGTGGGTTAAATTCCTAGTATAAT
Organism: Maruca vitrata; assembly: GCA_039566165.1. Taxonomy (NCBI): domain Eukaryota; kingdom Metazoa; phylum Arthropoda; class Insecta; order Lepidoptera; family Crambidae; genus Maruca; species Maruca vitrata. Next base: position 4,431,010 of record CM076916.1, on the reverse strand, counting down.
AACTATCTGTCAAGAGTATCTTCTGTTATAATAAAATAAAATTGAAATAATATTTGAAATCTTGAAAGTGTCATCAATATCTCTTAAATTTATTTTAGTAAAAGAGTAATAAAAATCAATCCATTCCATCAGTGCAATCAATAATAGTAATCGGTCGTAACTTTCCGATTAGTTCCGATGTTCCGAAGAAGAGACAGCATTATTATTACCAGATATTAGGTTTAAAGACATTTATTCTCATAAAGACATAATAACATCACTTACATGAGAACATAAATACATAATAACAATAGCTTGTTTTCACTGTCGCACAATTTAAGAAACATACATAAATCATAAATAAGAACTTAAAAAAACATAAACAAATAAATAAAATGAAATAAAAGTTACACACTAAGACATAGCTTGGTTTAACGTAATAGCATGATCCACTTACATAAAAACACACGTTTAAATGGGTGTTTTTGTGAGTATGTACTTTGCAAGCCGCTTTTTAAATATATTAAATGAATCAATACTTCGAATGTTCGAGGGTATTTTGTTAAAAAGGCGCGCGCCATCGTAGGTTATTGAGGTTTGGCCGTATCTTGTTCGCGTCGTAGGCAGAACGATGAAGCTCGCGCGTCGAGTGCAGGGGCGACCAACTTTATTCCGCATGTTAAATTTTAAGTTTGTTTGGACATTATTTTTCATTATTTTGCGGATGAGAATGCATGTTTGGTAGGTATATAATTGTTTAATACTCATTAATTGCGTATCATGGTAGATTTTAGCGTTTATTAACAATGATGGTTATCCCAAAGTGATAAAATGCTAAAAATATTATCAGTTGTCTACTTTTTAGATCATAAATTATTATTATTGCTTACTTCCAGCGTGTGCGAAACAGTCCTAATGGACTTCGACGGCCTGGTGGCCGCTCAGACCTCCCTGGGTACCGCAGCCATCATCGTGATGGACAAGTCTACGGACATCGTGAAGGCGATCGCTCGCCTCATCATGTTCTACAAGCACGAGTCGTGCGGACAGTGCACGCCGTGCCGCGAGGGAGTGTCGTGGATGAACAAGATTATGTACAGGTCAGTGGGACAGTTTAATTTTTTTTTATTAATTAAACATAGGTAGTTAATTATTATTTATTTATTAATTAAATATAGTTAGCTGGTGATCCAGTGAAAACCCCCAATTTTTATAAATTGGCAATGTACTTTTTTATATTTTTATTTTTTAATGAATTAAAGCTCACTGTAAATTAAAAAAAATTAAAAATTCGCATTCATTACCCCGCCTGAACGGGGAAGTCTTGATTCGCATTGGTGACTAAACGCCTGGATAGCTCGGGACAAATATTTGTGTGATGAAAATTGGTGTTTATTCTGTGTCTGGGTGTGATTATGTATTTAAAAAATATCTATGTATGTATATCAGTCTGTGACGCCCATAGACTTCAAAATAAACACAAGCTGTGCTTAGGATTTTGAGAGTATGGGGTCACATGACAGTGAGTGGGAATGTCCCAGATATTTATTTATTTATTATAAATTCTAAGTAGTGGTCACACTAGTGGTCGAGCACACAGAACGAATTCTCACAATTTTTTGTCTGATCTGAGAAAAGCTTTCTCCAAATAAATAAATTAAATCTCCCTATTAGAGTTTTAGTCCCACTTCCCGTCACTAGCAAGATTCTTCATAAAAAACACGCATCTTTCGGTAACTAAGATATTGGTATTGAAAAAATAACTTGTATACTTGTGAGAATTGTGTCACGGAGTCAGGGTCACTCACTACATGTATTTGTTTAATGTTTATTTTCACATCAATTGTCCTTTGTTCGCAGATTCGTTGAAGGCAACGCGTCGCCTAAGGAAATCGACATGCTATGGGAAATCTCTAAACAAATTGAAGGTGTGTAAGATAAAATATTTTGGTTTCGTTATAGTTGTATTATTTAACTGCCTCGTTGGTCTATTGGTAGCAAGCGCTGCGTAAGGACCGAGAGGTCCCTGGTTCGAGTCCGGGGTCGGGCAAAATTTGTGTGAGTTTTTCTGTCGTGAAATTTCTCAGCCCGGAGTTAGGACGCTGGCGGTTGAACGCCCGTGCCTCGGAAAGCACGTTAAGCCGGTGGTCCTGCGCCCGATCTCTCATCGGTCATGTCGGATTGCCGTCTCACCGAGTTATGAGAGTAAGGGAACAGAGAGTGCACTTGTGTTTGCGCGCACACTTGTGCACTATAATATGTCCTGCGCACTTGGCTGATCTCAATTGAGATCGGCCGCCATGGCTGAAATCGGTCGGACGCCTTATTTATTATTATTGCTTTAGTAGTCTCTCTTGCACTAAAATTAGTCTTTATGGGTCTACACGCGATATTAGGAGTATCAAATTACGTAGCTACTTACTGCCCGACGTTTCGACTGGGTTACAACAATCGTGGTCGCTCGCGACCAATTTCGCGACTAATTTTAGTGTAATAGAACGCGAAAGTCTTAGTCTCTCTTGCGTCAGATACAAATTGTGTGTCATAAACTTTTATTCTGTTTTTTTTTTACTTCCGCGTTAGTTTCGCGTTTTTTAACTAAAGTGAAATGTTAGGTTTAATTAATATTTTATTATTTTTTGCAATAAGGCTGTGTTTATGTTGGCAAATTCGGGCAGCCGCCCGAAACTTTGTCTGCGTGGAATAGTAACTTTTGGCAGCAATGATTTTTTATAATAGCCTATAATTTTATCAGCCCATATACGTCCCCACTGCTGGGGCACGGGCCTACCTTAAACTAGGGCGATAAGGCCTCAGTCGGGCCTCAGTGGGTCGGTCGACTACACAACCTTAGAATTTCATTGTAGTTGAGAAGGTTTCCTCACGATGTTTTCCTTCACCGTTAAAGCGTCGAATGGTGGTACATATGAATTTTAAATTTAAAAAGTACATAGGTACCGGGCGGGGTTTGAATTGGAGACCTCTCGCATGGCAAGCGACGACCTTGACCACTCGGCCATCGTCATTTTTGTGTAAATCGATGTTGTTCGTTGTTGTTGATGTGAAGGCAAACATCGTGAGGAAATACGAAGAAATTCTAAGGTTGTGTAGTCGACCGAACCGCACTCGGCCGACGTAGTCGTAAGGTGTTGCCCTATTTTAGGGCAGGCCCGTGCCCCAGCAGTGGGGACATACACCGTGAAATTTTAGTGGTTGTTTTCCCGTGGCAGAACGATTTGCCTTTAGTAATACTATCGAATCATGCAAATAATTCCACGAAAAAAAAAATTTTTTTTTTCAAATTTTCAAAATAAATATTTTCCAACTCGAAAACGAGAGAAGCTATCGTTCTTTTATAAGTTGTGACGTAATCAGGTACTGCTTGCCGCATGAAATCGATGCTTAAAGCTGAAGAAGCTTAACACCCTAAGTCATAAAGAGGTTCGAACGTGCTTTCGAGTTTCGGTTAAACCTTTCGTAAAACCGGCATTTATTGATTATAAACAAATAAGAACTGCACAAATCTATTGTACTACTAAGATAGAATCATTATACTGCGGGAAAACAACCACTAAAATTTCACGGTGTATATGGGCTGATGATGATGATGATGATGATGATGATGTAATATTTATTTATTTGTTCGGTTCCCCAGGGCACACGATCTGCGCGCTGGGCGACGGCGCGGCGTGGCCGGTGCAGGGGCTCATCCGGCACTTCCGGCCCGAGCTCGAGCGCCGCATGGCGCAGTGGGCCGCCGCCTGCGGGCCCAGCCAGGCTGAGAGGCTCTACTAGACCACACACACATCGATGACGGGGAGGGGCGACCACGACTAGAAGAAGATCACGTGGTCGGAAAGCTGTGGTTGCTTTTATCACGATCGGATGCAGAGACTATTAGTACACCACCGCAACTAGCAATCACAGGAGAGTGGCCACGAATAGGGACGGAAAACGTGATTGGAACCAGCTATGTTGCTGCTATAATCACGATCGCATCTAGCAACCACGGGAGGGCGACCACGACTGGTCGCTGTTATCACCACGATCTGATGCAGAGAGACTACTAGACCACCCCGACTAGGAACCACGGGGGGGGTAACCACGTAGGCTGTGGTCGCTGTTAATACCTACACGGCGATTGGACTGCGGCGCTGATGCAACACGTCTATGTTTATATTTTGATTAATACAATGATACACGATATTATGTGAGCGAACCGAGTATTAACTTGTTCTTGTACAAATTAAATATTATTGTGCGTAAAATTACAATGGCAAGGTGCAAACTGAGACAGCTAAAAATTTTAATATTTTATAACAATTCACAATTTACTTACTTTAAATAATAGTGTGACGTATGCAGAAGAATCGTTATGATTCAATATTACAAGATCATACAGAAATTGTCACATGTAACTCCTTAAGCCAAATATAAGTCAAACAACTTGGGAACGTGTAGAAACAACTCAAATGAAATTATATAAAATGCTATGCATCAGCGGCGCGGGTTGTAGATCGCGTAACATAATTAATTATAGTAATTAAACAACCATCTTATCGACATTGAAGGCACTGTGATGTACACGCTTAAATAATGCTGTTGAATAGACTCGATACGTATTTATAACACATCATTATTTTATTTCTACCCCCCATGTTACTCTTGTTTGTATATTTCAGATACCCTTTCAATGTTATCTAGAATTTTATCCGTTCATATTTTTATATTAGTTGGGAATTTAGTTATCGACTTTCCATTTTTTCTTCATCCATAATTCTCAAATCAAGATTTATTATATTTAGTAACTATCAATAAAGAGCAATAAATAGATTTCGATGAGTTTAAATGATTCGACTAACGAGATGGTAGATGATGGATCACCCAACTTCCAAAGTCAAGTTTTATTTGTAATACATAATACTATGGCATGTGAAAACGATTGACCAATAGGAAAAATCAAATCAATGGCCTGTAAAGTACCTTCTAAAGTTATCTTGAAGCAAACTAAATAATTAATATATCAAACGATCGATCGCTGATAGTTCAGAAAACAATGGGCTTACCAAGTAGGTAAGTACTGTTAACTACATACTTCTGTCATAAAGCAATGCATTCGTGTATTACACAATATTTTGCAACAACACCTATCAGATTTTCAAAGTAAGTGTTGACAAGGCAATTTAAACTAATGAGTGATAGATACTGCGATTAAATAGGCTTTAGTTTAATAGTGGGAGACGTAAGAGGGCATATAAGCTTATAAACTTTGCTAAAGGGTTCGTCTTAGCTCAGATGTCTTGAGAACCTTTTCTAAATTTGCAAGTCAACCTGTAAAAAATTCTATCAAGGAGTTATGAACTTTAAGATTCGCAAATAAGGTTTATAATCTATTGAAACAGTCTGGGTTTGCTATTGACCTTACATTGATAATGCGAATGTTTGTAGAAGACTCATACTGCGGTCTAATCCTATTCTACATATTAATGACGAATATTCAGACAATACCATCATACATATTATTATTGCATCATGATGTTATCAATTTTTTTTTGTGGTAAGCGTTGTAATATATTTCATACACCCAATTTTTATTTTGATACATGTTTACTGTTAAAATAATAATTTAGGGACAAATTGTGGATTCCTAATTAATTTAATGAAAAAGGTCACGAAAAGAAAAATAAATGACTTCTCCATTGTAGTTAAATTTGTATATTATAAATAGAAATAAAAATCAAATGTTTAAAAATGTATTTTATTTACAAATATCTTATTTTAATGATTGCTAGGTGTAGATAAAAAATAACCACGAGATATTTTCTCTTCTTGCATCATATTTATTTAATCGTAACTTGCACTTCAAAAGGAACATACACCGTGAAATTTGAGTGGTTGTTTTCCCGTGGCAGGACGATTTGCCTTTAGTAATACTATCGAATCATGCAAATTATTCCTTGAAAAAAAAAATTTTTTTTTCGTTTTTTCAGAATAATAATTTTCCAATTCGAAAACGAGAGAAGCTATCGTCGTTTCTTTAAGATGTGACGTATTCAGGTACTGCTTGCCGCATGTAATCGATGCTTAAAGCTAAAGAAGCTCTACACCCTAAGTCATAAAGCGGTTCGAACATGCTTTCGAGTTATGGTAAAACCTTTCGTATACCGGCGTTTATTGATTTTACCAAAAAAGAAATGCACACATATTTTGTACTACTAAGATCGAATCATTTTACTGCGGGAAAACAACCACTAAAATACATACAAGCAAAATGCAAAACGGCGTTTATTTGAACTGTTCTCTGGCCATCTCTAAACTTTATTTTTCTTTATTCATCAAAACTTGCGCCTTGGAAGAATGTTATGCGTAATTTCCGCCAAATATTAATTAGGCGCAATTGTGTGTCCACGATGTTGTGTATTCTAGATAACGATATGTTATCTGCCTATTACAAACTGAATATAGGTGTAGACATTTAGTTTTGGTAAAGGTAGGGTATTTGAATAGGTAGGTAGTTTAGGAAGTCATCTAGGCTTCCTAAACTATCAGACTGCCTATTTGGCGTAAACACTTGCAGTAAATACTACTTATTTATCGAGATAGTAGATCCTATACAACACAACTGAATGATGAGTTCAAATTGTTAACAATTTGGAATGATTTGAAGGTCAAATTGTTAAGTAACACATGGCAGGTAATGCCTTTTAAATGGTTTACGGCGAACTTTGATCGGCCCCGATTAATATACGATAAGCCTAATATAAAACAACCGGAAAGAGGATAAATAATCTTAAAAGATTATTAATTTACCTGTGTCATATCCTGTCATGTTATTAACACGTACCTACTTAAGTACATATTATCATATCATCAGCCCATACGTCCCCACTGCTGGGGCACGGGCCTACCCTAAACTAGGGCGACAAGGCCTTAGTCGACCACGCTGGCCAAGTGTGGGTTGGTCGACTACTCAACTTCAGAATTTTTTCGCAGGTGTGCAGGTTTCCTCATGATGTTTTCCTTCACCGTTAAAGCGTCGAATGATGTTACATATGAATTTCAAATTAGAAAAACACATTGGTACCTGGCGCGGTTTGAACTGGCGACCTCTCGCATGGCAAGCAACGACCTTAACCACTCGGCCATGCATATCTAAGCCTAATTAGACAACTTATACTTATTGAAATACCTATTTACTGAACGACTATGTATGTATTCATTAATAAAGCACCCTGATTTCATAAATGATATTAAACTTATATAATCATAAATAAGAATAAAGCAACTGTCACGTTTGTGGCCAGCGTCACGTAAGGTCTAAGGTTCCAGGATCATCTAAGTTTTTAATTTCAGAAATTATTCAGCCTTTTTTTGTGGGACTCTCGCTAATAGTCTGCAGTTAGGCTTTCTCAGCTTAACCGGGCTGGCGGATGGCTCTCACCCCTAGTAAAACTATTCAGCCATGATGTCCATATAGTGCCTTTTCCGGAATAAGAAATACCTAGTCTGTGAAGACTATTTCTTATTCCGGTAAGAGATTACTACCTATCTTTGTACTTCTTCTCTTCTGTATTGTTCTCGATTTATGTATTACGAGCAAAAACTATAATAAATCAATTGTTTGTAAAAAGCACATACTCTTTTATGTACCTACCTAAATATTTTTGTCAGCTTCGTTCTTTCTTTATTAATTATCATTAATAGTGTATGTGTGTGTGTTCAAAATAGGTGTAGGAGGTTAGCAATAAAAGTATGGTATAAATTTTCTAAATTATTTTATTCCCTCTATCATTCTTTCTTTTTTTGATAATCCTTATGATATTCTTAGCTCTATTTACAGTTTGTATAAATTAAAGTAGCGGTAGTATTTTACATAGTAGGCTACTATTGTACAATGCTTTCATCGAAAGACTTGACTACGTTTACATGATTTAGGATCTACCGAGAATATCAACCATAACTATTTTTGCCAAAGAAATAAAACTTAGAAATAATAAATTCTTCTTTGAACCAAAATAGTCATAATTAATGTTTTCAGACAACCTTCAAAATCCCAAATGACGAAAATGAAGAAATAATTAAAACAAAAACATGAATTTATCAATAGATACAGTAACATAATTTAGAATGGTAACATTACTGATTTTGATTTGGAAGATTTCAAATTAGCAACTAAAAAAATGATCTCAAATTTATAAATCAAAATAAAAACTCAACACCAAGTACCAATTGGGAAAATAATTTAATTTTAGGAAGTATAGTGCCGTCATCGCCTCACACAGTCAATTACAACAACAAATAAATTAGGTTTAATTAAATAAATGGCACAGACCAAATTCTACCATCTTCGGTACATGGTGATGTGAATATATTTCTTTAAACATAATTTTGGTTGATATAACAATATAATAATAATAATTTCGTTTGTCGATTTGCCAAATAATCACGATTTAATATAACCAAATAATATAATCAAATAACTCTAGGATGGAAGCAACTGATTGTTGTGCAACAAAAGAACGAACGCTTCTGCGTAACAACATAATGGCATTCAAGTATCGCTAAATAACGTCGGTGGAGATCACAATTACACGATATAACTTTAACTTTATATAAATACAAAATATACATAGGTAATTTACCTAAGACTACAGCAACAACTTCAATGCAATATAACCATCTATATTGATGTGAAATTGATACGGTTACGATAGGCTTATGAGGATTTAACGTAATAGTTAACAGAATGTTTCATAAATAACTGTATCCCGATGGCTTGGGGTTTGGCGAGGTACATCCAGGAACATAACCCCATTATAGTCTTCGAGCGGTAATAAGTCAGTTTTGACAGCTTGTCACTTCTATAGGAACTGATATAAACTGTCTTCGCAGGTGTTAGGACTCTGGCTTATTACTACTCGAAGGCTATTGGACCCAAAGCCTCATTCACAACAAGATTGGTTACCGCTCTGTGATCACAAGAACGCGGCGTCAGTCTCACTTATTCTGTCATTACAGCGTTACCACTACCACAGCAGCGGAGCAGACGCAACAGTGAGAGCCCCACAGTTTCAGCTATGCGAGTCTCACTGTTGTTAGAGCTCCACTTTATAAATTAGTTGTGCGGACGAATCGCGGGCCAGCCGCCTCTACCGCCGGGCCTATCGCTAAATGAATCGGCGACTCGGGTGCAAACGCACGCACCACGAGCCTATGCCGGAATAACCTACAATAAATTCATAAATAACTTTGACATTACACTCTTCGACGGCGCCGCCGAGGCGTCCGGAGCTGCCTGAGACCCTCTGTGTCCTATCGGACTCGACTCTGCCTCATGACTAGTGGTCTAACCCTAAAATTACACTTAAGGTTACTTTAGTCGTTATCTTCAACCAATATGTACAAATCTCGAAGACCGACTTGGGACTATGACGTGCTCACCTCGGAAGTCGAGAGGCGTTAACAGTAATCTTTTACATTCGATTAATCGACTCACTTGGATAATGCTGTGCGTTAACATTTCTTCCGGGAAGTGGAATAACGAAGTTACTCTAGTTCCGTAATGGATAGGAATCGTTCAAGCTTAAGCGAAAGCTGCGTCTACATCTGACGAATTTATGGACGTTGCAAAATTGCAAACAAAATAGGAAGTCGTCTGATGTGGTCGTAGCGTTAGAGTCGAGTCCTGTCCCCATTCATAACAGACGTTCGTATTCGGAAAATCCAAGCAATAATTGAAACATGCTCAATTTCCGAATTCGACATTCCGATGCGTGGAGTCGAGTCCAGTTGGAGGCGTCTCACTAGCCCGGAGCTATTGCAAACGAACAATGCGGTTAGGGTCGTCCGACGCCAGCATCGGGCGGGCAGCGCTGGAGCTAGACGCAGTCGTCGAGGTCCACGTCGGGCACGAGGCGGTCGTGCGTCGCGGCGGCTCGAGGAGGCAGCTCGTTCCGAGGGTCCCTCGCGAGCCACGGGTGCCGGAGCACGTCCCGCGCGCTCAGCCGCTCGCACGCCTCCCGCCGGAGCAGCGACCTGATCAGGCACTTGCCGCGCGACGACAGGCACTCAGGAACAACGAAGTAACCCCGGGAGATCTTCGCGAAGAGAGACGCGTGCTCTGAGTCGTTGAAGGGATACCTGCGGCAAAGGAAACACACTGTTAATTACTGATGCAATGGTATAACTTATTTTTACCCTCAAATGGGTACAGTATAATGACCTTTATCATGTCGAGAGTGTAAATTATGGCGTCAATATAATCGACAATGCCGTGGGTTAACTAGCCGAGGTCTTAACTACGAGTTAATTGGTGCCAACAAAAAAATCTATTGTGTCCCTCTCCTTGGCAAATTAGACAAGTTATTTACAGGATGATAGATGTGTCACCGCAGATTGCTTAATTTTTTCATTGCAGATGAGCCTTTCTGCAAATCGCTTTTTGATTAGGGCGAGGGTTTCGATTTTCATCAGATAAGTTAAATCGCAAAAAAACTAGGGCTCCGTTATCTAGCAAGGAAACGAAATTTGAGACAAATTTAAACGAGCGAAATCTGTTGACAAAAAATCATAGAAAAAAAGTCGCTTATCGCATATTCGAAACGATAAGATGGATCATTAACATCGACTGCGGGACGGCGCGCCATAAATTGTTAACTTTTTACAAAGCACGGCACCAATTAATGACGGGCAACCGATTGTCATTTGGAAAGAGCAGATGCGAGCCAAAACAAAAACTCAGGTACAGAGGAACCCTTCCGGCGACAGGTGAGGCCGGCGATTGCGGCGAAATCCCGAATTTCGAATTTAAATTACGGGTGCGAGGGACCAAAAAAGGTAGAAAACAAAGGCTCGCGAACGGCAGGTGCGGCGGCGGCAACGTCTTCGCCGCGGGGGCAGGTGGCGAAGATTTCACTAGCCCGTTTATATGTGGGTGATATAATTGAGAGCCGTTGGCGCGTAACGGCCGACAGGTGACCATCCTCGCCAACGGTCGTTGCGACCCCCGATCTCGAAAACGGTAAGTCCCACGCTAGGGCGCAGGTGAAGACGCCCACCCTTACATAATGGAACGATATGTCATTGTTTTTTTTTGCAGTTCGAAGATGCTTACCTTCCAACGAGCATGGTGTAGAGTATGACGCCTAGGGACCACATGTCGGCGGCGCGGCCGGAGTACGTCCGATGCGCCCTGAGGATCTCAGGCGACACGTACGCGGGGCATCCGCGCTTGTCTTGCAGCAAATCCTCCTCAGGATCATCTAACACGACGGCATCCTCCAACGTCTCGAGCTTTAGCGTCGTCCTGCAACAAAGGGAGACAATGTTCAGTAATTTGCAATATCCTGTGCTTTCTCTGCGGTGCACTGATTCATTCATTATTCAGGGCCGCTTAACCCGCTGTCAGTTCAATTGTTTGACGCGCAGTGACCAGTGACCCACATAAATCGCGGGCCGGCTATAATATAATACGCGTCGCGATATGCGGCCGCCCGTAATGGATCCCTTTGTGCACAAAGCTTTGTCGCTCGCTATAAACGATTCGCGCGTACAACTAATTAGCGTCAAAGCATCACGTACTCGACTAAAATGGATAATTTGTAGTGGAAATGCGGCGAGGGCTCGTCCGCGCGCCATTAATGATGTTGCCGATATCATGTAATAAATAATGACAAAGCCTGAAGCTGCGTGACGCAATGGGAGCGTTTCATCAGCGGCCTCGGCTCGGCTCGGCCGTGTCGAAATGCATTAAATGCACAGCTCCAATCGAAACCGAACACCGCCGTATATGCGATTGAATGTAAATAAAACAACTCGGATACAGCGACAAACGGGACTATTCGCTCTACGATTCACATGTTTGGCCTACCGACGGTTTGACTTTGTAGACTCGCTGCATCAAAATAAACTAAAACGTACGCGAAATCGACGGGTAATTTTTAAAGGAATAAAAATAATAAGTAATATGGAGGTTAAGGCGAGGCAGGTGCGCTGTGGGCGTTTCGATGCAGTAAAATCGACGTACATTAATGCATACATACGATATTTTTAGCCTGTTTAATAATACTACTGTGGGGAACGGTGAGTTAAGTGAATTTATAGAAGGGCTCCCGGTCTATTTTTATATTTGAAACCTATTAAGGTCTGTAGAATTTATCGTCTGGCGCTGGCGACGTGAATTGTGTAGAAACGTCTTGTTTTGATTACTCGCGTGTAATACGAAAGATGAAGGCAATAAATGTGAAGTTTGCTTAGAGCGTTACAAAACCGAGTTGCGGTCTCGCCGTTTGACAAATCGCGTGTGGACACAGCACTAGCGCGCCGTTCGTAATGAGAACGGGCCATGTTAGCCCGCGCACTAATAAAATTGTGCGTGCGGCGATAATCCGAGATGCAAGATAAATGATACAGCTATTCATTATTAAATTTAAAGTGATCGGGTCGTGACAATATGGAGCGGTTGGCTCCCTCTAAAGGTTACTCTCGTTAAGACTGTCGCAACCGCGCCGCCGTCTGTTATCTAGTGAAATATAGAGTGTATTACTCGTGGCCGGTGTGTGCAGCGCTGTGCAAGGAGGATGCGCCGGCGCACGCGGCGCCACGTGCCGCAGCCGACGGACCCTCTGTGGGAACCCGCTGACGAAACGCGTGACGTCACCGCACTCCGGCCCTTTTTGTAATCCACCAGTGAGCGGAGCTGGATCTGGCTGCGTCCTCGTATCCGTTTAGGTCTCGACTGCGCAACTGATCCTAATTAAATCCCTACAGCGGCAAGGCTAAAGTGCGATGTCTGCAGTTGCAATCGATTCGGATTTCGCAACGTGTAAATAAGTTATACGGTGTCGTAACGCGGTCGGAAGGTTGGCCGGATTTCCGAGCGGTGGCCTCCAAGGATTCTCGCCGTGTCTCGGGCGCGAAAGGACAACTGTTGTTTACGCAACGCGCATTACGCACAGGGCCGGGTCGCGCCCGCCGATCTAATCTCACTCGTCAACTCGTGTCCAAAACTCTATGCATTACTAAATTGACTCACGTTTGCAACTTCGCAACGCTGTTAACTAATATTTCGTTAAATTACACGTTTCTAAATGGGTGGCCAGTTGTAACTTTATTGGTCAAGTTTGTAGAAATCCCGTCGTTAACACATTCGGATTTAATATTGTTTCTCATTATAAACTAATAAGTGTTTATTGATGGCTGCATTGTTCGGAGCCGGGCGCGCATGTGGGAGACTCGCCCACAATTAGCGGGATGCTCCGTTTCGCAACGGCCGCCATTGCTCAACTCAACCCTGACAGTTTCGTAACAATGGCAGTCAGATGCAGCACACACGCATGCACTTCCTGCTCGACTTAATATCGCTACATGACGAATAGTCTTGCGCAAGCGCTAGGAAGCGCATTATATGCGACCATTCACAAAACGGGCTCGATGCGCTTGCGAAAGGTCCGCCCAATCGTCAACAAAGCATAATTCGCTGTTTACGTTTAACATTACTGTTTCTGTTTCCGAGCCCTGTTGCAGCGCGTTAGTCATAGGTTGTCGTAACCCGCATTGTAGGGACATGTGTCGCAAGCGCTTGCCTCACGGAGATGTGCCGCCGGGATAGGTTGGGAAACCATCCCGACCATGCCCAATTATACGGCCGCGTGCATTGCGCAATCTCGTTCCCACAGCGGATGTTTTATGAAATTTGATTGATAACAGTATCAGGGCGCCGCCTCACCGCGTGAATCAGCCAATGTAAATAACGTTGCGAAAACCTGCGCTCTTATTAGAACGCCTCAGACAATGCGCGCTGTGACAAATTGTGCATATGTATCCTTCTGAATTTAGGTCTCAAAACCGCACCGGCGGCACCGGCTTTATCGGAGTAGCGATAACGCAAGTCGAACTCCGTTTTGAAACCGAGCGCTGGGCCGCTTGCGAAAACACAAATGTGAACATCGATTGCAAAATTGTTTTAGTTTTAAAATCGAATGCAGCGCCGATGGTGGCGGGGGAGGGGGCGCGGTGACATTTCGGTGCACGGAGATGGATGCTGCGGAGATCGAGTAGCGTAACCGGCGGGGCCGTATTTGGCAGGGTGTGCGCGTGTCACAATGGCGCGGATTATGAGGTGCGTTGCGATATGGCGTGTTGCAAGCGCGGGCGGCGGTCCAAGCGCCGCCGCCGAAATAATCCTGTGTTGCAACGAGTGGACTGCGGAACGGGCGCCACTCCAGCCCGTTGCGCAAACGACGCGCACCGCAAGTGCGCCTCTAGCACTCCGGCAGCCCCGCAGCACCGGCACCGTTCGACGACCCCGCTATCCTATTACGCGAGGGTTGTGTAACCGAAGAAAGTGTCCGTTGCGCCCGCAAAAACTATCCGAAATCTCATCGATCTCCGTCTCGAATCGTTGCAATTACACCGTTACGTGGCCGCGGGCTGAATCCGGTGAGCGGTCGACTTTCTAACGCGGGGTCGGTGCACGCGGCGGTGTCGCAACAATTTCTCCAAGCGTCGCGAACGAAGAAAGCGCGACCTCAGCAGCGTTTTGCAATCGCGCGCTCGGGCCGAGAAAGAGCGCGGGGAAAGCGAGCGTCGACCCGGGGCTCCGCTCCGGGCTCGGGCTTCGCGCTCGGGCTCCGGGCTCCTGCGGCCGCCGCGTTACGCAAGCCCGATAAGCGCGGGCGCATGTCACAGGCACTCGTGAAACACTTCCGTTCATTGACTCCTTCCCGATATAACACGCTGGCCCGTTGTTTCGACATCGCGAGGGACATCGCACACGTGCGAGCCCCGCCCAGGCTCCGATACCCTTGATCTTTAGGGCTCATTAAGCTGACACGCTCGATATCCACGGAGTCGCAGACACAAATCCCGACGCGAAAGAAATGTCGTAACGGCGCGCGTAACTCGTAACTAATTCGATGTTAGGAATTCTGTCGTGCAGGATATTACACGAAGAATCATCGGGTAACCGGCTCACTGGCACGTTTGCGTATTCACTTTCATAACTCGTTGTTACGTTTGAACCGACTTTTCCAAGTGTTGAGAAACGCTCCGGTAAAAAGCAGAAGCTCCCACATGGCAGACGGGTAATCGCCGACGTTACGATTGTGTGTAACTCGAGGAAAAAGTGTTATAATTGTGTGTCTCGGGTTAGTTGCATAGTGATTTCCACGACAGAGATGACACGCAATTATGACGAACAAAATAAAAACACGTCCCTGTTTCCGAGAACAAAAAGTTGGTAGTTGTTTGCTTGTAACACCTGGCGACAGGTGATCGCTCCAGTCTTGCCTGTTCGAGGCTGCATAATGACGATAACCATAAAGGGCAGCTGTACGCGTTTGTCGCGACAGATGCGGTCTAGATCGGTCGATAGCCAAATAAAAAGAGTAAATCCACATCCGCGTGCGCCCGCGCGGTTTCCGCCGCGGCCGGAATCGCCGATTGTTTCGGTCTGCAATCGCTTCCTCCTCATTATTGTGTATCGGAAGTGCGCGAGGAACGAATACCCTCGTCGGGCGGCGAACGCACGGGGTTAGCCGATTGCAAACGGAATTAGGGCAACGATTAATCATGAAAGCCTGGCCGGTCGACGCAAGAGCTTGCGATATGTAGCGAGCGGTGGTATTGCGCGGAGCAATGCGGACTGGCATTGCTAACAGTTGGTTAACAGTATTGGATCTTGCGCGCGAGTGACGCAAATGTATGGAAAAATGAGAGAGACAATGGCGTGTTGCTGATTTTACGGCTGATTTATATGCGAGGGACGAGCCCCGGGCGCCGACGAAACCGAACCGTTTTGCAACCGGCCAGATACACAAAACGCCTGTACCCACACGGCTTGCGATCGCTCCTGCAATCCTGCATGCTACCATTTTGTACTTCCATTTCATAATTCGCCTTGCATAACACTTAGGACAAGCTCACGTCTGTTCAGAGCCCAATCCTCAAGCCCAATGAGGCGAGACTGATTTCCAAATTAGCTTAGACGTTTCTTGGAAGCTGATCGGAATGATCGACGATAATTAAGATAATAGTCGGTATTTTACAAAGATTCGTTTTTGGCTCAATTAATTCCCCATTAATATGCAATTTTGGTTATCAATGTAGGGTGTTATTTTTAGCTGGATGACAGCATGTGAATGGTTGTTTGGCGCAATTAAGTTGGTGTGTTTATAGTATTCACGATGTGCATGGCGCTGCAAGTACATCGGAGGAATGAATGACGCAGGATGGTTTCGAAAACGCGAAATAAGCGATGTTGCGATTCGGTCTTTCGAAATACATTTACCTCTCGATTGCAGAACGCGTGGGTCGACAAATAGGATTAATCTCTGTCGATTTGTAACTATTACGAGATAAAAATGGTTCGATTGTTTGTTAACGAGGGCAGGTGACTCCGCTTTTGGATTCGGTCAATAAACAATCCGTAATGTGTGTGGCGCTGCCCTTCCTATTTTCTTAGTAAAAATAGAAACCAGCTTCAATTAATCAAGTTGAATGAGTAAGAAAGCCAACACATTGCGTGTTATTTAAGAAATAGTGGCCTACGAGATAGAATCGCACCATATTTACCTAAATGCGTTAAAAACATACGAGCATAGATTATGGACTTATCTCGGGGCATATTTACCGCAATTTTTATCAGCATTTCACCGCTATCTTATCGGCAGAAAAAAAAAACTTAAAATTTCACCTGATAGCATTTATTTGCCGAGTCCCGATCCGATAAGCAAATATTTTGTAATGTCGGGATGTGTTTGTCCAATTACACAATGGGGCAGGTTGGTGTTTGTGTATGGTGGTTGCGAAAACACGCTCAGGTTATTCTGATTCTATTGACATGGAAATTAGAGCGGTGCACAGCGAACCCTAGTGTCGTGCGGTGCATACATTATTCTAATGTAATATTGCACGGTTACATCTCGCTCGATGTGTAACTTTAATCCAAGAAGGATGTACCTATATAGTTGCTAGGATTTCCTAATCAAAATTCAACGCGAACATACTAGTTGATTATGAACGAGCTATTTATTGTAGGTACTCAAGTTCTGTTTACTAGTGGCGACCCTCTATACTCTATTCCAATTATGAAGTCCTTTTTGACAGATGTCAATAGTTCAGTACTAGGGAAGTACCCTTAGAAATCGATATTCAGCGGCAACGATTCTCGATTTGTAAAAAATTTAAATCGACCAACTTTCAAAAACTAAGGTTAATAAAAATTATCGAAAGAACAATTATAGACATGCAAAACTTCCAAACTTGTTTTTTATCGAAAAAAGAAATACACGATTGGATGTTTAGTATAATAATAATGAATAATGATAGTTAAGTTATTTGAAATTTACACTGAGTTTAAAGGATCATAACAGTTATAGGCTCGTGTCAAAGACTCGTTAATTAATGGCACCGAATGTTTGACACCGTTTGCTGCCAGGAGTGTTTGCACCGAGTACCTATAGTTGCAATGCAACACTAAATAAAACGAATTGTATCGCGTAATGGAGTAACTCAACAGTTACTATGAGCATCAGATTAAAATAAAAACAAACAATTCATTTAAGTTTTTAAATTTGATTTTGTAGTTATTAATCATCACTGTTTGATTTATTAATTTATTTTTTTATTTAATCAGTTTACATATTACCTGCAAAGGACTGCACTTTTATTACGTTTTATTGTAAAATGCATTAGTTATAAGCAGTCCCATTGCCGCTAGATTCATTTTCATTCGCGAATGATCGTTTTAACTAACCGAATACTTGAAGCGCGTCACTACGTTTAAAAGTAAAACATAAGCCATAGTACGTAACTGCATACGCGCGAAAAATATTATTTTATTTTGAAGTTCAGATATAGAAACAATAGTTAGATCAAAAACAATAAGTTAATTTTGCTTGTAAATTAATTGTAGGGTGTTTTTGCATAATTGTATATTTTTTAAATAACGATTTCCTACAGAACACAAAAAGTGATATTAAATTGGATTTATTTGAAACGTGTAGAGTTACGTTCTTCGAAATGTCAAAAAGGACTTCATAAATGGAATAGAGTATAGTACCGCTATTCGCGTATAAACGCTCGTTATCACGGCTCCATCGAATCAGGAACAATAGTTTTATTAAACCGACCCGACCCCGGTGACGTCGCAGGTACGCTCGAAGCGATAAGACACGCAAAATGCTTCAACTATTCATGAATCGATCGACCGCAGCGCGAAGCCACTCGTACATTACCGGTTATACAACGACCCGGTAGCGCTCGCTGCCTTCAAACGCGGCAGTGTATGAACCAGAAGTGAAGCCGTCGGCTATAACAAAAGACGATACTACCGGCATTCCAGCGTAGAGCCAACACAAAATGCTTTGATAGCAACAAAAGCGGTAAACGTACTCATACACTACTCCCGTAAACAATACGAGGAAATTTACTCCATCACATACTACATTTTCGTCTGTCAATATTTCGCGGAGTCCGTAAATAATGTTTATCTCGTGAGAATAAAAAATACGCGACCCAAACACGTTTTTACCGTTAGCCGTTGCTGAAACATCGCGTAAACATCTCCGATGGAACCAGTTTCGTCCGAGGCGTGATATTATTGATTTCACTAAAGAAATTCACCTCTCCGCCGAAATTTATAATTCAATTCCACACGGAAATCGATTAAGTGCAACTTAACATGTTGGCTTCAAAACAAAAACACTACAGTTCATAGTCCTTGCCCACGGAGAATTTAAAACGCAAAACGATTGTGTGAATCGAGAACGTGTATCGAATAATACGGGCCGAATGATCGCGTTGATAAATAAACGGGCCTAGGATTTACGGGCAATGCCCTTTGTAATTTCTCTCCGGGACCCGAGTGGCCGCAGAGGTTTATTATAATGCGGTGGCCGGTATATGCAATTCTGCAATCATACATTTTCCATAGACATGACTTTGACAGCGAACAGCGGTACTTTCTCGACGGTTATAGAGTACCGTTTGGTAGGCGAATGGTACCAGGTCGATGAAAGTCACGATAACTGCTCGAGGCGTTGGTATTCGGTACGGATAAGACTATCTTAAATTTTCGTCCACCTTTCATATGATTGGGAAAATCCCAAGCAAACAGAGCACAAATGCCATGTAATGCGTAGTAAGAACTGGTTATGTTTTTTGCTTCCTGGCGAAAGAAGGCGAAAAACTGTAAGTACTTACACTCCTTGTTTTTATGACCATCCCAACTCTAGTTAGTGCGATGAGATCACGAAGGATCAATGCTCGGGCCGAATGCCAAAGCAATGATCAACAACATCAATTTAAGGAGAGGCGGCACGGCGGCCAATAACCTCAGCACTTTTTAACGCAATGACGCAATTTGGAAAGTGCGGAAATGGTAATTTCTAAGTAGAATGCGCGCGACTTATTATATCACAATATCGCGAGTTTGATCCGCATCGGATGCACGGCGGGGAGGGGTCAGTGAACTTGCGAAACTTCACCTGTCATAGCCGAGGGGAGCGCAACAAAGGCGTGATGCAACCGAAGAAAGTAGGAAACGAGCCGAGAGTACGCACCGTCATGCCGAGATGTAATTAAAGATGGAGAAACAAAAGACTGGCCATTTTGAAATTGGAGCCAGCGACGCGACTCTTTCTAAATCCGAATCGATGATTCTCGAGGCTTGCACAATGGTATCTGGCAGGCCGCGACGGAAGAGAGTGCGCCCGAAACGGCACATTGCGGTGATGCAATAAAGAAAGTGCGGAACTGAAGTAGGTTTTCTAACGCGGTGAATGTACTCCGGCCATTAGCATTGTATCATTCGCGGACGCGAAGCCTCTTGAGGCTAGCGGGCGACGACCTCGGTGATGTCAGAGGGAGCCGTATTTCGCATTTGGCGGAGCCAGCTTATAATGGTAGTGATATAATACGTTCGGGATAGAGAATTATGATGTTAGCTGCACTGGAGTCCACTGAAGGGAACTACATCTAGCGTTACATCAAGCTTTTGCCTGCAATGAGTTAGGTAACGAGTGTTGTCACACTCGTTTGTTGCAATTACTCCGCTGCTGATGTAACGCGTGCAAAGCGAAGAAGTCAAGCAGAATGCGATCTGATTTGTGCATAGAAAAACTGGCTGCGTTCGTTCGATTCGGCCTAGTGGTTTTTCGGTGACAGAAAAACGAATATGTTAAAAAGCGACATGTCAAGTTCAGCGAGTGCGAGGTCGGCGCAGGCGGCGCGGGAGGGGCGGTGACAATGAATGGCAAAGCACCGTTGTACTTGACCCACTATGCGCCGTCACGCCCGGCCGGTGCAACGATGACGACCGATTGATGAGATACGTGAACACCGCTTGCAACAGCCTGACAAACATCCCACTGAACACCATCAATAAAATCATAATTAAACCCAGTGTAAACATAGCCCGTTTTTACGATAGCTCTGACATTGGCGCAGTAACCTACTTGGCACCGGCGGCGATACTGCTTTACGTCAATCATAAAATATTTCAACAATCAAGTGTCACGTTGACGGGCCCGAAGACGCGTCAGTTTAATGATGTCAGTGTTTTGAAACCGCATACAGTTTCAGCTGAATCATAGCTCGCTCCTCGCCGTATCCGAGCACGTCGCAGCGGAACTGGGCTCGAACACAAAATAGATGTCGAAACGCGCACACAAAGTATCTCGCAAGCGGTTTCCGATATACATTTGTTAGCAGGCAGATATGTACGAGTATATGTGCCATTGCGCAAGGTCGCCAGCGCACCTGCGCGGCCAACGCGACCGTTGGAGCTCCCACGACATAGTTCATGCGGTCATGAATTATTAATTAACTCCAGAACTGTAGAAGGGTAACTTAAGGAATTCGGGGTGTCGACACCTGCCGCGACCTACGCCTGCATCGCGCGTCAAAGGTTAATTAGCGTGAATATTCAACGCACAAAAACGCAAAGGACGGAATGGTAACAATATTTGTATTTGCAAGCGCTGTGTAAAAAGCGGCTGCAGCGCTGGAGCAGCGTCCGGCGCAAGCGCACTCGTAATCATCCAAGTGGGTTAAGGTTTCATCAAGGATTTATTGCGGCAAGTCTCCGCTCCAAAACGCCGGCCGTTCGTTACTATGAGCTAACTGCACGCTGGTTCCGCTGCATTTGTCTGTTACACGAAGTTTCGTGTTTTTTTTTTTACATTGAACCTCCAATTAGCGGCGACAGTCTGTCTGTCAATACGGGAAGATGAATAAGTGCAATTCTTCGGAATGTTCCATTGCGATGCCGATGAAAAGAGTCCTATTTCATTCACCTGCCGTGGACAGTTACAACAGGCGACAGACACAAAGCGAGCTCGGACATCTTTTGTTTAATTAATGTCCGACAAACAAAAGTAACCTGATCGTTAAAGCTGTCCCTTTGTCCCCGACACTGAGAGCGTAACTGTAGGAGTAATGAAAATGTCCTTTGAGAGGCTTTTGTAACTCCGACTGAGAAGGTACAATTAAGCACAAAATAAACAGGTTCATATGTTTCAAAACGATCCAGATGCGTTACAAAAACGGTAGCACACGACTGTTTAGCAACCGCACAGAGGAATCTTTCGCAACTCGCATCACAGCGTCCGGGCACTCGATTAATTGTTTCCATACTACAGATCGAGTATTCGATTCTTTTGTTTCACCAACAAGCCATTGTCATGAACTTAAGGACGCTTATAAACCCTTTATTATTTAAATATTGTTGTTTGAATGTCTGCAGAACTCAAAAGGGCTTTGGAATTTGAAAATTAACCGCTACGAACAATTATTATTCTAGAGGCATTAGTTTTTGCAAGGCAATTACGTCCTCGCACGAGTTATGTAAGAACTGACCTCGACTTTAATGGCCTAACTTGGATTTATATTTTATCTCATTATTGTGGGTGCAGACAGGCGCTAATTGGGCAAACATTGGACCTCGAACCGTTCATTGGCACACGTGCAAAAAGTAATTAGTTTCGTGTTTCCAATCACATTCGAAAAGGTGACTATATTTCATTTTTTGAATGAAACCTATTGTGAAAGAGCATGCACGGCGCTAGAGCGTTGTATTGTTTGATAGTGCAATCTATGGAATTTACTATTCAAATAATCTGAAACGTTAAAGCGTACGTGCCTTTAGAAAATTTGCGTAGTCAGCACACATGAATGAGGTGCATGATGGATTGTGCGCGAGAGTTGCTATTGAGCGCTGACTGCGCAGGCGGCGGCAGATGCGCGCATTGTCCGGGAACAAAGGCAGGTAGAGGACGCCATGTGCTACGTGTCACTTTTTCATATTCCTATACATGTTTTACGTGAAATCCCAAAAAAAATATTTTAATCTGACCGGGCAGATGGCCCAGCACATGTCGTTAGGAAAAAAATCTCGACAAAAAACACAACCGACCCAATGATACCCCAACTCCGACCCGTCTATCAAAATAACATTTCCATGCAAATGGAAATGCTTGTTTTCGCAGCATAACTACGGTAAATTAATTGCAATGGTTTCCCTTTGTTACAAAAGAGAGAAACGAATCGAATCCCAGTTATCAAAATTAATAACGGCAAAACCAATTTACTCTGATCGCGTAATATCCTGCCGCGCATTTATTGAGCTCTGCAGAGTTTTCAGCAGAATTGTTTTATGTGCGTTCGCATACGTTCAATTAGATTCTCGGTTTCCGACCCGATAGAAACAAAAGTTACCACAGAACAAACGGCCGAGGGGACACAGTATGTACTTCGAAGAATAGATTCGATAGAACGGCAAATATTGACCTCGTCGCAGATGTCGAAAGTTAAACTTTGAGACCAGTTATAGATGCACTTGAGTAAACATTGCATGTAGAATGTATACTTCGTTCTACGATGTATCGAATGTCAGTTTGTGTGCTCCCAGATAGAGTTGTCGTCAGGTGTCCAAACAACGCTGTCTCAATGTCCATTTTCGCTATTGAAATTTTATTCAACTTAGGTAGCGAAACAGTTCAACTCAATGGAGTGGACTATAAATAACAAATGAAATATTCAAGCGACCGGGCGCCGCGCCGTTGGGACAGAGTTTCTTTACGCAAAATAATATATTGAACCCAAAAATAGACTCATCGCTATAAAGACGAGAAATTGTTGGCCATAAAGTTCTTTACGAGATCCCAGATTTACTGACTGTTCTGTACTTATTTTACTTTGAAGTGAGGGAAAATAGTCCTTGTTCAGCCCCATTTTTGAGTTTGATTTAGATCGGCCGGCTTCGGCAATAGAGCCTCATTATTGTCTGTTCGGAATGCGAATGACGAACACGTGCGTTCGCAGGTAGAATCGCATGTGCAATCATTGTATTCGCAAAAAGGTGTTTTTCTTAAGTCTTGAATAGACGAATCTTTGCACAATAGTCGGTAGTCTTCTATCGGTGCCATCATCGGTGCAGACCGAACAATAAATCATGCGTAGGAGACGTTGACAATGCGCGCGATATTTGTTTACTGGAACATCTGTTCCTTTGGGATGAGGGTTGCTATTGAAATTGGCGAGTTCGTACAAAAAGCGAGCATTGTCGCGTCCTCAGGTAATTGTTGGAAGATTAACCCGATACGGAGCGCACAATGAAATCAGAACACCTTTGACTTTTTTCGGGGATCGCCGGTGTGAATGGCGGGTGTATGGGACCATGGCTGCCGCGGAGCGCATTGCGGCACACCACGCGACCTTAGCGCGTTATCTCCCGCTGATAACGCAGATTGTTATGACCTTTCGTCGACTAGGTGCCCGAGATAACACTAAGTCTAATGACCGTGGCAAGAAGGGGCGTTTAATTTAATTAAAAAAATTATACTACACTTCACGGCAATAATGTCGGTTCCCATGGCGCTCGAGGGGTTTCTGCCTAAGCCTGGGGAGACGATTGCGCGTGAGCACGATTCTCAAGCACTCTCGTCCACCGGATGTAACGGTACCGGAAACGGACTTTAAACAAAATAGAACTGGTGAATTTATGCGGCAGATGGCCGACATTGTATCGAAGAGAGACAAAAGGAGAAGTTTTATAATAATAAAAAAGGAGAATAAATTGCACGACGCCACATGGCAAGTATTAACTTAATTATCCGGGCAGACTGCGCCTCGCGCCTCCAGGTTTTAAATTGGATGGTGTCTAGTTAGACTGGGAATGGATGGCCTGTAATTATGTAGATGCAATTTTTCGACGCTAAAGAATGAAATGACTTTGTTGTTGGATTAAATTGACGGACGCTAAATCATTTCAGCGTAAAGATTATGGATTATTAGCTTTGATGTAAAATGAAAATACGCTGCGAGAATTTATAATCATGTTTTGCTTGGATAAGAAATTCTTCTTAGATGTTCTTTACTGCTCTAAAGGAAACGAATGTAATAAAGTTCTTTGTAAGTCGTTTGCGGTAAAATCTCTATTAGTTGTGAATGATTGAATACAGAATGATGTAAGTGATTATCGTATATGCTCATCCGTAATCTCGGAATCGTCGACATTACATAAATACGTGACATATGCATGATCGTCGCGTGAACTCATTCTGGTAAATAATAATATTTGTTTGAACTATATCAACCGTTGTTACAAACAATTAAGACACGTACAGACCATGGCAACTGTATTCATTGTCTGTTACCACCAAAAAATCAAAGTCAGACATCCGCGTCGTGGCTACATCCTGGTAGATAAACTTAGTAACTGAAAGAGTTCTTGAAAGGAATCCGGGTACGATAACAAGTGACGTTGTATCGATATGCGGAGTCGTTTAATTTTGGACTGGTGTTCCTGGTTGGGCGGCGCGGGCGGCTCAAAGGCGGAAGAGCGGCGCTTGCGCAACTGACATTGAACGCTCCATGCGTAGAGGCCACCAGACGCCCGGATTCTTAATGTTGTTCGAATAAGCGTCTGAACATATAGATTTTCCTTATACCTTTTCGTGCGTGCTTATTAACCGTCACTGTAATGCTAGGACTACAATAGCGACGGTTAACTTAATTTTGATTCGACTCTTGTCTTGTAGAGTCCGAATATTCGCCCAATCCCGCTTATATAGCCCCAGCTCAACAGGAAAACAGCAATCGCGATGTTTCCATTAAGCGGGAGAGATTTCTCGGTAACAGGATGTTTTGTTGAATAATAAAGCGCGTATGCGGAAGCGTGCCGAGTGTATCACTTGTGAGAGGGCAAAACATTCCGTTGTTTTGAAGCGCGCTTTCCTCCGTCCTGTGAGTAATTGCTTGATTTGTTCTCGTTGAGATCGCGATAACAATGAGTTGAGGGGAATATCGCATAATATTTTAACTTACTGCGTAATTTCAACGAAATATGTAGAAAGAACACACTCGCTTACGTCATTCGCGTATGTACGCAAGTGTGGGTGCTAATTTCGTCAGTCGATTGTATTGCAATGTCACCCCTGTGTCATTCGCAGCAGAGGTGAACGTGTCAATCACACTGAACTTCGCACACTTTTCTAGCGTTCAATGCTTTATGCATGCTCTGTTGGAGATAAAGCCTGATCAATTAATTCGCGGAATCGATTAATGATTTCCCGCTAGGGCTAATTTATGTCGGTAAAGCGTTTGTAATATATAAGCATATTTAATTATCCTCGAGGTTTTAAACTGATGGTAACTAGGTTCTTTATCAGGAAAATGACTTGTTATGTTTCATGAATGATGATTCGCGAATATTCTGGAGAACAGTTGAGGAAAATTGGTTTTCCTGTACGCTGTTTTTTTTTGCTTCATCAATATGTATATATTGTAAACTGTAGTTTACGATGTCTGGAGTGTACAAACTTTGTAAAAGTATTTGATATTGGTTGTGTAGAGATAATAAGCGTTGTAAAAGTAGGTATTAGAATCTAAGTGCACGTGTCTGGATGGGCGTGCGCCGGCGCATCAGCGGTGTTGCGAGCGCGCGCGTCCGGCGTCCTTGGCCGCGCACCACGGCCACCGATCGGGCGGCCACTCGACCACGCGGAACGCTTCCGCGTGTGACGTCACCAAACACCGACCACGGAATTGACAACGTCACACGTCACGCCAACCGATAGAACGTCTTCTGTAGCGCTACCATGAGTTAGCTATCGAAACTTACGTACGTTAAAAATCTATCGAATTGTTTTTTTTTTATACTACCGATTTTAGTTCTTAGCGTAATTTCTAGTTTTTCATAGACATATTTACATAGGCGATATCGAGTCTTTCGCTTTTAAACTCATGGTAGCGCTACTGTTAGCGGAATGATCCAAACAACCAAGCGCCGTAAACAAATTAACGTGACGTCATCTGTCCCCGCGTAAACAACCACCAAAATGTCGCCCACCAACACTGCGCCGCAATAACTTAGGCTCAGTGCCCGCTCCCACTCTGTCGAATAAAGATTAATTTTCCCCTGTGACGTCAGCGTTTACGTAGCAACGAATCACGTATTACGCTCCCTTAGGGCCCGCGTGGGCGGCGAAGTGCGTCAGATGCGTAACGCGCCGAAACTAGAGCCGGTGCGCACGTTTGCCGAATCCTGAAAGGCTACCATCCACGTAACGGGTGAACTTTAGCCTCGGTAACAATCCTGGGTGACCTTCACTCGTAATTACTTAGGTAACGACGTTATTAGTGAAACACTGTTCCAGCAAATGAAGTCGCAATAGTACAATCGTGCGCGCTGATTACATCATGTACCACGTATGTTAGCAACTGCGCAAATTGTACTGAAATCTGTACAAATATTATCGATACCATGGAGAAAACAAGAGCGGAATGTAATTCTCCTTTGTCAATGACGCCACTATCTAGCTATTTGCCGTCGGTTTTAAATACGTCGATGACTTCATGTTAAATAGGTACATAGTTTTGTTATGATGATATTGGTATCGACAGTGACACAGCCGGATCACGGGTATCGATTGTGACTTTTCTCTTAATGATGCTCTAATTGTTATTGTGACAGCGACCCTTGCGTTGACCAGCGGGTTTAATCGCCTGTTCATTATCATTAACTTTATCTATTTGTTTGCCTTCATTCGACTTTTTTGTTTCGAGTTGGATAAAGTTTTTGTGACATTATCCATCGAACGACCCTTTATAGAGCCTGTTACTATTCAGATTGATGGCCGTTGTGTTTGTTTCTTTATAATTTAATAAATAGCCTTGAATGATTTCATCGCAAATTACCTTCACGGTCATAGAGCGATCGTTATTATTTACACAACAATTAATAACAATTTGGTAAGCAACAATCAAAATGCAAAGCATGTTACGTCAAAACACAGGGTATTGTTTGTCCTGTGTGTTACGCAATGCGTGGCCGCCAACGGAGGTCGGGTACGTTCTCATATTTATTATACGTATTCTTCAATATCTAACTCGGCGCGAGGCCAGAAACACGAAAAGAGTAACGTTTCGCAACCACCCAATGTCACTGCAAGCTCCCGCGAACGGTGCTCGGTAACAAACGAAATATAAATCTCAATGAGCCTTCAACGGAATCGGCTCGATGCTTTATGACACAAATCCTTGGGCTTGACCTTTCCGCGTTTCAGTCGATAGGAGCATTTGACGTCGGCCGACGACGCACAAAGCGTTCTATTCGAGTAAAGAAACGTTTTGGTAACATTGCCATTGAGCTTCAAGTTTTGTGTGGTCAAAGGAGTTGCGACAGCGGGATGAATGCGAAGCCACACGCTCGGCTCCTGCCTGACGTAGCTCCGGATCACGTGAACGTTTTTGGCGAGTTTGTGATCGATTCGGCCAGTGTTGTAAGCGGCTGTGCAACGCGCCCGCTGCGCTTGCGTCATTTCCTCTTGCTGACCATGAACTGCGTTACGTCAGCGCTGTTTCGGAACGAGATTAGGATGCGCCTACACTCCGTATCTAGAGGACAATCGCCTCTGGTCCCACTCCGCTTCCTCTTTGCGTCTAAATGGCACTTGAGATGGTTACGAGCCAAGCGGGAACGCTATAGCTATGGAATAAAGCCAAACCTACGTCTGAAGTTGAAATTGCACCTCAGCGTTGCAGACGGCGATCGTAAAAACATGCATGCGAAGTTGTTTTGCATCGGTCCCCTTGACACAAATCTAAAAATATTAAATGCAAGTCGTACTCGACTGCCACCGTGCTCCGAGCGGTGTGTGACACGAATCGCGCTCATCAAGGCACGTTTGTCTCGCACGATTATGTTTACTTTGCGTAAATGATAAATGACTTACACGGAAACGCGTCACAAGCTATGTAACTACTTATCAAATGGACAATGTAGTTATCACGTCAGTAGTTAGGAGATAAACAAAAGACGAAGATCATTATTCGGGGAGTTTTAGCCGTGACATCAGCTTTGTATAATTACCGAGTTAACCTCGTTTAATCTGAATGGTAAATTCCAGAAATAACAAGAAAATAATGAGCGTAGATAAGAACTAACAGCCAACGAAATCTAGTTAGCCTCACTTAAATACCTAACGGATTGTCAATGTTTTCGTAACATCTAATAATGCGTAGCGATTTCCGTCCGGTTCACTACCTGTTCAGTGTGTAGTAGGTATGTCGAGTCAATTGGAAGTAATCAATTAAGATTCAATTACGAAACATCTAAAACTCGATACCGTACAACAAAAACAGGAAGTCGCCGAGCGTGACTCAGCATAATAGCTATCGTTTATATGGAGTAGAGCCGAGTCGTGGCTAAGCTAACAAATATTCAGTGGGTGTGGAGTCGGCTTGCTGCAGTCTTCAGGTCGGGCGAACCCGGCTGACGAGTATTTTTAGTGTCGTGTCGGACGCAGATTGAGGGTTAATCGCAATTCTGGCCACTGTCAGACCGGTTCTCTTTTGCTTTTTGTGGCCACGACGCGAGGTAAAACGTTCGCGTGGTGAAATTGGCGACCGCCTCGTGCGATCGACCCGGTCACTGATACGAGATATCTCCGATAGACGCAGAGTTTAATAAGCAGAGTCTATTTCGGGCCCGAGTAGGCGTTCGCCCCCAGTTTTCGTGAAGGTCGACTTTTTAAGGGCATATTTCCCGGTACGTGATTATATTTGAGTACCGCCCCCGCACCCAAATAGGAGCGCGTTAAACTTAGCGTAGGAGAACAATTCGTAACTATTTGTTCAGCGGTAATTAAATTTGAATTGGCTACATCTTAATTTTTTCGTTTAATAATTTTGTCGAATTAGGGCAAACAAGTTAAGAACAACAAAGGGGATGTTTTACGTAATCCACCCACTGATTCTGAATATAACAAGAGCGTGAATGGAGAGTTCGAAAATAAACCTTCCACCGCCCACGTAAAGCCAGGAGCGGCGCAAAACTGCGGCGTCTGCAGAATATCGAATGTTGTTGAACTCACAGATGAAACAGGAAAAAGCTGATACCGAGGGGCAAGAACATCTAGAGAGATTTACGGCACCGGATCGGTAGCGCGGGTCGCTCGCCCGGCGACTTGAACTTAGCACAACTACAGCACTACATTTTGCATCATCCCAATTCGAAGAAGCGACGATTCGACTCCTCTCGAATAACGTCCAATATTTTTATATTGAAGACTCCTTTTTTTTTTGTTGCATGCATAAATACAAACCGCTGGCGAGGCTTGCTTTTTGCTCGTTTTGTTTTTACTCTGCGAACGAAGTGTAAACAGAGCTTGGCAATTAATGGATACAGGTTTTGTACGCTTTTACAGTAAACCTTCGAAATGATTTTAAAAAGAGTAACAAAAACAGTAGCTCGCCTTGTTCCTTCGACTGAAGCATAAAGATTGGAGCTTTGTAGATTTAAGGATCTTTAAAAATAACAATCGTCCCTAAAAAACTTATTAACGTTACAAAGACGCCTTTGATGAATTAAGGCTTGTTTTGGGGTGCGGTAAAAATAGTTACTACGGGGCTTGGGGTATCGACCCGATAGAAATACCTATGATTCATCCCACACCCTCCATTGTGTCCCTTTAGATTTTTAACCCTCCTCGATGACGTCATGAGTGCAATGACGCATACTTGCATGAAATGGAATTCTTCACAGACGGTCGTACCTTCTGATTCATTGTTATATTGATCGCTAAAGTTTATTTTTAACTGGCCATAAATAAGTATAACATTTATGATTGTGTAGTAATTTGAGTCCGAATTGAATTATTTTATTTTAAAACTGTCGGCCGATAAATAGTTTTTAAATCGCTGTAAATTGACCAGGACTGCGAGTCAAGTTCATTAAACTTATGATAACACGGAGTTAAATGTTAAGAGGTGACTACAATTAGTTTTCAGTAACTAAAATCGTTTCGTACTCGCGGTGATGGGTCCGCGTTTTATTCCATTTGGTTTTTTATTGTGGCTACCGATGTATGAAATTTATTTCCCTATTCGGATATCAAATGTTTTGACGTTCCAGCTAGTTGTTTGTGTGTTTTCGGCGGTCAGCGACCTTCGGCGCGACGCGGATGCAGCGAGCGCGACTACCGACGACGCCAGGCAGGTTTTAAAATGCAACGCAATAAAAATAAGTGCACAAGAGAATAAAATCCCCGCGCCACAGGAGCCCGCGCTAGCCCTGTTGCTAGGCCAGGACCTGATCACATTCACGGCGCGGAACGGTAAGGTACCGGGTGTGAAATGGTATTGTTTTAGAAATGGCCGGTTTGTCGGCGGTCAGTGATTCCACTCCGTTCCCCGTGAGCGCTCAAGCGGGCCGCTCTCCTTCGAGGGCGCAATTACAAGTCTCGTCCCTAGCTAATTGTTGGCGCGTGCATATTTTTTCTCCGATGTGAATGCACCCGGGATAAGGTCGCGTGCCCGACGGGTGTAAAACTTTTTGCGAGTGTTTAATGAGCGTGCCGTATGCACTAGACCTCGCGCGAAGGTTGAGCCGGTTCGAGAGTGCGCCGCTCGCCGCTCTCGGCGTCTTCGCAGTCACGAATGCAGTGACTCACACGCTGATATCATGACTTGACACTGGCCGGACCGTTGTTTTCCATGAGAGCGGAGGCGAGTGAGTCTTGCAAGAATTAAATTGACTCTGAATAATTGAAAGGACATCGCGCACGGACGGAAAGGACGATCACCATAATCGGCTTGGTTGTTTGCCTCTGAGAATGTTACAGGCAGAATAATTCACTGTATAAAAGGCGGGTTGGATATGACATTCAAAGATCTTAACGCTGTTGCAGATATTAATCCATAGACTAGAGAGAAACTTGTTCTACGTGTAAGAAGAGCTACCTAGTGTAAATATGTGTAATGCCTTAGCCTTGCCAGATGCAGTAGGTATCAAAGGCTCTCGCGTCCCGTGCAGGCGGAGCGTGTCACAACGCACGCCGTATCGGCGGATAAGTGCGGCGTTACGCAAATCCGCAGATATGTCGACGCGGGCGCGGGCGCGCCGCTTGCACAAGGTTTCGCAGACCTTTGTTTTACGCAACCGATCGATTTAATAGCTAGTCGTGCGTTTTCTCAGCTGTGTACTGCTAAATTGGGAAACTACAACCCAAAATGTAACTAACAAGCACAATGCAGCTCAAACGAGTCAGGAAGGAAACGGACGCAGATGCCCCATTCGATCCGTAACAATAACCTGTTGTGCGATGATAACTATAAAGCCCCCGTTTCTTGAAGGTGGACGTAAACATAAGCCCATTACCGCCTTTGACAGATTTACTTTTGTTGTTGACACCTATGTCCGGTGAATCGCTATGCAGAATGACGCGCTCGCATTGTCCCCCTGTGTGTGTGTAGACGACAAATGGACCGAGAGCATTGCACTACACTTACGTCCGGTAGCCGCGTCCGGTCTTTTCGTACCACCAAAAAAGGTGCGAACACACGTTATTTATAGTCGTGACGAATACTTGCGTCCACGGCGATTCATTTATTTTCAGAGCGGGAAGAGGCGTAGGTGTCGTGAATATGAAGCACGGTTGTATTCGTGAGAAATGAGGATGGTATTGTTTGTTGATCGGGTTGGGTGAGTGGTAAATGGTTGATGGCGTGTTAGTTCCGCACGAGCGGCGGCGGGCGCGGCGGTGCAGCGGCGCGGCCCGACATTGGCACAGTTGCGCGGCCTCGCAGCGCGATCGAGGTCGCGAACAAACGCCCAAAACGAGATCCATCTCGCGGATGCCGCGCGCCTGAATCACACCGCTCTATTAGCGCGATGCGCCAGCCCCGGCTAATTCAAGCGGCCACACCCGCGCGAAAAACGCCCGACTCGCCTCTGCCAACGACGCACTAACAAACATACCTACATTTCCCAAGGGTCCCTTACGAAACAATAACCACGATTCAACTGCACCGGGTTATACAACCAAAACTGAGACGTACGTCGGATTACCATGCGCCCAGTATTATGCAAATACATCGGTGTAATGTAGCCTGTCTTGCACCACGGCTTTGGCAATTCGGTTTCAAAACGTTTTCAAAATAGTCGGCGTAGGCGCTCAGGTAGACTGCGGATCGACTGCCGATCGACAGCCTCCGGGGATGGTTGGGCGCACGATATCGCGTTGCGTGTTTATGAAATTGCGGCGAGCGGTGTCCCGGTTTAATTTGGTCTAAATGAGGTTCGTATTTAGAGGAAACGTGGTGGCAGGCGGTGGCCGGGCCGGCACGCGCGCCGGCGTCTGCCGGGTGGCGCGTCGTCTACGGACCAATTTGGCACATCCGCTGGCGAGCGCCAACGCACCACCGTAAATATCCCGTCCCGTTAACCCCGAGCAACGCGAATGTATCATCATAAATATTCACACTGAAACAAGATCCGGCTCGAGTGTTATCTTCCTATTCATCCGACTGGTTTTTAAAACAAATAAGCTTGTTTACCGAGAACGGTCTCAAGATCACGGCTTAATGTGATCGAGTTCTAGTCGTCAGAACTGCCGTATTCTGTAAATACCGGATTGCGCAATCGAACGCCGTTGTATCATCAGCATTGTTTGCGGTGCATTCGATCATCCGATCCGGCTGCTAACACCGTGTTACGCAAAAACTCGGGTTTTGTTTTGTTACCTGGAACAGCTTGCCGCGGCTGTGGGTATTATTATTTTGGCTTGGAGTGGGCGGGATGGGTCTGAACAATGCAACGACATTTCTTATACCTGAGCATGTTTACAAAGGATCCGTAGTATCTACAAGTAAGCAACTACGTTCGCGGGCACCGCTCTGTCTGGTGTGCTCCTCCGTATTTTGGCTTAATCCATTGTGCCAGAGCGTAGCCAATTAATTTTTTTAAGGAATCCTAGTTGGACAATGGCCAGTTCGCCGAGTGAATGTACTTCCGCCTCGCGGTGTCCTGTCGGTCGCGGCCAAATTAAGGATGCTCTATGCGAACAATGTCAGTTTGTATTCAAACATCCGGCTTTCGTCGGGAAGTCGTGTACGTCACCAAAAAACTGATGTAAATCACATTGGCATTATTAACGAACAACCTTTACCTGGGCCGGAATAAGTTTATGTATCGGAAGTTGTATTATCAAAAGTTTTTGACAGTTGGGATACAGTTGTGATAGTCTCGTAGGGCCAGGGCGCGCTACCTGCGTTATCGGCCGACCTCGATTTCCTCCCCAAGGCCCGCGCCCGGATATATCGCCCGAGATTTCTCTTGATAGTTTCTAGTTTCACACGAAGCTCATTTGTGTTTTGCCTTAAGAACGAATCTTGGGAGTGAAAGTAGATACCGCTTCAGAACAACGATTAATGTTCGAACTGCGACTGTGAAGTGCGAGCACGACGGAAATTTAACCCAGTTTCATTGAAGAGCCATTAGACACTCGAAATGTCACTGACTGGCACTTTTGTAGTCGGTCACCGACTTTCGTTCGCTTTCAATCAGGATATAGAGTCTCATGCATCATTCTTCGTATATTTCGTCTCCTTTCTTTGAGATATGACGTAGTAAATTATAAAAGGTGTTTGGTCGTGAAATATTTTCATTTCAAAAGACAAGGAAATTTGCAAGCTAGCGTCGAGACATCCACTTCAAAGCGTCAAAGAGAGCACGGAATCAATATTAATGTTCTTGTTTACCTTTGAGTCGGGTCGCGGGACCGCGAGGCGTTGATCGCGTCTCGGATGATTCGAATTTATAATCAGGGGTGCCTTTGTACGGGACGTGTGAACGGAGGTCGAAGGGCGGGACACTTGCTCAAATTGCACCGACTACAATCACCGGCCATTCTCACGACTGCGAACAGCTGGGGAGAACTGACCAGCGCGGCGTGTGTACGGTCATTAGAATTTATTAGGGCTGGACAAGGTCAGCTGTTCGTTTATGCAAATAAGGGATTGTTTGACCATCTGAATCATCAGAGATGTCCTATGGGAAAGCCGATAGAAGCGTTGTTTGGGATGGGCCATTAATTATCTCGAGAGACCCTCAAGAGCAGCTGCTTGACCTAGAGGCGAAGGTCCGTTAATCTTTAAAACAAAAAGCGACATTTCCGCCTCGCACCAACACATGGCCAAATTGGAAGCACAGCTGCAATATCCGCAACATCCCGCTACTTTAATGGTAAAAAAGCGTCGATGGCCGAGTGGTTAAGGTCGTTGCTTGCCATGCGAGAGGTCGCCAGTTCAAACCCCGCCAGGTACCAATGTGTTTTTCAAATTTGAAATTCATATGTACCATCATTCGACGCTTTAACGGTGAAGGAAAACATCGTGAGGAAACCAGCACGCCTGAGAGATTTTTCTATGGTGTGTGAAGCCATGTCAGAGGCCTACGGGCGGTTTAAAAAACTCTGACACCAGGTTGTTCATCAACCATACGATAAGAAGAAGAAGAATGGTCAAACGGATAGATCAATCCGGTCGAGGTTTGCTCACTTCTGTTTTTAGCCGCGCACGTTTATAAGCGTCATGAAATTCGCAACTCGTTATACGTAACAGATAGAAAGCTGGGGGTAAAAGTTTGTCTTTTGCTCGGAGTCGAGAGTTTCTGTGTAATAACCAAATGTAAAACATTCCACCTTTGAGCGGCAACTTCGGCAAAGGCTTCTCAAGTCGCGGCTGCTTGCGCTGCTATTACGTAAAGGGTAAAGCAAAAGTTTTTACATTTGAGGCGGTCGCGGTGCTTCCCTGCGTCGCGTGCCGCTTTTGACAACATTCACTTTGATGATGCGCCGACCAAAGGGAAGGAGTATTAAATTTCACCTTTTTGCTCGTCTGTCCACTGCATCCCCAAAGCGAACTGAATTACTGCGTAAGCTTAGACCGGCTTCATTTGCGGAGTGTCTATCAAAGTTATACCGTTACGTATATTGGAACGTTCGTACGAGTCTGCGGGTTGGCGGCCGCGTCAAAGGCACGGATTCGCAATCCGAATGTCACTGGAGACGAAAGTCTGACAAAGGTCAAAGAAACGATTACACTAAGTCCCGAAGTGCGTGGAGGCGTACCGAAATTGTCTCGACGGGGACGTCAAGGATAACCCAATACACAAAGGTTGGCTGTTGGCCGACCCGACCCGTCCGTGGCACGGTAGCTGCATATTTGAATTTGTATAAAAAACATATCTCGTCCATTTCTGAGACAGTAAGTAGCATCGAGAAAGAATTTGTTTGTCCAAACATTACGTGTTTTTTCACAGATTTTAATCTTTTTAGGGAAGGTCGGATGGATTTTTAATTCAACGATTGTTATGCGGGCGCAGGTGAATGGAATTTAATTTAACGATAGAGGAATGTGATGGATGAATCACCATAATATGAGGGTGAATAAAAAAATAAAATAATCTTTTTACGTTATCTATCATCCCCCATTAATGATCACCTGATCTCGTAGGGGCACAGGTACTATCGCGAGGGGTGAGCGAGTATGCGCGCGCGCACGGCCCCTTGACCCGATTGCGGCGGTATTGTACGCAGCAATGACACCGCTCGCCTTGAGCCGATACCACCGGAGATATTCGCAACAATGGAGGCCAGATAACATTTCAAAAGTTCCAAAATCCGTAATTAATGAAACCATTGACCAATCTATCAGCCCTATAAACCTATTTTAGAACACCTTTCATTTTATCCTCGAGCACACAATCGACTGACAATACGTATTTTATAGCGAACGATAACTGCCATTATTGAAGCGACACGTACCGCCTGTAAATTATCATAATGAATGAGTCGATAACCATTTTATCGCTGCGCCGGGCATTATTGACTCACGAAAGGAAACAAGCCGCTACTAAAAATTACACTTCCGCTACCTTCCTGCACTTTTTACGTCGTCAAACGTTTTCTCACGACCGATCTCTCCAGTGGGCGTCATTGTAAAAAAGTTTAGAGGAAGCAATCGGTCGATTGCAGCAGATATCGGTTGCCATGGGGCGGTTGCGTCAGATGTTTCATTGGTAGAATTTAGCACACGGCAATCGGAACTGTAGTTGAGTAGTTGCGTTCACAATGGGAGGTAACGTTGCCAACTTATTGTTACTAGAAATTAAAACTAGTTTCTACAGTGTTCGATGTGGACACTTGACAGTTAGGCATCGAAAGAACTAGGACATGCTCAAAAGTGTGGACTCACCTCTGGGGATCAGCGAAGACGAACTTCCTCAGTTTGAGATCTCTTAGCACGATTCCTTGTTCATGGCAAGCGGCGACGGTCTCCGCCATCTGCCTGAACAGCCTCCGGGCCTCATGTTCCCGTAGCCTCTTCCGCGCCCTCACGTAGGAGTGCAGGTCAGAGTGCGACCGGGGGAATATTAAGTACACCCTCTTGTCGCCGACTAGAACTTCGTGGATGGGATTGACGTGCGGGTGGCCATCGAGACGGTAGTGTGCTTGCAGTAAACTACTGCAGTCTCGTGACACCACCTAGGAAAAGAGAAATCAAAAAGTCAAAAAGCATTCCTCGAGCATTTCTTTGTGCATGCATTGGTCAATCATTGCCAAATCGTATTCCGAGCCTGATTCATCGCGCGAATTTACATACAAAGCCGTTCAAACTATCTATACCTGCATTACTCTACAGGAAAGTTACTGTCTCGCCCGATAATGACCTAGTCTATTACCTGGCCGTGATGTTCTAAGCATTAAAAATGATTTACTACTCGTCTGGTAAGTAATCTTTAAGGCTGGCCGTTTGCAAATAAAGATCCAGTCATCCAAAGCGTTTAAAGGGGATCTATCTAGAATGGGCTTTTAAAAGGGTCACTCTAACGTGATAACAAGATTTCAAATGCTATTGAGTAGTGAATAGAAGTCCCTTCTTTGCAAACATAACAGTTTTAGAATAGCTTTGTAACGACTGGAACGAATTGAATCTATCTGTGTGAGTCAATAACGAAGGTTTGACCTTACTGAACAAAGAAGGTAAAATATGAGGCAGTAGTAAGTATAGACCACGTTTATTTTCAGCCGCGATGTGTCAACGACCACTATGGACTGAAATACCAAATCAGATTTCCCGACTCACGAATGATGAATCATATCGCATGTCTCGGGCATTTCTTTTTTCACTCATTGTCGTATAAATAGTGCGGCGTTATTTCTGTATAGTTGCTCCAGACACGCAGACGCATTCTCCAGTTCCGATTTATTATTATTTTGGCTTCGAACGAAAATAAAACATGACCTATTTGCAGAGGTGGTTGCGAAAAAAACGAGTTATCGATAAGAATTCGCGGTGTTGGCCAAACACTTGATAATATTTGGCTTCGAATGCGCTTTGTACGGGAGCTAACCTACTTTTTACTGTTATCATTATTTACTCAATCACTAGGTGTTGCAAAATATTTATTTACTTGCAAGGTTTTATTGGCAGTTTTAGAGCTAGTAAGTTGTGGCGTGCCAACTTGTATTTAGGTCAATATCTATAGATACCACATGGTGAAGGTGCTAAAACACCAAATGAGCGGCTAGTCTAGCCTCGATTGAATTCAAATAAACCGGCACGACGGTATCGAAGCCATCATTATGCACATATTATAAAGCTTATTGTCTTCAGTTCGCTCCAAAGGCTTCGAAACGCCTAAAGTAAGCCACAATCGAAGAAACTGTACAACTTGACTCGATTGTTTGCAGATTGATTGCAGTCGCGCGCGTCGTTTCGATCGCTCTACAGTTTAGTCAAGTTCGCTGCGTGTGTCTGGTTTAGTGGAGGTTATTGATAAGACCGGTCGCATTAAACCGGCGATGAATGGCGAGCGTACCCCGCCAGCCGCGCGGACTAGACCGCTAGTGGGGCGGGCTGGAGGGGGCCCGCTAGCCTCGCGTTGACATTCGGCGATCGGCTCGTTATCAACTCGTCTATTTCACAATGTCAATGAGAAGGTCATTCCTATTTTCGGGGCGATCATAGCCGTCCACGTGTGACGAGGTAACGCCCGATCATCATAGTAACAAAATGTTAGTTTACATATTAAATTTTCACCGAGTGATGAGCTCTCGTAAACAAATTGCGTAGCGGTTACAAAGTGAGTATGTATGTAACGTAAAGTAACAAATGTGTCGGTCGTGTCTGCAAGAGTCGGTGTTGTAAATACGCTCGGCGTTTAGCAATGATAACGTTGCCTCACTTAACCTTGCCGGGTTCTCACGAGGGAAGTGCCTATTCTGTGCCTTGACAATACCCGTATAGGCCTTTGTTAGCACTACAGCTATGCGTGTTGCCTAAATTTAATCGAAATTTAGAGGATGTTTGAAACTCGGATGTTCTTTATGATTCACGTGAGTACTACCACTTATAAGGAAAGGTGTACAGTCTTTGTATGAGTAATTTGGAGACTGACCGCGTCTGACGAATGGAGGTTTATGTATAAGAGTTCATGACACGTGGAGTTGGTCCGATTGAAGAGCTATTACCGTTAATAGCGGTTATTGTTCGATTGTTGCGAAAGCATACACATGACATTGTAACGGCGATGGCTGTGGCCTACAAGAGCGATCGAGCAACGCAACCCTGACATATAAAGGCCCGGTGATGCTGTGAAGCCAGCGAACAATACGTTAATGAAAAACGACAATTATTCTCTAATTGTTTAAGAGAAACCAACAATGACTGACTGCTGATGATTACTAATCTTTAACGTGAATAATGAGACGGCAATGAGTAATTTGGAAAATAAACATTAGTAAGCTTCTTATGTGTTGTTTTTAAGGATTTTTGAAGAATGAAGGGCTGAAAACGAGTTATTTTTAGGCGATGTTTTTGATTATTTACCGAATTACTAGTAGAACATTGTCAAGCAAATTAAAGATACAAAATTTAAAGGCAATTAAGTCAGTATTTAATGCATAGACAGAGATTCGGTATTACTAGTATCGGTAGTTTTGTATCATAGCAATAGACATTGCAGATGAACAAATTCAAAGTTAATTGTGGCTTCTAAATAATTTCTCAGGCTCATTAATTGCAATGGGATCCTAGACCTTCAAAAGTCAAAGTCAACGATAAGCAACAATTGATAAATCGCAATGAACGGGACACCATGTGGGTCCATTATTTGGACCCGGCTTATCCCAGCATGGGGTCCTTCCCGTGGGATAAAGGAACCCTTTTGGGACCCCGAGATATTGCGTCCAAATAATTCAATTAACTTCGCAAACATGCAATGTTAGTTTCCTTTCTTTTATCTCAGTGATCATCATGGTTTTATCACAGGAAAAAAATACTTTTGGATAAAGTGGCACCCGATAATAATAATTTATGTGGATTACCTGTTATGATAAGGGTTTTTTGTTTTAGATAAAAAATACCCATAAGGTAAAGTACCTATGACTTGCTGAAATCAGCTGTTATTATTCTAGACTGCTAGGCAACAAATATATTTAAATGTAAGTCTTATGTAAATTTTGAAAAGGTAGATACGGCCATACAGGAAATAGCTAGTTGTTAAGATCATATTCTACTTCATTATAGGTAATTTTATGTAGGGACTTGGGACATGATTTACTTTGAATATGCATAAGGCAATTCGATTTAGACACATTTCAATGTCGGCGGATGTATGAGTTAGCATAAATCTTA
Organism: Maruca vitrata; assembly: GCA_039566165.1. NCBI lineage: Eukaryota > Metazoa > Arthropoda > Insecta > Lepidoptera > Crambidae > Maruca > Maruca vitrata. Next base: position 4,391,050 of record CM076916.1, on the reverse strand, counting down.
AGATGTAAATGCACTATACTCATATGAGACGCAGTGAGTATTTGCGCATGTATGTTACATACAGTTTGGCTCATACTCGCTCAAGAGTATGACATTTTCCACCTACATCCGATGCTGCGGTTTCCATCTGACAGCTGTCTCTCAATCATAGGGTAACCATGATGTAAGCACGACAAATGGGCGACACATTTGAACCGGCAATTAACAAATGGAGCAGAGGTCGTCCGGCCAGATTACGCACTGTATCAATCAAACAAAGCTGCGCAATGCTGTTGAAACGAGGTTTCATCACGTGGCAAGCCATTATCCTACGTGTCGCCTATGACTATGACAGATCGCCGGCTTTGACAATGGCCACAACTATTAAAAAGCTATTCGAAAACTAACTAGTGCGGTTATTTGCTATGGAAAATGCATTTGATCCATTTCTTTATAGCCTACGTAACATGTATGCAATGCCGATTTTAATGAGGCAATGAAATGGCAACCCGCACTTTGCTTTTAGTGGGTCATGTGCGCATTTTTAAAGTTTTTGAAACCTTGGAATAATTTAAAGATACCTATTTGAAATGGAAGCAGTAGTTATCTATATTAGAAACACAATGAGATGATAAAACAAGAAAATATTTCATAATGTTCACGTTATCAACGACAACAATACCTTGACCAGGAAAATGAATGTTTCACAATGGGTAGACATAAAATGGCAAAAATATCTTATCGTATTTAAATTTTCAGTGTCTCTAAGGCAACCGAGCTTGGGAAAACCTTGAAATAATAGGTAGCAATGAGGAAAAAAAACCGAATAAGTTTCGTGTTCATACTGGGATATGTACAACTAACATAATTATAATAGTTATGTCTAAGGTCGTGTGTTCGAAATTGTTTGTAAATTATTGGCCCATTAGACCGGTGTGCAAAATAATCATGGTCACCCTTTGTGGTCTTCCTCCTACGAAATATGAATTTAAAATTGTATAATTCGGGTATTTTGGTACGAAGGCTCATATCATCTACTTAGTACCTAATGTTAACAGGAAAAATGTGACAAATAGGTACATAATGTATCTCCAGACGGTGTGACATTGAATACGTGATAGCAATCGAGTACCATGACGCGTCATATGTGGTAGGTAGGTATATATGCAAACACATAGCAATATTGCACGGCGCTTGATAAATAGATATAATGTAGCTACCTACCTACTTACGTACGATTCTAAGTTAATTACCTACTATAGTGATAAGGTCCTGTTTAGCTAGCTCGGTGCCTCTTTTGCTATTTTGCTAACTCTATCTCTCTTGTAAGCCATTGTGCAAAAACAGGTTTTGGAGAATCGTTCTCACAAATACTACAGCTTGTACTAGGTATGAAGTAGTGATCTTTATGAGGAGTTAGGTCTTAGGCGTTTAATGTAATACTTCATATAAAGTAGTTTTGTCAGTAATAAAAGATTTGCGCTAGCTTGGTTGGGATTATCGAAACCAGTCAAACTAACGATCGAATACTGAAATGATTAGTCATTTAAGGTCTGATTTGGTACAAATTTGAATCTAAGTATCTTTTCAGTATTCGGCCGTAAGCTATGCAACCCTAGTTATCTCTGGCAAATGCTATTCAAAACTACTCACTTTGCAAACGTATTCCTCCTGCGTGCGCACGTCCACACACCGGCAGAGCGATGATCCCTCCACTTGTTCTAGCAGCAAGTACTTCTCGGCCACCAGGGCGGCCTGGAAGTGTTGCGGGGGCGCGGGACTAGCGGGCGCTGGGGACGCCGGCGCCGACGCCAGCCGCTCCGCCAAGCCCGGCGACACCGCCCGCTCCTCCGCCTTACCGGCCTCCCCCGGCACCGCCGCCGGCTTGCTCAGGCGCAGCGGCGACAACAACGAACCCGGATCCATCACAACACAAAACACTGTCACACCACGTAAACACAAAGTCCACAACACAACAACACTTATACGAAAGGAACTACGATGAGATGAACATGATCTGCAACAAAATCCAACCATTAGAAACTTGACCGTGTTGCGCTCGCAAATTTATTGCGAACTACGTTACAAAATTTAACGAAACCACTACGAGACAATCGACGATTTAGTAACGTTATTTAGTAAGGGGAAATTACGAATGAAGTACGAACCTTGAAATGATTCGCCCTGAGTGGATATCGTACCAAAATTTGACTGTCCGTGGCGGCGAGTGCGTCGCTATGTTGCGTAAGGAATTACAGGAAGTGTTTCCGAGTAATTCGACACGATAGACAGGCCAATATTTTGGGCCGGTGTCCGCTCGGGTTGTTGCGAAACTAAACGAACACACGACCGGCTCTCACTAACGCCATGGCGAGACTGACAGCGGCGGCTCGCGAAGCCTCGGGCCGGCGGGCGATCCAACGTCCAATGTCGACACAGCGTCAGCTTGCGTAGTACGCGAGAATACGCCATGCGTTTTGCAAACACAGCGACAGCGAACTATCTATCTCTTTCTGGCTCACTAACGCGCTGTTATGCAGACAGAGAAAGACTGTGACCATTCATTTACGTTTGGCAATGCATAATGTCAACAAATTAGGTTTTTCAATAACTTATTTTCGTATTGCTGGTGATAAATTACCTGCGATTTTTTTATTTGCAGGTTACCTACCTAGTTAATAAAAACAATTACAGTTATCTACGTGTCCTTTATCTATTTTTTGTTGTAATAAATAAGTAAGATACGATCGTACTTAAAGGTAGGACAAGAGAGTGAACAAAATAGTTGTAGACTTTATGGATGTTTTTGAAAAATGTAATACCTATGGTTTCTAGTACATGCGATATTAATGTAAGTTCAAATGTATTTTTATATCAGAGAAATATTACCTACCTATTTCTACGGTATATAAACTATTTCAGATGTTATTTTTTTTTATATTATTCTCACTCTAATATTACTACATTATTATAAGTCGCCTCATCTGGTCTTCAAAGAATTTAATTAAAGCGAATGAATGATAAAGTAATTTCTGCCGGGTCTGGGTGTAGTGTACCCCTATCGTCATTTTCTCAGTAAACAGTAAAACTAAATGGTTAAGGGTGCGTATCACTCACTATCTGAGATGAAAATAATCATAAGCATCCTAATTTATTATTTTAAACCGGAACCGATTGTCGTCTGTACTCCGTAACCATTGGTTGATGGACAAGGAATAACATTAGGTATTGATATGTCAAATATGATCTTCGTTTGATCAGGGACGGTCAAGTACACTAGACAATTGGCACTTGGGACAACCCTTGGAACAACCCCAAAAAAAAAAAAAGCGTCGATGGCCGAGTGGTTAAGGTCGTTGCTTGCCAAGCGAGAGGTCGCCAGTTCAAACCCCGCCAGGTACCAATGTGTTTTTCAAATTTGAAATTCATATGTACCATCATTCGACGCTTTTACGGTGAAGGAAAACATCGTGAGGAAACCTGCACACCTAAGAAGAAATTCTTAGGTTGTGTAGTCGACCAACCCGCACTTGGCCAGCGTGGTCGACTAAGGCCTTATCGCCCTAGTTTAGGGTAGGCTCGTGCCCCAGCAGTGGGGACGTATATGGGCTGATGATGATGATGATGACAACCCTTTTTGAGACCAATCCATTTTCGTTTAAAAGCATATTGCTACTTTTTGGGTTCCGTACCTAAAAGGTAAAAACAGGACACTATAACTAAGCTCCCGCCGTCCGTCTGTCCGTCTAGGGGTGAGAGCCACCCGCTCCCCCTCAAGTCCAGTGATGATGACAAGGCTACTCCAAGCCATCATCGTAAGTCAGTTAGAAAAAAAACGTCTGTCTCCAAGCTGTATCTCATAAACCGTGATAGCTAGAAAGCTGAAATTTTCACAAATAATTTCATTATGTATTTCCGTTGGCGTTTTTTTTTATAACAACAAATACTAAAATTATAAAAAGATAGTAGGTATTAGGGGGGTCCTCATACAATAATCGTGCTTGTTTTACATAATTGAGAGAACCTTTCCTGCGCAAATCCGATTTGCACTTGGCCGGTTATTCATATGGGAAATCAGGCTCTAGAGTTTAAAGGCACAGTGTAAAGACTTCATCCCCCTTTATCTGGCTTGGGCCCTAGGTCAGGAACACACGAAACTAAGATTAAATTCGCGTCCTTAATGCTGACTGAAAAAAAGTCTTAATAGATAGGTAAATCACAAGTTCCAGACAAGGTTGCCCTGTCATTATCTAGTGGCGGTGTCCAATGACAATCGATAGACTTCCCTGTTACAAGGTCCTTCGTCTCGAATGCGTGACGGACTGTGATTAGGGAGGATAAGTACCTAATACAAACGGCCATGTACCCATCCATCATAGGAATTAAAGTTCTTCTTAATCATAGAGTTGTCAAATCAAACGTCTTTTGTTTCCGAAATTTATCACTGACCGTTAATGACAGCATGTAGCCATATGAAAATGTACCTACCTGAGGAATTTACCTATGGATTTCTATAGATATTTACTTGCCGGATATGACATACTAGCTGTACCAGCGACTTCGTTCGCGTTTCCCCCGTTTTTTACACATTTTCCATTGTATCTTTGCTTCTATTGGTCGCAGCGTGATGTTATATAGCCTAAAGCCTTCCTCGATAAATGGTCTATACAACGCAAAAAGATTTTTTCAAATAGAACCAGTAGTTCCTGAGATTAGCGCGTTCAAACAAACAAACAAACAAACTCTTCAGCTTTATAATATTACTATAGATATATTTTTTGGTAGGTAAATAATGCCACATCAGAACGGTTTTATTAAATCATAAATACATCATAGCATTTTAGACTTTCGCGTTCCATTACACTAAATATTAGTCTTTATGGGTCTATACGCGTTATTAGGAGTAGCAAATTACATAGCTACTTACTGCCCGACGTTTCGACTTCTTAATAAAGTTACACCAATCGTTCGCTCGCGACCACGATTGGTGTAACCCAGTCGAAACGTCGGGCAGTAGCTATGCAATTTGCTACTCCTAATAACGCGTATAGATCCATAAAGACTAATATTTAGTACATCATAGTAGTAATAAGTTTGGTTTATGTGTCTGATACGAGGAATATCTCAATAAAATTGTATGCACTTTAGAATGTATATTATATTCTACATGTATGGATTTATATTTTCCAAGAAGTCAATCATGCAAAGACTTTAGAAAATCGTCTCTTTTTACCATTTTTACGTAAGAAACTCACCGATTTAGACTAGAAACAATACTTTGCAGTTGCACTGGGAAACGATCTGTCTTCAAGTGCTTGAAGACTCCAACTGACAGCATAATACCGGAACAACTATAGTTTATTACAATTCACATCAAATAATATTGCGCAACAATATTTTTTTGTTGTGTAAGTTCTTGTAAAGGTAGAACAACAACTGGGCAAGTTTAGCCCCCCGTATGACTACTATGTTCTTGGGAACAATACTCATGCTCGGTGAGCAATCAATGACAGAAGATGTACCTTCATGGTCTTGGATGACTTAATATGTACCATGCAGTGACATCAGGTCAACATGACAATCATGACGTAGACTCGGTGGTTGAGAATACAGATAAGACTGATAAGTTGATTGTAGGCAATTAATTAGTTATAAATAACAACATACTGTTCTGATTGATTGCTGCATAGCAGCTAATTTTAGCCTAAAAATAGGTAAATGCTAATTAGAACACTGAGTTCATAGTTCAACTTGAATTTCTGCTTTTTATCGTTCTTCTTATCATAAAAGAATTCTCTTCACTAAGGTACTACTGCTAAGATGACCGTTCTTATTTATTTAAACAAAAAACAAGGTAATTTATCCTCGTTTCCAAAAGCATTCTATGTTTTTGTATTGTTTACGTAAAGGTTGTGTTTATATTTCGCACTGTAATGCCACAGTATCACAATGACTAATTATGTCTATCTCTAACTCAATCGATAAAACTTATGTTATGAGTTGCAAATCAGATTATGCAAATATAAATATTAGGTAGGTATAATACTACTTACCTAACTACCCGGGTGTAAAGAAGTTACTACATTCTTACGTGTGAGTTGTTAAATTTAAAGTTAATTGAAAACGTTGGATAATATTTGTAGAGCGGTTTTAGGTATCGGTTCAATACCGGCTTTTCGACGAAGTGTTTAATATAACTAATTAATAGGGAAAATTCAAATAGGTTATCCTACGTCATCATCATCGGCTACCTTACCTATTTCACAACACAAATCAATATAAAGTCCCAACATACAAAAGTTCTCAGTACTACTATTTGTTGCTAATCGTTGTGCAATGATTCATTGAAGTTTTGTCCGACAAAAAGATGCTATTAATAGAAGAGAAGCGGCAATGGAAATAATAAAAGACGATTGCGTCATATGTCGGAATGTTGTCTGACTGACTCGAAATGAGTGATTCAACGCGAGGCGATGCATCGGCCTCTTTGTTCCTTGAATTAGTCAGAGAAGTCAGGACTCAGGATGCACATTCCCGGTCTGTGAAACACGGGACCGTTTATCTTGTATTTTTTGAGATTTATGGACTGTACCAGCTTCTGCCCTCAACTTCTGCATGAAGATGTTTATCCCGTAAAACATTGCTTTATTTTTGGGGCAGTTGAGACAAAAGAAGCCCACGTCTAGGCTCAAAGCCAATCGCTATTTGCACCAATATTTAAAAATAATTCAACATTTTAAAGGCAACATTACAGCGTCTCTGGAGTGGGCAATACTTGTGCCATTGTCTTTTTTTAAATTAGGTGAAATCTTTCGGTAATAAATTTTTAGGAAAAGATGTGACAAAATTTATATTTCATGATTATGTCAATTCTCTTAATGAAACGGAATCTCACCTATGTACGTACTTTACCTCAAAAAAACGAGGGTAAAAATTGGTAGCCTCAATCTGTTTACCATTTTTCGTCATTGTGAGTATGACTAATGTATTATCGTGACATCGCTAATGTCCTATCTATGTCTGACCAATATTGGCAAATGTAAGTTGTTGACTACGGAAATTTCCGGTAAAAAGTAGGTACTTTTTCATTCATCTTGATTCTTGGGTATAATTTTCGCTATTATGTGAAGACGTATGTTGTGACGCTTGTATATGACGAACATGACTATGAAATAAGCAAAACTGACGTCACATGCCTTTATTAAGAGGCTCGTCACGAATTTCTAAGATTTTCCTTCAGCATTCCGCAATGTTTAACATTAATTGCCTAACTTCCCAGAAGTGATACTGAAATAGTTTTAGGCAGTTCCCCATCCTCTCTGAAGCAAACAGAATTTACCCAATTAAGCGAAATGAAGAGCAACCATTAAATTAATTTGCTCCAATGTGGGAAAACAACAGGATCTTGGCTAATAGCCGTAGAGTCGTTTTAATTGCTATACATTATCTGCAGAATCTATTTTCATGTCTGGGAAAATTTGTGGGAAATACGTCTGATTGAGTCATAAACTTTGCAAACTTGGATCCTGGATATTTGTATATTGCTAGAGTTGTCAATCAAATTCAAAGAGTAACTAAGTGTCTTATATTGAATGAATGTATTCTTTAAGTATATGATTAAAGCTTTAGCTAGTAGATGGGTAAACATTAGTGGGAACAACATTTTTGCTCCATGACTCGTTCGTCGTGTTTTTTCTGAGTCATTTTATTGAGTTAAAACGAGCCATTTTTCGAGCAAGCAAGGACCAAACAAATTAGGCAGAAACTTACACTTAGAGCCGGTGTGTAGGTAATTCTTCGTCAAACTAGGAATTTAGCTGTACGGAAGTCTTCTCGTAATAAGTGGAAATACCGTTACAAACACAATAACACTATAAAGTTACAAACATTCTGGCTTAACAGTTTCAAAGGTGAGCACTATGCAACAAAATTACCATTAATCTGGACTTAGTTAAGCAAAGGAAGCAACGTTGCTTGTGCTGTGTTTATGCCTCGACCGAGACAATACGACATGCATCTCTCGTGAAGCTAAGGTTACTTACGCGTGACTTCCTTTATTATTCACTAAAGGTTACCTTTGTCATGTCAATGTCATACTCGCATATGTAATTTGCAACAGTGTGCTATGGTAAGGACAATACAATTTTAAACGACTGTGTGTGTAGTCGATTTGAAGGAACGTGTTAGTTGAGTAAGTAAGTAGTAACTACGTATACTTACATACTTAGTAACGTAGGTATCTAACATAATTACGACTATTCAGTAGGATATACGTATATGGAAAATTAGGATGTATTTTGTAACTCATAAATCTAAGATTCAATAACACAAATAATAATAAATTAAACACTTTTTATTATTTACTGTATTTTCAAGATTATATCTTCAACTTCACCCACAATTACCTGCTTACTAACGATGCCTTGAACGTTTTAATTAAATTCGACATTTAGCTCTGTACCCACACTGTGTAGGTTTGCACTAAAATCCATTTAACTGGTCTCAAAAATTCTATACACTTGCATCAGCTATGCATTTCAACTAAGGTCACCAAGCCAAGTTGGTGAACCTAAATCAGTTACTATTAACAATTCTGCACCTAAATGTCCAAGGAAAACTGCCCATGCGCATGTCTAGGTAGCAATCCATTTGAGGTCTTACACATTTAGGTTTATGGTTGATTTTCCTTTGGGAATGGTGTGTGAGCTTGTGGAATAGCACGTTCAATTAGAGAGGAATTCGTTGGTTTATTTGGAAGTCTGTGCGGGGGCAAATTCGAGCAATGTTACCCTGTCGTAGGCAGAATTAGATTGCAGTCGTTAATTAATAGCCGCCGTTCTGTTTATGTTCGTGAGATAAGTTACAGGTTGTATTGTTGAATTACTGTTACGTCCAAGATGATAAACGTTATTGTCTGGTAACTATGGGAATTGATTGTCTAATGAGCTTTCGATTGAGACGTCTCTTCGAACCGAAGTATAGCATAATGTACCTAATGTATATTGTATTTCACGATACTAAATGTAAATGTTTATAACATACCTATAATATAATAATGTGTATCATAAGAGTGTTTATAGGAAGATCGAATCATAGCGCTGAATTCTCTCACTATAATAATAATAATGCTGGCAAAATGTCAGCTTAGTCCATAAGAAAAAAAAAAAGTTACTGATGAAAATCACTCAGTGACCTCACAAATCGTGAAACAACAACTCACATTGCCATTTCAAAATTTTATGCAAAAATTGAAATCGTTGAAGTGACAGAGTTGTGCAATCACCTATTTATTTCATAAGGTATTCAAAACATACGAAATGCTTAGTTTAACTTGTAATTTAGGTTGGTAATAACCTACTTAATGTTAGTGATTGAATCTGTGATGTTTTGTAAGTAGAAACAAATAAAATGTTAGAATTAAAAAAAGAAAATAAATTACATTCCCCACACATCTCCCTTTATATCTAAATTACTCGTAGGATATTTATTCGTAATTATGCTTAAATTATCCTATCATCAGGTATTTACTTAGGTAGATACAATTTTGGCTTACTCAAAAATGTATCGCAATTGTGCAATAACTATAATATACATACCTATAGAATCAACTAATCCTAACTGTCAGTATTAGAAGAGTATAGGATATAAATGACGGCGGTTATTTGAAATACAACAAATTTTACGGACTAAACACGCAAATCTAACGTTTCGCGCTCTATACAGGTTACGTGGTCACGGGAAACCGTCTTATTATTTCAAACTAGCTGTGCCAGCGACTTTGTCCGCGTTTTCCACCGCATTTTCCACATTTCCTTCTGTTTCTTCGCTCCTTTTGGTCGCAGCGTGATGATATATTTATTATTAGCCTTAAAGCCTTCCTCGATAAATTATCTATCCAACACATAAATATTAATCCAATTCGAACCAGTAGTTCCTGTGATTAGCGTGTTCAAACAAACAAAGCTTCTTAATTCTTCAGCTTTATAATATTAGAATAGATGTGTAGTGTCATGAATTTGAGTTAACTCCTTATCTATCAGATGAATAGATGGAAGATCAAGAACCGTTAGAATGATCAATACGAACACCGAATGTCCTTGTCAGCGGCCAGCTTGGCATTGCCACGGCAGTCTATTATGAATTTCACTGTTATGAAACGTTGCGTTTCAGAAACGATGTGTTGCCTAATAGGGGCAGAGTTGAAATCGAAATCACTAGTCCAAGCCTAGGCGATGTTTCGTGGTCCAAATTGAAATTTAACTGAAGTTGCAGTACGTAATTAGGTATGCAATCTCGATTGATAAATGAATCGGGCAAAGTAGGCGAATTTAATAAGTATTTTACATGAAATACGATACATATTGGAATTTGGAAAGGGTTGCAAATTCGATTAAGTTTGAACCATTTATGATGCTAAATAAATAAGCGTCTATAGTCGAGTGGTCGTTGCTTACCATGCGAGAGTTCGCCAGTTCAAACCCCGTCACGTACCACTATGTTTTTCAAATTTGAAATTCATTTGTACGATTATTCGTCGCTTTAATCTGAACATCTACGAAGAAATTCTTGGTTGCGCAGTCGACTTATCTGGTTGACTAAGAGGACCTTGTCGCCCGTAGTTAAGGGTATGTCCGTGCGTGTCCCAGCAGTGGGGACGTATAAGGGCTGATGATGATAATGGTGCTATATATCATATATCAAATAAAGGCTTAAAATTGCCATACTCGTATTATTAAACCTCATCATTATAGATCCACATACGTCTCCTCGAATGAGGATCTTGAGCCTACCCTACACTCCCTTAGCTACCCTACATAACCAGCCTGGCAAAGTGCGGATTGGTCATCTCTACACAACCTTAGAATTCCTTTAAAGGTGTGCACACCTGTTGCACCTGTGCACACCATGTGCAGTTTTTATTAGGACTTAAGCCTGGTCTTACTCACCATCTATCTTTGCATAGTTTGCGTATTCGTAGTTTCGGAATCAGTTTTCAATAACTTTTTCATATAGGGACTAAACTTTTCAGTTGACACGCAGCGCTTGTAAGAACATACTGTCTTATAAGATGGAAGATGAATACACACATTACGAAATAGAGGAAACACTAAACATTTTATGGTAAAGGATATCACGCTAACTTTACGTTATTTGACAGGAAAATCCTTGAAAACATTTTGAAGTACCGGAAACAATTAATATTGAAATAGTCAGGTATAGTATAGTAAAGTCGTTTCTGCCGTCAGGATAAAATTGTAATTTCATTGAAATACTACTTACCGCTAAAACTATTGATGTAACTGGTAAAAGGCTTTCATAGAGTTTGTCTTCTTTGAATATCTTTATTCATACTTTTGTATGTAATGTAATTTTATATTCATTTGATAATGTAATAAATAGATCCTCACAATAACAATAAATCTAATTGAACGCGTAATTCTTAAATACGTAACTATTGATGTTATGAACATTGCTATTGGGTTATGTATCGCCTAAACTGGCTACAATGCAGTTGTCTTAGTAATTTCACAAATGAAGATAGATTTATGATTGTAATTAGTAAATAATAGCGTGCCCGGCCCTATTGAGCTTTTTGCACTCAACATCCATAATGGTGTCAACGTCTTAGCCCATTAATAATGGGAACGCAATAAAATATTGATTAAGTCTACAGAATAGCGGTATAATGAGTCTGTTTACACGTCAGATACATTGACGAATGAGTGTGAAACGGTACTGATAACGTCACGATAACGGCTCTGAGTCACCTTGGCGCCTGAGCTGCGCCTTCCGCTCATGTCCATGACTCATATCGAGGATCCTAATTTTTTAACCCGTTAGTATTGTCTGTGGTCTGTACCTAACCCTGTGACTCATGAGGAACAGCCTACCTGTTCGTTCTTTATAGATGCGTGCTTCCGAACATGTTAAAACTTGTACTTATCTAAGATGAGTTCAAGCCCTACTCTCAATTTAGTTTTTTAAGCTAGTAGAGTAAATAGGTATGAATACTTATATGTAAACTTATTGGTGAACTAGATGAAATGAACAAGACAGCTCTACTGTCTAACGATGATAGCTTGGATGAAATAGCCTTAGGATGAAAGATCACTATCCCTTATGATCATACCTACAGTGCCAAAGAGGGTGCAATATCTAGTGAGATTTCAAAATAATAATTCAAATGTAGGATAAAGAACAGGTTCCTACGAAAGCACTTTATAGATATAACTTTAATAATAATTTTGGTCAAATTTTTGTCAGGTTTGTGAGCAGGTTATCGAAAAATATCGATTAAAACGTGCATACCAATTAGGTATAATATATTTTTTTTTCTTTGCATTATAAACGATTTTCAAGGTGAACTACAAACGGGCCATGTATAATAATAAGTTCAACATTTTTCTTTATACTAATTTAAATTATGTCTGTATACGAAATCAAGTATGTTATGGTTAATCAATTTAAATACTAGACTTTTCGATATTATCTTGCCAGATAGAGGTTATAGAAAAGCGTAACTGGTTATTATAAGATTCATTTTACTACAACTAATGAATCTTACTACAATTAAAATACCCAAATAATATGTTTAGTTTGATTATAACAAACTTAAAGATATTCCGACTAAAATATAGTACACCCTTTAAAATTGTGCATTCATAATTCATTCGTTCACCCATACCTAGTAGGTATAGTACACCTAAAGTATGATAAATCCCTACCTTACGTACCTACCTTTACTTTAGAGAGTGAAAATGTTGGGTACTAAAATTTAAATAACTGATAATACCAAGCCCTCTACTCGGGGTTTGCCCCACCCTGTGTGAGCGCCCTCATCGTCTGACCTTTGTAAATAATACCTGCACTTGCTAGCACAGGGCCGCAGTTAGACTGAACATTTATTTATTGATTGCACTTCATAGTTACAAAAGTGTCTTAAAACTAAGAGACCTTTATAGACCTAGTTGCGCATAGCATAAAAGATAGAGCCTGTTAGTTCGCAGAGCATTGACGGCAATCCAAATCATTTTGTTTGATGGAAAACTCATGATTACTTAAATTTACTTCTACTTGTAACCTTACTGCTTGAGAAGGGAGTTATAGTTGTGTTATATTTTTAATACCTACAAAGAACTTGCCGTAACAACTCTTGTATAGCTTGACCAACATTTTATGATTGACTATGTATTTATGCATGATAGGTACTTATGACAATCAGGATAGTTCAAAAATTGAGACTAGACCCTAACTCTTATTAAATAGCAATATCGTTTGTTGACAATAGGTATTTTGATAATAAACATATGGTGAAAATTGTAAAACGAATTCTTAAAACTACCCTAACGGCCATCCTGAATCCCACCCATATACTTTGAAATATAGTTACACAGTTGGTTAGGTATTTTACTAAAGTAGTTAGAATTCTATAATTCTTTTATGAAGTTAGTGAAAGTTATATATAGCTCTTAGGCTAATGTTTAGAGACAAGTTTTAAATATTCATGAATTTAAACAATAGGATTTGATGTCTATCATAGGGGTTACTGTCCCCGTCAAAGTTGCCTGTGGAAAAGCTCTAAAGTACGTGAACTTTGAAAGGATTTCAATACATTTTGAAGAAATAAAATTTGTCTACTAAGTTCATAGGTACAAATATAATTTGCCAAAACTTACGGTTTGTGAGAAATGCTAATAGCGATAAGAGTATAAGTAGTTGTAGATACCATAATGAGTATGTCATGCCAACTTCGCAATATTGTACGTACTTATCTAAAGTGGAAAACGAAAGTCTATAATATAACTATCAATAACAATCAGGCATATTAAAACTTCGATATAAAATTATATTACCTATATCGTCACGGTGTCGTTACGGTGGCTTTTCAAGCTGTAGTAGGGTAGAAATACATAACGTTTATCTATAAAGTTAGATCTCTCCTGTTTATCTTCTTATCCCTATAGAGAAAGAACCTAGGGAGATATAATCACCAAACCTGGACCTTACGCACTTGAAATAAGGTACAAAATCAAAGGTATTTGTTTATTTATTGGACGGCCAGAGAAAATTACATTATAGATCTTAAAATAAACTTAAACAATAATGACACATACAAAATGTAAACATCTTTTGAAGGCCGCCACATCATGCTCCAAAAAGTAAGTAATGTATGGACGGATATCATAAACATTCATAATACGCTTACTACACATTAAATTATGAATCAATTCAAGTTAAATTGTGTTAACTCCTAAAAACAGATATATCAATTCAACACGCTATGGAAGTTAAAGAGTTAAAAATTGTGGTAGTTCTGTAAGTCTAGCTAGGAGAGCGTCTAGCGTGTAAAAAATGCGCTATTCCTCAAAATAGTCCCAATTATGTAGAAGTAACATTTAATAATAACTAGCAATGCAAGATATAGCGGCCAGCCGTAAATTAAATTGAAGCGAGATGTTGTGATGACTGATGAACTCAGATGATAAATGCTTATGCATACTTCTTATTTTGTCTGGGCAATTGCATGGAGTACAGCCAACTTATAACCACTTTTATTTAGAGTCTGTTCCTATACATCTTATAGTATAGCCGTAAGAATATACGGCAGAGCTATGTATAATCGAATCTTTATAAATAATAAATAAATATTTCACAACATCACATACATTGATCTGATCCCGTGGTAAGTAGCTTAAGCACTTGTGTTACAGATATCAGAATCAACAGTGGATACACAAATATACTTAAATATATTTAATAACACACCCAGACACGGAACAAACACCGATGTTCGTCACACAAATATTTGTCCCGGGTGGGAATCGAACCCACGACTCTTGGAACCGTAGGTAGTAAGCCTGGGTCACTAACCACTGTTCCACCGAGCCAGTCTTTATTATCAATAAGTACATCTATAGATACGACTAAACAAAATTGAAGCGTCTGTTTGTAATATTTAAAAAGATTTATATCAGGTAGGTACCAATAACAACAACACCATTTTGAAAAAAAATGTCTGTCTGTCTGTTACAACCGCTGATCTCCGAAAGACGTGGTCCAATTTGGACGGGATTTTCACTAATAAATAGCAAATTTTACAAGGCTATTTTATTAAATCATTGCTGCCACGTGGACGAAGTCGAGGGCGGCCGCTAGTATAGAATAATTTTAGTACTGGGCACCTGTAAGATTGTTTTCGATTATAAGAGTTTTATCTGCATAAAGCGTTTTGAAGCTGTTTTGTTACTTTAAAACGGTTTTATTTTATACAATTAAAACTCTTCCGCAGATACTTATCTACGAACATAAAATTAAATATACTACACGAGTTTTATTAAAAAAGAAGTTGTGCCTGCGCAAATAAAATCCTCGACTGCTTGCTATTTATTTAAGAAATTTTAAGGTTAAATGTAATTTAATATTTAAATAGCATTGAACATGCAAGCTCAATGCTAAAAATATTTCAACACTTTCCTCCGTTAAAGCTGTAGGTTGATCTTGGATGGACTGACTCAAGGAAGCGGATATTTGTTATTAAAGTGTGAGTCAATATAAAATGTCACGATGTTGGTCATGACATTATCGGGAGGGTGCCCACAACCCCATAGCACCTGCAGGATGTTTGCTGAAGGACCGTCTTTGGGGCAGCAGTACGTAGGTGTTTATTTAATCATTTATCCACATTAGGTGCAAGGGTAAAGCTACTATGGACGCCGACGAGGTTATTTGAGTTTGAGCTTGTTATTGATGTACAGTCAATAGGTTGTCAGACGTACGATGTCCATCGTGGGACATTGTGCCGTCCTTATGGAGTGGGTATAAGCGTTAATATTAACTGACCAACTAAACTTGTACACTACGAAATCCCATTGCAAACTATGCCTTCTCTATTTATTTTATATCCGGAGCATAGTCACTCATCGTATTTACTTTATACGGGTCGGGTAGGTACAGCAGTAATC
The DNA here is from genome assembly GCA_039566165.1 of Maruca vitrata. NCBI lineage: Eukaryota > Metazoa > Arthropoda > Insecta > Lepidoptera > Crambidae > Maruca > Maruca vitrata. Next base: position 4,375,109 of record CM076916.1, on the reverse strand, counting down.
TTACCTATAAAAAATAATATCATAACATGCATTAAATGATTAAATAAGTCATATGTACGTACATAAATCATTAAACGACTCTCATAACGTACTGCTACGTCATTTATTTTCCACTGGTTTAAATTATAAGTACACTATAGCACGTAATGTTAAATATGATAGTTATACTCGTCCCTATGTACCACCACTCCATAGAGTCTCACTCTATCATCCAACTAGATCTGCAGGTATTATTAATTTCTCATAGGCACTTTTTAAAAAATAACCGTTGTGCCGTCACAACAATAAGATCACTATGAATAGTGAATAGGCTTAATGAAGCCAACTACGGCTCGCATCACTGCTGTGCCCTCGAATTTTGCAAAAGCAAACTTGTCACAATGTTACTAAAACCTGCCCGACCAAGGGCAACCACCACTGGTCCGGCATACGTAATAATTGCACTAGCAATTAACGCCACGACCTTAATACCATGAGATAAAGTCCAATCTGCAATGGTAAACCACGATATCAACGCTACAGGTACCTACTGTACTTCAATAGTAAAAGGATTTGAGCAACAGACCCTTATTTAGGGCTTGGTCGAAATCTTTACAAATATGGTGTTATTAGCAATAAATCTAAGTTACTTACTGAATATGGCGTAAATTATTATAAGTACGCATTTATCATTCTCATTTACTTTATATTACCTACTTCCCGTAAGCTACCATTAAATTATACCTATTTGTAAAAACTTTTAACCAATAAAAAAAAAAATTCTATTACTTTGCTTTATTTACCTTAGTACTCAAAGTTTAAATCGAAAATGAAAAAAAGAATCATGACCATAAAAAGTTCAAACGTAATTTTGTTCCCACAGTTACCCGCCATAGTCAAACAAATCTAGTTAATTCCATTTGTTTGTAGTTAGTTTAACCAAGGGCGTCACGGTATGTTGAGTACCTACGCATCTCTACATACAAAATCTCAGCTCATTATAATAAGCTGAACGTTACAGTCAACCTGTGGGTGCATTGGAATGAATGTCAGAATGAAATCATAATGCTACTTTTTTACTATTTTTTATTTGGTCTTATTACACGTATATGTTACGGTAAAAGTGGATAGAGTGGTTATTATGTATAATTACCGGTAACTATGCATAATTACTAGTGTTCGTGGTAAAGGTGATGAAAACTATCGAATTAATCACATTTACCGGTAATTCTATAAAATTACCATACCCTTTGTGTAAATGTGGAAAATACGAAATAAAACTGACTTGACTGGCTCGGTGAAACAATGGTTTTGTTAGTGACCCAGGCTGGCGATTCCAAGAGTCGTGGGTTCGATTCCCACTCGGGACAAATATTTGTGTGGTGAATATCGGTGTTCGTTCCGTGTCTAGGTGTGATTATATAGTTAAGTATGTAGTTATAAATAACTTTTCTGAAAACATTTAAACCGCGTAAGATAGATGATAGATGATTGATTTGGCATGCAGGTATCCTAATAGACTTAAAGCTTACATGCGACGCGATATTCCAAAATTCGTAAGGGATCGGGAGTTACTGGGAAAAAACTTTTGTATGTTAAATCCTGTAGTTCACGCGAACGAAGTCACGGGCACAGCTAGTTATAAAATAAACCAGTCAAGTATCTAGAAACCAAACTTCATGTTTGGTTCTAAAAAAAATATTATCTTATAAAAAAAAACTTAAATAAAATTAGCAAATTGGCAGGGAATTTTCAGTGGAACACTTAAAATTCTTTCTCGCCAATTTATTTTTGAGATTTGTGACATATCGAATTGCAGAGTACTTGTGATTAGTTAGCAATGTTAATATTTACCACAGTCGAGCGGGAGTTTTATATAATTACCGGTAAATTTGAATAATTCACTACATTTGCCATGTGCGTCGGGAATTATCTATATTTACCGGTGAGTATAGATAATTACCGATTGCTCACATTGACCGTAACAAATACACCGTGAAATTTTAGTGGTTGTTTTCTCGTAGTAAAATGATTCTATCTTAGTAGTACAATAGATTTGTGCAGTTCTTTTTTGTTAAAATCAACAAATGCCGGATTTACGAAATGTATAACCGAAACTAGAAAGCACGTTCGAACCGCTTTATGACTTAGGGCGTCGAGCTTCTTGAGCTTTAAGCATCGATTTCATGCGGCAAGCAGTACCTGATTACGTCACATCTTATAAAAAAACGATAGCTTCTCTCGTTTTCGGGTTGGAAAATAATTATTTTGAAAATTTGAAAAAAAACATTTTTTTTTTCGAGAAATAATTTGCATGATTCGGTAGTATTACTGAAGGCAAACCGTTCTGCCACGGGAAAACAACCACTAAAATTTCACGGTGTATAATAACTTATTATTAAAAAAGGTACTTTTCACAGTGTTAATCTTCATAGCTGGCTTTTTAATAAAACTGCAGCTCTCCCCTTTCCATTACCGAACGACATGTACTGGACAGAGCGCTGCGATCCAAATACAATGCAGGCGCTGGTGGCCCGGACCATGAGGTTCAGTTCCTCTTTTCTACCCCGTGTCATTAAGGCATGGAATGCCCTTTTAGCTCATGTTTTCCCACTCTCCTGTGATCCCAGGTTCTTCAGGCGGGGCGTGAAACGTTCAAGCAGACCTTTAGGGTAAGTGCGACAGGCTCAATATGGTCTATTGTGCCTGTTGATTTCACCTGTGGATATCACTACCGCTTACGAGGTCATCTTCTTAGCCTATTATTAATTTAAAAAAAAATTGTCCATAGTAGTAGTAGAATAATATGGCGTTCAAATGAAGTCTAAAATGTATTCACTGATGACGCCAGAACAAAGAAAATAAAGTCCCGAGTATGATAATATTTGGGCACTTTTTTGTGATAACAATACGTCGTCATTATGATTTGATAAGCAGTCGGCATTGGTGATAAATGAATGACACATGTACCTACATACATACGTCATAGTGAGTATCGTTACTATATATGTATATTTATCGGTAGCTATGTAGTAAACGATAAGTTTAATTTGAATAAATCGAGTATTACACTAACACAAGTTCTTTCCGGGTTGTCAAACGTCCTAATCATAAATTTTATCACGTTCGAATTCCGATCTGAACAGCCATTAATTTAGGCAACAATGCGAGTTTAATGTATAATGTACTAAACATTGACATTAAAAACGAAATAACAGTTTAACGGTCGACATTGTAGTATAGAGGGCCTACCATGAGTTGGCTATCGAAAACTTACGTACGTTAAAAACCTATGGAGTTGTTTTTTTCATACGGCCGATTTTAGTTCTTCGCGTAACCACCAGCGGCGCTGTACAAGTTTTTCATAGACATATTCACGTAGGCGATATCGAGTGCGTAAGTTTTAAACTCATGGTAGCCACACAGAAAATCAATGTCGGTTACGATTTTTTGATAACTTTTAGTTCTTATTCGAAAAAAAAATATTATAAGGTATAAATCGAGGCGGTAAATTAATAGGTATATTTATATATCTTTTATTTTAAAACTACCAACGCTTAAACAATAGCTACAATAACCAATATCATTATGTAAGATGGTTATCAAAGCATGGATTCTACATCAATTAATAAGTTGATTAACAGCTCTTGGCTAGTACTTATCTCCGCAGTTTCCTGCTTAAAATCTTTTCGTATCGGCAAATTAGTTAGGCATGTTACCGCGATACAGTATAGTTCGCAAATTACATAGGTGTGTGTGTATGTATCGGCAGACAGTGGGCCGTACAGTATTTGTTCTGCAATTGACACCTAGTTCGAAGCCAGTTTGAACAATAGCAGTTTGAATGGCAGCGCGTCGCATTCCGACTCACTTACAAAATCTGCTAATAAGGTCATTAAAGTATTGGCAAACCCACTGATTGTTTGCGTACAACGAGTTTTTTTATTGATTCAGCCGGGTCAAATATAAAACTTGATAATTATTTTATTAACGCCTGTTTAATTGCTATGTACAGTACAAGTAGATTCTATACCTACAGATAATTATGTGTCAATAATACCCATGCACACCAAAAGTAATTGTTGGTATCTTTCTTATGAATGCTTTCATTTATCAACCAGTTGATTAATTTCAGGAATGTCTAACAATACCCCACTTTTAAAAGTGGAAAATTTTAGGAGATAATAATAAGTCGCGTACTGGGGGCATCCCAGTAAATCGACCATTTATCTCAAATTATAGTGCTTAATCTACAAAGAGGTGACTTTGTTTTACCTGGTGATATCAATTAGCAGTAAGTTCCCAGTTTTACAAGCGGGGTCTACGGTTAGGTAAATTACCAAGATTTCTCGGGAAGTACCTAATGTTATTGGCTATAATGTTTTATCCTCTGTAGATTGTATTTTCTAAGTTAGGAGCATGTATTCCTTTTGTAGCAAGAACGTTATTACGTACTCTATCTAGGCACTTTTCCTGGGTATTAACGGGATTTGGAGCTATAGTATACCTAAAAGTTAATTATTACATCCAAAATAACCTTTAAACAGGTAGGTACTCAAAGAAAACTAATTCAAATGGAAACCAAGGGTTTTAAGAAACAACAAATGAGGCCAGGAACTCTATACAACCAAGTCGAAAAGTTTTACCTCGCGAAAATCGAAACAAAACGAATTGTCCAACGAAAACTTGCCGACATTGTGTAAATCGTACATAAACAAAGCCAGTCTGGGTTTATTCATGAACAAATTGTATGGGATTGCTACGCAACTGTTTTCGTTTCACCATCCCCCTAATCCATCCCGTGGTAGAGGAACACGTGCGAGGCTATTAGCGTCACGGATCACGTTTCCGCTTTTCCGATTTTCTGACGTCAGCACAACCGTAACAAGATTGCGTCCAGAACGTTCAATTAGGAATGAACGTAATGAAACTCTTTGCAGGACCAACCCTTTGTGTTGCGGCCGCCATTGAAACAAAACACGTGCGGACGTCTTCTTACGATCTCACGTTTACATTTTGACGTCTCAAGTTTATTGCGGTAATGAAACCATGATGTTTCAACCTACTTGCCTCACTTCGATCGTCACGGACCGAGCGATTTTGACATGTTTCTAAAATGTTTTGAACTTTTCTGATGCTCACGTCAATGCTTTGAAGTTAAAACGCTTGATTGTTGTAGGTATTTCGTTCTATTTCATTAACTCCTCATTTTTTATTGCGTCCTATGGATTGTCTAACTTAAAATTAATTTTATTTACTGCAATAATTTTACTTAGCACATTGAATCATACGTATTAACGTACCTTAATAAGGCACGAAGCTCGGAATCAAGAAATTCGTTAATTTAATTAATTCCTACCTACATACGCTTTTAGTAGCACATGTACTCTATGATTATAGCACTGCTGCTTTCATATATAATTAATTATATTAGATATAATGAGATGAGAGTAAAGGATCACAGTGAACATGTTATCCCGAACAGTAATGTTTAAATTAGATAGCTATGGGCGCATATTATAATTCGTAGAATAATAGAGAAAAGCTTGTAAAAAATGAGCTTCGTATACCACACATACCCAACAGAGCGACTGAAAAACGTCTAAAATGTTTTTTTTATTAACATTAATACAGTCGATGGCGAAAATATGAGTCAATAACAAGTCTCCTGTTAGAATAAGCTTATATGCTACAGCACAAATCGTTGCTGTACCGTTGACCCACTGCCCCGCTTACTGAGTGAACGAAATCATTGCAGTTTTAATCAGGTGTCGATTAGGCCATTATTATTCTATTAAGTCATTCATTACTTACATATTGCGCAAAATAAGAAAAGTTGATGATATTTTTAATTGATATTGACATTATTGGAACAAAATGTCCGATTTATATTTAGATTTTTAATGATACTGGATTAGTGGTTAGAACTTAACTTACTTAAGCATGGAATCATATAGGTACGCAATTTTTTTTGCAAATCGATATTAGATATGGAAATCTAGTAATAATGGTATGTACTTAACAAAAGTGCAGGTACTTGGTTGTATTAAAAAAGAAATTGCTTAATTTTTCAGAATTCATAAGGCATCTGAATACCTAAAAAAATACAATCAACATTACGAATGTTTCACAGGTTTGAGAAACATAATACCCACCTACAATGCTATTACTTAACATACAAAATGAGTTATTTGTCGTTTTTAAAATTTAACATTGACCTAGTTCGCTTCATGTAATGTAGGACGATTTTAAACTTTGGCGCGCGCGCCATTTTGCAATCATATGTCTGTGACTTTACCTTACTTTAACGCCATCTAGCGGTGAAGTCAAAAGGATTAAATGCTAGGTAATATACCTTTAATTCAAAAAAATGCGGGGAATAGAATTTTATTCTAAAATTGCTCGGAAATAAAATTTAATAATTATTAAATTTGTTTAATTTTTTATAGCTTGTTATTTCTCTATGGATGGCTTCCCAAGATGCGGCGATCATGCCTCAAATGTTGTTGAAGTTTAAAAAAAAAGTAGTCTATGACAACTTGACAATCATGGCGAGCACGTCGAGGTCTGTTTTTCTAATTTATTTTATTCTTGTATCGTTCGTTATCAAGTAATTTTATTATTGTACGGCAGAATAACGTTATAATACGCTATGGCTTTAAGTAAGTGGTTGGTGGAGACGAATAAGTGTATAGAAGCGCAACTATGTTACCTGATGGTGCGATTTCTACTTGTTGGATGATTACTTGAGCCTACTTTCTTTGTGGTTTTAGAATTGAGGCGAATAAAGTGGTGTGCTATGCTCATCCCGATGCACCGCTCATCGAAGACTACAGGGCTGGGGACATGATATGCTCAGAATGTGGTCTCGTAGTTGGCGACAGGTAAGTTTGAAATTGATGTAAGATTTAGCAATAACAAAATTTAGTTGAATGACGGTATCCGATTGCAGTAATTGCTAAAGTTGCGAAGGTATTGTCTACTTCTTTTCATAGAATATGAGTAAAAAATATCTCTGTTCAGTACCTATTGTGTACACTGGTTACATTTTTTCGTTAAGTTTTCGATGTGCCCTTCATTGGCGTTCGTCTTTGTAAAAGATTATGAATACAGTAATGAATATTACAGAACATCTTACATAAATTAATGTCTAGGTCAGCAAACTTTGATTCAAATGTACCTTAGATGTCCTTGGTCTAAGAAGTTGTCACATTTTTCCAGAGTCATAGATGTAGGCTCAGAGTGGCGTACATTCAGCAATGAGAAGTCCGGAGTGGACCCATCTCGTGTTGGTGGTCCGGAAAACCCTCTGCTGTCTGGCGGAGACCTCTCGACAATCATTGGTCCTGGTCGGGGGGATGCTTCGTTTGACAGCTTCGGTGTGTCTAAGTACCAGAACAGAAGAAACATCAGCAGTACAGACAGAGCATTAATTAATGCATTCAGGGAGATAAACACAATGGCAGACCGGATAAACCTGCCTAAAACTATTGTAGACAGGGCAAATAATTTGTTCAAACAGGTAATATTTAGTTTATTTATCATCATGTTGGAAAATCCAATGATTCCTTAGCAAATATGTTGTCTACACTAATATTATAAAGAGGAAATATTTGTATTTTTGTATGTTTGTAATGAATAAACTCAAAAACTACTGGACCGATTGCAATAATTTTTACACCATTAGAAAGCTGCATTATTCAGAAGTAACATAGGCTATATTTTATCCCGGTACGGGAAGTAGTTCCCTCGGGACGCGGATGAAACCGCGTGAAACAGCTAGTTATGTATAAAAAAATAAACTAGATTGCTTTGGAATAGTTTTGGTCATATGCTTATCATCTCCTGTATTTATGTTTGTGGGTAGTAATCAGCACAACAACACTAATGTGTTGTGGTTAGCTCAACATAAAATTGTCTGATGGGTATATTTCAATAGGTTAATTATTGATAATTGATAATATTTATAAATTGAATTTAGTACAAAATATTTAATTTATGAACTATGACTGCTCAAAAGATTATTTAATTTATACAACTTCATGTAAGCAGAAGCTATAATATGGAATATAAAGTAATAATATATACTTGTAACTGCTTTAATCCTATTATTATTACTTTCTTTAATATTAGCACAGTTTGTAATGACTTTAGATATTACTGTCAACATAGTAATTAACATAATATACCTAACAATAGTTTGAAATATAATGCTAACAAACTGCATAATTAACATGTCATTGTTAAGTATTATTTGTGTACATTGTAAGCCTACATGCTTATGGAAAGTAGCTCACTGGCCATCACTGTTGGAAAAGAAATTAAACATAATACAGGTGGCATAAAAAATTTAAAAAACAATTTTCAATTGTTTGGTATTGATATTAGTAAATTTGATAAACCAGCCAGATTTGTAATTGCCAGACTCATTTGTTTTTTTTTAATTGGACACAGATGTATTTTTATATTGTGATGAGAACACACTTAATCATATTAATTAAGCGGAACTTCTTCCCACAAATAAAAGTGTATCAATTATTTATTATGCCACCATTTCAAAGTTTGAAATAAAATGATTACATTCCTCTTTTCAGGTTCATGACGGCAAAAACTTGAAGGGCAGAGCGAACGATGCCATTGCATCAGCGTGCTTATACATCGCTTGCCGGCAAGAGGGTGTGCCTCGTACCTTCAAAGAGATCTGTGCGGTCAGCAAAATAAGCAAGAAGGAGATTGGTCGGTGTTTCAAACTCATCCTGAAGGCGTTGGAGACGTCTGTGGACCTCATCACGACTGCGGACTTCATGTCTCGGTTCTGTTCCAATCTGGGACTGCCCAACTCGGTACAAAGGGCCGCTACACATATCGCGAGGAAAGCAGGGGAATTGGACATTGTGTCCGGACGCAGCCCTATCTCGGTTGCGGCAGCTGCTATTTATATGGCTTCTCAGGTATGTGGATTACCCAATGTCATTGCCTTGCCAAATTTTAATTAAATTAAACACTATAAAATGTATGACAATAAGTCATACATTTTATAGAGTTTAATAAGTAGCATAAGCCTTTGTCATAAATATAGGGCTTCATTACTCTTTTATTCATATCACTATTTTATCAAAATTACAATCCATTTTGGTCAAGTACAACACCATCCATACTATCAAAGTAGTAACCAAAAAAAATTAATAGATTATATAAAGAAATGTTTAGGAGTTATGGAGCAGATAGTAATGTCATCCATCTCTAAGCCCGCCAGGGTTGACCATTAGGCTCCAATCCGGAAACCAAGCCCAAAATAATCTTGAGACACTCATTTACCTAGGTAGATTAGATTTTTACGGTTTATTCTTTTTTTTTCCAGGCGTCAGAAGACAAACGCAGCCAGAAGGAGATCGGCGACATCGCCGGTGTGGCTGACGTCACCATTCGCCAGTCCTACAAACTGATGTACCCCGACGCGGCGAAACTCTTCCCTGACGACTTCAAGTTCGCCACCCCCATCGAATGCCTGCCGCAGATGTGAACGTTAGTAATGCATAGCCAATCAGTTCTTAACCGAGTCCAAAAGGTTTTGAGTTCGTCGAGATTTCTTTTCTTTTCGACTGTTGACGGGTGTCTGTGTAACAACGTAGCGTACTACCGCATGCAAACTCTAAAAGCACATTATGTTTTATTAATCTGACGATAGCACTGCGAATAACAATTTGGTGTTCCAAAATTGTAGAACGGCTTAAACTCTGATAGGCCATTTGCTACAATCTACTTTAATCACTTGATATAACTAGTGAATCATTTGCTGTGCCTGTTAGAAGGTTATGGCATGTCGTAGGGTACCATAGACGTCATAGTTCTAAATACGACATAAAATATATTTTAAAATAGACAACTTGAGACAGTTTTGGGCGAGTAGGATGGGGATAGGAGTTACCCTCAAACCCATCGCTGACATATTTCGAAGTTTTCTTTAACTTCTTGACGAAAATCTGATTGATGATGATTTATGTTTGTTCGAAAATACAAATTATTATGTATGTGTTTGAATTTACTGCTATGCACTTACATTATCCCGATACTTAAAGGCTCTTTGCATTGGGTACAATTTGTAATGTAAAGCATAATGTCATGAATCAATAGTTAAGTAGGCCTTTGACAGTGGTGTCATGGAAATTCAAAGTGGTCTAGTTATACAGTACTGATATCCCCTTTCACATTATTTTGTGCCACAAAGCAGAAACCTTAGTATGTTAGGATACCTTTGTTTTAGTTGTTTTTCTTTTGATTCATAAGAAAATGTGGAAAAACAGCTAAATCATTCAAATTTGAGACCAGTGTTGACATTATGTGTTAAAAGGGCACTTTAGGCATATAATATATACTTTATTGTTCTGATTTGAGTTAATGTTGATCTCAAAAACACCTTTTTTTATGTACCCCCACAAATAATATTGTAAGTATGTGGATAGCTATTATAAAAAAAAACTTGAAGCCATAATCCAGTAATATTCCATTGTAAACACAAAACATGTAGGTAGTTAAATGTAGTGTAAAGGGCATATACATACATTGCACCTCGGCAAGAAATTTAACAATTCAAAATTAGGTGTCTCGGGAAAATTTTATACTGGAATTTTTGGTCCTCATTTATAGTAATAGTTCGATTATCAGACTTTAATTTTTTTTTAATTTTTATGTATAAATGAACACAATACCATTAACTTTCCATATTCCCAAGACAACTTATACAGCATTGTGAGATTGTCCTTGTTATGTTGGTTTTGACGCACCTAAAATGGAATAAATGGGAAAAAAACCAGTTCTATTTTTTATTGGTAGTAACTTCATAGAGATAATTTGACATACGGGGCATTTCACGTCAAGCGGACAACCAAAAAAAAGTGAGGTCGTGAATTTTGTTTATATTGTGGTTAGTTATACTTCTAGTAGACATGGATATGTACACGCATTTTTTTTTTCGTGTGGTGATTTAATGCGTAGTTATGAGCCTTTAAAGTTTTACTAAAAATTAAGTCAAGCATTTTTGGATGCTAATTATATGTATCATTACATTTGTAATAAAAACTAAAAAGTATTGATTCTTATAGTTAAAAAGTTAAAAATTTAATATTTTTTGGCGAATTCTAAATTTGAATTTTTTTTAGTACAGTAAACCGGAAATGAATATTTAAAATCGATTTTTGAGTAACTTCGACCATTTTTATTTTTAATATTTTGACTTTAAATTAAAGCTTTAAATGTACTTATTCTTCACAAAAAAAATTACAACGTGATCTCTGATAATTTCAGACTTAGAGCATCTAGAGTACATACACATACCTATGAACATTTTCCAACCAATCGGCTTTATGCGTTAACTTGCTAAAATACTAAGGTATTAATATTTTATTCCTTCATTATAACGTATAAACATAAATAAGAAACGATTTAATCAATTCTTTACAAAAAGAAATAAGACATAGAGCGGATTTAATCATTGATTTGATTGATTCATTCTTTCTAACTAAATAAAGTTCCTAAGTCATTAAGAAATAGTAACGCGTTTAGATGAAGAGCGGTCAAAATTTCAAATAAAAATAACAGACGCACATTACCTAATGAGACAGTTCGGAGTCATATAGCTGTCTCTTTCTGGCAAGTAACAACAATTGGCTAGATACTTTTTATAGCTACGAGATGGCGTTAAGGGCATCGAGCCCGGGTTTACCCGGTCCGAAAAAAACATCTAGTGATCCGTTTGTTCATCTGCCACCCATCATCATCATCATCAGCCCATTTCCGTCCACTGCTGGATATAGGCCTCCCCAAATGCACGCCACTTCCCGTTTTCCTCGGCTTCTTCACTCTAGAACTCGTTTACCCCAGCAGTTGTGGGTTCTATGGCTGATGTGGCCAGCCCACTGCAATCTCTTTGCTGATGCGATGAGCTATGTCGATGACTTTGGTTCTCTGCTGGATTGCCAAATTTCTGAATCGATCCCGCAGAGAAACACCGAGCATAGCTCTTTCCATAGCCCGCTGAGAGACCTTGAACTTGTGGACCAGCCGTGCTTCAGTGTCCACGTTTCGGCTCCATACATAACGGGTAGGACGCACTGATTATAGACTTTCGTCTTTAGGTTTTGTGGGATTGATGATAAGAAGACTCGGCATAGTTTCCCAAATGCCCAGCTGAATTCTTCTATTCACCTCGTCCTTAAAGATGTTTCGACTCAATTGTCTGCCCAAGGTACACATATTTTTGAACAACTTTGAAGACGGTGCCGTGGACGTAACGTTGGTTTTGTCCAAGTTCATCCGTAGGCCGATACTTGCAGAAGGTTCCGTCTTGTCGTCGACTTTGTTTCTGCTGCATATCAATGACATGTTGTCACTAGGCAATATCCATTGCTATGCAGGTGACAGCACTGTCCACGTACGTTATTTCGGAAGACCTGGGGTAAAGCAGACCGAAACTGAGGAAACTTTTTTGAGGAGGAGAAGACTTTTTTGAAAAAGTGTCTCCTTTCATTTCCCATTATACTCTTCAGAGCACCCCCTTAACAAAATACAGGATAGCCTTAGCATCCTTGGCATCGATGTTCGTTGCGACCTGAACCAGCGGGATTACATCGAGAGCGTCATTAGAACAGCCTCCCGCAAACTGAGGATCCTGAACAGAGTACGGCGATTTTTCACACCGGTGGCGCATTTTTGCAAGCTTGCACCAGGCGCATAAAAGGCTAGTTACGAAACTTCTAGATTATCGACAGCACGGATAGCACGTCACTGCAGCCTATCAAGGGCATCAAGCAAGTATTTTACTCTTAAAAATAGCTTGTAGACGTCGTTTAAGCGGGTCGATAGTTTTTCAAACGGGTTTTGTCACCCTTCTTAGCCAGGCGACTACTCCCCGCAATTTTGTCTATATAAAAATCTATGTTTAAAACAGATTTTATGCCTTTTTTATTTCTATTACAAAAAGAACAAAAAGCTCGAAAACTCGGGTTACCCGGGTTTCAGTTACATTGGAACCCGAAAAACCCGGGTTTTGAAAATTGAACGGGTTTTCGATGCCTACCTTTCTTTCACCGTCTATTACAATTTTTGAAATTACTTTTTTGTTTGTACTTTATTATTACCTATTATGATAAAATGCGTATATTTATATTGATAATCATATATTATTTAAAAAAACGGTTAATTTCTTATGTTTATACGTTATAATGAAGGAATAAAATATTAATACCGTAGTATTTTAGCAAGTTAGCGCATAAAGCCAATTGCTTAGAAAATGTTCATAGGTATGTGTATGTACTCTATATGCTCTAAGTCTTAAATTATCAGAGATCACGTTGTAATTTTTTTTGTGAAGAATAAGTACATTTAAAGCTTTAATTTAAAGTCAAAATATTAAAAATAAAAATGGTCGAAGTTACTCAAAAATCGATTTTAAATATTCATTTCCGGTTTACTGTACTAAAAAAAATTCAAATTTAGAATTCACCAAAAAAATTTAAATTTTTAACTTTTTAACTATAAGAATCAATACCTTTTAGTTTTTATTACAAATGTAATGATACACATAATAAGCATCCAAAAATGCTTGACTTAATTTTTAGTAAAACTTTAAAGGCTCATAACTACGCATTAAATCACCACACGAAAAAAAAAATGCGTGTACATATCCATGTCTACTAGAAGTATAACTAACCACAATATAAACAAAATTCAAGACCTCACTTTTTTTGGTTGTCCGCTTGACGTGAAATGCCCCATACAGTTTACAAAGTTATACAAATTCAAGAATAAAAATATAAATGTTCACTGAACAAAATATTGACTGCATATTTTCGTACCTGTGAAACATTTTGATTGCTGTAGTAAATTAAATGGCTGCTTTTTGTATGAACAAAGAAAATGTGATTTGGCTTTTCTTGTTTATACTAGTTATTATGATTCAAATCATTGTATGTATTGTATTTCAGTCATCATCATCAAATATTTTCCATCATATTCATCATTCACTTTATCCTGTCTTTATTAGTTTTGTTTAGTTGTCAAATGTTTGTGTTAGACCTAATATGATAGAAGTGTATAGTATTTAAGGGTTTTCTTTACGTCCGACTTTATGTTGGATAAATTATGTGATTTATAAATATACCTTGTATGTAAGAAGAATGTTGGTGGAAATATGGGGTGGAAGAAGATCGCTTACAGTTATGTTCTATTGTAGACATACCTATCCTTTATACATTGATATTTTTTGTCTATTGAGAAACACAGTAAGTGAAGTAGGTACTTCGGTATAGTATTGTCTGAACACTTGGGCCTACCATAGTTGTTTGATAAGTTGTAAGTTTAAATGAAAGGGTCCATAGACTGTACATTGGGCGGTATGTGTGTTACAATCAAGAAGCCGTACAATAGGCCCATAGTGTTCCATATTGGATTATTTTTCATAAACAACTCAATTATGTATGTAGAATACAGCTAATTTCACTTATTTGAAGGATTATAAAAGTCTGATTATTATTATTTATGTAAATCTCATCTAAAACACTGATGACTGTATGGGATAAAAAGAATAAACTAAAAAAAAATCTTAAACAGTTGACCTTGAACTCACTTAATATAACTTTATATGATATAATTTTATAAATATGTACCAAGATTTCCAATAAAGTGTTGCCAGTTATGTGACCTCGGTAAATAAGGTAGCATGATGACGCAAATGTATCTGATTGTAATTATTCCTTCACTATCCTAATAATGTAACAATGTAAATAATGAATATAAATAGACTTGTTATCTATGTGATCCCAATAACTTAATACTGTATAGAAATACGCCAGACAATAATAAATCTGACGATTCAGTTATTCGACAATTTTTTTTTCATTACTTCTACTTACTTGCTTGTATTTTAAAATTATATCAATTAAAAATAAATCTCGGTCCATATTGGCAATATCATACGACCTTTGTGACTGAAATTTGGTTGGCCGACTTTTTGTGTAGTGTTAACAAAAAATAATTTTACAAAGTAGGTTATCTTGCAACTGTTTGTATAGATGAACTAACTTAAAATAATCTCACGATGTTTCATTAATTGAACAAAAGTTATTTATTTTGTATCAAAAATCCTCGCAAATCTTCCAACTGTTATGAGGGTTAACGCGTATGAGAAATTCACTAGATGGCAATACGTAGGCCTGAGTTCCAACTGTAGCATGATTGTTTATTTTTGACGTGACATTGACAAACAATATTTACCAATGATGGCAATGATGCTGCAGTTGGATCTCACGCCTACGTATTGCCATCTAGTGAATTACTCACACGCGATAGCCCCCATTAAAGTAAAAAATACATAACTTCCTTTTCCACATGACTATCATAGGAATGCCCTATGCTTTTTAGTAATATTGGTTAGCTTCCTTATAAACGTCGTTGTTGATCGAAGTGTTTGCAAGTTTTTTTTCTAAGTGTCACTCATATCATTAGTAGTTCCACTTATCTTGGGAAGCTAAGGGCCCGCATTGTCATGGCAACGGATGTGAGACCTAGGTATCCTATCCGTTGTCATTGTTGTATTGGCCTACAGGTGCATGCTATATTGTACTCTATTCTTATTGTAATAATGCATGTATTGAGGTGCTTCCACACCCCAGTTATTTTTTGTGTAAGTTGCGCCTTAAGTGTTACTCATCGTCTGATAGCAAAAAGTTATTGTTGCGATATTGCTTGTTTATTGTATGTATTTCTATGTTATGTATCGTTCCTTCACATAACATAAAATAAAAACCCTTGACATTTTGTTAATTTAGGTTGAAGGCTATCCCTAAGATTCTATAAAGTTACCACACAAAACAAACTGGAGTGGATGCACCAATATATCTGTGTTATTGTAAAATCAACCCTATTACCAACACCCAAAAAACGATTCTTAATTTAAATCACAAAACTGACTAGTAGGGCATTCCCATAGTGCTTTATGCAACTGACTGCAACTGTATTAAGGTGTATTACTATGGATGTGTAATGATGTATTTAGATTTACTTAGGTTATGAATAACGCCACAAAATAAATTTGTATTTAAGTGAATTTAATGTTTTAATGGTTTCTTCCCATATCCAATAAACGGACCAATCAATTTGGTCTACCCCTATTATAAATTTTTCGATTTTAGTCGTGAAAGATGCTTAACGCAATCGATAATATCTTCCTTTGATTCCTTTATAAAAGCGTCGATGGCCAAGTGGTTAAGGTCGCCCCGCCGCGTACCTTGTGTTTTCAAATTTGAAATTCATATGTACGATTAGTCGACGCTTCAACGGTGAAGGAAAAACAGTGAAGAAACGTGCACTCCTGAGACGAAATTCTAAGGTTATGTAGTCGACCAACCCGCGCTTGGCCAGCTTGATTGACTAAGGTTTGATCGCTCTAGTTTAGGGTAGCTCCGTACCCCAGCAGTGGGGATGCTGTGGGGAAGCAAATGGGCTGATGATGAGTCCATGTGATTAAAGATCCCTGAAATATTAAAAACTTGAATCTCAAGTCAAAAGAAGAACTTTTGACCGATGGTAACCGGAGTACATACTACCTACTTATCTAAAAATCTATTATGACATTTTAGATTAGATGATAAGCATAGCGTGAAAGAATGTATGTAGGTGTATAGGGACGGTACTCGTACCTACTTATAAAGTCCTACCTTCAAAGCCCGACTGCGACCCGACCGCCGGTTAGATTCACAGGACATCGTGGGACGTGATCGAATTGTTAAGGGCCAGCCCTTTTGCCCATACTAATGTGCCCTGACACCGATTCCTGTGCGGTGCCCTTTTTGGTGGTGGAAACTCGTATGAGGTAGATAAATGGTCGGTGAAGGAAGAGCGATAGGTTTATGTTTCCAATCGGTATTTCGGTAGCGGTATTTTTTGATGGAAGGATTAATGTTCGAGATACAATAGCGAGTTGTAAGTTAGGCAATGTAATGTACCTGCTGTCTACGTAGATAGATACACGATTATCTAGGGAATGGGCCACTGAATAAATTAATTGGGTCGATCAACTTTTATTTGTCATGTCAGTATTATGTTGTGTCCCTGACCAATAATCGCAGTTCTAAATAAAATTCATTGGTTTTTGACATATGTAGCATTTCGTATGTTATTGAGCAAATAAACCAGTAAATAATTTTTAAAAAAATCACTATTATTTTTGATTTTTTATGGTTGTCCGGGTGAAAAACCATCTGATATAGTGATTTATTGTGTGTCCCCCAGTAGGTTAGTAAAATAAAACATTACTTTATACAAAAAAAATATATGGGGCGATTTATTGCGCTTGTACATACTTATTTATTGCAGTGTCTATAATGTCTCTAGCATGTAGATTTTTGTCTTATTAAAAATTTTATCAATTTTTAGGCATGTTCATTTTTGTCCCTCATATATTTGAATATCCTCATGTCCACCGGACAACGGCAAAAAAGTCCCGAAAACAAAACACAGGTGGTGTGATCAGTGCCTTGACAACAAGTCGATTAATTCATTGACAGCACCCACCCAACCGCCATTTCGAATTCATCTTTTCCGCGTCGGAAGTCGGCCGAGTGTGTCTTGAAGAAGTGGGTGGCTTTATTGTGTGTCTACCGGACAACCGGCATAAAAACTTAAGTATTTGACATATCTCAGTAAATTAAAGTGGAAAATATTCTATTTAGTCTATATTTTTACTGCGCGTAGGACCTAAATCAAAATATCATTATTTATTACCAGGGTGCTCAAATACTGATAAATGTCACTCGGACAACCGGTCACTTGGGCAACCAAAACCGTTGTCCATGGGACATTTTGGTTGTCCTTAGGACAAATTTAATAGAATTGGCATAAAAAAATACTTTATCTTCCATTTATTAGTCACGTCATTGAAGACACATTCACATTGTAGTTTTGTTTAACATAAAAACAAATACAGGCGATTTCTACCCTAGTATTTCCTTCGAACTCCCGAGTATGTCCTATGGACAACCGTATATGTCCACTGGACAATCACTTTGTCCCTGACTCTGACAGATACATTATTGCCCTAAATACTTTCAGAAAAAATAGAGTGCTCTACAAAATTGTCATATACGAATGAAAATATAAACATTGAATTCATAGAGTGTTAAATATTACTCTATAAATTATTATTTTATTAGTTAAATGAAAAGTTTGTTACATTTGAAGGTCATCGTTGCCCAGGGGACAATATTATTGGGAATAACTTATTAATTAAAAGCCATGTCATTTATTTGTGGATAATAAATTAAAATATGTCCTATATTTAATGAGAATAAAGTGACGATTTGCAATTTGACTGAATTTTTAACGTTCACAAGCCTACTTAGTTCAGTTGTCCAAGAGACTACTTTAGCTAGAGTCATGTGGCTTTCGGAGTCAAATTTACTATTTTATTTTAATAAATTGCACTGCTCTATGTGAATTCTTAAAATATAAATAATAATCTAGTGCAAATGTGTAAAACAAACTTAATTGACGAATAAAATTTAAAAATGAAAAATTTTCACTGATATACACTTGAAAGTTGATCGACCCAATTACTAGCTGTGCCAGCGACTTCGTTCGCGTTTCCCCCGTTTTTTACACATTTTCCATTGTATCTTTGCTCCTATTGGTCGCAGCGTGATGTAATATAGCCTAAAGCCTTCCTCGATAAATGGTCTATACAACGCAAGATTTTTTCAAATCGAACCAGTAGTTCCTGAGATTAGCGCGTTCAAACAAACAAACAAACAAACTCTTCAGCTTTATAATATTAGTATAGATGGTAAGAACTGGTTTTGTAACCAAAAGCTTATTGTAAAAGTAATATTATATCCTAATTCTATTATGACACAAAATAATACATTGGGATGTCCCGACTATCTATGGACACCGGAGTTTTTATATAAAATAATAAGGCGTCCGACCGTTTTCGGCCATGGTGGCCGATCAGTCAACTGTACAGGACATATTGTAGTGCACAAGTGAGCGCATAAACTCAAGTGCACTCTCTGTTCCCTTACTCTCATAGTTGGGAGAGACGGCAATCCGATAAGAGATCGGGCGCAAGACCACCGGCTTAACGTGCTCTCTGACGCTCAGGCGTGCAATCGCCAACTTCCTGACTCAGGACTGAGATTTTTTTACAGCAAAACTCACACAAATCTTGCCCGGCCCCGGACTCGAACCGGGGTCCTTAAGCAGCGTTTGCTTTTAATAGAGCAACGAGGCAGTCAAAAAGGTTTGACTTTTACATAGTAAAAGGTTTAAATAGTTTTACCTTTTGTCAAGTCATTTGCCTATTATGAAAATTGGAGTGGTCGGTTTCGGTGGCCGGATCGATGAAGCCACAAAAGCTCTGGAGTTTCAAGTTCCAACCGTACTCACTCGGTTGGATAGATATTAGTTAAACCAGATGTGACATTTTGGGTTTTCTAAGTAAGAATACCTAGCTATAATAACAGGAGTATGGTACTTATCTAGTTCTTAGATAATACCCAAGAACTATAAATAACTAGTACTTAGTTATATATCATGTACTATATAACTACTCGTAGTAGATTTGTCCCTATAGCCGAGTGAAATTACTTACAAGTTTCCTTAACAAAATCATCATCATCATCAGCACATATAAGTCCTCACTACTGGGGCACGGGACTACCCTAACCTAGGGTGATCAGGCTTGAGTCAACTACGCTAGCCAAGTGCAGGTTGGTCGATTACACAACCTTAGAATTTCTTCTCAGGTGTGGTTTCATCACTATGTTTTTTCTTCATCGTTTGAGCTTCGAATAATCGTCCATATGAATTTCAAATTTGAAAAACACAGTATTACGTGAGGGGGTTTGAACTGGCGACCTCTCGCATGGCAAGCAACGACGTTAACCACTCGGCCAACGACGCTTTTTTCGCGCTAGTTCCTGATATCTGGGCACTGTTGCAAGCGCCAGCGCCAAGTTCACCGGTCAACTGACTTCTTAAGTTTTCACCCATGCCAATTAATAAGTATGTAGTTTCAATCTGTACCTTTTTTACACTTAAAAGTTAGGTTTAAAAAGGTAAAGTTGCAATATTTGATTTAAATTTTCTCTTAAATTATTCTCATCGTCATTCAGCCTTATTCATAATTAAATTGGACTCAATGCTATTTTTGTTTGTGTACATTTAAGGGGTTTACCGATGCCCATATAGGATTACATGGGTAAGCTTTTAAAATGTCGACGAAATCGGTAGAAGCGGTTTTAACAGAACATCACTATGGCATCGTAACGATGATTATGTCGTAGATACAAGTACCTCGAGTTATTTAGAAGTTGTTCGTCACGGCTCATTTGAAAGTTAATAGTTTGGGCGATAAACGTTTTTTATGCGTAACACATAACAGAGGATAAACCGTTAAGGCAAAGGCGTGAAACAAAGCTATTGTAGACATTAGTTAATTGTACTGGGCGGGCCAAATGTGTGATGAAATACGCTTAATTGCTGATTTCCTGAGATGAGTCTCATAAAACTCGTTAAAAGTTTTCTTAACTAATTATAACAAATTATGTTAGGTTTTTTAATTACTCTCTCGTAGATATTCAACAAAAAATTCGCATGTCATAAATGGTGCAATATGCGCCTTTTTATACATGACACACCTGTACCTACCATAAATATAGCTAATAAACAATTTCGCTTTCTCTATAAAATCAATCGAAATCATCAGATTATTTGACGCTTTTTTTCTAAATGCCAACGGAGTCAAATAAACGACCCAATCCGTATCGGTATCGAATTCGAATTCACAATCAAAAGCGTCGCGTCAAATTAAACCAACATACAAACAAAACAAAGGGCCCCGAACGCCGATCAATTTGTTACGCGGGTTTTCCGAAACGCTACAAACGCTACGAGCCAGCTACGCGAACGAAGCTCCGAAACTCTGAATTCAGTAGCTCGACATTCGCCATGCGGAGCGGACGCGCGTGACTCTATCAAATCGGCGCAAGCACGCGTGTTTACGCTCGCTGCCATTCAACCTTTAATCCAATTAAAAAAAAAACAAATGCAAGTG
This sequence comes from Maruca vitrata, assembly GCA_039566165.1. Classification (NCBI taxonomy): domain Eukaryota; kingdom Metazoa; phylum Arthropoda; class Insecta; order Lepidoptera; family Crambidae; genus Maruca; species Maruca vitrata. Next base: position 4,354,024 of record CM076916.1, on the reverse strand, counting down.
TCAGTGACCCCATCAACCGATAATGGGATAATCTGGTGATTTGTAATTAATATGCGGTCGGTTTACCCAGTTTAAAGTTACGTGTGGAAAATGTTGGGAAACGTGAGTTTGGAAAAATGTTGAGGGCGTCCCGCGCGCGATGCACGCACCTCGGATTGCTGTGGATTCTGTACGCTTACGTCGTCGACGGGTATATAGGTAAATATATATTCTTTCATACATTAAAATATTATGAGCTTCAAAATAAAACGACGATAGATATAGTCAGTCCAGAACATCTACAAATTAGACTTTTTTTGGTTTTAGTGTGTGGAAAGTGATGATTGTTTAAATTCTACGTAAAAATAAGTAGGTATACAGGTATACCCATGCAGAGCCGGGGCGTTGCACTTGTATGAATAACTATTACGTACTTAACTTATTTGCCAGAGCTTTTTAACACATCGCGATTATAAGACAATTTGAATCACGAAATAGTACGATTTTCGCTAAATTCATGAATATTTCTTAATTCATTGAACAGAAGTCTCATTTCAGACACTTTGAGTAACTCCCATAAACACTTCATACTTCAAGTGGGTGCTCTAAATCCAGTATGTAGTATGCAACGCCATTGACACGACTCGTAAACTTTATTGGCCATCCCAGGTTTTTTGTCGTAAAATTCAAATGTACTGCAATGGTACGCAATTCTGGGGTAGTGTTTAAATGCCATGCAATCATTTCTAGTTAAAACTTTAATGGCGTCTTAAGCCTTAAATTTTTGAGGCAAGTGTGTGGTGCTACCCTAATAAGGGTTGCTCCCCTTTAGTAGATATTGGCAGAAATCTGTAGTAAGGAAATATGATGCATGTCAACGCTTGATAATATTTGGCGAACAATAATAAGAAGGTAGATTGTAATTAGAACATGTTAATAGCAATAGGCCTATGTTCAGCAGTAAACAGCAATAGGCTGAGATGATGATGATAATGATGCATAGCAATGTGAAACGTGGATAACTGTCTTTTAATTAATCAGAGACATCAACACAAACAAACAGGTTGAAGCCTAGCTCCGTTTCGTTGTCCTATTTCGATATCCCAGCCAAGTATTTTATTTCCTTTCCCAAAAATACGTTACCAACATAATTATCGCTATCTACCTCTCCATTTATAAAAGTACCTACTATAATTGCTTCGTACTTATCTCTTTTAAGCAGCAAATTGTTCATAAACCATGACAGATGTATCTCAGCCCGTAATTCAATCGCAATTCAGCGAGGATCGCTAACACGACGGCGTTGACAAATGGCGCCAACCCTACCATTGCTAGATAAGAAGGGATGTGTAAGAAAATATAACATCGATAAATAGACCCTCAAATTCTTTTTGAAACGGACTTATTCCGTACTTTTTGGAGAGAAGAATGTTATATGTTAGCAAAACATTGGTTGATTTTGATATATTTTCTAATGAGCAATAAAGCTAACCCTTATGAATTACAGAATTCATTTTTCCAATAGTAAGGCTGATACTCCGTTCTTAATGAATTTTATATAGGTATTCTGCAATTGAGATGTAGAGTAATGCTTTGATACCCAAGGCAATTGGACCCTGTGGATTTTCTGAAATCTTTTTTCGTCTTACATATTTGTAAGTACATATTAAAAACTAAGCTTAATTCTAGCTTTAAAGCTTTGCTACCGAATATCTACCTACTAATTACTAACCCCTTTGTAAATCATCGATAAATTCGTTTAATGCCCCCGAACAACACTACTAAAGTAATTTAAATTTTCGTGCAGATAATTATTTCGTCCACAGTTCTATGACATACGGCCGCCGAGGGTGATATTTTTTATATAAGCTCGCACCGTTATGAATGCAGAGTTAACGATTCGGTATTAGTAGGATCGATCGGGCTAGGGGGACCCATTGTTCCCAAAACTATTGATCTATAAACATAAAAATGCAAAAATAAATCTACAGCGGAACGTGAATGGAATTTAATGATAGACATTATGGTTGAGCTTTTTTGTGTTTTCAATCATTTATGAAATAGATCATTGTGCGATGGCGTACGGAAGCCATTTGATATGATACGGTGAAAGCAGCCTATTGGTTTTATAGGCAGTACTGGAACGATCTATTATATGGAAATTGATTGATGGGTTTCATCTCGATTTTACGATCCATTTGATTTGAACGGGTTGAACGGAATGCGAAACAGTAATCCTGATTTAAAAGTACGTGGGTCATGCATGAGGAAGCAAGCTTGGTTAGAAGCACGGAGTTTGATCGGTTTTAAGCCTACTTCCGGCTTTATACTGGTTTAATTTATATTGAACCGTTTTAACGTAAAATTAACTTTACGAACAGAACAAATTTTACGGATGAAACTCAAATTATGTAAAGACGCAAATAAAAAAAACAGTGTTGTGTCCGAAATTAATTTAATCCGAATTTGATATGGGTACCTAATTAAGTGCCATAAAAATCTCCATCTAATTACTTGTAGTATAAAATAGTAATTAATCATCACGAAAAGGCGAGTTTCAAATGGTATAAATGGCATACCATCCATAGATGTGACAAAGTGACAAAATTTGAGTTTCCTTTATTTCCCCACCTGAGTGTCGAGTTTTGCGGTAAAAATAAACAATTGCACTGGTCTTCCTATAGATCCAAGTAACATTATGATTAATTATACGTCCTTGGATGTATTCGCGACCCAGGGTTGCTTCACCATTTGTCTATTCGTATCTTTCTTGCCCTTCGCGTGTTTAGGCCGCGTTTGGCCTGAAATTAGATGTTCTACCAGACATTAGACCAATTTAAACCTTGAGTTGTTGCCAAACATAGATGAAAGACTCTAATTTCGATAATATGGCATTCACATTCATGCACTACAATAACAAATAAAAATATGACTTTCCTTAAACGAATATAGGCAGCTTTTCGGACTGCGATGTTTATGCGTGTTGGTAAAATCTAAAAAAAAAATAGTTTCAAAAAAGTTAAACCGCCTTCAAAAAGGGAAAATAACTTTAGGTTATAAATGGCAACGTATATTTTCCAAAAAGTTAGCTTTTTACAGCAGCCTTTCGAAAAATATTTACAACATCTGAATTGAGAGAAAACCACGCAAAAAAGTGGAATCTGTTGAAAACTAATATCGCAGCGCTGAAACGATTCCGAAATTGCCCAAGCATTTCAGATGCACATAATGTTACGAAATCTCGCTGCAGTTAAAATTTCATGTTGCGAAATATTCGACATTTAACAGCGAAATATCGCAGCTACGGTATTTACGTAATTAGGCGAGAAGTTGCTGGAAACAGACGTCGCTTTTTAAACTCAAGCTTTTATTATCACATTGGAAATGCTTTGAAATGTTCCTGTCAAACAATATTGGAAGCTTTTTGTTTACTCTGCTCCATTTTTTTGTGTCTATTTATGTAAGTTACAGTATCATAGTTTGATAATGTAAAGGAGTTAAAATAATTTTAAGCAATATTTAAATCTTGCCAATTTAAGACATGAGAAAATGTAATTACTTTCCCCCCTTACGCTCAAGCCAAAATTGAAATTAATGCAATTTTGGTGTGGGTATAGTATTTTAACTACTTCACATTATCAACTATGAGCCAATAGGCTTTAATAATTGAAAGATTATTTTTACGGAAACGTCCAAAAAAGAGAGAAGGTTACTCTTTACACAACACAATTTCACGCGAATTAAGTTTCGGCAAAATTGTAGCAATACCATAAAAAAGTATAAAGCTCAAACAATAAAATGTTGCCAACCTATTTGCCTTCAGAAAAAAAATCTCGGTATCTTTGATAACACGTGGCATCTGTTATACCTTCTCACCACGAGATGGCGTCATTTATCATACCGCGATGGGCTATTAGCCGGCTGAGTGTAGCGCACCTTGACGGTAATAGCTTCAGAGCCTCGGCATACATGGTGACCTCTTGCGCTGGGTGCACTCTTATCTCACGAATCGCTCTCAGGTCGTTGTTCTCGGTGGTTACAGGTCAAATTGTGTCTCAATCCCTTCTGGAGTGCCCCAAGGATCTCATCTTGGGCCCCTATTTTACAATGCGTACATCTACGACATGAGCTGTGTTATTAAGACCTCCAAGCATCTTCTTTACGCCGATGACAAAAGATATTCACGAAAATACGTACAGTTGGCGACTGTGAACAATTACAACACGATCTTAATAACTTACATAACTACTATACTAAAAATGGGATTGCAATCAGTATTCAAAAGTGTCAGTGTATTAGTTTTACTAGAAAGAAAAAACCAATTGTCTATGCATACCATTTTGATGGTGTTTTGATTGAGAGAACGGAACTGGTGCGCGACCTGGGGGTGTTTTTGACAGCAAGATGCTAATGTCCGATCATATCGATATCGTCAAGGGCAGGGCATTTAGGAATCTTGGTTTTGTTATGCGCACCTGCCAGCCATTCAGGGATCCGCTTAGTTTAAAAACTGTATATAATGCATATGTGCGTAGCATCTTAGAGTACGCTGCCCCGTGTGGTCTCCACACTACGATGTTTACGTTAAAAGCATTGAAAGCATACAAAAAAAATTCGTTCGTCATCTTAATTTTAAATGCAAGAAAATTAACCCGGATGCTGATTATGAGAACATATGTCGTGCTTTCAACATACTACCCCTAGCGAACCGTCGACAGGCGTTGGATATGAGCTTGTTATACGACATCATTCGCGGACGACTTGACTGTCCCGAACTGGTGGAACTTATCTCTCTGTGCGTTCCCCCGCGCCGCACGCGGCATACTCGTCTGCTACATGTTCCTTATCACCGTACTAACTATGGACAAAACTCCATTTTTACCAGGATACCACGTACTTATAATGAAAAGTTTAGCGACATTGATATCTTTGTCGGTTCAAAGAAGGTATTTCAAAACAGCATTAAAAAGCGTTTAAATAATATAACCCCGAATCAACTTGTTACTGATGTAAACAACGATATATAAATCTTTTGTCTTGTTTTTGTAGCCAAGTGTAGTAAGTTTATTGATATGTATGATTTGTATGTGTGAGTTTATGAATACATGCCTTTGTCTGTTTTTTGATGTAGTAAATGTATCAGATATTGCCCCTTGTGTGCCCACGGTAGCTTAATAAATTATATTTGAGGTGTTTGTAAAAATAGAAAATAAATAAAAAATTGTGATCGAGTGCATAACAGAATGTAATCTATTGAATAGTCGTACCTAATTGGCCTACAAAATTTGTTCTTCCTATTTCAATCATGATTGTATTGTGCTGTGTACTATTCCTTAATAAATAAATAAATAAAATAAATTCCCGGTTGAGGCACGGTGATTAATTGCGCTTGTTCTGTGTCAATAGTGTCGGGAGTGTTATGGCTTATGGGTGTAAGTTGAGTGCTGATAATGATGATATTCCGTCGATTAACTCTGTGATAATTGTATAGATAACTGTCTAGTAGTACTTAGTGAAGTATGTCAAAAATGTGTGAAATGTTATAGTATTGTTCTATTCTGTGATTTTTCAATTAACTAGAAGAAAATATTCATTTATTTGTCATCAAAAACTGGTTCTCATACAATATGGTAATACAAGTTACATATTTGATTATGAAACCATATTGTAGACTAGAGTTTGTACCTAATAAGTACGAATGGTTATCCTGAAATATAACATATAAATATAGCTATGTAATCATCACTTATCATGAGTAATAGTAGAGTCCGTAAAGTTAATCTTTGAATATTTAGCAAAACATAAGCGTGTTAGAAGAGAATCAGTGATGACAGTAGCCAACTCTTCACCTATACAGAGAATAATCGAATGTATTGCTTTTCCATTACAATAACAGGCGGTAAAGTTAATTCAAATACACCACTTAATTGTAGGCATTGCATACGGAATGTAACTTTACATAGATAATTCCTCTCTTGAAATATAAAAGAACCATAAACCTACTGAAACAAAAATGTATTTATACATCTGTAAGCGGAACGAAAGAAATAACGATTGCAAGTCTCTTGCCTCATCGTAAATTTATAGAACGGGACAAACCCATTTTCGGTGCGGGGTAACAATTTTTCTTTTAGGAAGTGCATTTTCCTGCTATGCTAAGCAATTTCGGCACCAGTGACATTACACTGCAGCTGTGCCCTTAGAAGAAGCATTATTTCATTTATTTCACAGATACAGCATTTTTAAAATGTATGTTCAACCACTAAGTCTTGATAGAAAATTCTTTATTTATACGAATGTTTATTATACCACCGACAAAAACAGGGGTGTAAGTTTGACCGCTAATATGTCAGTATTAAGAAATCTATATATGGGCTGATGATGATGATGATGATGATGATGTGTGTACTTAATCATCATCATCAGATGAACGAGATGAAGATGAACTACTGAAAATAGGAAAATTGGAATTTTTAAATGCTGTGAGCGTAGGTACCGATTTTAGTGGTTAATACATTAGTCATGTTGCGAGTACAATATCTTAATTTCTCTAACAGTGACTTAATAACATCTCAAACAAAACATCACCAACATTGATTTCAATGATTCCATCGTTTCAGAGAAAGTAGTAATGAGACAATTTAAACATTTTCGTTTGCGATTCGTTCCCTTAGTTTTGTCACACGTTAAAACAGGGTCCCATACAAATGTCTCTTCCTAAACACTACTGTAGCGGTACCATGCGTTGGCTATCGAAAACTTCTCTCTCTCTTCAATTGTTCCCTCACTGCTGAGTATCGTGACTCCGTTTGATTCCGTCAACTAGTTGTCGCCATCGGTCCCGTTCTGTGGCCTGGTGTAGTGCGTCGCTGACAGGCATTTCTAGTTCCTCCCTTATTTGGTCAGACCATCGTTTGGGACTTCTACCCCTAGGCTTTTAGGTTGTTGGCATCTCTGCGTGCGACATGACCAAAATATGTTTATGATGTTTATGACCAATGTTCGCTGTAGGCAGATTATGGACAGACGTTGAGCCTTTTTTATTTTTAATACTTTCAGAATAGATATATTGAAACTTACGTACGTTAAAAACCTATCGATTTGTTTTTTTCATACGACCGATTTTAGTTCTTAGCGTAACCACCAGGGGCGCTGTACAAGTTTTTCATAGACATATTTACGTATTACGTTCGCGATATCGAGTCCGTAACTTTTAAACTCATGGTAGCGCTACAGGGTCCCATACAAATGTCTCTTTCCTAAACACGACTGGTGCATGACAATTTAGATATAGTAAAGTCATCAATGTGAATAATTGATAAGGAGCAGGGTTCGATTCCCCTGGGGCTATGGAGGCAGCAGACAGAAGGTGATGGGAAGGCCCCGTTAGTTAACTTTTATAAGGGTCATTGGGTTTGAAAAGGGTAGCGAAAATCCGTGGAAATGAACTTTCTTAGATTACCAATTAAAGTGTTCGAATTGACGAAATCGATACTTTGGAAACTGCTAATTTATTGCTCATCTTACCGACTTGGATTATTCTGTTGCTTCGTTAATGTACTCTACATAATGTAGATATAAATAATTCTGTTACTTTATTAATAACTAGCTTTCAGCCCGCAACTTCGTCCGCGTAGAGAGGTTTAACGGGTAAAACATTACTTCTTTATAGCGCAGTCGGTTAAAAAGTAGACTATGTCCTTTCTCAGGCTCTGGACTATATTTGTATCAAATTTCATTTAAATTAGTTCAGTACTGTATGCGTGAAAGCGTAACAGACAGACAGAGTTACTTTCGCATTAATAATATTAGTAAGGATCATCATCAGCCCATATACGTCCCCACTGCTGGGGCACGAGCCTACCCTAAACTAGGGCGATAAGGCCTTAGTCGACCACGCTGGCCAAGTGCGGGTTGGTCGACTACACAACCTAATTAGTAAGGATAAAGCAACAGAATTGTCCCTTTCGGTTCTTCTTTCTCAATTTAATAATATAATACTTTATTTGGGTACCTAAGTATGTAAAGCATCCAATTTTAAAAACGCCTTAATGGTCAATTTAAAAAGTTTTTATTCTTCATTAAGCTTAGGCTTCCTATGGGATCTAGAGTTAGTTATTCATATTAGCATAAAACTTCTGCCAGTTGATCAATATCCCATTCTACTCATCTTACATTAGTTATTAGCATCGTATAATTATTTACGTATAAACAATAACAACAGTAATTTACGACTCAGAAATCTTACACCAAGGGCATAGAGGCTACGTTATCAACGTCTTTTACTGCGTTTTATGGCTATAGCCGGTTCTACGTCTATAAAGCTTAGCAATCAATGGGTATAATGGAAAATAAACATTCTGAAAGCTATTTAATTGGCTGGAGATGAACTGTGGTCTAATCACCTCAAAGTGGGTTTTACAGATGGTTCCAAAACGAACATGGAGTAGAAAAAACAAAACTTAACGGTAATAAATTTTAATAAGAAAGACAAAGCAATAATCAGAAGTTTTCAAGTATACATCAGAACGTGTTCAAAAAGATGCATTGGTGGTCAGTGAAAAAATATTTCTATAAAATCTGTTTTAAAATGACATTACATTTTATTTGACCAATATTGCATTATTTATTTTACTGCAATTCAACAAAATATGGAAAGAAGTGCTAAAATAATAGCGAGTTATAGAGTTTAGAGAAAATGTTGATTGATCAAGTTCAAGTTAGTTTAGTTCAACGATCTCTGTGATCGTTCGTTCACGAATTCAACAGATTGCGACCGGTCGTTCAAAAGGCAGACTAATGCAATTTAACCGTGCACAGAGCAAGTGCGCATTGCATCATCTAACCCCATCTCCCCTCTCTGTCTCGCCGCATACACCCGCACTCCTCACACGTGCACCCCATCGCGATTCCAATTTGGATCAACCGTTACCATGGCAACGATCCAAAACAACTTTGTTTGGACATACCCCCAATTTAAATGAACTCGCCACTCCAATAAAAACTATTGTGACCAGTGTCTTATTAAATTGGTCATAGAATACTGTGCGGAAATTCTACGGAGATGAACCTGTTTAGATCTATGAGTCGAAATTAAACGTTAAATAGTAAGGATTAAAGTTTAATTTGGGTTAATGAGAATCTGTGTGGTTTTCCCGGGGTAAGGGTGGATTATACCGGGAGCAGATTTATCGACACATTGTAGGTTGGGGCGGACTAATGCTTGTAGGTAGTTCAGTTGTAATTGGTTCAGATGAAGCTATCGTCAGGGAAGGTGGCTGCAATTGATTTGCTTATTCGCCATTTAGAGGTGATTAACCTACAGACAGAAGAGGGGAATCGAAATTAAGGGAATTCAAACATTGTATCCTCATTTGGCAAATGGAGAGAATCGACTTTACTTTCTGTAAGTGACAGTAACTAAAAACGGACAGCTTTACTTTTAAACAATGTAATTTGTATCATAAGAATCGTAGAAAATTCATCCAATGAAACTTATAGAAATATACTTTTTATGTAATAACAGTATTAATTACACAATATCACATACATTGATCTGATCATGGAACGAACACCGATGATCGTCACACAAATATTTGTCCCGGGTGGGAATCGAAACACTATTGGAACCGTAGCCTAGGTCACTAATCACTGTTCCACCGAGCCAGTGGAATATAGATCCCGAAGACGATATTAAAATCAATGATACATAGAATTCGCTAGCCTATAACATTTTTTTTAGAACTCAATAATTGTTTTAAAACAGCTTCCATGTCGTGCCAAACTATCTTTAAATATTTCAATAAAACCAACAGTGTTTGAAGTGCACCCTTAGCCCTTTGTCAACTCGATAGACAATACACGTCAACTCAAGAAAAAGAGTGCACTGCAAGAGGGAGGCTAGTGATGTGCAATTCGAGTTACGACTCGAATCTACTCAAACTATGACTCGAATCTCCTCAAGTTATGACTCGAGTCTATACGACTTGCAGTAAAATTGAAGGGACTCGGGGATCGATTTCTTACTCGATACAAATAAGTAAATGATAGGTGAAGATTGTTTTTGAATCTTCACGTAGGTAGTGTGTATTTCCAATATGTTTCAGTTTTTTTTAATATAATAGATTGCAATACTCAGTCACAAGATCGATGTCGTTTTTTCCATTTATATTGGCTAGTTAACCTGTGTTACGCATTTCGAGTCTTGTCAAGTAAAGTCGTTTTTTCCCCGAGGCACATCATTATGGGAGGCTGGAAATCAATTCGTACTACAAATGCCTTGACGGAGGGTGCGTCCCGACTCGCAAGGGCAAGGGTGTCTTCTCAGGTTTGTGTCCATTGATGGACGGCACGAGATTTGTTTTATACCGAAAACAATTTTACTATTTTTCCTTATTTCTCCCCTACGAATTTATCCATAGTCTCAAAATTGAAGTTTATCGAGATATATTTTTCATTTTAAGTGATAAAAATAATACAGTTGAACCATTACCATTTATTTTTATCCAAATAAAATACACATTATATCACCTAAATACCTTTAACTTTACACGCTGTACAATAGCGCTACATTATCCTTCAGCTACATAAATTCTTAATTAATACAATACGAAGCTTTATGAAGCTAAACGATTTAGGAAATAAATAACAAATAATGAATACACATATTCCCAAGACACCGTGACGTGTTCCACAATGGACACATACGAGAAATGACCCACTTCCCTCGGATCGGGCGATAAGCACGAACACCACTCCGAAGCTTGTCTACACGATAAGTTAATTAATAAAGACACGCCAATCACTACTACTGTAAATAAAAGGTACATTTAAAGCTAACTACGGTTTAAAAAAAACAAGCATAAGCTTTTCGGCGATTAGGCTGAGCTTCCACCGGTCTGCATCGCATAGCTTGAAATGGATCGTCGCGTAGTTTTATAAGTGCGTCTACCAATCCGTACCGTACTTAGTATTTCACCGATATGGATGGATGCGTGCGATACCAACAGTTGGATAATGGCTCAGATAACTTTTGTTCTTTTTTCCTAACTGCCTTACGATGATGGCTTGGAGTAGCTCGTCATCATCACCGGGCTTGCGAGGGACCAGATGGCTCTCACCTCAATGACGATCCTTTGGTACTATCACATTGAATGCTATGAAATAATTAAGCAGTAACTATTTTTTTAATCGGTATAACATGTAAGAGTCCGGCAGTTATATACAATAAACAATCATAATCACCTTTTTTCAGTCATTTGAAATTAGCAAGTCCATTTCAACCCTTTGAGCTTGCACAAGTAATGTAAAATACCGTTTTTTTAAGCTTTTACCCTCACGGCGAACCTACGTAAAGCTCGGTAATCCCGCCGCTTGCATAATTCATCAAGGCTGCATTCCCTCACGAAGCTTTTGTTAATTCACAGCGGCGTTGTCCACACGAGCCCTTTGGCTTACAAGGGCCCTGAACTAACAGATTTGGAACTTTGTTTGGCGGATTAAACCAGTGTGTGTTTGTGTAGCCGGCCGAAAACATTGTTACCTGTGTTTGATTTTGCTGATGCCTACTGAAGCCGCCGGGCAGCCGACCTGTGTCGACAACCTTTGATTTGATTCATGACTCTTACCCCTTTCTTTTCACATCAGTTGTCGGGTTCTGTCGGCGGGCTGTATCAGAGTGTATGCGCTTAACATATAATTATATACAGAAATATATCTACAGAAACTTAATATACTCGTAAATAAATAACTAAATAAATTGTTGTTAGAAAAAAGAAATAACTTTTAAGTTCCTCCTATTTTTAAATAGTATTCATCCGGTAAATTTTTTCAATTCCACGAATGTTTTTTTCTTCTAATTGACATACGATGAGGGCTTGGAGTAGCCTCTTCATCATCACCTGACTTGCGGGGGAGCGGATGCCTCTCACCCCTAATTCCACAAATAGTTTTCAATGTTTGATATTGCTCTACCAAATTAATGGGTTTTCATAATTAATTTATTAAGGAAGTGGTACAATTGGTAATTAAATTTGAACTCATGGGTTATTAAACATGACCTTGAAATGTAATATTAACTGAATAAATCTGTCATATTCACTACCCTGCCCTGTTCATAAATAACGATAAGTTTTATGGTCGTTAAAACGGCGTGAAACATTGAGGAATCAACACGGTCATTAATAAAAACAACCATTAAAACCTGTCACGAGGTAACAGGTAACGATTGGTGAAATACAACGATAGTAACGATGGCTGCCATCTGCCCCGGACCGTTAGCAACACATGAATAATGAATATTAATATTAATAAGGGTATTTTGAACTTCACAGTGACCCATGCACTAGCAATATGTAAGTTTAGCAGGTTGATAAACACATATTATTGACGTGCTACAGAAACGAAAAGGGCCCTTTTTAAACAGACTTCAAAAAGGAGGTTATCAATACGTCTGAATGTTGCTTTTTGGCCTGTTAAAAAGAGCAACTATCAAGTTTCTTGCCGGAGTCTTCTCGGTAGAATCGGCGTTCCGAACCGGTGGTAGACTCTTATTATTAGTAATGTGACGATTTATAAGTGCATGTAATTGCCTATATAAATAAAGACATTTTTGATTTTGATTTTGATTTTGGCCCTAAAAATGTAAAGTTAAAGTAAATAAATTGAACCATGTAAGATTGTTTAGCAATGTTGTCTCTTTAAAATCATCATCTATCAGTTACTTTTTAATAGTACAACCGTTGTTAGCTTTGTTTACGTAAATACTGAAGAAATGTATTTAAGACCGACGATATTATGATGATGAATGTAAGTTATATCAACTATTCACAAGCTTTCAGTGATACAGACTTGAATGAACGAAGTAAATACGAGTAAATGAACCTTTTAAAAAGTGTTCCCGATCTTGATGCCGTGTGTGTGTGATGAAACCACTTATGGTTCTTATGAAACGGCCTATAGCTCTACATTAACTGCGAAACGTGGGTTTTATATCGATCACTTCAGAAAATACGTTTGCGAAAATACTTTCAGTTGAAGGATATAATGCGTTCCAGGTATTTTCGGTGGGCTACTTATTGATATTGAGGTGTAGTATGTTTTTCCGTGTTATATTAATGTATGGTTAGATTACGTGGGTTAGGACAGCGAAAGATCGAGCAAAACAAAGTTATATATAGATAGTTACTGTCATTTACTGTTTTCTTTCAAAATAAGTTAATAAGGAAAATTTTACATGTTCTATATGAACATAAATTACATTTAAAAACTACAACATATTTAGATTTTTCTGTCGATAAAATAACTTGTCGTGCTAAGAGATTGCTGATGAAGCAAATTAAAATATAGTTGTAGTAAGTAGCTTATAAGTTCTTTCCAGGAAAGACATGTCAAGCAACTTTTAACGAGAAAGGTAGTCCCTGTATGGGATAGTTTTGTTATCGCCTAATATTTAATAGTGACCATTATTTTGGGTTCTAATAACACACTTTTCGGTTAGTTATTAAACTTGGCCTGGAAAGTGAATATTAGTCAAATTAATCTGTCATTTATCACTACCCAAGTATTTATATGCGAAAGGGCCTATAACGTTAATAAAATAAAATAAAATATAAATAAAAATAATTTATTTCAGACTTTTTGTGTCCATAGAATGTTTTTGTTATTAGTTATTGTTAGTACTGACAAATTTATGATAAAAAGTTAAAAAGTTCAAACATTATTTAATTTGGTCGGTAATTGTTTTTATCCAATGATTTTGGATATCACAATCCGGCCGTTCACTGATTATCTTCAGAATGCTGTTGTTGCTGGTTCTCATGCGTCGCAGCAGGGACAAAGCTTCATAATCAAACATCCTTTTTCATTGTTCCAGAAATAGTGGAAGAGCAACAATGCCACGACTACCGCTTCAAGTTGACCTGTCGCGACCTGGACTCCCACATAGCAGTCCTGGACGCCTGGTACACCTCGATCGAAGACCTCCCAGCATACACCAACACATCCCAGCCCCAAGCCTTACGGTTGAAGACGGAAAACGACTCCGAACTCAACAGGGTCTACGTATTCTCCAGCCCAAAGCATAATGGTGTATATGAGGCCTCTAATGTGACGTCATCGGACAATTTGACGGTGAACCAAGAAGCGTTGAACAGTACTTTTGACGCGTTCGTGAATGAGACCTTAGGGAGTGTGGGTGTTAATGACACAGTGGAGATGTCTGAATCGAACTCTAGTGCGTGTGGTGTGGTGACCTTTTCGAGGAGTTACGGGAGCTGGAGGGAGGGAGATAAGACCAGAAGGTCTGTGGAGAGGAATGCGTCGTTTAACTTGAGGTCGCCGCTTAGTTACCGGTAAGTTTGGGATAATAATGTGTAGACATTTGAAACAAAATTTTTCTTCAATAAATGGGGTTTGTGAACGTTACGAGTTGTGTCTACGTTTTTAATAAGGGTCATCATACATGTCGGTTATCGATTTCTCTATTACTCATAATAATTAGACGATTAACATCTCTCGTTATCGCTAAATATAAGTTGATGTGAAGTCTAAGACTGCGATCAATAATTCACCAAACATTGCACCTCTAGTGCAAGTAAACAAGGCATTTCGAGACCAAATTTAATCTGACATAGTAATAGGTTGGTAATCTAGATTATTCGAAGTTCGTTTGGTAAAATTACCATAACGAATACCATAATCCACAATCATGGAATTAAAATTAAAGTAGTTTAATATAAACGAAGTCCACTGAGTCGATATGTTATGTAGATAAAGACCGGTCGGTCCTCGGAAGTTGCGTGTGGCGACTGAATGCGATATAATTATCCAATTACCTGGTATAAGGTTTTTATTAACCCCTTTTAAATTATTATGGTATTCTAATTCGAGCGACATTTATGTGTAGAAATGTTTTTTTTCATAATTATTGTAAACGCCAACAAAACGTGTAAGATGAGCAGGTAAGTAGTTGAAATGGACGGTCGAATACTGCTTTCAGTATTGGCCTTTGCCAATAAAATACTTAACATTTTAGACTTTCGCGTTCCATCACACTAAAATTAGTCTTTATGGGTCTACACGCGATATTAGGAGTAGCAAATTACATAGCTACTTACTGCCCGACGTTTCGACTGGGTTACACCAATCGTGGTCGCGAGCGAAAACCTTTTTATTTGCTACTCCTAATATCGCGTGTAGACCCATAAAGACTAATTATAGTAAAATATTTTACAGTTTAAGCGATGCTTAAAAAGATTTAAAAAATTTAGAATAGATTAGAATAAAAGTAATAAATCGTTTTATATTTCCACTGTAAGACTCTATGAAAGAATAAAGACACACAATTTTAAATATAACACAATCTGACCTCGTTCGGATTTCAAAACGTTTTGTAGACTCGAAACTTTTTTGTAAACAAAAGCAGTTCAGACCAAAAAGCAAACGTGGGGCCATTCGTTAGTTAGAAAACGTTGTAGCCGTACATTCGCTCGAGTTGCTAGTTCAATCGATTGGGAATTCGGGATACGTTTCTTTCCGAGCCCGTATCATCTGGTCAACATCGTTTTGCACTGCATGCAACTACTAAACAACTTACGCGGAGTTTTTCTTAGCAATGCACATGTAATTTTGTTTATACACGGAATTGGCACACGTGAATGAAACGCAGGTGTTCCGATTTCAAATTTTTTGTAGAGATACGTTTTTAACAAAGTATTTCCTTGTGGGAGATGAACTACCTATCCGTTTCCTTTGATAGAAATTAAACGGCAAACTATTGTTTTGCTGAGATTAGACTATATTTGGTATATAGTGCTACTAAGTCTACTTAGTAGCACTATATACCAAATATAGTCTAATCTCTATCTATACTAGTAGTGATAGCATCCTAGTGACATTAAGGTAATCTTCAGCTACAATATACACTACACTTTGACTAAGGACACTGAAATCTTTTGACAAATAGCTTTTAAACAGTATACCAAGGGGTACCGTGAATTGACGTTTTTATCACCTAGAATGTGTTATTAATGCATGTAAGTCTTAATAACCACTCCCAGATGTTTACAGATAAACAGTTCTCTTCATAAAAACTTACGTTGATTGCTCTAAAAATAACAATCTTTATTGGGCACTCCTGAAACTCAAAGGGAATCTGGTTAAAGATGATTTATATGTGTGTACGTACTCTTACAGAAATGTACATCCATTTTGTATATTATTACGTTCCAATCTTCACCACCGAGGCGGTTGACAATTTAATAACAGACTCCATATCATAACTCATTCTGTTGACATTACTCGCTTCACGAATTTCGTGTTCTTGGAAATTATTTGATCAATTAAAATGTATAAATGGGCTGTTTCTTCTAAAGATGTGTTGTCATCATTATCTGTCAACATTTGTGTGGTTATTTATAGTTCACTTTGATCTATTTTTTGCTCGATATCCTTCTAATTTCTTGTATGTAGAATAAAGAAAGCGACCAGTTTGAGCACAATGATTTGGTCAATCGGCTATTATGGTGGGATAAATTTCGTGGTTATTTAGACAAACTAAATTCGAAAGCATCTCTCGCGTTTATAAATTGTACCGGTGTAGGTCTGCAATCTGTTTTATTATTACGAATTCTCGTTCTTAATAAATTAAAATATGTAAAATGTATTTATTATTTGTTCCAAATTCTTTCATAGTGTTTAAAACATAGTAAACCGTAGAATCGTTATCTAACATTGTAAATTATATGAAAGACAGAAGTAAAATTCGTGACAGTCCAAATAACATGCACCTTGCATTTATCAAGCGCCCTCGATAGATAACCTTTGTACCGAATATCGCTGCATCCATATAATTGCATCTTTACCAAACCATTGAATGCATCGCCGGTCATTAAATCATTGTACATAAATATCTATAAGCTGTTAAACATTGTAAAGTAGGGAAGAATGTATATAAAAAATGTAGTGTTGTCTATTATATGCGCACGAACACAACACATTTGAAATCTTTAGTCTTGCCCGTGACCACGAGCGCTGTAAAGAGTTCGAAACGTCGGGTCTCAAAATAATATGTTTAGAATCTCAATATAAATACGCGAGTTCAATCCGTAAACTTAGTTTTATTAAGAAATGTAAATGTCCATTTTTTTGCAATCATGTATAAATATTTAATACGTTTACACTATTTTGGATGACTTTGGTTTTCATAATTTTTTTCTGTAAATATTTTATCAAATCAAATACATTACTATGATAGAATTAATTAAAGCCGACAATCGTTTCCTCAACGTTGCATTGAATGACGTTTAAATTCGACATTCATGTAGCCAAAATATTTACCTAATACATTTCGCAACAAAAGAAACACATTTTAATCAAATAATACCTGCGAAGTGTCATGTTTCCACAAGCCCGACCCAGGGGACAGACTCGTACAAACTACGTGGACAAAATGAAATTAAAACAGACCCACTGGGGACTCTCAACCTTTGTATTTAGGTCTAGGCACAGGTCACACGCTTGGCTAGAATTTGATTGCCTCGGGGATTTACAGCGTGTTCGGATTGAATTATGTTTATGGAGGCTGTAAAATGACAGTTATTAGGGCCATATGACGTTAATTTATTGCAGTGGTATTTTGATACAGTCAATTTGTACGGTTTGTGGTCTGGCGGGTTAATGATGTTGTTAAGTAGAGATATCGTGCAGTTTGGTGTTGCTCGTCTGTTATCAAATGTATCTTAAATACGGACTACATACATGGTTTTTTCTCAAGAGGAAATAAATAGAAAATTTTCCGCTATTTCTCTATTTATGTATAAGGTTTTGATTTATATTTCTCGCCTGGATGGATTTAGTATGGTAGTACGTTAGTTATTATAGTAGTACGTAAAATAGAACTATCAGCTTTGTTGTAATCAGTAGATACCTAAGCACCTCGAGTGTGACTGATGAAAGAAATTAGAGTTAACGTTCTTTTTTCTTCCCTTGTCCCGATCATAAATAATAAATTATTTGTTGATTGCGATCAACTCTTCAAAGTCAACAAATTCTTTTGTTTTCCAAACTATTATAGCCAGACACAAAATTCCCTATTTCGTTTAATCGGGCACCGACTAAATGTTGTTTTTCCGGCCTGTCTCCGATTCATAATTTTACGACTATGTTTGCTCGTCGGTTACGCTCATAACATCGCACGTTTCGGCCAAACACTGAACCAATCAACTCATACGCAAACAGAATGGGCGCCACTCTACGATCCGTGTATATTTAGACCAATAAGTTATGCAACTTTTATTTTTGTTTGTATCGATTACTGCGCTAGTGGAATGAACCTGAACTTTGAAGTAACTAGTAGAATGAAGAATGAATTAGGTTAATTGCTAAAACGAAAAGACTTTTTGTGTAGCGCTCGGGTTGCAATCAGTATAAAAATATGCTGGAATAAAATTTACAAGACGGTCATCAGACCTGTCGCGATGTATGGATCAGAGTGCTGGGCAATGAAAAAGGCTGAAGAGAGGAAGGTGCATGCAAATGAGATGCGAATGTTGCGATAGATGTGTTGTGTAACAAGTCGTTCTGCCACGGGAAAACAACCACTACAATTTCACGGTGTATAAGGGGATGTTTGAAAGTTGCACCAATTTTAGAAGAGGTAAGAAGTGCATGGTTAGCTTGGTACGGGCATGTTATGAGGAGGGAAGAAAGGCATGTGACTAGAGTGTGATGTATGAATGTCAATGGACGAAATAGTAGAGGAAAGCCGAAGAAATAAGGATGTATTGCGTGAGAGATGATATGGGAGTGAAAGGAGTAGACTCAGAGCTGACGAATTACAGGCCCGAGTGGAAGAAGTATGCATGGTGCCCCGAACCCACTTAGCGTGGGACAAGGGCAGAAGAATGATGACTTTACTTTTCACAGACACATCCAGATCTATCAATTAGTTTGTTATTGTTAAAAATACTTGTTGGCTTCTCAAACGCCGGCAACAAGTTACAAAGTTCGTACAAATAGTAAATTTATTTGAACCACGATGTGGGCATCATTAATTTTAATGATAGATTCGTATGTAGCTGTTGGAATACTAAGTTGTTTACAAACAGAATTGATTATCACGATGTAGGTAACCGTTACGGAATGTATCGGATTCGTAATAATGATGAGTATCGTATTTATTTCTATGAACATGTTAATCGTTGTTTATAAATTCCTTTTTACATTTTTAGAAACACTATACGTTTTTGTTGGTTTTGTGTCTACAAACTAAAATTAAATAATGATCGGCTAAATTCTTGAATTAATGTTTTAACCATAAATACCACAATTAATTATTTTTAGTGATCAATAAATAAATAAATGGCTTGCAAATACCGTTTATAGTGACGGACTAAAACCTTCTCCAAAATGTGACACATATATTCTTCTGCAAACTGCGTCCAAATCGGTTCAACAGCACTCAAGAAAAATGGGGTCCAACTGAGATCCCTCTTTTTTGAAGTCTGTTAAATTAATTATTAATAACGCTTTGTTCTGAATGAGTGAATGAATGAGGCGAGGAACTAAGCTTTTTTTTTAAACCAGAGAAAAGAGTGTTGAAAAGTAGATAGCTTGTGTGAGTAGGTCAACGGATTTCACATTAAAAATTCACGTTTCATTCAGCTATGGCCCGGGCGACTCTAGGGTTAGCAGAAGTTAAAGTACACGACAGTGGCGAAGGGTGAATATTTTCAGAAGGGAAGCCGAAGTATAAAAACTACTCACCAAAATAATGACCGATATACACTGATGTCAATGTACTACAGTTCAAATGTTATTATTTATAAATCTGCATTCCGAGTTTAAGCATTGCAAGAATATTATTGGTCATTAACACATCAGTAAAACCTGTGCTACTCCAAACTGAACTTTATTCCCAACGAAGAAGTAAACATAAACAACAAAATATTTTATTTATCTTACCTGCGCCTGCCATCCACATATACTTGTCGTAAATTTGATGTATGGAAACGTTTAAAAATCTATTTTTGCGTTTATCAAATTCTATCGAATTATAGTTAATCATGTTTATTGTTTACAAAACTTACTTTTGAGAAAGAAGTATCTTTCGATAACCATTTCTAACGAACGAACAACTACACGACGACAACACCACAACATACAATACAAATTCAACTCACTTCAGCAACACAACAAATAAAATTCGACAAAACAAAACAAGTTGTTTACAAACAATTCGCACTATCCGCCATATGTAAAACTATTTTTTTGTCTAATTCATTCCATCAAGGACAGGCAAAGGGATACGTCCGTACAGCCTAGCCTACAGTAAATTGTTAAATATTTCGGCTGGAGCCATGTCTTCTTTGATTTGTGTTCATAAGTGAGCAATATTTTCAAGGCCAGAGCCACGATATAAAACTAAAAAGCCACGGATAATAATTAATCACCAGCCAGAAAAAAATTATGCACACACGGATTAACGTAATTCGGAACTAGGCTGTACGAGCTAGATGCCTTTGCCTTTCACTATTAAAAAACGTTTTTGGGAATCTACGTCACGAGTGTTCTTTCTCGCTTGCACATGTAGGTTTTCTAATTAACTATCTCTATCACAACCCGGTGGACATCGAGTTATTTCCTAGTACATTTGCGCGTGCTAAAACGAGACAAAGCATGACGTTAGTTCATAGAAATGAAAAGGATAGGAGATTTTTTTTTGTATGAAGAAGTAAGCCGGCTTTTATCGGCTTCTATTTGGCGTTATTTGCATTGCCTATGAAATTTTGTAGGCGTTTTGTCAATTTTAGAAATTTGAATGAAGTAAATGAATAATTTAACAAATAAGAATGTCGTTGGCCCATGGATTCGATTTTTCGAAGGGAAGCCGATGGGAATCGGGTTATATGGACTCTTCGCCACTGGTACACGATTTGACAACGGTTAATTTGTTTAAGCGTTTGACGGTTGTAGGATGTTGAATTTATGTGCTAATTGCGCTTTTTATAAAGTTTTAAACAAAATAATTTTGGGTGCAAATATTTTAAGCTATATACTCACGGTTTTGTCGTTATCTCGTAAATCATAATTCTTCTGAATGGATTTGCTACAAAATGTATAGGCTCGTTTTGGGATTATTTTGCTCCTGTCAAGAGGTCCGAGTCACTTGGCGGGTTTTACGCAACTGTATGGTGGTAACAGCAACCGGTCGACATAATGTCTCCCACCTGAAAACTGATTAAAAACTAAATTTCTCAGCATAGCTTATCTAGGAAACACTGTGTCTCAGATGTTCCTTCTTCTTCAAGATGATAGTTGTAAAGTTAAGTAGGTCCTGCAATTTATCCTCTACTATAGTTGTAGTATACGATTGTTTCTGGCGCTTTTTATAAAGCGTTTATTGGTTAAGCTCAAACGTTTAAAGACGTTTACCACTCCACGGTTTTGTTGCCCCATGCATGGTTTTGTGTCTATCCCGTAAGGGCCGTAAGGGATTTCAGGCGCGTTTGTATGGCTAGTATGTACGTGTATGAAGTAGCTATGTATGTGTGTATGTTCAAACCGAATCAAACAGGGACAGCCTTATCCACCTGATGTAATATTGATCAGGAGCATTCGGGCCGCTGTGCCGACCCGGCCATTGTAACAATCTGATTTTAGCTACAACTCCAGCTACTAATGAACCTTTTAGAAATTTTTAGCTGCCATTTTGTGTGGTGGTAAAACTAGTAAGTTGAGTTTTGAATTACTGATTAACTTGAGTTTTTTACTTTAGAATTTGTATGTTCTAGTTAAAATGTATGATCATCGGCTGCTTTTTATCCTGTGGTTAAATTATTTAAGTTAAATGAGGTAGTGATTCAGTAAAAACCTAACTTACTGCATTTTAAAAAGCTTCAAGTATAAAGAAACATTTTTATTGATCCTAATAATCACCTTGTTAACTGAGAATTAACCGGTTTATTTTGTGAATAAATATTACTACCATAGAATATGCTATCCAAGTAAAAAAATATGTAGGAACTTCTTTCTCCAACAGTAGAATGATAACAAACATACGCACACAAGTATACACAAGAAGACGGGAGTTTAATAAAGCTTGAAATTCGAGATTGCAGCATTCTTTGTGATCCCGAGTCGGTAATTCGTCGGTATTTTTGATGAAATGCTTTGATTAAATTACGAAATGGGGAGCAGAGCTTCAATAATTGACTTATTCATTTGTTTATCAGCTAAATTAAAGGTATTTTTATTAATTAAGTGAGTTCTTTGTTCGTTCTCTGGCTTCTTTTATAATGATTTGTGACCCAAATATAATTAGTGGAATTCAGTTGGTTGCTCATAAGCAACAAACGAAGTTTCTTATTTACATACGTTTGCTGAACTGGCGACCTTTCGTATGGAAAGCAACGACCTTAACCACTCGGCCATCGGCACTCTTTTTCGTTACTTGCCATGAGAGAGGTCGCCAATTCAAACCCTGCCACGTAACACCGTTTTTTTTAAATTTGAATATCAAATGTACGATTATTCGACGCTTTGACGGTGAAGAAAAACATCGGCAGGAAACCTGCACATCTACAAAGAAATTTTAAGATTGTATAGTAGACCAACCCGCACTTGGCCAGCGTAGTTGACTAAGGCCTGATCACTCTACCTTAGGGTAGGCCCGTGCCCCAACAGTGGGGCCGTATATGAGCTGATGAAGATACGTTTGTATTTCACACGAACCCTAGGAAACTATCCATTTTGCTTTTAAAACTTATTATGTTTTTCAAGGAACTTAGTGAGCTAATTAGCTGCGCTACTTGTGAAAAAATCAACTTATCCGTTCGCAAAGTTTAAACAAAATTCTTCGACTGTAATTAGAGGTAAAAAGAGCCTTTTCAACAGAAAAGTTAACACAATAGCGTTGATTTCAGATTTCTTGTCGAGTTTTGGGACAAAATAGATCTTTCAGGCTTTTATTACGAAGCCTTTAATGCCAAAGGCTGGCAGGGACACGTTTCATTAATTAGTCTGATTAATGTTAGGGTCTCTTGGAGTCTTGGTTTGTTTATTCTTCTGTTGGTTCAGTTATATATAGCTAGTTTTCGAATGGGTCGAACTTCAGTATTCTGAAGTATTTATTTCAATTTATTTGCATGGCGTAGCGGAAATACCTGAAATAGAGCTAATCACGCTATTTCTACCGTTTGGACTCATTACGGAAATGACACCTGCATATCACTGAATATTAACTTTGC
Organism: Maruca vitrata; assembly: GCA_039566165.1. Lineage (NCBI taxonomy): Eukaryota > Metazoa > Arthropoda > Insecta > Lepidoptera > Crambidae > Maruca > Maruca vitrata. The sequence goes on along the minus strand of CM076916.1, from coordinate 4,330,799 downwards.
TCTAAAGGGGAATTCACATATCCCCTAAAATTTTAAGATATGATGATAAAGTATGATATATATGATATATATATACATTTTAAAAATTATTTAATATAGTCATATAATCAGAATTTTAAGAATTTTTTGATGGTGAAGTAATTATAATTAGGTGTTTTTACGCTATTACCTAATATTAAATTGAAGAAGTGCTGGCAGAGACCAGAAAAGACTAAAAAATGCTTCACCGAAAAGGGCAAAACTCCTTAATAAAATGTATCCCTAGTACCCTACCCTATACGTAAGGAACTCGTGATAGTATATATGTATAACAATGTATTCCTTAGTCCAGTGGAATCAACAAAATAGCTGCATCCTTGTGTACGTCATAGTGGCGGTGTCATTGCGTGAACAACAGGTATTTGTCAAATTACATCCAGTCACGCACTTCGCAGCCGACGGGATGTCCGAGTGACGTTTACTGTCAAAGATGTTTATGACGCACTAAAGTTAGGTGTTGATTAGCAACTGTCAGGTGGAAGTCCTTAAATAATGGCCTCGGAAAAGTAGTGGTGGTCGGTTTTTAGTTTGGGATCTAATGTTTTAGGCGTTTTCATTAAAATTGTTTGAGAACATTTATGTTGTTTTTATTTAACTTCTACTTAAAACATACGTACTTATGCTGTCGATGTTTTGTGAATGTAGGTACCACACTCATTAGTGCTTTAATACCTTCCTGCCCGCCCTCGCTTTACTTCGGGTATGTCTAAGACTGAGCTAGATCGATTTTTCGTCCCCGGAAACCCCCACAAATAAAATTTCAGCGAAATCGTTAGGGCCGTTTCTGAGATATGCCTGGCGCCATATGCCTGGCTGATTTCTGAATCTATACCATCCAGGGCGCCACTGACACAACACATACAGAAAAAATAATTTGAATCGGTCAAGCCGTTTAGGAGGAGTTCAATTACATACACACGTACAGCAGAATTGTATATATTATGATTAAAATATGGAAACAAAAGCAAATTATTACTGTGCACAAACTGCAGGCGCATTTTTTTGGTTGACTAACAAAAGTTCAATCTAAGTTAACATAAGTACTCGGCTTTACCTTAGTTAAGATGTTAGATTCCTTAATACCTAATTTATCCAACTACCTACAATAGATAATTATATTAGAATTTTAATAAATATCCTCAATAGCCTCTAATGATAATATAATCATACTCAACGACTCTCAAATGGATCATTTACCTTAATTTATTCATATTACACATAATACGTGCCCATAGAACACTGCACTCTATAAATAAGACTAAACATTAAAGGCCCTCATATCAGCGGTGTCTTTCATCTGCGGAGCTTTCTTCAATTCGTTTCAAAGACCAATTATGGAACAAGTAGCCTCTTCATAATAATCGTTTTGAGATTAAGACATAAGTTTAAAAACTCCGCCTTAATTGCTCATTTTTAATTACTTTTGTGGAACCTTATTAAGAACGGCATAAGACTCATTTCATGTTACAAAATCAAGATGAATTAACTATTTTTAAGTGGTATGTTATTGTTTGAAAATTAATTTAGTTTATTGTAGTGATGGGAAGTTAATTCTTTAACTTACTAAATGGGTTCCGACACATTCTTAATGTTTTGAGTTATACAAGGTGTAATAAACATGATTTTAATTAAGAAATGTATAGATTAGGGAGTAGGTTGTAAAAGTGTTATTAAATGAATATTTCATATTAATAAGCTTTTAGTATTTATAACATTTTGTTTTAGATATTTTTGATTTTATTATTCAAAAACAAATAAATCTATACTATAATAAAAACGTAGAGGTAAAAATTCTTGTACTTTTTTGAAAAACGCAAAAAAAACCAGTCAGGGATATGTTTTGAGAGTAGCAGAACACATCCCCATACTTAAAAAAAATTGTGTCTCTGTCTGTTTGTTTGTTTGTTTCGACTGACCTCCTAAACGGCTGAACCAATTGAAATGAAAGTTTACACGAAGGTATTTTAAATTCCGGAAAAATGCATAGGATACTTTAAATCACTGACAGTTAACTGGTTCCCGTGGGATATTCAAAAAACCTAAATAAAAGACTGATCTCTGAAACTACAGGGTGTCTCACGGAAAATTTCGAATTTAAAAAGGCTATAAAAAAAGAACGACTCGATAGATTTCAATGATCAAACATTTATTTGAAAGCATAATTCATGACATTATTTGTGAAAAATTATCTCGGTCAAATGTCCACCACAGCTTACTTGGCAGTACCCTATTCGATCAGTCCAATTTTTCAGTACATTTTCAATTGTTTCCGGCCTTATGGCAGCAATGGCAACTTCAATTTCATGTTTCAAGTCATCAATCGTGCTTGGCTTGTTGGCGTAACAAACGTCTTTGACCGCTCCCCAAAGGTAATAATCCAATGGTGTTAAATCGCAGCTTCTTGGAGGCCAATTCACATCACCATTTTTGCTGATTATGCGATTTTCGAAGATTGGGCGCAAAACATCGACCGTAGCATGGGCTGTATGGCACGTAGCCCCGTCCTGTTGAAACCAAATATCGTCCAAATCATACTCTTCCATTTGACCGAAAAACCAATCAGTTAACATAGCGCGGTAGCGCTCGCCGTTGACGGTTACGGCGGCTCCTTCATCATTTTCAAAAAAAAATGGGCCGATGATGCCGCCGGACCAAAATCCGCACCAAACAGTCACTCGTTGTATCGGTTTCTCCTCAACGACGTGCGGGTTTTCTGTGCCCCATATACGGCAGTTTTGTTTATTTACATAACCGCCGAGGTGAAAATGAGCCTCGTCGGAAAAGATGATTTTTCGATAAAACTCACCATCTTCGGCCAAACGATCTTCCGCCCAATTTGCGAACCGTAGACGTTTCGGATGATCAATTGGCTTCAGCTGTTGGGCCAACTGAACTTTATATGGCTTCAGGGCAAGATCTTTGCGCAAAATTCGGTGCGTAGTTGACCGAGAAAGGTGCAACTCTTGCGCTCGATGACGAATCGATGTGGATGGCCGTTCACGAACACTTTGTTCCACCGCAGCGATGTTTTCGGTTGACCTTGCTGGAAATGGACGTTTACGTGTTGTTTTATCCAACAGTGATCCAGTTTCGCGCACACGATTCACAAATTGCCGCACATATGCCTCCGATGGCAAATCTTTTTTGGCAAATATTTTTTTCAAATTTCGCACAGTTTGCGTTGGCGATTCACCACTTTGGAAATAATTTTTTAATATTTCCCAGCTTTCCTCAAGCGAATAGCGACCCATTTCGTAAATGTCAGACTTATTACTAAATATGTGACACTTCTCCGATGACAGTTGACGTCTCCAATGTCAAATTATCGTTAGTTCAAATTCGAAACGCTAAATGGGACACCCGTTATTACACCGATTAAAATGAAATTTTGCATGGTGGTACCATACATCCCCGGTCAAGATCTTAAATACTTTTAGTCACAGAAATTCCTGTAGGATAGTTAATAATCTAACTTTATTAGATCACGTACAAAAATGGTAAAAGTATATCGACCAAAATGAACCTTCTGACTAGGACTATACGAACTACTTTATTGAGCAAAACGTCATAGTAGGGGAGGTAAATGGCTAGATTTGCAGTTACTCGAACGACATGGAATCGGAATAGAAAGATAACGAAAAAGGACAGCGTTTAATACAGGAGAGCTACCTGGTAACAATTTGTTGAAAGAAAAAAGTTATTTGACCGTGTCAGTCATTCAAAGTGCATGTTAAATAATCCCTAAAAAGTGACATTGTAACGATTTGGACCACAAAGTTATAATTAATCTTTGTGTCTGTTGAAAAACACATAATCTTGAGATACTTCAGCGCGTTACATTTTTATGCAGGAGGTTCAAGTTGATATCGAAGTCCTGCTGTATAATAATCTGTAATTTTTTTTTCTTAACCTGTATCACCTCACTGCTGGGCAAAGTATCCTTCAAACTCATCTACTGCTCTCTGTCCAATGCTAGGACTTGCCAGTTCTTTGATACATGGACCAGATCGTCATACCATCTTTTCTTAGGTCTTCTTCGGCGAAAATCGTCTTCAGGCACGCGATGTGTAACAATTCTGGTCCATCTATTGTTCTTCATCCTCGCACATTTCATATCACATTCCCCGCCCATTGATACATCAGTTTTAACCAACAACAATACCAGTACGGGAGTGGATGGTGGTATATTTTATTTTAACTTAATACCTACGATACTCCGCTTCATAGCTTTTTGTAAAACCTTGAGTTTGGACTTCTGATTTTCGGTGGGGGACCAAGAAAGTGTGTTAGGATAGACAGTATGAAAACGTCGATGAGTTTGCGGTTCAGTGATATAAGAAGATCACCCTTCGTATACCCATTCATGGACCAGAACCTTTTCCAGGCGTTGTCTGCTCTACGGATTATTTCTTTGTCCTGCCTGTCATCGAAGGAGACTGCCTAGCTCAAGTATGCTCCTCTACATATTGCTTCACCTGCCTGTTGACTGCAATCCACCAAATCAGTGATGCTGTTGGTCATGACCTTGGTTTTGGATCTATTCATCGTCAGTCTAACGTCAACGCTTTCTGCACTCAGTTGTTCGAGCATTTATTCAATTTCTGTCGATGTATACGTATTTCGACTAGGAAAATGTCATCTGCAAAGCGAAAGTTTATCAGCCGCCTATCCTCTACACCAATTCCTTTTGTTTCCTAAGAATATCATAGTGACCTGAAGACTTCTTGGAGCGTGCTACTGAAAGCTTTGGTGATAGGGAGTCAGCCTGTTTAACTCTTTTTTGTATTTTGAATGTCAGGCCTTCAGTGTGCAGTTTGATATCGGCTGTGCTTTGTTGTTAAATGATTTGGAGAAGTTTTTCTATATGTGGGTTCGATGTTTTGCTGTAGAAGAGAAAGCTAAATGGGTTGATGTGGGTGATACCGTCGAAACCTTTGAATAATCCACAAAGGCCAGGTTCAAAGGTTTATTGAATTCGTTACGCGGTCAGTTGTCCGATATTTGTTTGCTGGCTTACATTGGTGGGTTGTGTTGTTCCAATTGATAGACTGTTCGATATTATCTGAATGTTTATATACATAGAGGGATATCGCTATTCTAAGCAAATAAAGGGAAATTTATAAACATTCACGTAAAAATGTTGGACATTATAAAATAAAAGAAAGTTATCGTATATAAAGATCGTTACAAATAAAATCACATAGATCATTAGAAAACTGGTCAAGTGCCCCTTGGATCTTTGTTGTGTCAAAGGTTTTAGTAATTGTTGTTATAGGCGCGATTCTACGGTCATCGCCCCATGGAAACCATCAGAGATTATTAGTTCTTCATAATTCTGCCCAATTCTTTTAACAGTGTCTTTGTAATTAGCATCAGCAGCTATCCTATTTACGATCACGCACCCAATCCCTCCCGTATGAAGTGTACATACACGGCAGAGGTACATGAAAGGGTGCAAGGAGTCTCCCATTTAAAAATCTTACAAGACAGAGTCTGAGTCTGATCAATACTCCAAAAACTCCCGTTGGGCTCCCCAACTATCACGTTCTTAGCTGGCAAGTCATGTCAAATGCTGTCAGATTTGATATGACGTGATGAGTGTTTAGTTCTTGGTTAGTTAAAGAGATGTCACTATGCTCTATTATTTCGCAATATTGTTTCAAATACAAAAAGTAATTCATAAGTTATATTTTATTGCGCTTTACGTTATTATCTCAGTGTTTTATTACGAATACAATACAATCTACGAGAAATATACAAAAACAATGCGCAAAAGTGGCACAAAACAAAGTAGCAAAGCAAATACTGATAAATTCGTCACATGGCGACACACATTCTTTATAGATATTTTGAGACAGTGGATCGGTGTTTGTATTTTTTACCTTTTGAAGTTATCCTGATATCAAACATCACTACATAGGTACAGTATGCTGTTTGCAACCATTGAACCCTGTTCCTGTCAAATAAATTAAAGTTTTTATCGTGGGTTTAGTACTAAAATGCGTAAAATTATTTTTGAGTCCTAGCTACCACTCTCCTCTCAGGCTAGATTATTGCTTAGACAAAAAAAAATTATTGTGCGAGTGAATTATCTTTTAGTTCGCCGATTTGTAATGAAAAATGTGATATGTATGTTGTTTATCACCTATTAATCTGTAAACAATTTCAGGTTCTTTAATGGGTATTAATCTAATCAATTACTTAGTTTAATTATATTTTATTTTGTAATAGTTTTTATAATTTTTGTATCTTTATTTATTTTTCCTGTAATTTCTTAAAAAAATCTTCCTGAAATTAAAAATGCAGGCAAAAGTTACTATTCTACGCAGACGAAGTTGCGGGCACAGCTAGTAATAAATAAATTGCATTGAAAGCCATCCGCTCTCTTGCAAGTCCGGAGATGATTACAAGGCTACTTCAAGCCATTATCGTTTCAGTTAAGAAAAAAATAAGCAGGCCAGAAAGTAAAAAAAAAATCAAAAAATTAATCAACTAATTGGTCACGGTTTAAATGTGAGTGATAGATCAACCGGCAAAGTAGCCGTGTGTATCACGCTCTCAGAGATCGTAAAACTTGTCAGTGCTCTCCATCCGAAGTATATTTTTGTAAAGTTTTATTTACACTCGCGACTTTACGTGGCAAGAGCTACTCCATTAGTGTAAGTAGGTCGGTCTGTAATGAACTCATCAATCTTGAACTCATCCGAATTTTGAAGGAAGCAATAGAAAAGTGAAATGAACACGCCAAGGCCGGCAGTTTGCATGCACACTATAATTACTTCTAAAAAATACTTAAAAATTTTAATATGAAATATTGGTGTAAACTTTTTTTTCGTTTGTTTAAAAAACAGCTCTTATAACTCTTATAAACATTGCTACCATAAATTGAAGTTCGTGTCTTGACTAAATCAAAAAAATTGGAAACAAAACTAAGTTGACAGATTAAACGCATAGGTATGTATTGTTATTCTTGCCTGTGACCACGAGCGCTGTAAAGAACTCGAAACGCGGGTATAATATGTTTATGAATACATGCGAGTTTAATTTGTAAACTAAGTTTTATTTCACTTCACTTTATTTCACTTCAATTTTACTTCACTTCAGTTTTATATCACACTTTCCATTTACAATACATACTATGTATGTAAATGGAAATTTCTTGATTTTCTCCGTATACTTACTTTTAGATTGTTAGACAATCGTCGTTTGTAATACATTTACCCCAGAAAAACTTTTTACCGAAAACGACAAATTACTTCCAGATAAAGTATAATTTCCTCATAAAAATCCGCAGAACAAATTACACAGCCCAATTTCTATCGAATACTTTCTTCCGCCTTCAGAGCGGCTTGTTCCCATCATCAAAGTCTCGTTTGACATCCTCATTATGCAATTAATAGAATTACGTTAATATCAAAAAGCACCCCTGTTAGTTCCGCTTAAAGTTTAATTTTGTTTGCGTCGGGTCTCTTGTGATTCACGGACAAAGCGGGTCACATTTCAAACAAATCCAGTTACGTCACAGTTGGCTCCAGAGCGATTAGATTTACATTTTGGCTTACATTGCTGCTTCAGGGCTGAGAATACACAAGCGTAGTGTAGTTGAACGTCAATGGATGAGAATAAGGTTAGTAGTTGTTTTATGTATTGGTAGAGGTTCGTTAATTTTCAATGTTTTTGCCGGAATTTATGTTGGCTGCAGTAGAGCCTGGATTGCTGGGATAAGTTAATCTTTGACTACGCTTTCCTGATTAAATATTTATCTACAATTGGATGAGGTAAAGTTTGGTATTCTAACTGGAAGTATACAAACAGAATTCAAGATCTTTGTTGTAATACCTGGGAAATAAGTTAGAATTATGTGAAATAAGGAAATTAATTAGGGTATAACATATCTTTGAATTTTGAGTGGATGTATTTATTTAACCAACACCTGGTGTTTATTTAACCACAGGTGTTCTAAATCAGTTCGATTTCAATGGTACTAGTTGGATGTCCGATCAGTTAACTTTGTAACATTGTTACTACGTACTTATCAATCAGGCTTATCTGTTGGTTCCTTAAGTATGCCCCGACACATGTGCTTGCATCCTGAATTCATAATGAAACTGACCACCTTCAAATTGACAGTTCCTTCGCAATGTCAGGGGCTGTACTACCACAGCAACAGCCGTATTATTGACTGAGACTCCCGGGCTACAGGGATCCTTAAATTGTGAGTAGGCAGGTTCTATACTCTTCATTTATGAGCTTTAACAGATTTTGTGATACGGGGCCCCAACAAAACACGCTACTCTACTGCTCAATGTCACACCATCATTGGCATTATTGATTTTGGAAGATGTCCATCAAACATGCCCATAAGGTAGCTGTCCATCACGATCCCTTGGCATGGTCCATAGCCAATCGAGGCAATGCTACTAATAGCGATGCTCCGATACCAAGGGACGACAATGCCATTTGTCCCCTGTCAAGGGACGCCGTTATGGTTATCTGTGGACAATGACGTCTGATTGTTAGTCTATTGTAGAGGTTTTAGGGAGTATCGAAGTTTGTCTATGGTATGATCGAGCTTTTGCTTCCAAGTCACGATGTTATGGTCATTGAATTATGAAATACATAGTTACTGTTTGAAGAGGGGAAGAAGAGTAGAGGCGGGTCCGATCTTTAATTCAGAGCTTGTACAGAGTACAAGAAAGTCATTGTACAAAAATGGTCAAATACTCATTGACCATTTTTGTACAATAACTTTCAGAAATAAGTTGATCACAGAGAGAAAACTAGAACTAAATTTTAGTCTTTATGGGTCTACACGCGTTATTAGGAGTAGGAAATTACATAGCTTCGTACTGCCGTCGAGCAGAAGTAAGAGAAGTAATTTGAATTTGATTTTGAGGGTGTAGACCCATAAAGCTAATAAAGCTAATATTTAGTGTAATGGAATGCGAGAGGAAACTAGAAGTTCAATAGAGTCCTGAAATTAAACAATATTTTTTTCATGTATTTTATTTAATACTAGCGGGCGGGCGGCCGCCCGCGACTTTGTCCGCGTATTAATGGGTTTTAGTAGCAAGGATGTATTAAAATAGCCTACATGCCTTGTAAAATTTGTTATTTATTAGTGAAAGTTCCGTCAACGTTCTCCCATAGTACGCCCCCCCCCCCCCCCCATAACTTGCATGGGGGTCGAATTTTGAAAAAAATGTAGCGCGGGTGTCTTTCTAGTGTGCCAGCTACCATCATACCAAATTTCATGAAAATCGGTTCAGTCGTTTGAGCGTGACAGAGTAACAAACATACATCCATACATCCCTACATCCATACATCCATACATACAAACTTTCACCTTTATAATATTAGTAAGGATTGGGAGCGATTTCTTTTTTCGGCGGTTACAAAAATAGGGCAGTTGGGAAAAGTAGGATTATAAAATGTTAAACAAATAAATACTCTTAACAAACTTCTCTTCTTAGGGCTATTCACACGGGAACGACAGTCAACTTTTTAACAGATTCTTCGGACACGTCAACAATTTGATAAGATATGCCGCTCCATAAAATTATTTAAATAAACATTTCATTAGACTGATCCACTGATGGCCTCTTTAATGTTCGATTTTAAAGGAGATCTAATCATAATAAAGATGATAATGAGTTTTAATGAACTGGGTGCGTTAAGTTTACGGAAGTATAAGTAAATGAATAAGTCCGATAAGGACTGAGATAGAACCTTCGATATACCTAGCAGACTCGACCAATTGTTAAAGTGAGGAATTTTTACCTACATACCGAATTGTTAAATCTAATTTGAATATAAACAAATTTAACAAAAGTGAATTATATCATTAGTATTGTAATTGAACCAATGAGTGGAACAGACAAATCACCATTGAATCGTCACTGCCATTCAATACGACCTTACATTGTAGTCCAAATCCAGCTTCAATTGCTTTCAGAAGTAACTTATATGAAATCTATGTCATAGTGATAGAGTCCATTATCGCTTGCCGCTGCAAAATGGAATATTATATTTGGTCCATTTGCAATATTTCGCCGGCAACAAAAGGTAGATTTGTTGGCATTTAATATTGGAGCAGTAAGGTTCATTGTAGAATGACAAGGATTCGGATATGCCTCGCTTACTGCATCCTAGATTTTCAAAGCTCGTTAGAGACATATTTTCTATAGAGACATTTGTTACGAGGGTTGCTACATTTTTGCGGTAAATGATTCATCAAAAAAAGTGTTATGTCATTAAAACATTCCCTTGCAAATTGATGATTAATTGTATCATCTTCATGATCTCAACGTTTTTTCTTGGTTTTCTGTTCTGATCACCAAATTTGCGTTCTTGTTGGCTTTCTTGTATTTGCCTCTTCCTCCTTGCTTTAAGTTTTGGCCAATATTATTTTGTCCAAAAAAATATTAAACGACAATATTTGCTCTAATTGTCTTTATGACCTTATGCATTTGTGTTAATAAGTATACCAAATAACTTTATGAATAGGTTCTAAATCACAATGAATATGATAAGGTGTCGGGCGTGCGACTCGGTGGAATCGACCGCAGGGCTGCGGTCGCAAGTTCGATGCCTGTGCATAGATCTGACTGTAGGATTTCGATCGCGAAATTGTCATTGCGGTTGTATTGGTACTGCGCAATCGGTTTTGATGTTTGGACAGACAATTAGACGACAAGGGGTTCTCAAAGGGTTTTCCTGGTTGTGAAAGGATACAAGTACTTACTCAAGGATACTCTTTAGCATCTGATATCGATAAAAGTACTTATGAAGAAGTAATCAGAGGGAATGCTAACTATACTCAACGGCCTAGCTACCTTTATGGTCATAAAGGTAGCTAAGGCGTTCTCAAAATAAATGATTAAAGTTGCTTGTGACCAGTTCAACGGCTTTTCAAACATCAGCTCATTCAATCAAAACTTCAAAACGGAACCAGCGAAACGAACGAATGAACGTGACAATCTATTCCACAAGATCTGTGGCGTCCAGAAAATAAATGAAACTCTGAATAGAGCGTCGAGTGTGAATGGACCGGACAAATACCATTACTCGACAATGGATACCTCTATTACTCTACGACTGTGGAAGCCTTACGATACACAATCGATACGCCGTTTGACATCTGAACGTTTCTTATTAGATTTATGGCCTAGTTCACTCACTGCTGGATAGCTGGTATCAATTTGATAGGCACTGTTGGCTTTGGAAAGCGAAGTATCATTAGATATTTAGAGAATCTATGGGAGGAGCCAGGGCAAAAGGTGGTAAAAATATAGCGTATACTTTTGTGTATGATTGGATCTAGTCCATGTGCGCCTAAAAAGTATTAAAATGAGTCAATTCGGACACTATTTTCAAATATAATGTATTTGAGTAATTAGTCTCCTGCGTAGAAGTAGGTTAACCACCGCTGAGATTTAGATACCTACCTGTCAATGTTCATAAATAGATAGACTTAGTGAAGATAACTCACTTTTCAAATACACTAAAGCTAATTTTGTTACACATGAATAGAAAATACAGCAACCGTGAACAAAATACGTTGATTTTTATGACGTAGTACAGTATTAATTTTATATGTATGTGTTGCCTGTACCTACCTTTACCTACTTCTTATACCTATCTTATCCTGAAACAATGCCACAACTCAAAGTCTTACAAATTAACTCCTAACGGAGGTGCTAAATGAAAACCTCGCTTAATCTACAGGCAGCTGGGAATCTCCCCGCTTCGTTCCTCGAATTCCCTCGGGAGCGACGAAACTTTATCTGTAGTGCTCGAACTCTGGAAATGCGGCATAATTACGAAGTAAGGAATTGTGTTAAAAGTCACCCGGAGTTCGAAGCGCGAAGTGATTCTATTTGTGCTATGAACTGTTTAGTGATAACTCTTTGCTATTGTGTTTTGTGTATGATAAAAAAGAAATAAAACATACAATACATACAGACGAATTAAGAACCCCTTCCATTTCGTTGGTTGATAGTCACCTTCGTTTAACGTAGGTTTCCTTTGTTTAAACTGATGACTGACTAGCGACCCGCCCTCGCTTCGCTTCGGATACATCTCTATCTCTTAATAAATATATTTCACCCCCGTATAGATTTATAAATGGACTATCCAACACTGAAATATTTTTTTTAATCGGACCAGCGGTTCCTGAGATTAGCGCATTCAAACAAACAAACAAACTCTTCAGCTTTATAATATTAGTATAGATTACATTGACTCTCCCCCGTACCCCAGTGACGCTTACATGGAGCCTACATCGCATGCGGGCTAACTAAGCGGCAACAGCGCAACTTTTTTCTAATACTTGCATTTTTAAACTCGTGATATCTTCCGAATTAAATGGCCGAATTGAATAATTCAAAAAGTTATAAAAAGGTATTGAAGCGATCTTGAATATAAAATAATTTATTTTGATGAGGATTAATACCAAAGTACAAATAAAGAGCCTTTTCAAGCGGCGGCATATAAATTAAGTTTTTAAATTAAAAAACCCCTTACTGTGACATAACTATAATATTTAGACATATGCTGTCGCGACATTTTTTTTTAGATAATAATGAGTTCTGCAAAGTCGTAGTAAATGATTTTGTTCTATCATCAATAGTTTTCGCAGCGCACGCGTCGTAAAGAATTTTACAGGTCATTTTTTTATACCTTGGGTTACATTATTGGAGTTTTAGTAAGGATCCCTAATTTAAAAAATATAATATAGCCTATGTTACTCGGGGATAATGTAGCTTTCCAAAGGTAAAAGAATTTTTGAAATCGGTCTAGTAGTTTCGGAGCCTATTCATTACAAACAAACAAACAAACAAATCTTTCCTCTTTATAATATTATTATAGGTACCTATAGTATAGATATAGATAAGGTACATTGGAGTAATTAGACTTGGTTGCTACAAGAAAAGTTTAAGGAATTTTCTTTTATTTTTAAGCTATTGCATAGCTTTTATCGCGGGCTTTGAGCGCGGCGACCGAACCAAGAAATTCCGTAACGAAAAAAACCTCACAATCGTCTAACGTCGTTTCAGTTCGGTAGACTTAGGCACGGTATTTGTGTGCGTGCGATTAGACGTATTGTGCGACTCTACGAAACTCGCACGAATCGAGACGAGCTGCTCCGAAATCGGACGATGCTATGCAATAGCTATACCGCGGCAGTCCCCGAGTGCCACACGTCTTTTTTAATGTATTACATTTTGTACTTATTAAATTAAGTTCAGACCAGTTTCTGAAATACTTTTCAATTTGATGCATTTGAATGAAAATTCTTGCTTGCCTTTTAGTTTGACTGTTTCTTTATCTGTCATCATTGCGTAAATTAAGTAGTTTAAAACACACAAAAAACCACCAACTGACGGACGTATCCAACGGTCAAATAAACCCCATGTCACCCGCAAACGAGACACGTTCGCCAAACAAACTGCCCCAATATTACCCATCCATTTTTCATAGGCTGATGTTGTCTATCCACAAAATTATTATCCACTAGCGACTGCCCACGACTTCGTCCGCGCGGAAATGGTTTTGGCATCGATGTTTTATTTGAATAGCCTATAATATAATTGTAAAATTAGCTATGTGGAAGTCCCGTCAAAATTGGTCCAGCCATTTCGGAGATTAGGTGAAACAGACAGACAACACATTTTCCAAAAGTGTTTTTGTTATTGGTATTCGATGTAGATTCCTACCCATTTAGTAAAAACTCGTTATTTTGATGTTACGAACAGACACTTCAATTTCATTTAGTTGTATAGATGAAAAACATTACTATTTGCTGCCAATAGCACAGCTTTATGAGGCGTTACGTTAACCTTGTGAAAGTTATTCTGTAAATATATAAATCTTTGTAAATGTCCTTGAACTGTTGGCTTGGCATCTATCCAACACCCACAAATGCCTCTAAGACGATTTTTTCAAAATCCATTTGTGCATTCCCCTTGGTTTATTTGAGGAAACTACTTATTTATGCGCCTATAATATTTATTGGCCTACTGAGGCGTCTCTCTCATTCTTCTTTATATTTTCGAGAGCGTGAATAGTATGGATTTTTCTTTGAGTTAAGGGGAAGGTTTTTGTTTGCGGTCTCTTTTTATGTTATACTCGTACAATACCTGATTCCGTGTTAATTTGTTTTATTTATTTAATTATTTGATACAGCAACAGAACACAAATCCAGGCTTATACAAATTATATATTAGGTATGATAACAGTTAAATTTGCGCACCGATCATAGCTGAACACGGCAATGGCATTGTATAGTTTTACGGATATCAAGAAATAACAGTGCTATACAAATACATAAATTGTACACCCAGATATGGCAATACAATCATGTTTGCTCGATGACCAAGATTTTCGATTTTCGGGCGGCTTTATTTATTATTATTATAATTCAGGTTCCTCTCCATTTAGTAAAGACTCATTATTTATCAATTACATGTATATATATATACACCGTGAAATTTTAGTGGTTGTTTTCCCGCAGTAAAATGATTCTATCTTAGTAGTACAATAGATTTGTGCAGATCTTTTTTGTTAAAATCAATAAATGCCGGTTTTACGAAAGGTTTAACCGAAACTCGAAAGCACGTTCGAACCGCTTTATGACTTAGGGTGTCGAGCTTCTTCAGCTTTAAGCATCGATTTCATGCGGCAAGCATTACCTGATTACGTCACATCTTATAAAAGAACGATAGCTTCTCTCGTTTTCGAGTTGGAAAATTATTATTTTGAAAATTTGAAAAAAAAAAATTTATTTCGTGGAATTATTTGCATGATTCGATAGTATTACTAAAGGCAAATCGTTCTGCCACGGGAAAACAACCACTAAAATTTCACGGTGTATATATATATATATATATATATATATATATATATATATATATATATAACTGTGTAAGTATCTGGATAGGGTTGAACTCTGAACGTATACGCACCACGGACCCGAATAAGTAAGTACAGAATAATGTTAAATACAAAAAAGAAAGTTTGACACCGAGCTTTATTGGAAAAGCATTTCGTTGACATGCGAAAAAGTTATTTAGCAAATAATTCTATGTTCTGTTTTTTTTCCTTATTGACATACGATAATGGGTTGGTGTGGTCTCGTCATCATCACTTTGAGAGGGGGGCCGATGGCTCTCACCCCTAAATGTTCTGTTCAAACTTTACGCACCTCAGTACATTTCTTGGATACGTAAGTGCCTGTTCACACCTAGCGATTTTTGGGCGATTTCACGGCGAGGCGATATCGCGACGTGATCGCGGCGAGCTCGCGGCGTTTATTTTATCGCGATCGCGATCGCGAAAGCGTCGATGGCCGAGTGGTTAAGGTCGTTGCTTGCCATGCGAGAGGTCGCCGGTTCAAACCCCGCCAGGTACCAATGTGTTTTTCAAATATGAAATTCATATGTACCATCATTCGACGCTTTAACGGTGAAGGAAAACATCGTGAGGAAACCTGCACTCCTAAGAAGAAATTCTTAGGTTGTGTAGTCGACCAACCCGCACTTGGCCAGCGTGGTCGACTAAGGCCTTATCGCCCTAGTTTAGGGTAGGCTCGTGCCCCAGCAATGGGGACGTATATGGGCTGATGATGATTTTATCGCAGCGATATCGCAGTGACGCGCGCGTACACGCTGCGAGTTCGCGGCGATATCGCCTCGCTGTAAAATCGCCCAACAATCGCTAGGTGTGAACAGTGTTCACTAAAACCAACTATTTTCAAAAAGTCATTGCCATTTCGGAGGCAGTTACTCTCAATCAAATTAAATAATATTTTGCATGACTTAATTTAAGCCTAAAAGGCACCGAATTATGACTATTACATTACCATTTGACGAAAAAAAATTTTTCGCTCCACCCTAGTGAACACGCTGTAACAAATAGAGTACACGCCGTCCTTGTAAAGAATATAAAGTTTTTTTACGGGAAATATACGGGAAGTTTTTATTGTATATTTGATACACCGGGAACGGTGCATGGAAATGCATACCGTGTCGTAATATTTTAGTATGTGATTGATGGTTTGGTTACTGATGTTTAACAGTACTCAAGTAGTATAATGTCTGAAAGTGGACAATAATGATATTACCCAGTGGCATGCTTGATTATTATGTATGATACACAATAGTATTACTGTGTGATATTTTCAAAACGAAATAGGATTAATTTGTATAAAAATGTTACCTATTTTATCTATCAAACAGACTGGATTCTATGCGACAAAGATTGACCAAAGGAGTACTTTTCTGATTTCTGAACTTGTGATAACTCGTATTGAAAATAAAAAAAATGTTGAATCATAAAAACTAATACTCAAAAATAATTTAATTCTGAAATTTCCAAGTCACATAAATCGTTATGATTTGCGTCCAAAAGAGATGGGAGTGTGCGATAAGATAAGCCACAAAATTGCCCTTTGACAACCCACCCCGAAGTCCCTTTTGATTGCTGGATCAAGAATGTTATATATCTACCTATGTATTACATTAGCTACGTACTTTAGTTTTATATTTGACGTATATTATGTCGTTCCTTATTAACATAGCTCGCTCCTGTATGCTTAATACAATAAATTCTGTAAATCATTATAATGTAGATATCACATATAATCTTGGTTTAAAATGGGTAAAAGCGAGTGTCCGTCCATGTCTAACGATTAAAAAAAAATGAATACACCGATTATCGCAACTATATTTTACGCATCGACCACTGTTACCACATTCCTTTTGGTGGAAAGCCAGATAAAATTCATATACCTAAATAAGGTCATAAACATTTTTTTAATATCTGTGGTCGGCCGCAAAAAATAGGCATCCCTTTTTGTTATTTGTTCAAGGAGAAACAAAAGAGTACGCTTTTGGGAGGGAATATAATTTTAATAAAAGCGCGCGCGCTGTAAGCCTCTTGATATTGGTCTGCTCTCGCCAATATCACGCTTGATACTAGGCTGTTATATTAATGCGTATTTTTGGCGTGATATTATGGACTTATCAAGAAACCTATTAAACTTATAAAACTTCAAGTAGCCGTAAACCATATTAAAAACCATGTGATTGAACTTTTTGTCAGAATGCCAGAAATACATAAGACTAAAGTGCTAAATAATATCGTACATATCCAATAAAAATTAAGGTAAAAAAATCTTTAAAAACAAGCTTTTATTTAAATGCGCTAAAAAGAAAAAAATAAACTTTTACACTATAACTTTACTGTCAACTTATAACATTTCAAATTCAACATATTTGACACAATTTATATGTTTTAAAAGCTTGTCGCGAGATTTAAGTACTCGTATTTACTTTCTTAGTTTAAAATTTTTAATAGGCAGGTATTTTAAAACTTGCTTTTAAAATTACGAGTAGGTACTTAAATCTCACGACAAGCTTTTAAAACATATAAATTGTGTCAAATATGTTGAATTTGAAATGTTATAAGTTGACAGTAAAGTTATAGTGTAAAAGTTTATTTTTTTCTTTTTAGCGCATTTAAATAAAAGCTTGTTTTTAAAGATTTTTTTACCTTAATTTATTTTATACTTTTTAGTTTTCACCTTGTAAGTTCCTAAGTCTGTTCATCTCATTCAACGCATCATTATTGCAAGGTCGTTTGCCAGTTAATTTTGGTACTGAGTTCGTTTGGCTATCTTCCGGCTCCACCATCGAACCCTGGTTACCATCTAGCTCCAAAGTACTCATCTAGGCGAATCAAACGAGCCCAAACTCGATGGGGTTGTGTCGTTTAAGTACTGAGTTCCTTTGGCTGTCTTCCGGCTCCATCATCAGACCCTGGTTACCATCTAGCATCTAAGTACTCATCTAGGCGAATCAAACGAGCCCAAACTCGATGGGGTTGTGTCGTTTAAGTACTGAGTTCCTTTGGCTGTCTTCCGGCTCCATCATCAGACCCTGGTTACCATCTAGCATCTAAGTACTCATCTAGGCGAATCAAACGAGCCCAAACTCGATTTGGTTGTGTCGTTTAAGTACTGAGTTCCTTTGGCTGTCTTCCGGCTCCATCATCAGACCTTGGTTACTATCTAGCACCAAAGTACTCATCTAGTCGAATGAAATGAGCCCAAACTCGATGTGGTTATGTTATTTAATTACTGAGTTGCTATGGCTATCTTCCGACTTCATCATCAGATCAGCTCCATGTCATAATAATATTGCATTGTCATCGGATATACACGTGCATGCAAAATTTCAGCTCAATCGGTTGAGGGCAAGTGCCTTAAAATTGAGTTATAAAATTCCACCCGAACACACAAACATACATACATACATACATTGCAAGTTAAATAAAAGCTTGTAAAAAGTCTGTAATATGTCAGATTAAAATGGCTTTGATAGGGACTCTTTATCAGTAGTTGCAACTACTAAACCTAATAAACCAAACAATGCGTTTTGGACAGTTTCCATTATCTCACTGTAGTCCTGCCTACCAAAAAACATAAGTTAAGGCCATAAACTGCGAAGACATTCAAATATATTGTCCACCGTTGAAGATCAGCCCTGATTTCCCAAGGGACAACCCTCTTTATGGTAATCTGATGACGAACGAGCGGTCATGGCGAAATATTGAGACCAGTTTACGAGGACGCGCGTACTAGTTATAGTGGACAGTGTAGTAATATATTGTCATGAATGCTATTCGGCAATTCAATAAATCTTCTATTTTAATCAGAGCAGTCATGGGGATACATTATGGTATGAAGGCTATGACACTGCTTACTTAGCCACTCATCTACTCTCAAACTTGGGTTAAACCTTCAACCTTTTAAAATACTAGGTACTTTCTTTCCCCTTTTTTCCAAAAGTAATTTTTTTTCCGAAATAAAACTAAGTTTACAGATTAAACTCGCGTGTATTGCCATTCTGAACATATTTTTTAGAGACCCGATGTTTCGAGCTCTTCTTTATAGCAGGTTTACGTAGCATATTTATATAAAAGAAATCGTTTAACCCCTAGAGGGTACAAGACAAGACAACTCATTTATACAAAAACCGTTTGAGAAGCAGGCAACAATGTTTCTTTCACAATGTGGGACTAAACATGCATACTATTCACAATACATTGCATGTAGCTAGTCTACCAGCAATCCAATATCCATTTCACATAATTGCATTCTCTCAGACGCAAAAGGTTAAACACGAAGAAAATCTTGATAAAGCGTGAAACTTTGATAAAACCTTTTTGGTGAAATGAGAAACATTTCTAAGATAAACCAGATTTTCCTAACGTTACGGCGACTTATCAACCAATTTTAAGGCACCAGTGATAAGGGTTTGAGCTGTTCAGCGCTTGTTTGAAGAAACCTCTCAGCTAAAATATTTCCAAAGAAAAATGTTTGCCAGAAAAGTTACAATACCTACCACTGATTGTAATCAGCCAGCAATATGAACTGTAAGTTTGTTTTTTTGGGAAACGTACTGGCTGGGCATGCAATATTATTATTATACCAAAATTATAAGGGAAAATATAAAGAAATTACAGATAATTCCGAAAATATACTTCGACAGCTGTTTGTCATTGTCATTAGACTAAGGGCCGACTTTTCAATGGCCAGATAAAACTAATAGGTGACATAAACTATAAGACGACCAAATTATGGGCGTTTTATTTCTAAGAGTGAGTGTCAGTAGTGACGTGTCCTTATTTTTGTCGGCTTATAGTTTAAACCTCCGTTAAGTTTTATCTAGCCATTGAAAAATTGGCCCTAAGTAGTCTAATATTACTAAACCTCTATTGCTAAAACCAGTAACAATTGACCTTGTACCATGCCCCAATTGTGGTTTCAGACCAGCTAGTGTAATGTCTGCGTCTCGTACTAATCTAGGGTTAGCCTGGGATTCATTTGAGTCATTTTGCTCTAGTTTGCTTCATAATGTTTCATTTTATTACAAAATTTTGCGAACGGCTGTTGTTAATATTTTTGTGATGCAAATTACCTTATCTTCATTACAAGTTTTAGTTTATTAAGTATAATCCTTCGAATTCAAAAATGTTTGTCCAAATATTCCTCGATTTATGTTATATAATTGTTATTACTTCTTATTTTCATATTCTTCTGGGAAATACTTTATATTTTCTAGCCTTGGCCAAAATATATCTATTGCAATATTACTAAGTCCTTCAGACCACTGTGAAATTCGATAACGCTGCTTATCATCTACCGAAACCCTCCAAAAAGTAAATTTCGCGAAAACATTTCACAAATAATTACCATTACCATAATCCAGAGAGAAACACAAATGGTAATTGCGTGTCGAGTTTAAGTTTGTCCTCCAATTTCACAGGAAATAAGGAAACAAGCTTTTCAACGAAACCGGAGACGATTTCAGGAGAGTTCTTTTGTGAGGCTTGAACTCAAATGTTAGTTTTGTAGAAATGGAAATTGTTGTGAATAATTTTTGGTGGGCTTGGCGTACAGTGTTATAACATCGGAAGGCTGATTTACTGATTCTAAAGAATCACTCATTCTCGTTACAAAGGTTCTCGAAAATTCAGATGGTGGTGTTTGCTTTTATTTGTAATAAAATTTTGCTTGATACATAAGTTGCTACGTCTACAACATTTAGGTAGATATTTTTAAAGTAGTAATTAAAGTTAACTGAACAAAAGTAAAACCAAATAATCGAACTTCGCACTGCATCGGTGACAAGTAAAAGCAATTTCAAGGCAAAATTTCGAGTTAAGACTTTTTTACATCAAAACTTCGATAGCAACAAACGATCGACATAAAAAGCATACCATTTCCAGCTATCAACGTTCCGGCTATCTGTGGATATCAATTTCCTTTTACGAGGCGCGACGAAAAGCACCAATTTTCGTCAGTCACGATTCTTAACGCTGCAAGAATGCAGTTTTTCTATTTCCAGCGCATTGTGACTCGATTTATTGATACCATAACATGTGTCGACATTGATGGGCACAACAATAGATGTTATTTACTTTCGAAGTAATTTTGGAGTCAGAATAAAAATAAATATGTCGATTAGTCTTCGAGATATAATACCAACTGAAATATTAAGTGAGAAGTGGAAAGTAAACGAATGATTGGTGTCGAAACTTTAAAATTTTTATTAGTCTTCGATTTTTATCAACAAATTGCTATCATAAAGTACAATTTAAGATTATAAAATATTTTGGGGTGAGAGCCATCCGCTACTCCGCAAGTCCGGTGATGATGACGAGGTTACTCCAAGCCATCATCGTATGTCAGTAAGGCAAAAAAAAACAAAGAAGATTTTTTCAAAGAATTTATTTGAAGCATTTTTGAGTTACGACACTATTGCACAAACGTTCATAACAGTGTTGCATGATGCTTTCATCTTTCTCGGTGATATTTGTCACAAGGATATAAGGTGAAAAGTCATGTCAGACAGATGGAATATATGTGTATGGTATATTATTTTCATCGATCACGATGACATTTAAAAAGCGTGGGCGAATGCAGTTTTCTATTTCTGGCTCACCGTTTGTTTACGGATAGAGCACATTTATTGAAACAGTCCTATGACTACATGGGTCTTTACAACGGAATTGTTATTGTGCTTTTAGGCCGCTGTTGTAATATTATAAGTTATAATATACTTTATAGGAAGTAAGTATTACATAAAATACTGTTTGTGTGGATGCAAATAGATTAGGTAAGTGCGACTTATTCCTAAATATTTTTGGTGCCTATGCATTTCTGGATTCCTATCTAAATTATTATCGTGTTTTTTACTTAAGTAGTGGAATTTCACTTTTGAAGTGTTTTTTCACTGTGTTGTCTTTTAATATCATTATTACCGGTCATAGCTATTAAGTTATTATAAAGGTTGCATTATCAGATAGAGCCGGCAGCAATATCTTTGACATAACTACAAGTTATGCCTTTAGTGAAATAACATAATTACATACACAAACAAAGCTACTAGGAACTGAGTATAACCTCAAATAAGCTTAATACACTGTAATAGTTCCGTCATAATTTTTAACTACTTACGCGAGCGCAATGGCTTAATAGCGCCACAAAACTTTTTATTTAAAACAACTGTTATTTGACTAAGTTTTTAGGTCAATGACGTCACGTGAGTTTCTTTCATAATCATGCATTCATGGTTCGTATTGGCTTGATGGTCCTATTGGATAACTCCAGATCCAGATCTGGCACCAAGAGTTGTGGTATTTTGGTTCGATTCCCACTTGGGATAAATATACGTGTGATGAACATCGATGTCTATTGAAGTTTGTTTCGTATCTGGGTATTGTTGCTGCGGTTGCTTCTAGTTTTGTGTCAAGTGTTTTTGTTACTTAGTGCGGAATTGGAACAATGCATGTAATCATTATAAAATTATATAACATAACGTCGAACATGATTTGTGATGCATCATGGTCAACGTAAATCAGTATATTTTCTTTATGTAACTTTGTAAAAAATTTTTTGGTAGTAAAATAATTAAGTAATACGTACATGGCGTAATTACAAAGTCAAAACCTAGTCTTGAAAGCTTTACAAAAAAGTATCTTAGGGGCGCTAGCTTGTCCTTGATCGCTCCCGTTGGCCGTTGCCCCGGGCGGCCGCAAACGGGTGGTCGTCTGTACCGATTACTGATACCAGTCGATGCGGCCAATGAGCCTCAAAGACTGCGGGGAATGGCCGATACAGGCCATAAGCCGCAACGATGCTGTAGCGAAATAGGGTTAAAAGGTTAATTAACTTTTATAACTCAGTATACAGTGTGGAATATTGTAAGTTTGTAGTTTTTTGCTCATAATTGAAAATGTTTTATTAAATGTTAATAGTAATACACCGTGAAATTTAAATGGTTGTTTTCCCGTGGCAGAACGATTTGCCTTTAGTAATACTATCGAATCATGCAAATTATTCCTTGAAAAAAAAATTTTTTTTTTTAATTTTCAAAATAATAATTTTCCAACTCGAAAATGAGAGAAGCTATCGTTGTTTTTTAAGATGAGACGTATGTAGCTACTGCTTGCCGCATGAAATCGTTATACCTTTCGTAAAACCGGCATATCTTGATTTTAATAAAAATAACTGCACAAATCTATTGTGCTAGTAAGGTAGAATCATTTTGCTGCGGGGAAACAACCACTCAAATTTCACGGTGTATATCGGAAGGACTGTCACCATGTTTAATTTTTGAGTCAAGATTCCAATATTTAGGGACTGTTGCAAGCACCTTTTATGTTGTTTAGTACAGTACTGTTATATCCTAAACTTTGTAACACTCCAAATATTGGGTATTTGTTCGAAATTCTAATACATTATAGTCCGTGTTAAACTACGGCCAAATTTCTATTCAAAGCATGTGGCTACTACTTAATTAGGCAGATTGGACGTACCTATGTAGTAAAGTTGGAAAGTGGGTCTCTGAACTTCCACCAAGTTAAGCTAATATGTGTATAAGCTTTAATAATGTTATTGTAAAATACCACGTTATACATATATCTAACATGACATATATCTGGTGGTGATTGTTTTATGACGAGTGACTAAGCTATATAACATTTATTTATAATGGAGTACTAGCTGTGCTAGTGACTTCGTCCGAGTTTCCTCCCAGTTTTTACACATTTTCCATTGTTTCTTTGCTCATATTGGTCGCAGCGGTCGCAGCATCTTATCCTTACTTCCTTACTAATATTATAAATCCGAAAGTAACTCTGTCTGTCTGTTACGTTTTCACGCATAGAGTACTGAACCGATTTAAATGAAACGAAAATTTAAATGAAAAAATTGGTACTGATATAGTCCAGAGCATGAGAAAGGACATAGGCTACTTTTTAACCGACTGCGCTATAAAGAAGTAATGTTTTACCCGTTAAACGTCTCTATGCGGACGAAGTCGCGGGCGGAAAGCTAGTATATAATGACTGGCTCGGTGGAACAGTAGCTAGTGACTCAGGTTCATAACCTACGGTTCCAAGAGTCGTGGGTTCGATTCCCACTCGGGACAAATATTTGTGTGACGAACGTCGGTGTTTGTTCCGTGTCTGGGTGTATTATTAAATATATTTAAGTTTATTTGTGTATCCACTGTTGATTCTGATATCCGTAACACAAGTGCTTAAGCTACTTACCACGGGGCTGACCCCGTGATCAATGTATGTGATGTTGTGCAATATTTATATTTATTAATATATCCTTAGCGCGTTCAAACAAGCAAACTAATTCTTCAGCTTTTACTAATTAGTATGGATTTGTAAAAGACAAAATAAACATTTTAATTTCTGTCGGATTAAAGCTTGGTACACGATATGCTAATGAGCATAATTTGCTTCTTCTACTTACTTGATGTGTACGAGTACTATAGTTTTGTGATCGTGAGTTTTGGTTTTACAGTCCGTACAAACGTAAAAATAAACTTAATGACTACTCAGATAAGGTTTGGTTAATTGATCTCGTAAATAAGATGGACGTATCTGCGGTCGCTTTGAGCGTCTTGTTTGATGACAAATAGGGCTACACATATGGGACTTTTTATTTATGGTGTTAAATAGGGCTGCTGCCAATAAAGCTTTTGTTAAATGTACAGTGAGGTCCAACTGCAGCATGATGGTTTATTTTAGGCCATGGGTTTGCGACTTCAATGACGACAAGTACATAGTAGTAAAAGTTAATCCATTGGATTTGAATTATTTTTACAATACATTCTAATCTTCTTCTTCTTATCGTGTGGTTGATGAACAACCTGGTGTCAGAGTTTAAGCCGCCCGTAGGCCTCTGACACGGCTTCACACACCGTAGAAAAATCTCTCAGGTGTGCTGGTTTCCTCACGATGTTTTCCTTCACCGTTAAAGCGTCGAATGATGGTACATATTAATTTATACTCAACAATATACATTCTTATAGCCATATTTCAATTTTAAGAAGTCTCATTACTTTAGATCTAGAACCATATTTGTTTTAAACGCTCACTCCTTTCAGTCGTCTGCGTTAAATTGAGGATGTTTCTCTAAATTACTGTCACACCCTTATCAAACGGTAATCTAGCATGATTTGTTTTGAAAACTTTTTTATATGGAGTTAATTCTCACTTAAGTATTTCTTCTAAACGTACAGAAATTTCACAACAAATCTACGTAGGTAACGTTTGGGTGTTATCTCTACTCAGGATAAATATTTTTGTGATGAACATCGTGTGTGTGATATTTAATTTATATAAACGACTATAATTTAATACTTGGCAACATTTTAACTGTCCACATCAGCCTACGATTTTGTTTGTAGGCTAAATTCTAAGTTTTACGTTAATAACTTCAAGCTTAGTAATTATTTTCTTTAGTCTTTCATCATAACAAAACAGTCCTTCGGTTGGTACATGATCTGTCGCGTTTTATTATGTAGTAAATGGCATTCCATTTACTATGTAATAAGCGAGTCCATTAGTGCTCAAATACAGCTCTTTTTTCGCTCAGAGTTTCGGAACTTCGTAGCAAGTCGAGACGTAGTGTTTGAGAAGACACAATACACAGTGAAATTTTAGTGGTTGTTTTCCCGCAGTAAAATGATTCTATCTTAGTAGTACAAAAGATGTGTGCAGTTCTTTTTTGGTAAAATCAATAAATGCCGGTTTTACGAAAGGTTTAACCGTAACTCGAAAGCACGTTCGAACCGCTTTATGACTTAGGGTGTAGAGCTTCTTTAGCTTTAAGCATCGATTTCATGCGGCAAGCAGTACTTGAATACGTCACATCTTCAAAAACAACGATAGCTTCTTTCGTTTTCGAGTTGGAAAATTATTATTCTGAAAAATCGAAAAAAAAAAAATTTTTTTTCGAGGAATAATTTGCATGATTCGATAGTATTACTAAAGGCAAGTCGTTTTGCCACGGGAAAACAACCACTAAAATTTCACGGTGTATAATGTCGTCGTCGTCCTTTATTATTCCTTTTATATTCTCCAAGATATTACTAACTGATTGTGTTTCTCAGCTCCTGTTGTCTAGGTAGCGTACGTCTATAAACTTTGAAGCAATTTCAAAAGTTATTTAGTTACACGAACTTCATTACGTTTGAAATTTTATATGGATGGAGAATTGTAGAGATTTTCCGTTCGCATATCCTATATTTCAGTGCTTTATCTTAGCGAAGAATAACATAATTAATTGTGTCTAGGTTATTGTTTGTCTCGCTGAATCGGTGAAGATTTATAGAATGATTTAGTATCAACAAGGATGATTGGGGTTTAGTTGATAAATTACTATTAATTGTCAGCCATCTTAAGAGACCTACTGCCTTGACCTTGGTGCTCAATATTTACAGGACCTACTTAACTTTTTTCCGATATGATTATTATGAACTTTCAATCCTTGCCTTTGATAATAGATTCTAATTCAAAACGTATGTTTCTTCTAACGTGTCCATTACTTCTCGAGGCTAACTGAAACTAGTAATTCCATCCGATTCTCTTTAAATCTTTCGCCGGGAGTGATCTGTCATCGTCCCGAGACAATCCCGGTTGACAGCGGCTTGACAGCTCTGCTGGAGTTCATCCAGGATGCTGTTAACCTGTTTAACACCGTTCGTTTGGTTGATGGTCGGTGATGCGACTTAGTGATGATTGTGAATGTGATGTTTTATGGCTTTTACATATTTGATTTGATTGGCTTTTGTTTTGGAACATTTTAAGGCATCATTAGTTGCGTACACAAATAAAAAAACTCGAATGCATACTTGTATGCCTAATTTTCTTATACAGTAGTCCTATCTATGAGATTTTTATCTTCTAGAAGAAAGTTAGATTCTATGTAGCAGTATGCAATTGTTAGAAATAAAATATTATATTTGTTTCGAGCATCCCACCTTAATCTACAGGGACATACATTATCATCGAAGTCGCCTCTTACATCGTGTTTCGGTTAACATAACACAAATAACATTAGAATGATCGAAATTTTAAGACGAAAAGAACTAATTGTCTTTCAAAACTAAATTCAACAATCACAACTTTGCGATATAAAAAAATGGCTTCCAATCTCAAAGCCACAGCTGCAATATTGATTACTTTTCGGCAAATCGGATTGAGAGTGATCGACTCTTCGAGTTACGCAAAGGGTCCCAGTTTTGTGAATGGCGGCTCGTGCATTGTGGGAACCCCTTATCTAGGGCACGGCGACCACGTGTTCTGATTAGGGTTGCCTGCAATTCTCAACAATATTGGGTTTGGTTCTTCAAAATATCACATTTATCCCGCTAAAAACTACTTTAACAATAATCGTAGTATTTGTCAAAATAAGCTGTACAATAGGTATAAATGTAGGACATCTTGAAAATATAATATTTTAAAGGAAAATAAAAATAATAGACATGCCTATATAGCTATTCAGGTATTTTTATGAAAACTATGTTTTGTGTTGCGGAACGAAAGACAAGCAGTATAGATAATTTTAGATTACAGAAACATGCACGTCTCACTCAAAAGTAAATAGTCATGTTGGTTGGATGGTTAATCATGGGTTTTTTGTTAAATTAAAGTGTTTAATTAAATTTCTGTAATATTTATATTATTCGTTTATTTTTTAATTAGTCCGCAGACCCGAAATATAATACAATAGGTACGTCATATACTATATAGTACGGTTGGCAACCCTAGTTCTTATGCGTAGTTTAGTTTACGGCGTACTTTTGATATTAAAATTAAAAATAAGCGCAGTTCGTGATAGCGATGCGTAAGTGGTCCTGTTTGTAGTTCTTTATTAGAATGGCCCGGAAAGAGTGAAAGTTCGGTCAATATTTGCAGATGTTTTGAATGGGTCAGCGATGTTTATGATTTGTAGCTATTATTTTGAGTTTTTGAATAGTCAGGAACTAAAGAAGAGGCGGTTTATTCATTCTAAATTATACAAAAACCCGTTTACTGCAATCGTTAGCTGAGAATTGCTTACAGTTGTAAGTTTGTATCTTTTAGTGCTTAAGAGCAAATATTCGAATATTCAAGTATCAAATGTATTTTTATCCTTACGTTACTAAATAATATAAAACAAATTCGCTATTTCTGTAATTTTATTGCGGTTTTTTAATAGATGGAGGGATTCAATAGGAAGATTTTTAAGTAAAATTCACTCGAAGCGAAGTGAGGTTGAGACACTAGTATTTCATAAACTCAAACCTAGAGGAGTTACTTATATGTAGATATATCGAAATGTATTTCAATTCAAGATACATCAAACTCGTATTATGCATGTTACAGTGAAATAAAAAACACTGAGACGTTGAAATGTGTCGTTGTTGCTATTTATTGTCGAAGCGAACAACTTTACAAAGCAAATAACTTTAAGACCACGTCATGTTAAACTTCAAACAGCAATAAGAGCTTAAAACAGGGAGGGATACAGCTAAGTATGAATATAGTTATATTTTATCAAGACAGATGATTTAACGCTGACTAGCAAAACCAGTTAAGACAGTGGGAACGATTTTTCATCCGCCATTAAAGGAGTGGGCAAGAATGACACATTTCAGTTTAGTTCAGAACAATCTATTTATATGAACGGTTGCGTGCTGAAGGATTGATGCTGATGTTGTTTAGAATGTAATATAATATAGTAATATACTAAATAGCAGTCTTTAATTTATGGGTCTACACGCGATATTAGGGGTAGCAAATCATGGTCGCCACCGACCAAGATTGGTGTAACCCAGTCGAAACGTCGGGCACTAAGTAGCTAAGTATTTGCTACTCCTAATATCGCGTGTAGACCCATAAAGACTAATATTTAGTGTAATGGAACCGAAAGTCTAAATTCCTAAATATAGTAATATAGTAGTAGTATAGTAGTAGTATTTCTTATTTTGGATTGTATTATAATTGATTGTAGATTGTCTCTTATGTCCTAGTTATGACTCTATTGAGTATGCTCCTTGGAGTCATTAAAATTACTGACTTCCCTCAGTTGTGGACATCAAGCCATGTGGTAGAGCAATGAGACAGTCAGGCCAGGCCAAGGTCACAATTAAATAATGCATAGTTAAAGAATAATATTAACTTGTAACTAAAGAACAGCGATGATAGGTGCCGTATTACCAAGATCATCACTAATCGTGATTCGCAACGTGTTCTTTTCCAAGTTCAAATGAAATTTAGTAGCTTAGCAGATTTATAACTAGTTTACTCTGTAAAATTGCATAATAAACACGTGACTAAAGGATTGATGATGTACGCGGACGTCATCTTTTGTTGTAGCGGCTCTATTTATACCGTCAAGCAAGCGCGGTTTGAGCGACATGTTTTGAAAACCGTTTTATTTGGGTCCGCTGTTTGTGCAACGAAGTGTTTCGATTCGTTCCATATTGATATACCAGTAACATTTAGGATTTATTAGTTCTGCATGATATGTAAAAATAACCATTTATTTATGTATGCATCATTTAATTTTTTTAAAGTAATAAAAGGATATTATTATGTTGCTGGCTGGACTTCAACTCGGAAGTTGGACACCTATAGAAAAACTAGACAATTTATATTACCTACTGTGCTTTTATGTCGAACTTTTCATAAAATTCAAAAGACCAAAAATAAATGCTGTGACATCTAGTTTATGATGATAATATTATATGTAGATACTTCATCCTCTTTTGTAGATATAATTAACAATAGGGGTGAGAGCCATTCCCTTCCCCGCGAGTCCGGTTATGATAACGAGGCTACTCCAAGCCATCATCGTATGTCAGTTAGGAAAAAAAAACTCCACACTACTAAAGGTACATAAGGTAAATTATTATTAATAAGATACATAAATTGTTATCCTTGGTATTTAAATGTAGGGTGACTGTCATTAAATTATTCGGTAATTCATAAAATTTGATACATAAAAACAAATTTTACGGCTGGCATTAGCCGATTCACTAAACTGTGGCAGAATCTGCGGGATTCGCTCAATGTCACGTTTCCTATAAAATGGTTATTTCTATTGGATTGTTTGTTTGCGTTAGTTTTATTATTATTTTCTCGCATGGTGTCGATTCGGTATATTTTCGTTCAGCCTTCCATAGGCATGCGTAGGAAATGCTTTCGGTCAATGGTTCTCAATCTATTTTTTAGCCCACTTTAAAATAGTTACACGCTAAAAGTAGGGTATACGTAAATAATGTTGTAGTGAAACGTCAATATAATATTCTTTTCATTAAACTTAACATATTAAATGTTTTATAATAAAAATACATAATTTTTATTGATTTCAGAAAAGGCTTAAACCCTATATTGGCGTATATAAATAATTACTTAGCATTATTGAATGACTAAGAGATAGATACAGTACCTTTATGAAAAACCTTTTTCTAAATTAATATATTAAATTTGATATATTGAATTTGATATATTTTATAACGAGATTGATTAGGAGTTACATTGAACACGTATTTGCATGTATGTCTATTCAAAATGTTTAAGTTTTCAAAAGCATGCACGTGCTGTTTTTTTTCAACTTAGGATATTAGAATTTTAAAAAATGTTGAGATTCAGTGTATTGCTTATTTATTTTGTCTATAGTTACAGTTTGTATTCAGCGAATTTATTGAGAACTTCCTTGAATGTTAACAAGAATACACATTTATAATGCTTTGATCGTATTTGCGTCATCATAACCCATTTTTCAAAGTCAGATAATGTTAAAAGCACGATTATAAACAGTAAAACGTAAGTACATACATACAGTCAAATCATAAAAGCTTTCAGAGAAACGGTCGGCAGTGAACCAAACCAGTATCTTTAAAAAACAAAAGTAACTTTCTTATAATATGTTATAAGAAAGTTGCTTTTTTCAATTAGATACTACTACTATTAGGACTTGATCAAAACTACAAACAAAACCGAACTTCCAGTTTTGAAAAAAAAACATGTATACCTATTTCTGTTGATAAGTAAAGAAATATTTAGATAATTAAAATATTGCATTTTTGAAAAAAAAAATATACCTTTTTTTTTAAAAAATATACCTACTATACGAAGAAGTGGTAATATTACCGGGTGGCAATGCAAGTTGAGTAACTTAACACAATTCTTATTTAGAGCAGTTTTAATTTAATCACTTGGAAATGTATGGTTCTCTACATTTTTATCCGGAACTGAATCACGTTTTGTTACATATTACAAATTAATAAATAAGTCGTGTTCTTATTAATTGTTTATAGAATATATCGGCGTCGGGGTGGCCGGCGGCGACATCAGAGGGTTAACACTATAGTTAGGTTCACTACTCTTCACTCTGTGGGCTGCGTAGGGTCTTCAGGCAATGAATAACACCACATACAATAGTTACAGTTTTATTCTTGTTCGGCGATCGTAAGTTAACATCAACGAAATAACATTATGGTCGATATAATCACGATAACCAATACTGCCCGGTCACTAGACAAGTCCCAGGGACGACCTAATCGAATCTGAATCTAAATCGTAACCGTCTTCACAACTCCATCATTTCAACTCAAACTAAATGTGACGGGCCATGTCCAAACGAAATCGACTGTCACCTTTTTGACAGTCGCGTTTGAGTAACCGGCCAGTATTATTCGAATGCAACAAACATCATTTAATCAAGTAATCATTGTTAATGACTTCCTAAAATCAAGTTAGGATTTACAATAATGTTACAACATTAATTAGCACTACATAATACAATTTCATAAATCAACCGAAACTTCGTGCTACCAAGCGCCATTTAGCGGAGATCATAGACACTTAATCAAAAGTGCCGCTCCCGCTACCCGCTATCCTACACGGCCATTCTGACGTTTCACCCGTCCTCGGGTGTTGTACCTGAGAACAAAATGAAACCAAAAGAGTAAACCGTTCGGCCATCCCGGCTAAAACTTATTCAAGAGCTTCTGAGCTTACAAAATTTCACTTTACTTAACATTGAAACGTTTGACCGACAAGTTCCCAAGTTCAAATCTGCAACTAAGGCATTACTCAGCATATCCAATTCATTAATAACACAAGTCTAGACACACACCACCCCTGAAGATTACAATACTCTATTCCGTGTCTCAATCTCATATCTCTCTATTCAAAGTCCGGACAAATGTTCGATCAGCATGCAGTGATCAATTAAGACCAGCCTACTGCATCGAGCAACACCGTCCCTCCCACTTTGAAATAAGTCTCATAGATTCCAACCAAGTGCGTCCCTTCTACCAGTCATGTAAGCAACTCACAGTGACCGTACAACACCAGTGTGTCCCTTCGACCAGGTTGGACCGGACGACATCTGTGTCCCTTCGACCAGACTGGACCGGACGACATCTGTGTCCCTTCGACCAACCCGGACCGGACGACACTTTCCTCTCAACCATTTCTAACACATGACCATCAGTCGGACCAAACGAGCGTGTCCCCTCAACCAGCCGCCTACAGCTGCATGGCCCGGACGACGCTGTCTCTTCAACCACAAATACAACAACTACTATCCAGTCCATCGGATACCCGTACCATCAACATGTGTCATTAAACAAACCAACAATCATCATCATCATCAAAGTAATTATCATTAGCATTGTCCAACTATTTGGGAACCTATCGTTCAATTAGAATTCAAAGATTTCAAAAATCATCTATCGCATTTGCATAGGGCGAACCAAAACCTCAATTACTTTAATAGGGCCTTAAAACTTAGGGTCTAACTTGGTCTGATTTCGTTCCTCATTTTCATACTGTATGTACATAAAATCACGCCTTTTTTCCAGAGGGGTAGGCAGAGATCACTTCCTGCCATGTGCTACGGTCCTGGCACACCACTTTCGCTTCATCCACATTCATCAACCTCTTCATGCACGCTCGTCGATTACGGGTACTTTTGATTTGACCTTTCCTTAAGATTTGACCTATTTGGTCATGAAAGGTCTTTCTTGGTCTTCTCCTGTCGACATTTCCCATTACACCCTCATATCCCCTTCGTTAATCGTCTTTCACTCATCCTCTCAACATGACCAAACCATCTAAGCATACCTATCTCAACCTTAGTCACTACATCTTCTTTCACACCACAACATTCTCTAATTATTTCGTTTCTTATTCTATAACTTAGTTTTACTTCTAGCATACTTCGAAGTGCTCGCATCTCCACTGCATTTATCCTACTCGTGCTGCTTCTGCCATACCTATCTTTCACTTCCGTACATTAGTGTCGGGACCAACACTCCCCCTGTGAACCGCCAGACGTACCTTTTTGGACACTTTCTGACTGCTCACAAAGGTGTGCAGCGCTCCGTTCACCATGTTACCAGCATTCACTCTGCTTTCAATATCGCTATCACACTTACCATCTTTTGTGAGTTTCATTCATATAGAACAGTCATCATATCCTGCAACTCCGCAGCCGATGAAGCGAGAAGGACTTGATCATCAGCGTAACGGAGACACTGGACGATTGACTCATTTATTCTCAAACCTTTCTCAGACTCTCTCAGACTAGTCAAGCAACTATCTAAGAATAGGTCGAATAGCCATGGTGACGCTACACATCCCTGTCTAACACTTTTTCGTGTTCATGTTAAACCAATCAGTGCATGCCCCATTCATTCCCCCGTTTATTCCCGTTTATATTCCTTTCTTGCTTCACTCATATCATCATTCGTCGCTTTTGCATTCGGTGATTAGCTTTGATTGCTAACCAGTCTTGCCAAGCCTTTCTTTCTATTTACAAAATCTTATCCTACACGGCTTATCCTATACGGATCACATCTTGTACGCTTTTATCCATCCATACCCTTCTATTACTCTTTCCATTTCTCATTTTAGATTTCCCACACGCTTCTGTGGCAACATTGTCTCATTTTCAAGGACAGACATTATGTTCAGAGACCACTACATACTGTGACTCAACATCACACTACCGTTTATCGACCACAATGAATGTCTGAAGTCCAAACATAAAAAAACAATGCACCTGAAGTAAGATATCCTTTCAGCATCTGTCTTGCGTTCATGGTATAAGGAGTTTGTTGCTCCCCTTGCCTCCCTCCCTCCGTAGTAGCCGTCTGTTGTCCTGCAGCTCAATTCCCAGTTATTTCCACAGATATCTGGAGTACAAGGCATGACATCTGAAACAAAGATTTCTCACAGTAGACAACTGACTGGTAAAGCGTTAAGAATCACCGTTCAATTACCTATCTTCATTGAAGTGAAACCAACAATTAATTTACTTGTTTGAGAGACTAAAATTATTAATTGCTTCCTAATGACAAGCAAGCTTTTTTTTGCTCTGACATTTTTATTGTCTCATATTGGTTTAACGGCCTTGACAAAGATCATACAGCCAAATCTTCAGTTTTATGATTTATTTTTACTAATTTTAACCAACACACACCCACACACCCACACACAGATTCACACTCCCTATTTTTCTAAGCTGTCAGTAGCCACCACAAGTTGCCTGAGGTCTAAAACTTCAGCACTTAGTGGCATCAGGCACATAATAGGTAGGCATTTCACATAATCTTTCACACTTTTCATGTGGCTACTAGTAATTTACCAAAACACTATTTTAGCCGTTACTATAATGAGAGATATCTGCATTGAAACCGACAATAAGGCGTCTGACTGATTTCAGTGCGCAGGACATATTATAGTGCACAAGTGTGCGCGCAAACACAAGTGCACTCTCCATTCCCTTACTCTTATAATTCGGTGAGACAGCAATCCGACATGACCGATGAGAGATCGGGCGCAGGACCACCAGCTTAACTTTCCGAGGCACAGGCGTTCAACCGCCAATTTCCTAACTCCGGGCTGAGTAATTTCATTACAGAAAAACTCACACAAATTTTGCCCAACTCCGGACTCGAACCGGGGACCTCTCGGTCCCAACGCAGCACTACACATACATACACACACGCAGGCAGTTGAAACCGACTATATTGACTCATCAATAAAATCACGACAGTATGAAAAAGACTCACAATTATTCAGCGAATGATCCCATGGTTTGCTTACAAAGCAATATCCTCTCGACGATGGCTGGGCACGTTGGTTGAGGCACCGTTGCTTGCCAATCCCTGGCCGCCGTTGGTTGCACGACGACGACTTGATGCGTAGTGTCCCTTGCCACCACATTTAAAGCATGTCACATCCTGCTTTTCACGTCCGGTGGTAGTTGCAGGCTCCGTCGAGGGGCCACGGTTGGTACGCTTCTTATCAGGTCGCTTCTATTCAATTCGCCGATAGTGAAGTCATCAGACAAAAAGCGCAAACGGCGAAACATTCGCCCTCCTTTAGACGGTCATTTTGCAAGTTAATAAGTGTAGCAGCTGACGTCTCAATGCAGCGATACAGAGGTCAACGGTGTCATACTAAGGCTCATCATATTGCGGTTCTGCGACTCCAAGTACACGCAGGAAAGATTCATCTAATCCGGGTACACTCGTGGTGGTTCTTCTAGCCCGAAGTGAATCCCACTTCTGATATCGGCGTCGGGGTGGCCGGCGGCGACATCAGAGGGTTAACACTATAGTTAGGTTCACTACTCTTCACTCTGTGGGCTGCGTAGGGTCTTCAGGCAAATGAATAACACCACATACAATAGTTACAGTTTTATTCTTGTTCGGCGATCGTAAGTTAACATCAACGAAATAACATTATGGTCGATATAATCACGATAACCAATACTGCCCGGTCACTAGACAAGTCCCAGGGACGACCTAATCGAATCTGAATCTAAATCGTAACCGTCTTCACAACTCCATCATTTCAACTCAAACTAAATGTGACGGGCCATGTCCAAACGAAATCGACTGTCACCTTTTTGACAGTCGCGTTTGAGTAACCGGCCAGTATTATTCGAATGCAACAAACATCATTTAATCAAGTAATCATTGTTAATGACTTCCTAAAATCAAGTTAGGATTTACAATAATGTTACAACATTAATTAGCACTACATAATACAATTTCATAAATCAACCGAAACTTCGTGCTACCAAGCGCCATTTAGCGGAGATCATAGACACTTAATCAAAAGTGCCGCTCCCGCTACCCGCTATCCTACAAATACAACTAAATGACGCATTTGTGTTATTGATAAAATGACATAAAAAGCTTGTTTATTATCATTAAAAAAAAACAAAAATCGTTGAAACATTTCAATTTAAATAAAGAAAGCAAACACCACCAAATATTAATTTTTTTCATAAATTGGTATCTATTTTGTTATAAATAATTATGAAAAGTTTTTATACGAGTATGTGCAAGACGGGCCCCTAATTGTTCAAACACATGTCTTCCTTGTCATGTCACACATAACACAATCTATTACTATAATAAAAACGTAGAGGTAAAAATTCTTGTACTTTTTTGAAAAACGCGAAAAAAACCAGTCAGGGATATGTTTTGAGAGTAGCAGAACACATCCCCATACTTAAAAAAAATTGTGTCTCTGTCTGTTTGTTTGTTTGTTTCGACTGACCTCCTAAACGGCTGAACTAATTTAAATGAAAGTTTACACGAAGGTATTTTAAATTCCGGAAAAATGCATAGGATACTTTAAATCACTAACAGTTAACTGGTTCCCGTGGGATATTCAAAAAACCTTAATAAATGACTGATCTCTGAAACTATTACACCGATTAAAATGAAATTTTGCATGGTGGTACCATACATCCCCGGTCAAGATCTTAAATACTTTTAGTCACAGAAATTCCTGTAGGATAGTTAAAAATCTAACTTTATTAGATCACGTACAAAAATGGTAAAAGTATATCGACCAAAATGAACCTTCTGACTAGGACTATACGAACTACTTTATTAAGCAAAACGTCATAGTAGGGGAGGTAAATGGCTAGATTTGCAGTTACTCGAACGACATGGAGTCAGAATAGAAAGATTACGAAAAGTATATTACACTTTCTTTATAAGTAGGGGGGACAGCGATTAATACAGGAGGGCTACCTGGTAACAAGCTGTTGAAAGAAAAAAGTTATTTGTCCGTGTCAGTCATTCAAAGTGCATGTTAAATAATCCCTAAAAAGGGACATTGTAACGATTTGGACCACAAAGTTATAATTAATCTTTGTGTCTGTTGAAAACACATAATATTGAGATACTTTAGCGCGTTACATTTTTATGCAGGAGGTTCAATTTGATATCGAAGTCCTGCTGTATAATAATCTGTAATTTTTTTTCTTAACCTGTATCACCTCACTGCTGGGCAAAGTATCCTTCAAACTCATCTACTGCTCTCTGTCCAATGCTAGGACTTGCCAGTTCTTTGATACATGGACCAGATTGTCATACCACCTTTTCTTAGGTCTTCTTCGGCGAAAATCGTCTTCAGGCACGCGATGTGTAACAATTCTGGTCCATCTATTGTTCTTCATCCTCGCACATTTCATATCACATTCCCCTCATTGATACATCAGTTTTAACCAACAACAATACCAGTACGGGAGTGGATGGTGGTATATTTTATTTTAACGTAATACCTACGATACTCCGCTTCATAGCTTTTTGTAAAACCTTGAGTTTGGACTTCTGATTTTCGGTGGGGGACCAAGATGTGTTAGGATAGACAGTATGAAAACGTCCATGAGTTTGCGGTTCAGTGATATAAGAAGATCACACTTCATATACCCATTCATGGACCAGAAGCTTTTCCAGGCGTTGTCTGCTCTACGGATTATTTCTTTGTCCTGCCTGTCTTCGAAGGAGACTGCCTAGCTCAAGTATGCTCCTCTACATATTGCTTCACCTGCCTGTTGACTGCAATCCACCAAATCAGTGATGCTGTTGGTCATGACCTTGGTTTTGGATCTATTCATCGTCAGTCTAACGTCAACGCTTTCTGCACTCAGTTGTTCGAGCATTCATTCAATTTCTGTCGATGTATACGTATTTCGACTGGAAAAATGTCATCTGCAAAGCGAAAGTTTATCAGTCGCCTATCCTCTACACTTTTATTTCCTTAGAATATCATAGTGACCTGAAGACTTCTTGGAGCGTGCTACTGAAAGCTTTGGTGATAGGGAGTCACCCTGTTTAACCCTTTTTTGTATTTTGAATGTCAGGCCTTCAGTGTGCAGTTTGATATCGGCTGTGCTTTGTTGTTAAATGATTTGGAGAAGTTTTTCTATATGTGGGTTCGATGTTTTGCTGTAGAAGAGAAAGCTAAATGGGTTGATGTGGGTGATACCGTCGAAACCTTTGAATAATCCACAAAGGCCAGGTTCAAAGGTTTATTGAATTCGCTACATTTCTCTATTACCTGGTTTTCGGTATGGAGGTGGTCAGTTGTCCGATATTTGCTTGCTGGCTTACATTGGTGGGTTGTGTTGTTCCAATGGATAGACTGTTCGATATTATCTGAATATTTATATACATAGAGGGATATCGCTATTCTAAGCAAATAAAGGGAAATTTATAAACATTCACGTAAAAATGTTGGACATTATAAAATTAAAGAAAGTTATCGTATATAAAGATCGTTACAAATAAAATCACATAGATCATTAGAAAACTGGTCAAGTACCCCTTGGATCTTTGTTGTGTC
Organism: Maruca vitrata; assembly: GCA_039566165.1. Classification (NCBI taxonomy): domain Eukaryota; kingdom Metazoa; phylum Arthropoda; class Insecta; order Lepidoptera; family Crambidae; genus Maruca; species Maruca vitrata. The sequence continues at coordinate 4,292,240 of CM076916.1, read as the reverse complement.
AAAGGTTTTAGTAATTGTTGTTATAGGCGCGATTCTACGGTCATCGCCCCATGGAAACCATCAGAGATTATTAGTTCTTCATAATTCTGCCCAATTATTTTAACAGTGTCTTTGTAATTAGCATCAGCAGCTATCCTATAAGTATGAAGTGTACATACACGGCAGAGGTACATGAAAGGGTGCAAGGAGTCTCCCATTTAAAAATCTTACAAGACGAGTCTGAGTCTGATCAATACTCCAAAAACTCCCGTTGGGCTCCCCAACTATCACGTTCTTAGCTGGCAAGTCATGTCAAATATCTGTCAGATTTGATATGACGTGATGAGTGTTTAGTTCTTGGTTAGTTAAAGAGATGTCACTATGCTCTATTATTTCGCAATATTGTTTCAAATACAAAAAGTAATTCATAAGTTATATTTTATTGCGCTTTACGTTATTATCTCAGTGTTTTATTACGAATACAATACAATCTACGAGAAATATACAAAAACAATGCGCAAAAGTGGCACAAAACAAAGTAGCAAAGCAAATACTGATAAATTCGTCACATGGCGACACACATTCTTTATAGATATTTTGAGACAGTGGATCGGTAGTTTGTATTTTTTACCTTTTGAAGTTATCCTGATATCAAATATCACTACATAGGTACAGTATGCTGTTTGCAACCATTTGACCCTGTTCCTGTCAAATAAATTAAAGTTTTTATCGTGGTTTTAGTACTAAAATACGTAAAATTATTTTGTGAGTCCTAGCTACCACTCTCCTCTCAGGCTAGATTATTGCTTAGACAAAAAAATGTATTGTGCGAGTGAATTATCTTTTAGTTGGCCGATCTGTAATGAAAAATGTGATATGTATGTTGTTTATCACCTATTACTCTGTAAACAATTTCAGGTTCTTTAATGGATATTAATCAAATCAATGACAAAGTTTAATTATATTTTATTTTGTAATAGTTTTAATAATTTTTGTATCTTTATTTATTTGTCCTATAAATTCTTAGAAAAAAATCTTCCTGAAATTAAAAATGCAGGCAAAAGTTACTACTATTCTACGCAGACGAAGTTGCGGGCACAGCTAGTCTGTACAATAAAAAAGTAAACATGTCCGGACATGCAAGCTAATGCAAGAAGCTCACACATTAATTAAGAGTGTAATTATAATTGGAGCCCCCCAATTGTGTGGAGATTTGTTCATCAATCATTTGGATGCGTTTTTAATTTTCGTAGTCGACACCTATTAAGGAAACAGAGGGCCTACCATGAGTTTGGCTATCGAAAACTTACTTACGTTAAAAACCTATCGAGTTTTTTTTTTTCATACAGCCGATTTTGGTTCTTCGCGTAACCACCAGCGGCGCTATACAAGTTTTTCATAGACATATTTACGTAGGCGATATCGAGTTCGTAAGTTTTAAACTCATGGTAGCCCCACAGATTAGGATTGTAATCTGTTTGATGTTTTCGACAATAGATATTGAAAACGGTACTGATATCAAAGGTGTCTGTAACGGCTTTTACGCCAAAACTACTGAATTATATTAATGTAAAAATAAAGTCAAAAGTTTAAGAAAGGATAAAGGCTACTTTCAGATTTGCAAAAAAACCTTAGGTAATACTAATATTACAAACTTGCTCTCCACCCGCGACTTTGTTCGCGTAGAGTCGTATATCGCGTAAAACATTTATTACATTTATTCATTACTACCTTATAGTTTAGTCGGTTAAAAGGTAGATTGTGTTCTTTCTCAGGTTACAGACTAACTGTAATAAAACATATTTAAATCGTTAGTAGGCATGAAAAACGACAGAATGACATACAGTCAAAGCTACTATCGAATTTATAAATTAGTAAGTAAGCAATAAAGCTTGTGGCCTGATCGCCCTAGTTTATAGAAAGTACGTGCTCCAGCAGTGGGTACGTATATGGGCTGATGATGAAGTGAGTTTTTTTTTATACTAGACTAACGAGATGACCTCACTCCACCTGAAGGTAAGCGGTGAGATTCAAATATGAGGTCGACAGGCACAATAGATCATATTAAGCCTGTCGCACTCACCCTGAGGCCTGCTTAAACGCCGTTTCACGCCCCGCCTGAAAAGCCCGGGATCATAGGAGGGAGGGAAAACATGAGCTGGAAGAGCATTCCATGCCTTAATGGCACGGGGCAGAAATGAGGAGCTAAACCTCTTAGTCCGAGCCACCAGCGCCTGCATTGTATGTGGATGGCAGCGCTGTCCAGCACGTGTCGTTCGGGAGTGGAAAGGGGAGGGAGGGACTAGCTGAAATAGCTCTTCAGAGCATTCCCCATTATAGAGACGGTAGAGAGAGAGAGTAATATAAGTAAGGGTTTCAGCTAGTTCATCTGACTCGTTTTAGCCGAGTTATATTTTAGGCGGCACTAAATGTGGATGATATCCATTTAATTTAAGTCCATAAACATTATCCACGCAAAAGTGTTTTTTCGTCCACAACAAATGAATCGCTCGTTAGGATTTTGGCAGCGTTTTTCTGTGTCTCATTTTCGTTTCTTGTGCCAATTGCATTTCCTTTATGTCCCCTTTGTCCTATAAATACTGGCTTTTTGGAGGCGGTCCATTGGCGAGAATCGTATTTTTTAACAAATGAAACGAAGTTATGGTCATGGTTGCTTTGATTTACTACAAACACGTGAAGTTGAATATATGTATCCGAGTTGTGATATCAATTATACTAATACAAGTTTATTTTGACATTAGCGTAGATTTTTGTTAGCGTAGATTATTATTGTTATTGCGGATAGAAAGCTATTTATAAGAAATCAAAAATATAAACAGAGAATTCATTTTCATTGCGCTGTATGTGGGAGTCGTGTGTTATCCAACTAATTATGAAATGATCTATTAACTAAGTAAATAAAAACACTTAATAGAAACCCGATACGAATATCAATTAAGCTGCATGCGACGCGTATATAGGTCAGCAGAGATTACGGCCTACAAGAGTCGTGAATCGAACCCGGTACCCGGTACCCGGCCAGCTTGGCAACACTCCAACGGATAACTTGTATCAATATCAAACTCATATTGGTCGTAACTTCGAGTTTCCTGCGTATATTGTTAGGGTTATTTTGTTTGTAGGAAGTGTGTCACTTGTAGATTTAATGGCCGATTGTTGAAAAGGCAATCAAATATTTGACAATTTGGCGACGTTTCAATTCAAAATTTGTATGAGAATTTTGAATTGAAACAATTTCATTGGAAAATCAACGCTGATAATGTTGAAATATCTGATTATGGTGTCAGTATTCGGTCGTATTTTATGTTTAAGTACGTTCTAGACTATATCTGTTCCAAATCACATTAATTAGGAGTTTCGGTGAGGAAGTTTAAGTATATTGGTTTCGCATTCGCCATTATAAAGAAAGACATTTTCGGAGGCGCTTGCACAGTAGAGGGTCAGTAAAGAGAGGTAAAAAGAAAATATTTAATCAATCGACCTACATACAAGATTTAAAACTGAAATAAAGCTCACAGGCATTTATCAAGCAAGTTAGTTGTTTCTGTATTAGGTATAACTAACTTCTTACGTGTTAGAAATGAGTTAAGAAACGTTATTTCTTGCTTGTTAGAAACTACGACTTCATTTAACTCAGCTCAAAGCAGCCATGCTGACTCGCATTGAATAATCAGAACTAATTATCTGCGTCCTAGCTTGTAATCTAACTTTCATGACCTAGGTTTTCTAAGTAAGGCCATAAATTTTAGTACTAGTGCAGAGCTAATGAACTAGTTTTTATGTCACGCTACATTCAAGAGCTTTAACCCAGTAAATTGCGTATACTTCAAGTTCTTAAGAAGTGTGCTTATAATATGTACGTATATACATAGGTATACAGTGTAAAAAATATATGCGATTTGTAAGCAACACGTAATAACACAAAACCCATTACTTCTGTCTAATATAAGGACGTATAGCGAAAACAACAGTAGAAATGGGTATACATATACAAGATGTAGACTTAAACCGATAGAAAACACACCCAGAGACAATAAAATCTTCGATGTTCATCACACAAAAGCCTTTTTCTTAAAAAAATAAATTTTTAGAACACATTGGAAATCGGACCAGTCTCAGTATATGCTTGGCTCGAGCGACCAGCGATGGTTAGACGCTCAATGAATACATGTCCCAACCACAAAAGCTCCCTTTAATTATTCATGACGTAATCATTAATTATTTTCCAGGTCAGAGGGCCGGTCCATACTGATGCTAAGTCGTTTGCGCACACAGGAGGCATTATCTCAAACTGCACGGAAGTGACGTAGAGCCGGGGTTGATAGGGCAAATTACCCCTTCCGCCTTCTAATGAGCATCCTTTACCCTGCCACGGAATAGTTATAGTTTGATGTGTAGGGTAGTTGTTATAAAAATGTGTGATGTAGATTTTCATGAGGTGTTTTAAATAAGAAACCGCTTTAGCTTAAAAGTTAATGTCATGTTCATTCGATTTTTGACTAATTCTGAAAATTTTATGCTATAAAACTGACAGATATACCCTATTACATACTAATCGTGTATTCTTTATGTTCTGAATAAAACTATTTTTTCTCAATGTCTTGATAAACTTATTTTCCATAGTTACAACTGATTTCTGTGCTGCGATTTCAACTAAGATTCCGATACTTTAAGATTTATAGTAGGTAACTTTTGTTGGATATTTTGTAGTCACGAGAAAATATCTGACAAAAGGTTTATTTTTGCCTTTACCGCCCTGTATTTAACTCCGAAGCGCAATAGCAGTTGGTAATGTGTGCTTTTCAAAAGCTTGGATGAACAAAAAGCCGGATCGACCAAACGAGTCGCAATTAAAGTACGCGAGCTTTCCGGATGCGTTCCAGTTTCTGAACGATCCTTTAGTACTGAACTTAATGTTTGTAACATATATTTTATCATATAATTTAGTTATTAAATAATTTATTATAATAATGAAATACAATGAAAGAAACTCTTAAAAAAGAAATAGGCAGATTAGATTAAATTTTTATATAAAATAGCTAGTTAATGTGATTAATAATTTGTCATTTTTCACTTTGGCCAAATTGAGTACATCTGATATTATAAATACTATTCAGATGTTATGATTTATTACCGGATTTATTACTTTGGCTGTAACATAAACATAAATATAAGTAGTACACCTAGGGATAGTTATCATACCAGCATTCTATTATTGACAAAAGTGTTAGTTTTAGATAATTTTATACCATGTCTGGCTACAAGTCCGTCGTATTTACTAACACTTAATTCACATATTCTAGATGGCAAGCTCCGATATGCTAGCATTTTACAGTCCTGATAAAAACATACTACTATTCGCGAATATGGTTTTCCGATATATTAAACAACATTTTACAGCTTAGGAACAGATATAAAGGTTGCATAGTGTACACTCTACAACCCGATTTCATATACCAACTTCAACAATAGAAGGTTGTGTTTTACTGGCAAGTTACTGACATGGATACGGAATACACAAAGGGGTGAAACTATACTCGTAAAGTCGGTTAAACTACCGCAAGGCGCCCGTGGTTCCTGTGTGCCGAATAGTGATGCGACTCTCCGAGGAGGATTTTGTGACTCGAGTTAACTACTGTGTACAACCGATTTCGGCCATGGCGATCAACCTTATTGGAGACTAGCTATGCCAGCGACTTTGAGCGCGTTTTCCTCCGTTTTTTTTTATACATTTTTCACTGTCTTCCTCGATAAATGGTCTATCTTCGAACCAGTAGTTCCTGAGATTAGCGCGTTCAAACAAACAAACAAATTCTTGTTTAGTTAGAGTATGGATAAGCTAGCTACGTAGGATATACTAAAGTGCAGAACTGTGTACGCAAACACTTGTGTACTCTCTGATCCCTCACTGTCATAATTTGGCGAGATAGTCATCCGACATGACCGATGAGAGATCACTTGTCCAGCTACTCCCCTTATAAAAGGAGTTAAAATGTATTTATCGGTCGATCTGAGTACCGATTAGTATAAAATATTTATTTGTATAATTTATGTCGTAAAACTTTTTTTCGTCGTTAGGATTCTAGTGACGAAAAAAAGTTGAGAGCTATGAATCTATTCTACGCCAGTTGGTTTGGTAACTCAATTACGAATTTAGCAAATTCACTTGAGCAACTCACTCACTCACTCAACTCAAATCGTTTTGAGGCACATCACTAATGCAAATGGTTGTTTCATGCACTGTCGCAGCCGATGCTATCTGACTTTTTCGAATGCCTGGAACTAAAGTTGTTTATGTACGTGTGATATAACGAAGGGGTAAACCGTAACATATTTAATAATGCTAAACCTAATTAGTTTTTAAACTATTTATACAATATAGAGTTAGAAGAAGTTTAGTTTCTTGCCGCGGAACTTTTTCTTTCGCCCAGAAGTCCGTCCACAATTTGTACTTGCTTGTCCACATATATTTCATCTTAATCACAGATAACCTATGTATATTATTAATAAGGAGCAGAGTGAACTATCTAAAAGGTATTTTATGTTAACCGTTGCATAATACATAACCAAGTCTACAAAAACACTCAGTATCAGTTTTTTTTTTCGAGCTTATTTCAACAGTACATAACAGAAACAGTACATAATAGCTATTGAACTATTATGTACTGTTTCTAGCAATCTAAATGAACTACTCAATAAAGAATCGCGTGACCAATTTCGAATATTGTTACAAAAAGGATTGAATCCCATACACCGAAACCGAATTCAAAGAACTAAGTACAATCTAGGTCGTAGTGCTTAGGTACCATTGAAAGTTCTCGGAAATAGAATCGCGCCACTCGACACACATGCAGCACAAAGCCAGACAAAGCCGGGGACTAATGCTAACGAATTCCCCGACATGCCCCGTTGGCTTGCCGCTGTTTAATTTCGGAGTAGTCTCCAGGGTTATGTCATTAAAGGGCTATTGAAAAAGGCTGTTATAGCAAAAATTATATAAATTAGAAAATACAAAATTATATACTACTAGCCACCCGCCCTCGCTTCGCTTCGGTCTACCTCTATCTTTATATAAAATATTACATTAAAATATAATATTTATTATCAGGTACTTATTTACCTACGAAACGAATTTAAAGCGAATTCAAAATTCCTTCAAGTTAATATCAAAGTGGCAACCACGCGACTTTTTTCTAATACTTGCATTTTGAAATTCGTGATATCTTCCGAAAGAAATGTCCGAATTGAATTATTCAAAAAGTTATTTAAAGGTACTGAAGCCGTCTTGAATATAAAGAATTTATTTTGATAAGGATTAATACCAAGGTACAAATAAAGAGCCTTTTCAAGCGGCGACATATAAATTAAATTTTTAGAATAATAAACCGCTTACTGTGACATAACTATAATATTTAGACATATGCTGTCGCGACACTTTTTGTAGATAATGGAGAGTTCTGCAAAGTCGTAGTAAATGATTTTATTCTATCCTCAATAATTTTCGCACCGCACGCGACGTAAAAAATACAATATAGCCTATGTTACTTCTGAATAATGCAGCTTTCTAATGGTGAAAATTTTTATTGTAATCGGTCCAGTAGTTTTTGAGTTTATTCATTACAAACATACAAAAATACAAATCTTTCCTCTTTATAATGTCATTGTATATAAATTACATTGACTAAATCGGCTGTTAGTGCTACTAAATTAAATAGATGTATAAAATTACTCTGTTTACACTGCACTACTAGGTACTGTAAAGTTATAATAAAATTACGGATCTTATATAGGAAGATTAAAAAGATGACGCTAAGTATGATACCAGAAAAATGCTGCAAAGCAAAATGTAGCATTATAGCCAAATAACCTTTGTGGAAGGTATATTGTTTTTTTTGATAAAAGTAATTAATCTGTAGTAAGGAAGTATGCCTAAGCGGGTCACTAGCAAAACTTTAAAAGTAAAAAATTTATTGTAAAAAAAGATTATTATCGCAATACGATTTGATTGTGTAAACGAAGTAATTTATGTAAACTATCGTCAAACACAATTAACTCGCTATCTAAACCCATGAATTAGTAACACCATTGTTTTCGGTGTTCTACGGATTTATTGAGCCCCATACAAACCCGACGTCTCCATCCAAGGATTAAGTGTAGTGTATAAATCACTGTGATTAATGTGAATCTCTTTAATCCTTCGCGGACGGAATATAACGAAGATCTGAAACTATACAAATAGGGGCGCGGGATCATTAAGTAAGATGTTTGATCCACGAATCGTATAATTTAACCGCTTCTAGATCGACACAGTCCACAGCACAAACCTATTTCTTTTTGTAGAGAAACATACCAAGCATTAGGTACATCATAACAAACTCAATGATAGAACATAAACTAAAAGCTGTTGTTCTATTCCATTTTTGTTAATCGTTCTATGTTGGCTCATATAGCCATGTAAAACATGAGTCCGCTTCCATTTAATATAGCAGCGATTTAAAAAGTAAATAATAGAAGTTGAATATAGTTCAAACGATAAATTTTCAGATGTCATGTTTAATTGGTCACATGATTTGGAAATAAAGATTAATAATGCATAACTCTGTTGAAAATTCACCTTCCAAATAGGTACGAGTTAGATAAGTTCGTTAACAGCCATAAGTTTAGTTTGAAGCCAAAATTGTTACTTTCGGAAATGTTCTCCCATTTCGGCGTAAAATAAAATGTTCTCTTCAAAAGAATTATTAATTCTACCACATCAAAAAATAATGTGTTCCCGTTAGTGGAAAAATCCAAGAGATGAAAATTCTCCAGCAGATACTTTTAAATTTGCGACTCAAAGGAGAGCGACCTCGTTAGATACGCTCTTTGTAATCTCTTGGGGAAATATGGGACTGTCGTAAATGAAATTGGGAGTATATAATGTAATGATAATATTTACGGTTAACCGAGTACATAATTTGTCCATGATGATCACGTCACGATATCAACTGAAACCACCTAAATAAAATCAAGTCGCTTACCGCGTCTGTCCATTCTACGGATTTAGATGCAGTTTAATTCTATAGATAGAGATATTACATGGGAAGTTTTTTTTGTATAATATTCCCAAAGCGAAGCAAGGGTCACTAGTAATTTTATAAATGCTAAAAATTGCCCGTGCGTACTACTGATCCTAATTAAATAATATTTGGTACAGACCTAGTACAGATATTACATACATACATAAAATCACGCCTTTTTCCCAGAGTAGTAAGCAGAGATCACGTACAGATATTGGCATCATTTAACCAACTACTTACACCATATATCACTTGTTCATGGGGACAGAATTGCGGTAGGGTAGCTCCCCAACGTAAACGTGTACGATAGAATATACTATACAAAAGCTTTAAGTAAGTGATATCACTACTCTATCTTACCTGCCTCTAATAAGTCAATGTATCATAATATACATACATTTTTCCATTTCAAGAGTAGCACTGCAACAAAACATTGAAAATTTAATTTCCAACTTCCGTAAAACTTGTTCCGTAACTTCCCACATTTATAACTAGAGAACCAAGCAAATTAGTCCAGGAATGTTCGTTACGACTCTGATTTATTCATACCTAGTTGTGACCGTAATGGGATTCTTGCAAAGATTCGCAATTATAAATGGAAATGCAGAAATAAAATTCCACTGCACTCCGGAAATGTGTAAGGACTTTGATAATATTTCATTGCAGACAGCGAAGTTGAGTTATGAGGAAATTTTCTGCTTCGCGAAATGATTTCTTTCATTTTCGGTATCAATTTTACACGGGGAGTTCTTGATACACGTATAGTGCGAACTATGTAATACATCACTTTAATAGGTAAAGTAAGTTAGAAAACTTGCTATCAATATTATATGTAAAGTAGGTAGAAAATATATAAGTTCAAGCAATTAAAATCCTAAGTATTTTCTAATAAATATCTATGTAGACAAAAAATATAATTGTTTATGAATGTTGTAATCGTTCTACCGTCCCATATTTACTTACTTTAAAAAGCTCGAGTTTTATTTTCACGTCTTCATTTACTAGAATTTAAAAGAACCCACTATCTTTACAGTTCCAAAGATTTCTTATGGTTTTAGTCACCTTTTACATAAATAGTTCAATTTGTATTACCAATGCATACTTTTACCAGGATACCATTAGCCCTTATGTCCGTGCAGGTATGCAGCCAACCTTTTGAAGGCACCGTACTCCCTTAAACGAGACAAATTTAAATTCTAATTGCACTCTCGAAGCCATTTTACTTTCCTAATGACCCACTAAGCTAGGGACAGCCCGGAAGTGACGCGGAGGAAGTGGCGCCATGTTTGTTAAACGTCATGTTCCGTTGGGTGCGTGTGCGCATAATAGGGTCCGTGGTGTTTAATTAGGTGTGAGAATTGATTTTTTTCTTTGTTCAGTAAACGTTTTATGAACCGCCTGACACATTTAAATCGTTCTTTTGTTTTTTTTCGTGTCTTTACGGAAATTGTAGACTAAGAAGATCATTAATTATGAAGGTAGTTTCGGGTACCAAGGTAGTGTTGCTGATGATGACAAAGCTACTCCAAGCTATCATCCTATTAAGTTAAGCCAAAATATGTAATTAAACTATAGGTATACTAAGATCCTTCCTCCTATGATCCCCGGCTCTTCAGACGGGGCGTGAAACGGTATTTAAGCAGGCCTTCAGGGTGAGTGCGACAGGCTCAATATGGTCTATTTGTGCCTATCGACCCCATATGTGTATCACACTACCACTTACTATCAGATGAAGTGAGGTCATCTTGTTAGCCTATAAAATAAAGTTTAAGGTCTGTTTCCGAATGCTCTTAAGGGAACTCTACTAATTTTGTTTCTAGGCTCCTCAAGGCGTTGTTCCTTTTATCTTCCATGAATGGTTATTTGCTAGGATAAGCAATCGCCGCTCTATCATTTGTTTATTCTTACTAATACCTTTATTTTTATATGTAGACTTTGCAAAAGCCACTCAATCGGTAAATTTGTACAGTATTCTGTCTGGTTTACTATTCAGATTATATTGGGAAGATAGCAGTAAGTAAATAGCGTGTCCTGAAATAGTCTCTCAAATATTCCATTAATGGTTCAATATGATTGAACATTCTCTCTACTCCATTCAAATATTCAATTTCGATTCGGCTAACGGCCCTTTGACAGGGGGATAACTGGAGGTGAGTTCACTTCTGGGAATTTATTTATAGCTAGCTTTCTGCCCGCGACTCTAGGTAAAGTTGATAATTGACGTTTGACTGGCACGATGGAACAGTGTTTATTGACCCAGGTTCACTACCTACGGTTCCAAGAGCCATGCACGGTAAAAACACCGATGTGTGATGAAAATCGGTGTTTTTTCCGAGCCTGGGTGTAACGTTTCATATATTTCAGTATATGTATTTGTGTACCCACTGTTGATTATGTTACCTGTAACGCACAGGGTCAGATCAATGTATGTGATGTTGTGTTATATAAAAAAATATTTGAAAAAAGGGGAAATCATTACTCCCTTATTTTACAAAGTCGGTCAACCAAGCTACTTAGCTTAACTTGCAATGCTTTATGAAAAGACGGATCATATCAAAACAGTTTAGGTACTTTCAACCTTTTAAAATGCCTTTTTTTATAACTTGACAAAATTCCGAATAGGTAATTTAGTATACATGCTTAAAATCAATAGCGATGCATATTCAATATTCAAAAATAACAATTGCACTCCAACCAGGTGCAGTTGTCGGTAGATCATATCAACAATATCGATTAGTAATTTGTTTGCTAAGTAGTTTATGCAGGTTCGTGTAGGGGGAAGTAAATTGTGGATAAAATAAACATACTAACTTTGGAGTCCACTATGCTAGCCCTTAGTACCTTAAAATTAATAGTACGACTTATTCGTCACCTCGCCGGAACAAAACTGTCACTGTCAAAGTTACTAACTCGCCTGTAGCGCTATCATGAGTTTAAAAGTTACGGACTCGATATCACCTTCGTAAATATGTCTACGAAAAACTTGTACAGGGCCCCTGGTGGTTACGCTAAGAACTAAAATCGGTCGTATGAAAAAATCAACTCGATAGGTTTTTAACGTACGTAAGTTTTCAATAGCCAACTCATGGTAGGCCCTCAGACGTTACTAAAATGTTTTTAGTGTTGAATATTAATTTGGTTGCTTAGTACGTTAAAATTAATGACTATGATGATGTCCTATAGTGTAGGTATGTAAGCCAGTATTGGACATACGAAGTTGTAGTATACAAATAATTTGGAAGCAAATGACGTCATATGTCTTTTTAAAAAAAATATTTGAAATTCCAAATGAGTTACCACCGAGTGGGTAGGCCACCGACCCTTACGATTTCCATGTTTAATTTTATCTTGCTATTCAAGTCTCGTATCAATATTATCTAAATCGTGACACGGCTTCCGTAAGTAAGGTATTAGGGTTTAACGATATAATTAAATAAATAAATAAATATTACACAACATCACATACATTGATCTGATCCCGTGATAAGTAGCTTAAGCACTTGTGTTACGAAAATCAGGATCAACAGTGGATACACAAATAAACTTAAATATATTTAATAATACACCCAGACACGATGATTATTTACACATTTAAACTATTTGTATAAACCAAATAGCAACGAGCGTAGCTGCAGTAGTAGATGTAAACGTCTGTATATATGTGAACCAAATCATTGTAATGTTTTAATTTACGCGAACGCTATATACACATTTGACTTTACACATTAGACTGGCTCAGTGGATCAGTGGTTAGTGACCCAGGTTTCCTACCTACGGTTCCAAGAGTCGTGGGTTCGATTCCCAACCCGGGACAAATATTTGTGTGACGATCATTGGTGTTTGTTCCGTGTCTGGATGTGTTATTAAATATATTTAAGTATATTTGTATATCCACTGTTGATTCTGATATCTGTAACACAAGAGCTTAAGCTGCTTACCACGGAATCAGATCAATGTATGTGAAGTTGTGTAATATTTATTCCAAATGAACCAAGTCAACTTTTTTAAAGACCATCTTTAATTATTACCGTCTTATAATTAAGGAAGTGTTCAAATGGACAGGTGCACTTACAAATTACCGATTCAACGGAAATAGACGGCGCTTATTTAATTTATTAGCGTAATATTGACGCTAGGATGCGATCGATTAATCACTCGAGTACTCGGTATTCGGCTACTAATCGATTACAATCAGTGGCTAACTATAAGCGCTAGAGATCAAGCGTAAGATTACACGCCACAGCGGTGACTCGGTATGTGTTCAGTACATTAATCAAATGTTGTGAAATGTGCTGTTCACTTCCGAACACTTCGATGCGCTCACCAAATGTAATTTGATTTTTAGGAGCGTTCGAATAGTGCTGTGTCACAGGAAATCATCAAGAAAATTGGGGGGATTCAGCACGCGACAAAAATCTATGCTATACGTTAATTTTAAGACCTTTTGGATTTACGCGGGAATGTGCTCAAAGTTTTGGAACGGAAAACAGTAAAAAGCTAATCGAAACATATTCAAAATGTCGTTATTTTGTTGTTATTTCGTTAATAAAACGATAACAAAACGTGCCGTAAACGCCTGTCGTAATCACGTGAAATAACCATTTTAGATCGGATACTTTTACATACTTTGATTAGGTTTTATCTGACCAGGACATCAACTTAACACATTTTTATCAAATCTATTCAATTTACACAAAAATGTCGACCAATTAAAATTTCCAGCCCTTAGCGCCTTTGCAACCGTTTATCGCCGTAATTACCTTCAATTAACAAAATTAATGTAGGGAACTTTGGTTGAAACAGCGTTATCTTATTGTTTTTGAATGAATTAGCATTTTCAGTGCTGAGCAAACATGAGATTGGTATCGTTAACGAAGAATTAAATTAATACGCTTAGTTGTATAGGATATTGTCGTGTACGCTATTAAAGAATAAAAGAACAATAAGTAGTACGGGTATTAGAAGGGATTGTAACCCAGTGGTAAGATCAGTATTTCTGTGAAACCTTGTCCAATAAAATGTTTATTTATTCTCTATATGATATAGATAATATACAATGCTTGACATAATTGTAATTAACATTTTAGTTCCAATTAGACGGGATTACCTAAGTAGTTTGAACGTTTCTAGTAAATAATTGTTGTTGTGTATATTTCTAAGTAGGTAATAAACTGTTTTACTATAAAACTTAAAAAAGAAATAATTTTTTACATTTCAATTTACGTGACGAAAACTTTTATCGTCAAAAACGATTCATAACATAGTTAGGTATTTTGTATTTCTTACGTAAAAAGTAAAAGGTATGTACGAATAGATACAAAAATATTCGATAAAAAATTGTAACTGGCCAGTTGTAACAGTTTTGTTCCAAAAAGTTTCCCGCGATTTATTATTTATAAATCTGTGGTCGCGAGAGCGCCGAGTTTGTTTTTACGATAGTGTTTTGTTTCCCTTTTATTTTATGGCTCGGCTTATTTACGTAAATAGCGTGCAGATATTTTCTCCTTGCGTTTCTAGGTTAGAATATCAAGCATGCCTCTCTTGTGGTTCAAACCAAAGTGTTGTTTTTAGTTATATGTGTGTGTAGGGAAATAAAATATCAGGTCTATAAATAAATAAGATTAGATAAGTATTACACTCGAGCTCATTCCAAAAAAAAATGATTTACTTAATTCAAATGTGTATGCAAATTGTAGACAATAATTGTTTTGTTTTTGTTGATTTAACATGGATTTTTTGTTGTTTCAGGTGTAGTGGAGTGAACCATTGCAGCTTCGTGTTGTCTGAGGATTACCCGCCGTCCGTCAGCTGGTCTCCCGGCGTGGTCTACATCAAATACGCTTGTTTTGATGGTGAGTAGATTACTTGCAGTGCTCTTTCGTACAATATGGCCGTTTACATCTGTAATGGCGGCGCGTTAGGCGTGATAGCTATTCGCTTCTCCGCAAGTCCGGTGATGATGACAAGGCTACTCCAAGCCATCATCGTAGTCAGTTAGGAAAAAAATACAAAACCGGCCAATTGAACCTAAATTCTACATATAGTATGTTACAAGTTGAAATTGTAAGTTTTATCTTGACTAATGAAAGCAACAAGTTAGGCTGTCTTAATCTTGTTTATTAAAATTTAAGGTATATGTTGTGTATTTACTGTGGAAAGCAATTAATTTATCTTTTCATCAATAATAAAGACAAATTTCATTACAAGAATGAATAATTCCTATACTAATATTTTTACAGATTTTAATTAGTATTAAGAAATAAATTTAATTTCATCACGTTTAATTAACATGTCACTAAATAAATCTGTAAAACTGTGTGACTTTTATGTTTTAAATAAGTTAACAAGTGTCAGTTTCATTGTAATGACCACAATTTACGATTGTATTGAAGAACAGTTTTTTAAGTTTAGCTGATAATTAATATAAATTTTAGCAAAACCGCTAGTAACAACTAAGAGAAAATAATGAGGTGTTTATATAATTAATACAGTAACCAAATATTAGATATGTTTATTATGCAACCCCCAAATGCTATGTGATGCGTGAAATTGATTGGTCGCGTATCGAGGCAGATGCATGCTATTTGTGCCGTCACGCCCATATGCCATAAATGCCCTAGTTACTTCTATTTTGCCATAAAATTGCTTTTAATATTGTATGAGGCCCATGCAAGCCATTAAGATAACAACATATTTGGCAAAGTGTTATTGAGATACATAAAGAAAATTCCGTACACCAAATCGGACGAGATAAATATCTAAATTATATTCTAATATATAACCGTTCAGAGAGTACAATTTATACTCCCCTGGGCGTACTTGTAGGTATTGTCATCAACTGTACGGCTAAATAAATGAATAGGTACGTTGTAAATTCTCCAGATGAGCGAAATAACAATTGAAAATCGTTTCCTAACAACAAAATGGGAGCGAACCATCTCAGTTTATATAAACATAATTACTGGAATTGTCACTCAATTGTTTGTAAACAATTCGGACAGCGTCCATTTCGTTTATGTTTGAGAATAGTTTTAGCAAACTTCCTCGCTAAGTTAGACAGCCCTTAAAACAACGCTGTAAAAGTCATTCTGGAATGGCAGCCAATATAAATAAGCTTGCCGATCGGTATAACTCACCGACTACCATTTTGTGGCTATAAACGCATTGTCAAGGCGGTATGTTGCTCCCCTATTGGATTCCCACGTGTCCAATATCTATTGTTATTCTGTCCAAATGAATAAGACCTCCAACATTTCACGCTGTCAATACTAAACCTTGGTAATGCAGTGCGTGGGCGAAGGGAAGAAAGGCCAAGTTAAGCTGGAGGGTTGGCATTGACACGAATCACCCCAGAAACGCCGAAATGTCCCTAAATCAGGGCCGCTAATGGAGTATGGTAACAAACAGTTTAGGCGTCACGTGCATGTGATTTCAAAGACGTGTGGAATTTACGATGCGTTGTAAAATGTAGGAGAGTATACGTGAAATAAGAATGCGGCACTCCCTTTATTAACCAACTATGTAGTTGACGAGTGAAGTGACACGTGCGGACTGGAAGTGAAGGAAATCGTGGGGTTGCGATTGATGATGTTTTTGTAAAGCTTAACACACGACTTGCGGTTAGAATGCTAAATTACTAAACTCAAAAGCCAAGAAAAAAGAACTTACCAAAAGTTTTAAAAATTTTGGAAAAAAATATAAAATTTGAAAATAAGAATGATAACTGTATAGAAAATAATATTATTTTTCTAAAAATTCGACTCAACTCCTAAACCTTTTTTAAGCACAGTAGATTTTTGAACTGCAAAATCATTTGTAAATTATTTTGCTAATATTTAACGCCACTTTAAATTCAGAATACCCATCTCAAACACGTAAGTGTCATTCCAATTAGATAAATCCCCATGATGTAATATCAACAACGGAAACGACTATAAAATACTAAGAACACGTGAACTCTCAAACAATTTTCCCACAGATCCCCTTGCCTCGGGCTTAGAGATCTACGTCTCCCTTAGGTGTTGTTATACCATTTACCCTCATAGTATTTAGTTACGAAACACCCTTACGCGTTTTATAATTACCACTCCAAAGTGTTGCGAAAACGTTGTAAAATAAATACAGTCATATGAAAGCTTGTCATTATGACAAAGCTTTTAATTATCTACTTCTGTTCAGAAGGTATTTATGCAGGTAGTTATAATAATATTTTTATACAATACTAGTGGTCCCGGCGAATTACATACCGCCAATACTGATTATTTTTCTATATTTTCTCATTGAAACCTTCCCTGTACTACGACGAACATTTTAAAACCAAAATTACCTACTTCCGGGCGTTCTCGAGTTTTAGTCAGACTAACGAACAGCAATTCATTTTTATTTATAAGAGAAGATATTATGTCTACGACCTATCTCACAATTTAAAAACTTTATATTATGGGTCTACACGTGATAATAAGAGTAGCAAATACTACTTACTGGCTCGGTGGAACAGTGGTTAGTGACTCAGGTTCAAAACCCACGGTTCCAAGAGTTGTGGGTTCGATGCCCACTCGGGACAAATATTTGTGTGACGAACATCGGTGTTTGTTCCGTGTCTGGGTGTATTATTAAATATGTTTAAGTTTATTTGTGTATCCACTGTTGATCTTGATTTCCGTAACACAACTGCTTAAGCTACTTACCACGGGATCAGATCAATGTATGTGATGTTGTGTAATATTTATATTATATTTATATTTACTTACTGCTACCTCATAATTATCTAGAACTAAGATTTAGAAGATATGTTTTTGTTTTCTTCTCTAATGTAATTTTTTTCTATCCTAAAATGGAGCTGGTAAGAAGAGTAATAGTAATCTACAATGTGTAATTTTTATTTCGTGTACTTGTCTACAGAGTATCTCAAGATAATGTAAGGCAATCTTGGTTTTTGGCATGTAGTACAAGCATTTCTTATATAAATATTATGGATTCGACCCCTTTCTGGCTTTCAATAACATGCTAAGGTCAACCATTACATTAATGGTAAGTTTTTTCATGGGTGCGAATCGGCAATATCGGCCTCCTTTATTACAATATGACTGGCGTATAATATAGTCATTTATCATGGGCTTATAATAGAAAATTGATGGTGCCCATTTCTATTACGAATTTGGCTGGTTCAATCATTATTATCGGGATTACTGCTAGTGAAAATGCTCGAGCATTCGATGGAAAAATATTACTATGTTGTACTATTCATACTTTATTATAGTTCTTACTCTTACATTTAAAAAGGAAAAATGTGAATTCACATAGAGTTTGTAAGTAGGTAAATAAGTTGAATTAAAATTATATTGTTTAATCTGTTTAAACAGTTAGGGCACGAATGACTTATATAGACGTAGATAGATCATCTTATAAGCTTCATTGGTAGACACATAAAATTATACAATGAAGTGAAATATTAAAGTAAACTTATTGCTACATGAAATGTTCTTTTTACCAAAAAAAAGTTTTTTTTGGTAAAATTCAAAATACTATTTGTGGAAAATAAAATCATGAATCAATATGACAGAAGTAAAAAGTAGTGCACGTGCCATGAGCATTTGTGATCGGACACAATAGATCACCCTCTATCAATTTTTTGCGAAATTTCACGGAACACAGCAAATATTACTCGCATGGGCAAAATTTGAAAGATAATATGGGGCATGCAGTGTGCAGTTAGTGCAGAATGAGAAAGGTCCTTTGGGATTGCACATTTCGATGTTAGCTTCTAACACACGTAGAATGTAACTGGATAATAGTTATCTAGTTGAATATATCTCTAGTGCTATTTTTTTAATAGAATGATCGTTTATTCGGTACAAATTATAGCTTACTAACGACGCAGCTCGCGTCGCTTTGGGTAAATATATTATGCACATGTTGAAATATACACCTTCCTCTTGAATCACTCTTATCTCTATTTAAAAACCGCATCAAAAACCGATGCATGGTTTCAAGATAGAAGCATACGTACCAGGAAGACCTGGGGTAAAGCAGACCGAAACCGAGGAAAAGAGGAACCTTCTTGTCGCCGAGCTTGACGGGGTCTTGGACCGCATTTCCGAATGGGGCTCATGCAATCTTGTCGAGTTCAATGCCAAGAAGACACAGGTGTGTGTTTTTTCTAGTAAAGTGTCTCCTTTCCTTTCCCATCTTACTCTTCAGAGCACCCCCTTACCAATACAGGATAGCCTTAGCATCCTTGGCATAGATGTTCGTCGCGACCTGAACCAGCAGGATTACATCGAGAGCGTCATTGGAACAGCCTCCCGCAAACTGGGGATCCTGAACAGAGTGCGGCGATTTATCACACCGGTGCAGCTCTGCCTTCTTTATAAGCCACAAGTTCGCCCATGTGTGGAATATTGCAGTCACCTCTGGGATGGCTCCGCAAAATACTTGCTCGACGCCCTCGATAGGTTGCAGCGACGTGCTATCCGTATTGTCGGTGATGTAGAGGTGTCCGAAACCCTGGAGCCTCTACAACTACGTAGAGACATTGCCGGTCTAAGTGTTCTCTACTGTCTCTTTAATGGGGAATGCTCTGAAGAGCTATTTCAAATAATAATCCCTCCCTCCCCGTTCCACTCCCGAACGACACGTGCAGGACAGCGCTGCCATCCACATACAATGCAGTCGCTGGTGGCTCGGACTAAGAGGTTCAGCTCTTCATTTCTGCCCCGTGCCACTAAGGCATGGAATGCCCTTCCAGCTCATGTTTTCCCTCCCTCCTATGATCCCGGGCTCTTCAGGCGGGGCGTGAAACGGCATTTAAGCAGGCCTTCAGGGTGAGTGCGACAGGCGCAATACGATCTATTGTGCCTGTCGACCTCATATTTGGATCAGACCGCTTACCATCAGGTGGAGTGAGGTCATCTTGTTTGCCTATAAAAAAATACGTAGGATCAGATAGCGGGAAACGAATTTTAATACTACTTATTTAATGATGTGTGAATTTTATTATCTTCTTATAAATAAAAATGAATTGCCGTTCGTTAGTCTGACTAAAACTCGAGAACGCCCGGACCGATTTAGGTAATTTTGGTTTTAAAATGTTCGTGATAGTCCAGGGAAGGTTTATAGTATTGGCGGTATGAAATTCGCCGGGACCACTAGTCTTATAAATAAAAATGAATTGCTGTTCGTTAGTCTGACTAAAACTCGAGAACGCCCGGACCGATTTATGTAATTTTGGTTTTTAAAATGTTCGTCGTAGTCCAGGGAATGTTTCGAAATTTAGAAAAAGAATCAGTATTGGCGGTATGAAATTTCGCCGGGACCACTAGTTCAGAATAAAGAATACTCATAATTATATTTATTCGTTGCTTATACTGGGATTTGATGCAATATTAAAAACGGATGTAAAACTGAATCACCGAAAACATTTTAAACGCAGCACTGAATGTTTCATATAAATGGACCAAATAAGTTGTTACATGGAATAAATTGACTCGTTGAACTGAGTTGCGAAAATAAAGCCAGTTTCGGAATTCGAACAAATTAATTAAAAGCCGCAGTACAGTTACGTACCGAAATAAGTTACCTTCTATGAATAGTTTTAATGAAGCAGTTGATTATCGATTTTGGGTTTCGTTAGGCTAAAGTTACCAGTAACTTGGATGGATCATGATGTATGTTAGTGAATATGAATGGAACAGAATAAAGTTTTATTTAGCACACTGAAAATTCTTTTGTAAGTTTTGATTGACTAGATAAATTTTGTAATTTAGTATTTCATGTTCGCGCGATTACTGTTGATGCAACACCACAAATTCTCTAAACTTCTTTCAATAAGTAACTAATAATATAATTGAAGTTATTTTGTACAACTTATGAGTACAACAAATTGAGTTATTGACATTAATTACGCAACAAACTATATTATTTTTAATACACTGAGTGTACTTAGTGGCAATGCTACGCACAGCAAACCGCGAAGCACGTTATTGTACGTAGTCAATAATATGTGTCTTTAATTAATTAATTCACAACAATTGCAGTAATCAACGCATTTTGCCAACTACAATCCATTAATATAGCCTTTCAATGTATGTAATACATAAAAATCGTTACCATAGTCATTTTTAGGTATCTTTTTTTTTAAGAAAAGGTTTTCAGTTTGACCTGGATGTATGTAAGTATGTTTGTCCGAACTTTACAGCATACTAATAATTCATTTAAATTAATAAAATTGAATATCTTTAAAAACTTTAGAAGGCTCTCGTATAATTTTACTCTGAATTTTAGACCTGGAGGTTGTATTTGAAATATTCAAGGCAAAGGATTAAGGACTCACGTTGGAAAGAGATGTAAGCCTTTTGTGATAAATACTTAGGCAGACTTACGAAGTCTGGGTACATGTTTGGATCTTGATTAAAATACCATTTGGAAATGTTAAGCGCTAGCAATTGTAGGAAAATATACATAGAGTAGGTAATAATGTGTTGCCGATTATTTGCTCGAACACTTTACACGTTTTCATTAAAACAAATTTTACGAATTATCATAATACACGCGAGTTTTATCAATAAAATTACCTTCATTTCAAACGTAAAGTAATGTACAGATAGGATATTACACAATTCACTAGTGTTTTTAGAAAAATTATACTGTTATAAATAAATATAACTAAGCTCTACCTACTTAAATTTTTCAAGGTGATTTGAGCATTTAAAATAGCGTAGGCACTCAGACTCACTTAATCACAAACTCAAAACTCAGGACTCACTTCACTGTCCGGTAACAGAGGTAAAAAAAATGAATAATTATAATTATTGAAAAGATACGCTCGTTGTTCTAAGATTTTTCGTAAGTTACCTGTATATTTGTTCGTGAAAAGTTAAAAAAAACTCTTCAAAGTACAAAAACAAGCAAAAATACAGATAAAGTCAGAATTACTCCAATTTTGTGAGTTTTTCGTTATCCCAAGTAGAATCTGCTCAATGCCAACCGTACCCATTCAGTCTTGTCGAAATCGATATACTTATCGATGCAGGGGATCTACCAGTGTTCCCAGCGATCGGACGATATCTGATCGATTTTATTAATCCGATTACAATTTCAGAATTGACAACATGTCTGTGGACATTTGGGATCGTTTCGTAATGTCATTGTGATCATACTACCAGATATAATATCACTGTCATAGCAAAAAAAAACTTCGAAGAGTCTTATTTTTTTTGTTGTTTTTAAGTGATATTTCAAGGTCTAATGAAAATTTAAATTTTAAAAAAATCGCAGTCATGCCTGAACAGGGACTTGAACCATCGGTCTTCAGATATTGCGTCTGACGACTGCTCTATCTGAAGATATTGAAGTGTATTTTTGAATACTGAAGACTTCGCCGGTATTCATTTAAAAAGGTAGGTATGTAGTTTAACCTGAGAACTTACAATGAAATAAAACTGATCAATTGTCATCTAGTTACAGAATAACTTCTTTGTGCAATCGTAAAGTCTTCAGCATAATTACTAAAAACTGACACCTAACTACAGTTCAAAGTCCTACTTAATATTAATAAAATATGTGACTATAATATACGTCGCTGTAAGAGCAACCTAAGAAGCTTTGATGCGCTTAAAATTGCAGTATTGCAGTCCCTGCCGTTGAAATATGAGCACGTTGCAGGATTTAGTTACAATTACTTTTAAGGTTTAACTTAGCTTACAATAAGACGCACTTATACTTATATTTTATTATGCGAGCTTGAACAAATGTACAAAAATGAAAATTTGCTTAAGTACCATAAATCATCTTAATAAGTATATTATTACTTTATTTCCGTGACCACAATTTTCATTTCTACAAAAGCCGGATTCTTTTCATAATGTTTGGCATCCTTATTATGTGTTCTATTTGTGATATTTAATTTTGTATCTTAAGAAACATTTTATTCTATCAAATAAGCTGTGTGATTGGTATAAAACTGAGTAATAAAGCTTGTATTAGCATACAAAAATATAATATATTTTTCAAATCAAGAAAAATACTTTTTCCCAAAATCAAAACCCTTTGTGTTAGCGGAAATGTCTTAGAGGGTTCTTATTCGTAGTGGGGTTGGTTGTTGATTAAAGAGATTAGTCCATACAAAACCCATCGACGTTCGTCTGTGCCGGCTTATTGATGGGAGAGCAAATAGGGTTTTGGCAGAGAGGGTCTTTGTAGCCGCCGGCTAAATGCAGAAGAACCCTTGTATTGTACTGCGTAATAACTGAACACTGATAATGCAATAATGATTTATCTAAAATTGGTATACTGATAGATAACTTTAGTGGTTATTAAGTTTTGTTTGTCATATAGTGGTATGGTCACATAACCTCTTATCAGATAACTCCGCCTGGACGGGATTTAGAACTACCGGCCTTAGTCAACCACGATGGTCAAGTGCGAGTTGGTCGACTACAAAACCAATACAATAACCCAATACAATTTCTTCGTAGGTGTGCAGGTTTCCTCACGACGTTTACCTTCAGATTCAGCTTCGAAGATTCGTACATTTAAATTTGTAAAACACAGTAGCACGGTGGGGCTTGAACTGGCGACCTCTCGCATGGCAAGCAACAACCATAACCACTTGGCCATCGATGCTTTTTATCATCCTTTGGTATCAACATATTCGACCGCAAAAGTGTTAGACTAAATGTTTCTGTTTCGTCATCAAGTAGATTGTACCTAACTGAACATTGTGTCAAATACACGCCCAGTGTAGATTCTTTGGATCAGATCGATTTGGGTAAAGCACCTGCTACCTGTACGATATTGCCACCCGTTTCTGTTAGAAATGGATATGAAACACGTCCCGTGTTTCATGCAGGATTTGAGTAAATAAAAAAAAAACTAGATAACAATAAAAATAAGCTTACGAATACCTAAGTATTCTTACATAATCTTCGTAGGAAATTATGCAAAGTACAAAGTTTTTTTGTTTGGCAAAATCGGAATAATGTTACCCATTCGAAACGTCGGGCATTAA
The DNA here is from genome assembly GCA_039566165.1 of Maruca vitrata. Lineage (NCBI taxonomy): Eukaryota > Metazoa > Arthropoda > Insecta > Lepidoptera > Crambidae > Maruca > Maruca vitrata. Next base: position 4,268,174 of record CM076916.1, on the reverse strand, counting down.
GTAGCTACGAGTATGTATTTTCTACTCCTAATATGGCGTGTAGACCCATAAAGACCAATGTTTTGCCTTATAAAGGTGCATAAGGGCACAGGATACCCTTAAACTACCTTTTTCGAGCTTTTCGAGTTTATTTGCGACAAATTATTCAACGAATTATAATTTCGTACGACGAACGACGAACGACGAACGATCGTATCCTTAATGTAAAATCATAAACTGTGGACTTTACCGTGTAGATTTACACCAGATATATTGACACGTGCACCAGTTGGGTTGTTTGTTTGAAGAGTGGTGGGCGTAAAACAATACAAATCACTCAATGCAAAGTAGGCTGGAGTGACTTCCATCCAGTATTCACGTGACGTCGCAAGGGCTAATATACATATTGAACTGAAGGGGGAAAGTGTGAATGTATGCGTGGTTTCATGTTAGCGGAAGTGATGGTAGGAATACGCTTTGTGGATTACGTGTGTTATGAAAACTGCGAGTAGGGGTTACGAATGAGGGCACCTATGTACTTGAACTAACCAACGTTATTTTAATATTTGACATAACAATTTTTTAACTGATATTTTGTATCATGGCAGTATTCTTGTAATTCTTTGCCATTGTAAAGATCATTATAGTTTTAATCATTTCGCTCTCCAATTAAGAACATAGACCAATGTTAAATTATATTATCTTATAGGTGCAAAATACGTGCGTTATTTTATCATAACTCAATATGGTGCTTAAAAAACGTTTTAAGAGCCTTCGAGGCTCTTAAACCTAATCTCTAGCTCTTTCAATGAATAGTCATATTCACTAGGAATCAGTAGGAATGAAATAGTACCTATGATTTACCATCATAATGAAGAGCAATACATGAATCTGAATGTAGACTGTGCCCCTACCTTAGAGTGTGAGTGTATGTAGTACTCGTACATTAATTCTTAGCCCGGGATTGTAGCGTAACGCAAGCCGACCTACAAACTTCGCCCGACGACCAACCGACCTTGAACCCTTAAATGTGTCCGTCTGCTAACAAGCTGTGGATACGACGAGGTTCTAAAGCACCAGTTTGGTTATGGAAGATGAAACCTTGCCACAGTCATTTATCGATGAAAATGTGTTTTCAAGTTGGCCGGTAGTAGGTGTAGTATGTATTTTTTATGCTTCCTGAATCTACGAGAAACACAAAAGTACATTGTTAAAAAAATACGGATAAACGGATGTATGAAAATAATTGCTAAAATAAAAAAATACGTAGCAACGTATTTTTTTATTTTAACCTAACTGTATGTATATAGAGATGGTGCACATACATGATATACAGTTTCGGTTTTAATATTCGACAGTAAATATCAGTACCTATCTAGCATGTTATTAAAAATTTAACAGTTTGCTCTTTGTCGACTCAAATAAAGTTGTTTTCATCAACGTTATTACCAACTTTATAAAATCCGCTACCACGAAAACTAAAAGCTTACAAGTATTTAACAATTTTCAAACTCCGAATTTCAAAGAGATTGCCAGACCAGACATATTGGGGATTTTGGCTTATCTAAATACGCAAGGCTACACACACACCTATGAATTCTTAGTTCAAGGGCGGTTGTTGTTAGGGCGGGCGGGCGATTCGTTACGCCGTTCATAGCGATTAATGCCCTTTTGAATCCACCATTTGACTTTGACACTGAAATAAATCTTGATTTCGTATAATGGATTATGATGAGTCTGAAAGCGAACTAGAAATTTAGTGTGTCATTATTGCTTGAGTTATGGGCGATATTTTACATATAATGTAGGTATTATACCTAGGTTTATACAGTGTAACGTAGCATATCATTAAAATAACGTCCTATTGCCAAGAAAACCTTTTACAGTAAATGATTCTTTTAAAATTAATATTCGTTAAAATGAAAAACGAATATAAATATTGTTTCGAATTAAAACTCTTTACTGATTTACCTCTCGCTGGATCCAAATGAACTTGAACTGTAAACTAAGGTCAGACAGACCGATCCAAAACCGACATTCTTAGCTATACCTAAGCGGTGCTACGTCTGCAGAGTTTGCCAATATTCGAGGATATTAACGAATTTCCCAGCGACCGAATTTCAAAGGCCGATTCGATATGAATAATTGAAACTAGTCTAGCGTTCTATGTACTCGTAAGTGTTTAATGGCTACGGGCAATATGTATAGTGCGAACGTTTTGAATGCCCTCGTGTTGAATGAAACCTATTCAGTGTATGTTCTGTAATGCTATGAGCTTTCATTGGATAGGTGCTATGTATCTATAAATGTTTTTCGTATACCTACACTCGCTGTAGCCAGAATTAAATAGATAATCAAATATAAGGCAGCTGAGTAATTTCGGCCATGCCGGGAGATCTCAATTCAGATCAGCCAAATGCGCTGGATATTGTAGTGCACAAGTATGTGCGCAAATACAAGTGCCCTCTCTGTTCCCTTGCTCTCATAGTTTGGTGAGAAATGAGAGATGTTCGATGAGAAATTGGCAGGATTTAGCCGGCGGGCGCAGGATCATCGGATTAACGTGCTTTCCGAGGCAAGGGTGTGCGTGCAACCGCCAACTTCCTGACTCCGGGCTGAGGATCAGGATACCTCTCGGGGGACCTCTCGGTCCCTATGCAGCGCTTGCTACCAATAGACTAACGAGGCAGTCTAATAAATAATTATATGTATAAGTGAGATATAGGTATTCTAAGAGTAACAATGGAAATTAGGTTGAGGTCAAGGTATCCTCATGGAAATATTTCAGTACACTCTTGAAAGGATTACATTTAAAAGAAAGGTAAACTAGGTTAACAAAGTAATGGACATAATATATGAATGTTTATGTAGGTACATAAAAGATCCGTGAGCTAAATACATTTTCAGGCCTCCCATATTTGCTCATCGTCGATAATAGTGCTGAAATTTTATGATGTACAGACAGAATTCCAATGCAGCAGTCTATTAATACTGACGGAAGTTTAGTGCGTGACGTCACCTCCGCTCTGGCCTCTGTCATAACAGTCTCAACGTCACTGCCAATGCCACGGCGATCGAATATAAATCGCCATTAGTCAATAATCGCTCAAATCTAAGGTCAGATATAAATTTCAGTACAATTTCATACAAAATTTATTGCTTGATTTTGAAGTAATACTTGTTATGAAAAGCAATATTAAAACTTGTATCAAAAAACAATATTTTTTAACAATGTTCCGAAAAGCATGAACAAGTACCTATAGGTACATGAATGGGATGTATAATAAATACAAAAAAAAGACATCCCTATTTAATTTTGCTCAAATGGATTCATGTTTATACGTATACATAACTATTGATTTCAAAATTGCTTATTATCAATATTTGAACTCCCTCCATTATAAAATAAATGAAATTGAATAGGATAAAAGATATTAGGTACAAACAAATATATGAAAACGTAACACTCAATATCCTTTTAGTTTAATCCAAAGGTCACGGACATACTCGCAAAATGAAAAATATATTCTCGTGTTTATCAAACAGGAAAATGGATTAGCAATTTATGATCTGCCAGTAAAACGTTTTCTTTGAAACGCTTTCAGATCTGAAATTCATACTAAGATATCGGAATCTATAATGCTTATTAATGACTTTCAATAAAAAGTTCGAGCGGTGTTCGCCGAATGAAAGAGATCTGTTGGTGAAGGAGTGTATTTTTAGTTATAGTTTATTTAGGCCTTTAGATATCAATCGCTTACACAATTTTACGATGTCCTAAAACAAATCTATGTAAAAGATAGATAATAATATGAGATAGGTACATAACAAAGCCAAAGATATAATTATTTCAAAGCTAGGATAGTGATATACTCGTATATATAGTGATAAATTATAGTCACAGACCTACCTTTGTTGAAAAAGGAATAACATAGTAAGATTTATTAATTAATTTATTTTTTAAGGTCTGCCAACATTTCTAACAGGTCAACATTGAACTGAAAACTGTGTAAACGGGAACCTTTTTGAGGGACCCTTACAGAATATTATTTTTATTTTATTTTATTCGGATATCCAACAGCAAAAATTACAAAGATAAAGTTTTACAAACGCATGATAAATGTAACTTAGCCGATAACAGGATATCACAAGATGATTAATAATATAGACATCTTTGAAAAAAAAAATACATTATAAAATAAAAAACAGGACAATAATGCTGTGTGTTGGTGCTAGTGGTCAGAAAGACTGTTTATGTGGAACTTAGTTAAAATTATAGGACTATATTAGAAACACAATTACATACAATATATATAATACAAGATATATATACACATATACATACAATATAATAAATATATAAAATTTCCAATTACTTCTATTGTAGAGATGTAGTGTTGCTGATTTTATTCAAGATTTTTCGTTTAAAAACTGTTTTAGATGAAGCAAAAATGTCAATATCATTGAAACTTGTGTTGTACATTTTAGTAGCACGTAGAAAATGGTCATTTTTCCTATAGTTGGTACGGCAGAACGGAATAACCAGATATGTGAATAAAACATGAGAATATCTACTAAAAGTCTTAAAGGCTTACTTACTATATTGATTGGATAAATATTTCCGTTCACATCATTCCGGAGTCGGCGGATCAAAGTAAATCGACGCTAAGCCTACAACGCTTATTTGAAATCATCTCAGGAACATATCATGTCTTTCGATACTATCGACGTTTTACGGGTGATATTGAAAACGGCCCGTCGATTTCGTTCAGTTCAAAGGTATTTTGATGCTTAGTGATGGATTTTATTATTGTTATCTATGACTGAGGAATGATTCTTTGGTTTATGTTGAAGCAAGGTTAAATAAAGCTAATTCAAGAATCATGCAAATAATAACTAATACTTGATTTTTAAGGGCCGGTTTCTTTTAAATGGTATAGGTACGTAACTACATTAAGAATGCTAAGCTCATGTCCCCTTCGTCTGCAAGTCCGACTCGGCACTTGGCCGGTTTTATAGCTTCAAGACCGCTCTACTTTCTCAGCATGAAGACTTTATGGCTCACTCATTTAAATTAACGTGCCCTGTCAAATTCTTAACCGTGGACGGCGTCAACACCCGCGTATGACGTAAAGGAGAGCCGTAAAAAAGCGATAAAATGTAGCGCAACAATTACGTATAATAGAGATGTTGTCGTTTCTGTTCGTTATTGAAAACGGTCGTTAAAAGAGTAGGGCGGGTTGAAGGGCGGAATGTTGTAGGGTTAGTGTATGTTGCAGGTTTGATTTGTAGACAGATATTCTTCATTGGTCATAAAAACAAAACTGTTCTCAGGGTCAGGGTTAGCATTACAATATAAATATTACCAAAACGAACAATCAGAATTGACGGTTTAGTCAACTCTACTGTGTTAATAAATTTGTAACACCGTTCCATTAAAGTAAGAAAAAAATGTGGAAGTCACATGTTTGTATTTTAATTGATATAAGATTAGGTATTGTGAAGGTATATAGATCTAGTACAAATGAATTTTTTAAACTATTAGTTTAAAAAATTCAAAAACACAAGCTTTTATTGGTGCACGTAAAAGTAAAAAATAAATTACGGGTCGTTTAAGTTCTCTTTCTTGGCTAAAGTGTAAACGATGTGCTTTTAATTATAATATTTGATTTTAATAGCGTGGAGCGCTGGAGGCAGGTAAGACTTTCTTGTAAAAAAATACATGCCTAAATTTACATACATACCCTACCTTTTTAACGCTTTTATTATTTTATTTATTAGGCCTACCTGGCCTAATAAATAAAATAATAAAAGCGTTAAAAATCAATAGTGATTAGGTACACGATCCCGAAATAAACTTGTTCAATAGTAGATACATTCAAATATACTAAAGTCTCTTTAAGTGCCACAAAGACAGACGTTTAGAGTCAAACTTCTAACGGCGTCATAAACACACTTCTGTGTTAGACCCGGTACCTGATTTTCAGGTCAGAGTGCTCTGTTTCTAGGTGTAGATCAAAGTCATGGTAAGGTTGTGATTTAATTGTTTACGCGAAATAAAGCTGCAGACTTCGATTCAACCGAAACTGAAAGTTTCTACAAGGAACTTTTGCAGTCATTTCTGTAGTTACCTAGCGATCCATTGGTGCTACTAGCAGATTAATAAAAAAGCGTCGTTAGCCGAGTGGTTAAGGTCGTTGCTTGCCATGCGAAAGATCGCCAGTTCAAACCCCGCTACGTACTACTGTGTTTTTCGAATTTTAAATTCATATGTACGATTATTCGACGCTTTAAGGGCGAAGGAAAACATCGTGAGGAAACCTGCACAGCTAAGAAAAACATTCTAAGGTTGTGTAGTCGATCAACCCGCACTTGGCTAACGTGGTTGACTGTCTAAGGCCGTATCGGCTTAGTTTAGGTTAGGCACGTGCCCCAGCGGTGGGGACGTATGTGGGCTGATGATGATAGCAGATATTCAATTGAATCAAGATGTAAACACTAGACATGATACTGATAATACTTATCTTATTTACGGCACTATAGTCACTACGCAATCGACGAAAAGCAACGTTTTCTAAAGAATTTTTTGTCTAATTATTATTTGTAAATTTACATTGGTACATTGAATAAGGCCTTATCACCCTAGTTTAGGGTAGATCCGTGCCCCAGCAGTGGGGTCGTACTTATATGGGCTGATGATGATGACTCAACCAGGTTTTATGATTGGTGAAGACAAAAATTTAAGTACATTAGACTCTTTATAGAAGCTACCTAATGGTAACAAACTAATTTTACTTACATTAATTATATCAAAACATCAATTTTATCTCAACTACTATCACAGATGGAGCAAATAGGCGTAGATCGATAGACAATAGACCGAACCCTAATACGTAGGCGTATTAGGTTTCACTCTGTACTCTCCCAACAAAGATAGAACAAAAAGCTCTTTCTTTGAGTACGGACAAAAAATATTCCCTTTTATTTCTTTAAGGAAAGCCAGAGAAAACGTAATATTACAACCTATATACAAGCCAAGTCAAGTATAGGCTGCTTAGCTTTGCGGCCTAATTCTTATACGTCTGTAAAATATCTTATATTATCTTATAATGATATTATTATTGTGCTGTCGATTACTTGAAATTTTACTGCATTAGAAACCTGAAAATGTTCTGGCTATTTACCATATTTCACTAGGTGTTTTATCAAGTTCTCGATATTTCGGCACTGTTGGAAGCGCCAAGATAACGAGTCAACTTGCTGCATAGATAATTATAAATAATACAATATCTAACCGTTTATTGAATTAATTTGATATTTTATCTACAAACTAAACAGCTACAAACTTTACCTGGTAGAATCACATCACAAGCTACAGTAAAAAAATTAAAATCCAAAATTAAAATCATGGGATTTCCATGTAGTTCCACTAATGTATTCCACTGAAAAGCTGAAAAGTACTGCAGTGGAACTGCGTAAACGATTAAGTGGAAACCTACTATTATTTATTTTTAGTAGTGAAGATAATATAATTATTAGACTCAATGCTATAGTCAAATCATTGATTTTAATGATAATAAGGAATCGTGTACGATAAACCTTATAAACATTTTGTTCGAAAATTTGAAAGATGTAAATTTATTACTGTTAATTTTCCAATTAAAAAATTTTAGCTTTAAGTACTAAAACAACAAAAAATTTTTTCCTTTTCTTTTTTACACACAATATTCAATTCTATTAATAAATGCTAATGCTTGTTTAATTCCAGACTCACTCTCCGTGCACTACTGCAACCGGGAGGTCCGCGTATCCGTATCGGGGGAGGACAGCGAGGGGTACATCCGGACCCCGGGGTACCCCAACTTCTACGTGGGGGAGGGGGAGCGGTGCAACTGGCGGTTGGCTGCACACCCCGAACAGAGGATACGGGTCACGCTGCTGGATGTCAGTCTGAGAGGTAAGTTAGAAAAAAGGGGAAGGTTTTACTCATCTAAAAATGTTGTAACTCCGCCGAATCAAAAAAAAAATACTTACGGGCGCGCAGTTTGAAAAAAAACCGGCCTTATGCGAGTCGGACTCGCGCACAAGGGTTCACCTTTCTAGCTATCACGGTTTATGAGATACAGCTTGGAGACTAATGGAGACAGACGGACGGCTGAGGCTTAGTAATAGTGTCCCGTTTTTAACCTTAAAAAAAGGGGAAGGTTTTACTCATACAATATACATACCAGTTAAAAGGACATAATACTATAAAATTATTCTGTCTATAATTTTATAACTAATTCATAACAAGCCTTTTCAAATTAACTCGGATATTAAACAACAGGTAATTTTTTTGACCTGTAGATGAAGAATTTTTTCGAAAAAATAATGTCCCAGGATATGTATCATTTATATGGACATAGACAATGACAGAGTTACCGGATGACGCTATTTGCGTTAAGTGTCGAAACCTTTTTGATTTTTCGATGACTTTACACTGAGTTCTGCACAGAGGGTTGTAATCGAAAAAAACAACACGGCATATTAAAATGATTTTCATTTTATACCTACTGTAAAATGGACAAAATTACATAATTAACAATTTCACTTTGCTGTTTTGGTGTATTTTACTGAGAATAAAAATATCAAATAGATAAGTACCAACCCCAAACTTCATAACATAAATCTAGAACTCACTTGATAACTTTATTCAGTCTACGTCTTGACAGTTTTAAGTGCTTTTCTGTAGAGCAAGATTGATGATTGTAGAAATCCTTGAAACAAGAAAAGCAAACTTGGTGTGTGTGATAAAGAAGAATGTGTTTACTTTTAAATCTGTTTTGACGTTCGTACAACTGACTAAAGTGCAGAGATCTGACTGCGTGCAATGCGCTGCACAATGCATTGTATGCTATAAATATCTGAATTTACCAATAGACTTAATTGGAAAATTGTGAGATAGAAGATTAGATTACGTTAAAAAATCAATAATTTCCTCTAAAGGCATGACGTTTTAACATAACTAATATTTTTTGTAATTTATATTTTCGTAATACTATTTGAAGTTCTTCATATATGCATGTTTATGTGTTTATTCCACGAAAAAAAATCTGTTATTTATTATCTATAGTAGACAAATTGAGATTTTTAGATTAATGTAATTCTTCATCTGTGTTTTCGATTAACTAGTTTTCTATTCTAAAATATGGTTTGTAATAATCAATCAAAGCTAATTTTAATTCTATTTAACGACTATTACACAAATAAACATTATTCACAGAACCTTTTTCGTCACAGGTATAGCTCCTTTCGAGCCCTCGTGCATCGACTACGTGTCAGTCCAAGACTCGAATGGAGACTCGATGCTGACCTCATGTGAGCAGGTGGAGCTTCCATTGAGGCTGACCAGCACCACCAACACGGTGGATGTGCTGGTGGAAGCCAGGTCTCAAGGCGCTTACCCCAAAAGGGGAGTGCTGCTGCATTATAAAAGTAAGAACTGGTTTTGTTTGTATTGTGAATAGTCCGTACATATGCATGTTTTTGTTGCTGCATTGATTGCTACTGAATTTGGTGGTATAGTTACATAAAGAGTGAGACTATGTGTAAGAAAATATGGATTAAGGTGTGTGTCAGCTGTAATCTATTACAAACAGGGTTTTAAATGAACTTCTCTCATATGGAACTATTATTTAAGTTTCTATCACTGGAAACTGTGATAAAAAAATGTTTTTATACACAGCGCCACCTGGTGGACTAAACATGAATGTTGTTCAACGCCATCTGTCGACAGACGCTCAAACCTTTCCCTACTTTCAGGTATTGGTTGCGTGACGCTACAAGCGCCATCTGATGGCTACCTAGTGTACCGCAACGAAGACGTCGCCCACTACATGTGCAATGTGAATCACGTTTTCGTCGACACGCGGCAGAGGGCGCGGTTAATTTGGTGCTACGACGACAATAGATGGAACGACACAGTGCCTTTGTGTGTTGGTAAGAAAATGATTCATTTGCTCCTTATGGTTTTGATCAGATAAAGTAAAACAATCTATCTTGATTTACCCTTTCCGATATTCACTTAGGAAAATTAGGAAGGAGGGAATAAAATATCATTCGATCCAACTGAAAGCATCATTCTGTTTTACGAAGCTCCGAGTTCTACATAAAATCTTTTGTTATTCTTCAAAAGTTTACTGGGTACTTCTCAAGTGATAGTGTCATAAAAAAAAATATTAAACGTTATAAATTCTTGAAAAGGGCAGCGCATAAAACACCCATAAAACCACTATTAACTGTTCCTCAGGTCGTAGAACTTGTCGATAGAAACGTAAAAACTTCTTTTGAGGTTATTTCGTGACGATAAGGGTAACAAACGCACATGCGCGAGTGGGGGTTATTCGTTGTCTCTGTCGCACGTCCATTCAAGCCGTTAAACAAACGCGATAGCATCACAAACGTCGCTTACAACATGATTATTTACATTCGTTTCCAATGTGCTTTTAATTTGAGCCTTATTTTTACCTTAGATAAGGTTAATAATGTGTTGGGGTGTAGTTATTATTATTTTCATCGGCAAGCAAAGGGCTTCCTTCTCCACTCTAGCCAGCCGTTTTGGTAAATAGAATATTATTCTGTGTTTGGTCGCCGTCGCGTGCGTTCCACTGTGCGGGTCGACTTGTGACTTTGTCACTCGCGCGTCAAGACAACACGTGTCTTTGAAGTGAGTTTTATTCTGTTGAGTTTCTGAAATTTATTATTTATAGATAATTATTGTGCTCTAAATTCCCCCCGTTTTTATTATGTTTGTGCCTCCTATAGTTTGTGTTTTGGAATAAACGTCGCGTGGTCGGGTGAGCTATGAGCTTTTGAAAATGTGAAGTTTTTCCTGAAAGGTTGCTTTGAATTGACGCGTATCAACGGGTTGAGCTATTTTCGTTCTGTATTTGATACCTATTTTGAGAATATTTTAACAGCGTTTGGATTTATCGCGCTAGTTTTTGATTCTAAAGAAATGTGAAATCTGATTATGAATTCATGAAAACAATAGTTACACATACCATGCGTGTGTTACAAGCTACCATACTATGCACGCATATTTTTTTCTTTGGTATCTTCGTTAGTATTTTCTATGAAGAAACTCTACATAATGCCATACATTTATATTTACCGTAAAAAGACTTAGATATTTTTAAAATGCATTAGTGAGTAATTACGGTTACTTATCGGCTACAGCTTTTGGACATTAAACTTAGCTCTATTATAACTAAAAGTTGCTAGTTTCGAGATAAGAGCGTTGAGTTGGAAACAGTACTGCTTTATCAATAAATACTACAGTATACCGCATTGTCAATCATAAAATTACGAATAATGTGATAAGACTCCACTACGATTCTGTTTTCGATTAACTACTGTTTGATATGGTTTCAAGGAAACCAATATTTTATAACATAATAATTTATTATTGTCGGAACGTACGGAGGAAAAGTGAAACGAGGCATTATTTATGCGTTATTTTTAAATAGTTTACCAAACAACGAGGAAGTAATAAAATGTACTTATTATCGTATTAGCAGATTCAGGTTAAGTGCTAACGGTTACACCAGCGATTTTAAATACAATAATTAAATATAATTTTGTACATTACTTGTAGGTAGAGTACGAATAGTAAGTAGAGTAGGTAGAGAATAGAGAAAATACCTAGGGTAAATACAGAGTTACCAAGGTATTTGCATGTAAATTGTTGTTATTAATGTCTGGTGTGTTAAGCTCGTAAGTTTGTTTGATAAAATGGCTCTATCAATGTCAAGGGGCAGTCTACAGTCCAATAGCAAACGTATACATACCTAAGTATATGTTGAAAGCGATCTCATTTATGATAATAGGTATGATTTCTGCATAAACAAGCTAATCAAAATTAAGAAATCTGGGATCTTTAAATAAACCACTCTTACAGAAAACATATACCTACCTATAGATAAGTATATCAGTAAATAGCAGTCCATTTTCACCGCAGTACAAAAATATTTATCTCGGTACTGGTAAATATTTATGCTGTAGGGAATCCTTTGAAACACTGATCTATTAATGCAGTTGTAAAATAAATTTTCAATGAAAAAAAGGAGAAGATGAACTAAAAATATAGAGCAGTTTTCCTATTCGTATTTAACGGGTACGAGGATTGAACAAATTGTACCATACTCTGCCATATTAATTACGTAGTTGTGTTTGTTAGTTTTGTAATGGCCCTATTAATTTCGTCACTTTACGACCTGAAGGGAATAGTCATATTTTAGTGTTGTTAAAATTAGTTCAGACCCTCCTTTGTATTTATAAACCCCTGGTACAATACTGGTTGTATTTAATTATACCTATTCATTATGGAATTCGATTGTGGAACAAAGACATTGTTTTAGTAATCACAGTTCTACGTCGAATGGTCTAATAGGTACCATTTCTGATTGGTTGGGGAGCGCTATACTCTAGCTAACATCTTGAATCAGCAAAGAAACAACTTGGATATTTTATAAGATCTGTTGGTTTTTAGTTTCCCTTTCTGTGATAAACAGGCAAATAGCTTTACCTAACACAAATAAATAGGTAATCTAATATCATATGAAAATTATTATAGACATATCAGGATTGAAACATTGTGATAGACAAATTGGTGTTATAACCCTACAGTTTTTTATGTATATAAAATAAATCCAGTAGGATTATACAATTGCACTATTATGCTACTGATATTTTACCTCAATATCAAAACTATGATGAACTAACAGTATCATATTATGAACTAAAGTGCGTAATATAGTTTAACCAGGGTAAAAGCTTACGAAAGATGATAGAGATATTTTGGAAGCTTTAACAAAAAGCTTAGTAGAGCTAGGTTAAACTTTTTAGATAACCCTAATCCAGGAAAAGTGTTCGCCGACAGAATATATCAATGGCGGCTTTGTCCTGTCAAATGGAACAAAATAATAGGAATGGAATTCCCTATGTCCATCACTTGTTATCCTCTGGATAACTTATAAAAATAAGTGAACTGAGCATCCTTTTATCTTCGAAATTGTGTTCTTGCAGTAAACTTTATCTTATCGCTAAATGCTAATTTTATCTCCCCTTTTAAGTTTTATTCTCAAGGAATTATTATCTTTTTATCCAAGTAGGTAGTAGTAGAAAGTTATTGTTAGCGGACTAAAACAGATGTCAATTAAAGAAAAATAAACGGATCGTATTTGGATAGCAACGTTTATGATCGAGATAATTTAGTTTGCTACCATATATTTTGGATTAAAGATCGCCCAGTCCTTATAGAAACTTGACCTCGGTATTAGAGCTGCTGTAAGTTTGTGAATCTTTTGTCATATTTGACCTTGAAATTTAATAGCTGTGTACACCTTACCACATGTAGGTTTTGAGACAACTTTTAGGGTGTCAATACACAAGTATTTACAGACTGACAGCTGGTTATCTTCCAGTTCTTCTTTCCTAATTTAAGCTGAAATGAAATTAAATGAATCATGATCTTTATGAAATCATGTTCAAAAACTGCGAACATACACAAGGCGAAAGAAAAATATCAAAACACCTGTGATGTTACTTTATTTAAATAACGTTATTTACTACCTTCCAGTTCTGCTTTCCTAATTTAATCTTAAAATTATTGAAATTAAATGAAATTAAATGAATGATCATGTTAAAATACTGCGAACATACACATAGGTGAAACGAAAGTATCAAAACACCTGCGATGTTACTTTATAAAAATGGCGTTATTTACACAGACGTGTGTTAAAACAGAACATTCATTATATTCCAGTGTTTTTGCCCCCGGCTTCTGTCACGGAGTTGTTCACACAATGATAGCTCCACATTAACTTTTTGCACTCGGCGTTATTTTACATTGGGTTCCGTACAAGTATAGGATTATGTTATTGTTGTGCAAACATAGCAAGTGTCAGTCCTTTGTATGCTTTTTTTATTACAAGTATGTTATAAACGGCGTTTTTCTTCTTGGAGAAATGGGAACATAGTCGGGTTATTGTGAGTAATAAGAGTTCATGAATATATTTTTATTTGGTTAGAATCGCGGTCGAATTCGGATTAAGTATTAAGGAATCATATCAATGGTTCATGACTTAGGGTTTCAGAATAGTCAAGGAGTATTTTATCACTTTTGAAAGTTTCATATAGATATCGCAAATAATAGGACGCATAAAAACGTTTTTTCTATCAGAGCTTCTATGCTCAGCCCATCCCATAATTTTACGTGTACCTAGAATCCCAATTGGCATAAGAATTTCTCCCACACAGCTCTCGGCTGTTACTCAAATATGCCACTGGATAGATTGGGGACCCTCCACTGCCCTCAAGTCACCGTAGTTGTAGCAGTGAAGCCAGCCAATAAATTAGAGATCGGAAGTGCGTCGAGATTCCATCCCCCTTGGTACCTGCGGAAGTTTAATTAAGAGGTTATGGGCCCCGACTGGGAAGTCACCTTTATTTACACTACTACACTAAGACACACAGAGGTTGCACATGCACTATTACTTCTTATCATATACTCGTATTGTAAATATTACGTGGAACCAAATATCCACAGCAGGTTTGGTGATGTACTTCTATAGGTATAGTTCATTCTGACATATTTTGTAATAAGTGTTATAAATATTTGTTAAATACACGTGTTTGCTGAATGGTAATGAATAAATAAATCAATTATCAAATACATCAAATCACTCTTTCCTTACATAAATCTCAAAGTAGTTAAATTGATTTGTCTTTATGTACTAACTACCTCTATATAACACATACATAGTACATAGAATCACGTAGGCATAGGTCACTTCTGCCCATGTGCTACGATCCTGGCACACCACTTTCGCTTCTTCCATATCTATCACCTCTAGATTACGGTTACTTTTGATTTGACCTTACTTGAAGATTTGACTTATTTGGTCATGGAAGGTCTCTCTTGGTCTACATAATATACGTATATTTTTTATATCATGTTACATTAAATACGTAAGTGTTACTACGTTAATATAAAACTAATCAAATTTTCTTAAATCAAATCATTTTGCCGCTGTCATGTTAATGCTAACGTAAACTCATTAAGTTTGAGTCCTCTTATCAATTGGTGAGCGTGTATAATCTGCTTCAGTATGCATAGCGTAAACATTTGAATTAGTAGACTAACCCTTATCTGGCAAAGGTCACGGTCGTAGAACAAAGGCTTGGTATAATTAACAAAGACTCCATTTGCAACGGTAGCAATACGAGTGTTATTAGTAATGCATGATTCATGAATGCAGTTTGTACCTTTCACGATAAGACCGTTTAAAATTTCAACGTTTTCAAGACAAAGAGTAGGTATGGTTTTTCTTTGTTTTTGTCCCAGGTGACTTCTTGTTTCTTCAGAATACCTACATTTTACATTATCTTAGATTTAGCAAGTATATTTTCTTTGAAGTAGGTACTCTTACTTTCAATGACGATATTCTTTTACTTTTAATGCTGCATCTTTTTTTATTACTTGTATCGAAACACAATTCATCTTTTATACAAGTGTGTTTTTTTATTGTATAAATGTCCTTACGTTATCTTTAATGTATCCTAAGAAACAAACAGCATGACAACAAACTTAAAGTGTTTTATCATATTTACCAAAAGATGCAAAGTTTTCACTATTTTTGCAATGTTAGCTATAAAATAAATTCTTTCTTTGACTCTATGTCAGCCTAAACGAGTTTCAGACGCGACCAGTCAGCTACTTGAGCTTGCTAATCCTTTGTTAATTAACTTTTTTTCTCTTTATTTCGAAAGATTCAACTCAGGGGATAAGTTTTATAGCGGGCTAAAGAACTTTGAAGCTGGCGACTAGATACATTTTTATGTTCATAATAATAATGGAAGCTTCTAAGAAGAATTTTATTGTGAGGGAGTTAAAGTTCTTGTGTTTTGTCTAGTATATAGAATTATCTACTCATTTATGTTACTTATTGGGTATAAGAGCTTTCACATTATTTCCATCTAATGCTCAATTTTCTCCAAGAGCTTATAACTCTATGTAGTAAGCCTAAACGCCTCAGGATTATTGGCGTGAAACTATGTTGTAACCACTTCTAGTAATCGTGGCGGATTACAGCCTAACTGAAACCCTAAATATACCTTTGTTCCCCTACAAGGGAGGGCAATAATAAATCATTTCCTGGCACAAAATAGGCCTCAAATTACAGTATCTTTATCGTCGTAAATACAGGGTGTAACGGCTGTGATATTTATTTTGCGGCACGAATTTTAATAACAATAGCCTGTTACAATCTCGGTCGGTTTCGTGATGGTTTCCGAGTAATTACGGCTGGCCCACGCACATTGCCACGCAACGTGCTTGGCCGCCTTCCAGAAACGGACCAAGGTTCAATATTCCACAATAAACGGAAATTCGGAAAAGAATTCGGAGAGTTTGAGACGGAAACATGTCGTTGTGATAATGATTCACGATTCAGCGAGAGTTAACAGAGGTTTCGATATGTTGTTCTGTTTCATTGGACATGTTAGCAGGTGACGTTCTTTTGCTGCTAGATTTAGTATTTTCATAACAAATTGAGGTGGAATCTATTGACTATTGTGTACACTTATAGACATGTAGTTTTATAGGTTTCATAACATCAATCCTCTTTTTATTTTCATCTTTATCATTTTGATTGGTACAACGTATTGCGTTAAATTGCTCAGAAACTTCTTGTGCCCTGTTATAGTTTCTATCCTCTTAATTTTGAATGGGAGTAGGTACTTGAGTTGTTCCTAACTCTTTTTGTACTCTTTTTCAGTCTCTCCCATGAGAACTCGCGAACAAAATTGGTTTCGCTGCCTTCTCCAACTTTGCCACTTTGTCGCAAGTTACAAGATTAATGAACGAGCGTGGGTAGTATAAAATTAATCCCCGATCCAATCAATTCATTTTGGTAGACTAGACGCTTATCCAATAAAGATTACGATAGGATTGAGGTAGCGTCCCAAGGTTGTAGCTGTAGGTACTAATTTATACCTAGATTTATCTAGACAAATTTAAAGACGTCGTCAAGTATTTTAAACATCATGATGTTTAAAAGAGATCTATATGATATGATCCAAAAATTATAAAGTAATAAAATTAATGTAAGAGCAATGATACATTCAGACAAATTTTGACGTGTCACCAAATATTTTAAGCTACTTATATATATTGAAAAAATTTTAAATACCAAATATTTACAATACAATACAAGTAGGTACCCTTGTACGTCTCTAGATGTCATCTTTAGATGTATCCAAAAATATCAAAGCGAGAAAATTAATATGTAATATTAAATCACCGAACCAAAATCTAATCTTGGATTGTTAATTAGAGAGTTGATCTCCTAATAATGTTGCGAGAAGTTAATTTTCAGACGTGAGCGATGATAAATTATATTATATTTTATCTTCATATAATTTTCAAATGTCCTTGACATAAATTTACATCTAGGATTTCACCAAATTCAGTTGTAAATGTTTGGCTTGTTAGCCCGCTGCATGCTCGTTACACAATTTTAATTACCGACGATATTAGTGTGGATGTGCCACAAAGCAACAGTGCGCAGTATTAATTAATATAAACGATTCATATTAATTCTGTTAAATTTTGTACGGACGAATGGGTTTGATAAGTCGAAGGCCACTTTAATATAATAAACTTCACATTTGTTATGTTTGCATGAAATCGTGGTTTGCCCTCTTAGTTTATGATTCGTAACGAGTAGTGTGCTTATTTCATAGTCACTTATGACTTTCTCGACTTTCAAAAATAATTCTCTTTTTCTCAATCTATTTCATTTTCATACACAATGTCATTGAGTAAATTATAAAATGTTCCTAATATTTGGACTGCAATAGTTCAAAACTTTTCCTATCCGTATGTACCTACTATCTAACAAGGACTACCGTTGCGACAAATAATATTTCTACCAACGTCTAATTGGATAACCATTCATTTCCTCGGTGGCCACACCGTACTCTCCTCGTACAACGAATACCTACACGCCCTACGTTCGCATAAAGATTCCAAGTGAAATGCGGGTATTACGTTAATGACACAGAAATGATATCGTCTATACCGACGGCCCCGCTCCTCACAAATTCCCCGCTCCGAGGCCCACAACGCGTAATTTACGGGATCCGCTAACAATGTCGAACACTCACAATAATTGTTTGATCACTTAGAGCTTGCTCCGCCGCACACGAAACGGGTCTAAACTCCGCGATATTGGCGGGGATTAGTGCAATTTGTGTTTGATGGCACCTAACACAGCGGATGTATGAAATGTCTTGTGATTTTGGTGTGAAATTTAATTTAAGAAATTTAAGTTACGCGTATTTGCAATACTCGTTCTTGGAGAGATGAAAAGATTGTATTAACACTGGTTTCAATTAAGTGCTGAACTGTTGGTTATTTAGATACAAGATGAGTAACTCAGAACTATTAGAATGAAGACAATTTTTATTGCCTGCTGAATGAGATAGCACTAAACCTTCAAATAATTAACAAGTCCTTAAAAAATGTGAAAGGAAAGTGTCATCCTTGAGTTTTATAATTGTATCATTTTACTACTGAAATAATTTTCATAGTTGCAAATTGATACATTATGTAGTTGCCGAAAATGTTTCTTAGACGTTGCGTACTTAATAGCACCGAAAGACGGCATTAGTTGGGTACTTTATTTATATGTAAATTTGTAACAATTACGCCACATATTATTTTGCACCATATACCTATTGCGTAAATGGCACAAAATGTGATTGTTTCATCCTTAGTTTCACCCTGTAATTCATATTGTATACATTACTTTTGGTAAAGGCTTTATCTAAGCCAGACGTTCGGCTCTCACAGCCTAACTCTGACGTGCTAACCCCTAGTTCCTCTATCCCTAAACTCCTGGGACGACATAACGTCCTTTTCACATAATAATATGCGTCCCTAGGCGATACTCCTTTAAATTATTTGTTGGGTTTCTTTTTTCTGAGAGGTAATGGAGCGTACCGTAAATAAGGTTTGATGTAGAGCCTTTTCACAGTTGTATAAACTGTATATTAAGGTGTTTTATGTCCTATATATGTTTGTTCTTAGATAGATAGATGTTTCGTTCATTCAGTATATATGTATATGGCATGTCGTGCTGCCTTGTTGGTACCAAGTGCTGCGTAACGACCGAGAGGTCCCTGGTTCAAGTCGGGGTTCGGGCAAAAGTGTGTGAGTTGTTCTGTAAACAACTTACTCAGCCCGTAGTTAGGAAGTTGGCGGTAGCACGCCCGTGCCTCGGAAAGCACGTTAAGCTGGTGCTGCTGCACCCGATCTCTCATCGGTCATGTCGGATTTCCGTCTCACCGAACTATGGGAGAGTATAGAGAGTGCACTTTTGTTTGCGCGCACACTTGTGCACTATAATATGTCTTGCGCACTTGGCTGATCTCAATTAAGATCGGCCGCGTATATTTATGGCATGTTAATTGCCAGGTTGCAAAGAATAATGCCGAATCATTAGCGAATCTGAATAATACTGGAGTTAACCGGATTTCTTACATCACAACAACAACATTAGAATAAAAGTAATCCATTGATTGTTAGGTAAACAAAACTATTCAAGTTAGACGACAACCGATCACTTGCCTCTGACACTAATGGAATCGTCCCGGGGCACTATTGAAAGCAAATATTTTCTTTTAATATTGAAAAGTCTCTCTCAAAACTAATTTGTTTACGAGCGTTCATATTTTTCACCATTTCAATTTGAAATAAGGAATAGTTAGTTGGTAGAAACTAGAAATCCAATTATAAGAAGAACTGGACTGAAAACCATTACGTTCCTTCGCTTGCCGCAATATCTCTGAGTATTTACACTTCCCGGTAACCAGATTTACAGGGAAGGATTTTGAGTTATGAAAACATAATCGACGCCCCCTAACAATAACCCGGTAAAGTGCTATTATGGGGTTTATGCTGTTATGTCAAATTCGGTATCTATGGGCTGGAATACACCTTGACAATTTTTTTCAGATTTTTCCGATCGATATCTACAAAGTTATCATGATACACAATATTATTGTTGGGAAATTAGTGACAAAAATATGACGGCAATAAACTTGTTAAAGGTCAATACAAAAAAAAATATTTACATGTAGTTTTGGTAAGATTAATTTACCGGGTTATTGGCGTAATTTCTGTTTATGAAGTTTTTGGCAAACGTTTTTGTTGAACTAATTTAAATATACGTTTTCCATATTATGCTCTTACAATGTTATTTAAGTTTAGCATTTTTTCATAATACTACGAATTATATGAATGCGTCAATTTGACCAGAGGATTCAATTGATGAGAGGATTATTTCTATCAAAATTAATGCTTTACCTCCACCAATTAAATATTATCCAGGTTTATGCACCTGCTCCAGCTGACGATGATATCATAAAGGCCTTTTACAGCAAGCTGGAGTTCCACATATCGCAAGTCCCAAGTAGAAAACCTCTATGTTCTGGGTGATTTCAATGCAAATACAGTACAGAAAACGATCCCGGACTGCAGCATATAGTTAGGTTATATGGTTTGGGAACACGAAATGACAGAGCTGAGCGCCTTATTAAATTTGCTGCTGATAATAATCTCACCATTATAAACACAGTTTTCCAACACCACCCGTGTTGGAAAACTGAGTTCAAAAGACTACACCTGGGCCAGCCCTGATGATGGCAAACACCGTAACTAGACCGATTACGTTCTGATCAGATCTAGGTGGAGGAGCTCGATTTTTAACGCCCACACTTTGCCTGGGGCTGACTGTCTTTCGGATCATGAGTTTTTGATATGCAGTCTCAAGCTTAAGTTGCGCAACCCACTGTTACAGGGATTGGCCAGATTGTTAAAATATGAGAATATTAATGCAAGTCCTTGTTCCTAGAAAAACAACAATCAAATTTTCCTGAGGTTAACACAACATCTACAAAAGAGGAACCGCGTATAGTGAAATCAGAAATAGATGCCGCTATAAGACATCTCGAATGCGACAAAGCCATAGGTGCAGACGTAATCCCTATTGAAATATCTAAGATTATGGAGGATGTACGTGTGGATATCTTACAAGTCATCTGTTCACCAATATGGAGTACGGGAACGAGGCCTAAGGATTGGTCGCATTCCTTATTCATCCCACTCCACAAAAAAGGCTCAACCAAAAGTGCATCAACTCCCGCCTAATATCTCTAATATCCCACGCTAGCAAGGTCCCTCTTCAAATATTGATATTCTTAATACGAGGCTACAGGCATACATAGGCCGGGTGATCGCTCAAAAGCAAGCAGGCTTTGTTTAAAGGGAAAAAGTACCCATGAACAGATTCTCAACCTAAGGCAAGTCGCGGAAAAAGCTCAATATCCCACTATTTATATGCTTCATGGACTTTCGGTGTCAAAAGCTTTACTTTTGACACCGTTAAGTGATGGAAGCTGGGGAACTACTTCTCAAAATGGGTGTACCTCAACATCTGGTGTATCTCATTCAAAGACTTTATGAGGATGGAACGGCTGCGGTTTGTGTGGACGGAATTGACTCAACGAATTTCAAAACTCAGACCGGTGTAATACAGGTTTGTTTAATGAAATGCTTAGTTTTTCCTATTTTTCTTTACGGAGCTGAAACATAGATAAATCGTCAAAGAGATCGTTAGAAGATTGACGCCCTTGAAATGTGGTGCTGGAGGAGGCTACTGAGAATAAAATAGACAGCTCGCCGCACAAAGTGCTTGTGAGCTCTGCATTTAAGACATAAATATAATTTTATTTATTACCAAAGTGTAGTAGTGTTGTATATTAAAATAATCCTCGAGATAATGTCTTTCAGAATATTTATAAATGATATGATTCCAAAGTCAGGTAAAGTATTTTTATACGTGATAAAGTGGGCGTAAATGTTTTACTTAAATTTTACGTAAAAGTCAACTTGTTTATTTTTTTTATTTTTAAGGCTTGATAGTTGTACTTTGTTTCATACATATATAAATGCCCTATAGTTTCAGCTTTAAAGGGGTATTTTTATTTTACTATAGTTGCAGTAGTTTGCTAGAAATTACGCTTTAAATCAGCAACGGCTCGGCGCGCTCAACGGAGTTAAATGGCGATCGCGCGGGGGGGCGTACTGGCCTACTGGCAGCTGGCGTTGCACTCGATATCAAACAAAGACATTCCTCAATTATGCAGGAATGAATTCTGAAGATGTTTGGACATGTCAACCGCAACGAAAGCTCTTTATTCAACGTCCGCGGCCGATCACCTACAAGATGGACAGATCTCGTCAAGTCGACTACGAAATGTTCCCTAACAGAGTGTACACGCAGTGCCATGAATAGAAACATATGGAGGGACACGACCATTTATTCAGGAGTGTACGACTGAGAAAAAGAAGAAGAAAATTCTTTTAATTATTTTAATATTAATTTTTTTATGTTTATATTACAAGTTCTAAATACTCAAAAAGATATGGGTATTGAGTGGTTACAATGAAATCATTATTCCAAATATCCCCCTAAAAATAATGTAATGCAATAATACCGTTAAGAAAATTATATTATATTACCACAATAACCTCGTAAAAATATATTACGTAGCATACCTAGCGTACATAAAAACGTCATAAAAGTACATTAAATACAGTTACGAAATGTTCTATTCAAATATACATTAATTCTAAAAGCTTCATGCTCATATTCTATTTTGGATTTATTTATAAGAGTTTTTTACTATGTACTGTTATGTGCCAGCTTAGGCTGCTAATGCTTTACTTATTTAAGCTTGTTCCTTTCAACACTATTAAGGTTATATGGGTTGTTCAGATTACCCTTTTTGTATGTTTATTACTTCTATTTTTAATTGTTAAGACAACTGTTATTACTTTGCTACTATATGAAACACATATCTCACTAACATTCCAATCATCTCACTTTCACATTCTCAAACACTTCCAAGACAATATCACACCTCAATCCGCTACTTTTAACTTCAAATGCACTTTTAAAACCTCGCGGTATGAAATCTGGGGACCATAATGGATAAGAGACAGTTACTGGATGATCTAGACGCAACTTTTGATTTTAATTGTGAACTGACATGTCCCGAGAATTGTAGAAAATTAATTAAAAATTCGAACAACTTCAAGGTGATTACATTAAATATTAGAAGTATAGCAAAAAACTTTGATGCTTTCTTGGTGTTATTAAGTAGATTGAATATCGCTTTTGATGTGATTATACTCACTGAATGTAGGCTTACAGATTCAACAGTCATCGGTGTTATCCCTGGCTATACCTATTGGTCAACTCGCAGCAACATTAACCAAAATGGTGGTGTAGTAGCTTACGTAAAAAACTGCTGGAATGCTACAGTCCATGAGCCCCATATATCAGAGGCTTGTGCTTTGACAATTGATATCCCAAATGTGTGCACTATTTTAGGTATATACCGTTCCCCGTCATTTAATTATAACCTCGCTTTTATTGATTCCCTTGAGCTGCTTCTTGATTCATTTGCACATAAACCGTCCCTTCTCGTAGGCGACTTTAATATAGATATTCTCTCTGATGATAAAATTAAGCATGAT
This sequence comes from Maruca vitrata, assembly GCA_039566165.1. Taxonomy (NCBI): domain Eukaryota; kingdom Metazoa; phylum Arthropoda; class Insecta; order Lepidoptera; family Crambidae; genus Maruca; species Maruca vitrata. The sequence continues at coordinate 4,244,548 of CM076916.1, read as the reverse complement.
CCATCCAATTACTTAGACTTGTTATCTCAATACGGCCATAAACCCGTTATTACTAAGCCGACCAGGAACAAAGCCTGCTTGGACCATATTTTTGTCAATGGTAAGTTCTCAGCCACTGGTTTAGTTTGCGAAACTGATATCACTGATCACTACCCAGCTATAGCTGTTCTGTCTTACGTTAGTAAACGGGTGAAGCCGAGCAGATACAAAACTGTTATCAACTATGACAATTTGGTCAAGTCGCTAGATGATACAGATTGGACAGCCGTCACTAATGAATCTGACTTAGACAAGTCAGTGGAAATCTTCTCAAACCTAATTTCAACTATTGTGGCAGAAAACTCACAAGAAGTTCGCGTCAGTAAAGCCAAATACACGATGAGCCCTTGGATAACGCCTGGGCTACTGCGATGTATTCGGCATCGTGACAAACTGCATTCGCTGGCAAAACGTTTTCCCTCTGACTCAATTCTCCAAATATCCTACAAAAGATACCGGAATTTTTGTAATGAGACGTTGAAAAAAGTCAAAGCTCAGTATGATAACAGCCAGCTTGAGGCAACTAAAAAGAACCCTAAGAAATTCTGGAACACAATAAAAGATATTTGCCATTTTAAACAAAAAAGCAGCACTAATGATCTGTTGTCAGCTAAAGAAACTCCAGAAGCGTCACTTGAATACTGTAACGAGTACTTTTCGTCAGTGGGTCAAACTCTAGCTGAAAGTATCTTGCGCCACTCTAATACCACTGAAGAAGAGCTCGCTAGTAAGATTAAAACTGGTACTAGTCCTAGCTTCTCATTTTTCTTCTCTCCCGTTGACTCTGAGGAGGTAATAGATCTCATATATAAACTTGATGACAAATCTTCTTCAGGACTGGACGGTATATCAAACAACATGGTAAAGGTTATCAGAGAGCAGATCCTTAGGCCTCTAATCCATATTTTCAACCTGAGTCTCTCAACTGGTGCTTTTCCTACATTGTGGAAGACTGCCTCTATCACCCCAGTTTATAAAGATGGCCCTTCTTTCTTGCCTAGTAACTACCGGCCCATTTCCTTGTTAACAACCTTCTCTAAACTTCTGGAAAAAGTAGTCAATAATAGACTTGTTGAGTTCCTGGAATCGAATTCCCTATTATCAGATTCTCAATTCGGCTTCCGGAGGGAAAAGTCAACTGAAGATGCGGTGAAAAGGCTTACTGATCTTGCTTCATCCTACCTTGATGAAGGATTACTATCCATTTCTGTGTTCCTGGATCTTGCCAAGGCATTTGACACGGTTTCCACCCCGCTGCTTATCAAAAAGTTGGAGTGTAAAGGAATCCGTGGCATCGCACTGGAATGGTTCAGGAGCTATCTCACGGGCAGAAAGCAGCTAGTTAAGCTTAACAGTTCTAAGAGTGACAGTCTTCCAGTCAACTTCGGCGTTCCTCAAGGCAGCATTCTGGGCCCTACCCTCTTCATTATATACATGGACGATATTCACGACCTAAATATTAAAAATGCAGAATCTATTTGCTACGCTGACGATACGGCAATCCTATTTAAGGGAAAGGATTGGAAAAGTGTATACGCCGCTGCTGAAGAGGGTATGAAAAAAGTCTCCCAATGGTTAAAAATGAATCTGCTCACCCTTAACACTAAGAAAACACTATATATGTGCCTCTTTAAAACTGCAGCTTCCAACCCCAAAGCCTTCGATCTGCGTATGCATTCCTGCATGCCAACTAGCCCTATTTGTAATTGTTCTGAAGTACTGCAGCGCAAAGATAATGTTAAATACTTAGGCATTACTTTGGATGAAAAGCTCACCTTCCGTTTACACATCCATTGTCTTTCAAATAGAGTAAGAAAAGTAATTGGTATAATTCGAATACTTAGAAGTTCCGCTGACCTGAAGACATTAAAAATTGTATATTTTGCTTTATGTCAATCTATTATTACCTATTGTATAGGGGTTTGGGGTTGTGCAGCGAAATCAGACTTGCTTGTACTCGAGAGGGCACAACGGGCTGTCCTCAAAGTCATGCTCAGGAAACCTTTCAGGTATCCTACAAATTCTTTGTATAAGCAATTAGAGGTCCTTCGGGTGAGGCAGTTATTCATTGTTAGAGCGTGTTTGTCGGCACACCGATCTGCCCTTAGCTGGGATAACTATAACACATTAGTCAACAGGCGAGTTTATAGATTAAATTTGCCAACTATAAATACGAGTTTTGCCAAAAGGTTTGCTAGATACAGTCATTTTGCGACGTACAATGCCGTTTCAGCCAAATGTAGACTAGCGAATATCTCAGTAATGGAGGTGAAAGTTACTGTTGAACGTCTTCTGCTACTCTGTGACTACGATGACACTGAATATTTTATACACCACTAACACATGACAACTATGAGTATCTCATATACACACACAAACACATACACACACACTCACACTCTCTCTCTCTCTCACACACACATACACTCACGCGCACACCACACACACACGCACACCACACACACATTACATGAAGCTTTTAATTGTTCCTTTTTCTTTTTATAATTTTAATCTTTGCATTTTTGCCATAAATACCTTTAGTTTTATTTTTGCTTTTTGCCATAAATAATGTTTTTAATGGAAAACTGGTTTCCCAAGTGACAGGTCTGACCTAGTTTGGGAACCTCTGGTAATATTGTGATACGCATTTAATTCTACATACAATATTGATTTATTTTCCTGTGTAATTCTGTAATTCAAATAAAGATTTTTATTTTTTTTATTTTAAATAATTTACTTCAATAATCCCGTAAGTTTCAATACTGTAATATTTTATGCGTACTATTTTCGGTATTATGTACTTTCATAAATATCTAGGTTTTGAATAACATAAATTTATTGTTGTTACTATGGTTATATTTCGCAAAAAATTAGCTTTCGTTTGATACCTCAATGTTTGGAATAGTCCCACTCGTTCAAAACATATTCGACAAAAACAGTAAATCAGCTCTCCTGTAAAATTTGGATTTTTCGATTACCGGGTTATTGCTTGGGGGCGTCGTAATATTTTAAACAGAAATTTATTTTACCGGTACAAATTCCAGATCAGCTTAAGATATCGGCTATCGGAATTATCTAAACCGATAAGTTAATCTCCGATTGACTTTGAATGGCACTGTTAAAGGATGATAAGTTGATAAAAATAGTTTAATAATAATGCAATAGTTAGAAGTGCAAGGTTAGCTTGGTACGGGCATGTTATGAGGAGGGAAGAAAGCCATGTAACTAGAAGAGTGATTAGTATGAATGTCAATGGACGTAACGGTGGCAGGCCGAAGAAGACATGGATGGATTGCGTGAGAGATGATATGGGAGTGAAAGGAGTAGACACAGAGCTGACGAATGATAGGCCCGAGTGGAAGAAATACGATATTGCGCCGACCCCACTTAGCGTGGGATAAGGGCAGGAGAATGATGATGAATGATGATGAATAATAATGCAATAAACAAAAAATCGACATATGAATCATATGTCGATTTTTATGATGATATCTTCGATTTTATGATGATATTTATGTCGATTCATTGAATGATATGTGAAAGTAAATTACATATTCTTGTAGTTGTTTGTTGGTAAAGACGCTATCGTAGAGTTTAAATATGTTTATGCTCTAGAGATAAAATATAATACATTTCAGTATCTGCTCCATACGGAAAAGAGCTATGAAATATGTGTATTTAGTACACCCTAAGCTGATATATTTTTTTGATTGATTACATTAAAGCGTTTCTTAATGACGTTTTTAACGTGAACAGACAACACTCTTAAAAATGCGACTAACAAAAAGTTGACGCACGCCAAAGTGACGTAACGTTTATCTTTTTTTTAAATAACGCCAAGAATAAATTAAGCTACCGCCAGGATAATTGACGGCAAGAAAGGCGACGTCAACGTCAAATGAACTCGCTAACGACCACCATCATTTCCCTCCCTCCAACTTGTCAAATCGTCGTAAACAATAAGCATTTCGTTCGCAAATAAAACACGAATTAAAGGTATTAGGGCCACGAACAATGATTCACGGTGCCGGCGACAGAGGGCGTTGTACAGTCGCGTAGAGTCTGTAATTAAACTCGTTAAGTTTCGCTTTACGAGCCGAGTGTACTGACATTCGGTGGATTGGCATCTTTGTGCCGTGTTCAGTCTCTGGTGTATTGATAGGGTTGTCCTCACTGGCCCTCACGGTCTGCTCTAACTTATAATTGGTGTTTGTCGAGGATGTTCCGAAGAGAAGTTGTTGGAACACTTGATAGACGTTTTATAGTTGTTTGTATATTGTTTTAGACTGACCTGTAACGGCTATGCGTTTCATAGCAAATGATTTATAAAACCTACCAAAGTTTCGGGCGTATGGGTAGTAGACCGTTGAACGTTATTATACTATGTATTATATTCCATTTACGATCTTAAGTAACATACAAAAAGAACACATGTTTTACGTCACTATTTATATGTATGTTGGCTTGCTACGTCGGTAAGCGGTACAAATTATCAGAAAAATATCGTACCAAGTGCCATCAATATTTTGAGACTTACAAGATTACATATTGATCCTTGATATCATTTGTTACATCGAGTCATATTTACTTACTACTAAATTACATTAAAATCAGGGTTACCTTAAGATTGTATCACCTTTGTATTGCCTATAAATTTACTGTTTGGCCCATACAATTACAATTGACGGGGACACGGCACAGCACTACAAACGTATCGGACATTAGGCACCCCTACTCAAGGGTTGTCACATTGCGGATTGTTGATTGAAGACAAGCCGAGGCCCAAATGGGGTCTAATGTTTCAATTAAGTGCTAATTGAGCAAATTTGCGAGTTGTCTTGTCGTGCAAGATGAAATTACGACGGTAGAAGCTTTTAAAGTGATCCCTTAGACGTTGTTTCTCATGCTATTCATGTAATCATCCTGATTAATCCCATGAATGCTCCGCGTAAAATGTAGAGACTATACGTAGAGTATCTCGTAAGAGTATGGTGTAGAGTCTGTGTACTCTATCGTAGTATCTTATATACTCTATCAAACATTTCTTGCTCGGCGTAGAATGTATGGTGTAGAGACTATTCTCGTACATCCACCATCATCATCAGCTCATTTACGTTCCCTCCGAGGGTCAAGAGCCGACCTAGAGCGATCAGGCCGTTGTTCAGACCAAGCGAGAACTTCTTAGCAGGTTTCCTAACAATGTTTTCCTTCATCGAAAAAGTGTCGAATAAACTTACATGTATTACCTATACTTTTATGAAATTTAAAAGGAGAACCACCATTTTGGGCCCAACGTTACAGGATTAAATTATATATCAAAAAATCGGTCTATTTTTGTAAGTTAACTTATATAAATCTTAGCCAAAACAGCAATGGCCAACAGGGAAAAAAGCAGATTTTTTTTATTTTCCTTATGTTACTGGTTTTGTAAACGTTCATTTATATTATTTATTAATAACGTAGCTATCTTCGCAAACGTGATACAGAAATCTATCCATAGAGTATAGTAAACAGACTCTACTTATGACATTGATCGATTTGATTGATGTCGATTAATAATTAAAATGTTTTATTATTTATCATATTTATTTAGATCGTATCCGAAATACTATCATTCGGAGACGTAGCGGAGTCACGGACATTACATCGATTGTGACGAAGTTGAAGTGGAGACGGGCCGGACATATGTGCAGAAGAGAGGATGGCAGATAGGCACGCAGAATTGCCGAATGGAGACCTAGACTCGGACGGAGAAACGTTGGGAAACCACCTCTGCGCTGGGCCAACAATATCACAAAAATATTGGGCAAGACCTGGATGCGAGCAGCAAAAGACCGGGTCAAATGGAAAGCACATTAAGAGGCCTATACCCAACAATGGGTGATACAGGGCTGAAGAAGAAGAAGAAGACGCACAGTTTTTAGATGCTATTTTTTTTAGATGTATTATGATGATAAGGATGAATAAAATAATTTATTATTATTTTGTAATGACCTGCTTTTGTTACATTTATTTTTTTATACTGAACTGCTCTGTCCAGCCATAAGCAAATATGCATTTAGAGTTACCTAGTTCATTATTCACTTTAATGAAATATCTAATAAATTGGTTTTATAGTTGACTGGTTCGATGGAGCAGTTGCTAGTGAATTCTGGCTTCTAAACCAAGGGTCATGGGTTCGAATCCCACCCAGGATAAATGAGGAGGAGACTGACACCCAGGAGAATGTCTAAGATATAAGACTTTGACTTCATAAGTTGAATGATTGCAATATCCATAGATTTATTCTCATTACCTACTATGTAGCGTGCTTGCGTGTGTGCGCGGTGCAGTGGGGCGCAGGGTTGACCGGGCATTGCGCCGTCAACGACGCTTGGGAATATATATGTTGTTAATATTCTGTTATTAATATTCAGAATTACCCAACAACTTAACAAATCACAAAATCATATTTTACGGACACATGCAAGGTTCCCTGACCAATATAGATGACATATAGCCTATGTCTTGATACCATTTTACCACTTTATCTGTACTGTTGGATAGCTTGTATACAATCTGTAATGCAAAACTTAAAAAAGAAACACCCTACAAGCTTTCTTTCATAATAGAAAAACAGATAACCTCAAAAATATTTACTGTATTTTTAGTGATTTGGCCATTGCGGATCAACATGAAAATTCGTCTCATGGAAACCTTTTATATGCTTTGTCTGATGGCCAACTTTCAGCTTTGTAACGTTGGGCCCAAGTTTGTATGGAATCGGGTGTTCTCCTTTGGTAACAAATTGGTACGTAGCGGGCTTTGAACTGGCACCTCTCGCATCGAAATTGTCGGCCTTAACCACTCGGTCATTGACGCTTCATTAATGACAATTTATGGTTACTTAATTTGTGCTGATTATCGGATGCTCATAAGCGAACACCTATGGTGTTATGGAGAGAATTATAAAGCGGGTAATGAGAAAGAAAATTGATGTGAGCTTGTTGGAAAATATCCAATAATAAATTAAGCTCAATGGCGGAGTTAATGTATGAGTTTAATTGCTATTTACTTACTACTAATGCTACATATTTACTTATTTAAATGATGTTTGAGTTACAAATTTAAACATTTGCAGGTCACTTAATATTAAGTAATTGGAATTTCATTTAGGTATTGAAAATTCAGCAATTTTTCTATAAATACTTAATGTGATAAAGTATTTTATAATCCAAAAAGTGTTATATATTTTATATTAATATGTACTAAAATAAATCACAATATGACAGCTTAGACTAATTATAAAAAGTCATATCGTGAAAACTATCTTATTTACCTACTTTATCTTTCATTCCTTTGTTCATCAAGATGCTCTGCAAATATCAAATTTATCCAACAAGCAATTCACATGTTACCTCGCATCATATCGCAGTAGCGAAGTTTGCGCCTTGTTTCGGCATTAATTAAATTCCGTGTAGAACATTTCCAAACGCGGCAGCCCTGATGCCCTCGGGAGCCATACGTCACATTAGTTATGGACCTGTCCCGGATTATCTTGCCCCATCGGGGACACCCGGGGACAATGAGGGGCCAGGAGACATGCGGGGACAATATAAGTGCAAGTTTTGCGCTTTATCGAAAAACTTTTGACTATTTGCGGAGGGCTGTCTTCCTCTGTAGGGAAGGGTTCGGATGTTCCCTTGAGGTGGATCGATGGATTGACGTAGGGTCGGCAGCTGTTGAATACGGATAAAGAAGTGGGTTTAAAGTAACGTGCGTGTTACTGATAGTGGGTAACTTTATTGGAGTCGGACAAATTTTCGGGGTATGAACTCGCTATGGGTTTGTTTGAGTTGGATTCGAGCTGGCAGTTTTACGCTTTTAAACAATTCTTTGACATGAAAAGTTGATCTTCTGTTCTCATTATACCATTGTTGGGTGAAAACTCCTTTGGGCATATTAACAGCTTCTTAAATGTTTTTTTTTTGTAACATAAATTGCTACTCAAAACATCAGTTTATTAAAAAAACACCCATAGAGATTCTGTGTAAATGAATAAATTAATGGCAAAGATTATCAAAGGTTATCGATGAAGTTAAGGAGAACAATAAATACCTAAACTTTACACAAATGGCTGAACTAATAACTATGCAGAATTCCGACTGACTTTTGTTCCTTTTTTAACCGACTTCAAAAAAGGAGGAGGTTCTCAATTCGTCTGTATGTATAATATTTTTTTTTTTTTTTTTTTATGTATGTTCACCGATAATTTCGTCAATTGTAGACGGATTTCAAAAATTTTTTTAGTTGGATACAGTTCACTTCCGAGGTGGTCCCATTTTCACCAGTCCCGGATCTGATGATGGGATCCAGGAGAAATCGAGGGCAACCCTCAAATTTTATAGGGACATGTACCGCGTTTTGCATATTATCTGAAGTTGTATTGGCATTTTGCTTCTGGAAATCATAATCTTATGATGCTGAGCTGATGATGGAAGGTCAACTCCTTAATACTTAGGAGTAAAAGGATAATTCTTTCAATACTGTATACATATTAAGACTACTAGTTATAATATCAGTAGCATTATAAGTGAGCTGAACTAATAGGGTGACCAGTCTAGGATCTGATGATGAGATCCAGGAGAAATCGAAGGCAACCCTCAAATTTAATAGGCACATGTTCCACGTTTTATATATTTTCTGAAGTGATATTGGTATTGCTTTTTGCAATCATAATGTTATGATCCTGAGCTGATGATGGAAGGTCAACTTCTTAATTGTTTGGAGTAAAAGGATAATTCTTTCAATACTGTATACATATTAAGACTACTAGTTATAATATCAGTAGCATTATAGGTGAGCTGAACTAATAGGGTGACCAGTCTAGGATCTGATGATGGGATCCAGGAGAAATCGAGGGCAACCCTCAAATTTTATAGGCACATGTACCGCGTTTTATATATTTTCTGAAGTGATATTGGCATTGCTTCTTGCAATCATAATCTTATGATGCTGAGCTGATGATGGAAGGTCAACTCCTTAATTGTTTGGAGTAAAAGGATAATTCTTTCAATACTGTATACATATTAAGACTACTAGTTATAATATCAGTAGTATTACAGGTGAGCTGAACTAATAGGGTAACAAAAAATTTAACACTAAAAAGTATGAGAAAAAATTGTAAACAAAAAAAAACCGCCTTCAAAAACCCGACTCACTAAAAATTACAAAATAATATAATACGAACATTTATAATCATCTGGGTATGAATTTTATATGTTTTTGAAGGCGGTGCCAATCAAAATTTTGAGGAAAAAGAAGCACTCTGTGCTTGGCTGTTTGAAATATAAACGGCACCGCCTTCAACAACATATAAAATTCATACCTAGATGATTATAAATGTTCGTATTATATTATTTTGTAATTTTTAGTGAGTCGGGTTTTTGAAGGCGGTTTTTTTTGTTTACAATTTCTATAAAGAAAACATGCTACATAAATGCTAGCTTATCAGTAGGTACGTTATGCAGCTAAACTAATCAGTTGATATGCGTTGTGAATATTTTTACAGGTATTATTTGTCTTGTAATTATAATTTGTTCAAAGGTAATTTTGAGGCTAAGATAGTTGAATATTGTCTATGTTTTGAGAGACACATTTAAAAAAATATTTAGCTTTAGGAATGAAACTCGCGTATAATCATATGTTTCAGTTTAAACGTAATTATCTAGAATACCGACGTTTCGACCATTTTACTGGTTTTGTGGTCACAGAAACTTGAATGTACTATAATTTTACAGTGGAATGAGTATTTTAAAGTTGTGGAAAACCATACGAGAGATGCAACAGTATAAGCGGCAGGTGAAAAAATAGATTACCTATGTTATAATTTCGTTGAACTCTCAATCGAAGCGTTTTCAACGATTTATAATCTGAAAGTACAAATAATCCTAATCAGTAGTTAATATTATTGAGTAATAAGCCACAAATGATCTCGGTTAGGTTAATACTCTTGTCGTTGCATTTACATAAAATAAATATGTGGTTTAACATCGGTTTGTTAATCAATTTCTCTTCGTGTGTGCGGACAAATAACCTATTTTCTCGCGCTAATAGCTTTATATTCAGTTTGATTTAAATTCTGGAGACCACAAGTGGTTTGCATGTTTCTCAACTGTTTATAATATTTTGTACTGCATACATAATTACGTACCTAATGTATTTAAATGATGCTCCGGATAAAACGAACGTAAAGGCAGCTTTTCCTGAGCTAATCCGTTTTGAATACATGTTTTTATATATGTGTAAGAACCTCACTTATACATACTAGATAAGTTTGACCTTCAATGACCAAATAGGTCAAATCAAAGGTATCCATAATTCACGAGCATGCATAAAGAGATCGATGCATGTGGAAGAAGTAAAAGTGGTGTGCCAGGACCGTAGCACATGGCAGGAAGGGATCTCTGCCTACCCCTCGGGCGAAAAGGGGTTATGTATGTATTAGTTAGATGCAAAAGTGTAGCAATATCCTTTGTTTAACTTTAAGACTTGTTAGCTTTAAACATCTGCGTTTGATTTCATTCTCAATTAGATAAATGTTAAAATGGTCGCGCCACGACCATGGTAGGCCAGCCCATCAAAAACATAATCATAAACCTAACAAACCATCTATCACTTCTTACGATATGGCAAGTTATAAGATATTTTAATAACATCATGTGTTAATACGTATTTGACATCTGAAACATTGGAAAAAAGAAATTGCGCGTTCATGTATAAATAACTTTGCATGCATGAAATGGCACTTTGTGTTTGTGATTAAGTAAAAGGAATATATCAACACATACTGTTTTATAAAAAAAACTGAATAATGGCATTTTCATGCCATTGTTTTGAATTACACACTCAGAAGGTATTATTACCGATGAGAAATCGGGCGCAGGACCACCAGCTTAACGTGCTTTCCGAAGCACGGGCGTTCAACACAGCTGATTTTAATTATTTAAAATAAATTGTTTTAAGTGACAAATAATTACTAAATTCGCTTTAATTATACTTAGTTAATGTTAAGCTATAAGTGAAAGTGTTCGCAACAACAAAGTGCAAGTTTAGCAAAATCTTCGTTGCGTTTCGAAATTTAACGGCGATCCAGCGATCAAACAGTGGACTTCTACACACCTAAACCGGGGGAGTACTTGTTTTTTATTACATTTAACCTTCCTTACATGACATATAACAACAGGCCTACACACTACAAACAAGTGATATTGTGTTTTTCGCCTATACGCGAGATTCGCCTAATATCATTGACACCGGCACTGTTGTGGCTCTCTTTGCTTGACGAGAGTGAAGTAAAGTTGAGATTTATCAACCCCTGCCTTACACAAACACATACTACACATCCACTATATAACTTATCTGTAAATTAAGACAATAATAACAATCATACACATTACCTACCTACAGATTTTATTTGCATAATTTTTTTATGTAATTTAACCTATAGTAAGACATTTTTGAATTTGTTCTTTGTTTGTTGTAATTTGTATAATTGCAACCTATAGCTAAGTATTGTCTACACATCTATTATACACAACTACCTTAAACAATTTCAGGAAAGGACATAACACAGAAAAATAACAAATATGATGACCCGGAAGGCTACAACACAAGACTTGGACATGAAACTCAGACGGGCACTCAAGGAAATAGAGCAATTGAAGAAGGACAACCAGCAACTTCTTCAGGAACGCGAGGAAAATGAGGAGGAATCCTTGAAGATCCTTCATTCTAATACACAGCTCAAGCTTGAACTATCAAAACTCCATGAACAACTCATGGATGTAAGTGATCAACGGGACCAGCTTCTCGGCACAGTCAAAAACTTTGACCAGTGCAGTGATGTATATGAGCGGACCCTGGAGCGCATCCATGACCTGGAGGTGGATCTCCGCGATGCCAATAAGACCATACAGCAGTATGAGGAGGACATCCGCAGTCAAGACATAACCAATACGCAGAGCTTGTATGAAGAACTTATCGGGTCTCCGGCAGCCCATATTGTCTCTTGCCCTCCTGTAGCGGATTGTTTAGACCAAGTTAATAGTGTGCCTAGTTTTCGTTTTAACAGTAGGAATAAGTTGAAAAAGTATATAAAAATTAACAAATATATAAAAAAAACTGACAAACTTATTAAACGTCAGAAATCTTTTTACAAAATGTGGCCTTAAGAAAGCAACGGGCTGATTTATTAGACAGCCTAGAGCTTTATAGTAAAAAATTAGAAAACAGTAGATGTAGGTATGAAAATGACACAACAGAGTTAAATGAAAATATTTCACGGCTTCACAAAAATCTAGAAAGCATGACTGACAAATATAAGTCTGCTCAAGCTCAAATCCATGAGCACATATTAGCAGCAAATGTGCTTATTCAACAGCAGAGTTGTGTCTTAGACTCTGGTCCCTCTGACCAGCCACTTATTAGCAAGAAAAATGGAAAAGCACTAGATACCAGCAGTATAACAGCCACATGCACATCTGTCTCTAATAATAAAATAAAACAAAGAGGCAATATATTATTATTTTCTGATCAATTAGGGGTTGGATTTGGTTCACTATTAACAACTAAATTAAATTGCAGTGTAGTAAATCATTGCTACCCTAATAACACATTTGAAGAAATTATAAAATATATACTTAATTCCAACTATAATAAAAATTCTATAATTATATTAATGATAGGTGATGGTCAAAATATTTGTAAAAAGATATATTATATGCATTTTTCAAAACTTTTAGCACTAAATGTTAAAAAGTGATCCTGTGTGCTATTCCTTTCTCTAAATGTTACTCAATGGAACAAAATAACAGTATTCACATATTGAATACACAATTATATAATTTAACCCATAGTCATAGCGACCACTTTGTGTTTTTTGACACAAATAAGTTTATAGATAATAAGTTTTTGTTGACTGGCAAAACCTTTTATTTGCCTTTTAGAATAAAAAAACAGCTGACATCATTGTTAGCATATAATGTAAATAATTTACTTAATTTATATATTAAGACTTTGGAATTTGTTCCAAATAATTTAAATTTAAATGTAAGACAATAGAGGACGTCTCTAGCCATTCAATGACAAAGGAGAAGCCTAATTATCTTAAAATAATACACCAGAATATACAGGGTTTATCTGGCAAAGAATTAGAGTTAGAACTTTTCTTAAACGAAAATAATGTCCATGTGTTATGTCTCACTGAACATTGGCTGAGACAACATGAATTAATCGTTAGTATTGATAATTATATAGTCAGTAGCTCTTTCATTAGAAAAACAGTAATTAGAGGGGGTCACTCATTTTACTAAAAAATTCGCTTAAATGTAAGGAGCGTCGAGACATTGTATCATTGTCCATTGAACGTACAATTGAGCTGTCTTGTGTAGAATTAGAACAATGTATTATTATTTGTGTATATAGGCCTCCATTAGCTAACTATTTCTTATTTGAGGAGACTATGGAGGAAGCTTTAAGGAAAGCATGTGCCAGCAATAAAAAGGTAGTTGTATGTGGAGATTTTAATATAAATATCTTAGAAAAATCAATGAACTCCATAAGGTTCTTAAATCTTTTAAATCTTTTAACTTAACTCAAATTTTTAATGAACCAACTCGCATTACACCTACCTCGGCAACATGTATAGATAATATTTTTTGTAACTGTTCTGTAAAAGATAAATCTATAATAAATTTTATTAACTCTGACCACTGTGGTCAAATGGCTGCATTTGAGTATCACTGGACTCCTATGCCGGCTGTCATAACTTGCAGACCAATAACTACTAGTCGTATAGAAAAGTTCAAAGATAATATTAGCCATAAAGTTTATTTAATGAACATTCTACCTAACCTAAATAGTAATGAGTTATACGAAAAGTTATTTAATGTTGTAGAAAAAGAGTTTAATGGGATATTCACAAAAAAGGAAATTAAAATTAATAGCTCAAAAAATTAAATTTAGTGATTGGGCTACAACAGGAATTTTCACAAGTAGACGAAGGCTTTTTGAGCTGTATGATCTCAAAGCCTACTCTAAAGATCCGTCTCTTACGGACTATATTAGGAATTATTCCAAGATTTTTAAAAAATTGTGTACAATAGCTAAGTCGCTCTATCTTAAAGATAAAATAAATAAAGCCACTAACAAAACCAAGGCAACATGGCAAATCATTAATAAAGAGACTTGTAAAAACAAAACACAAAATCACAAGATCTCCCTGAAAGTGAATGATATTATATTAGATTCTGATGCTGATATAGCAAATGCATTTCAATCATTTTTCTCCAACATAGCTGTAACAACGACAAGTAGTTTGTCTTCCAGTCCGGCTCTTGCTCATTCACTTTTAAAGTCCCATGTAAGTGAATGCACATCTTCTTTCAATTTTGCCTACATTAATGCTCAAGTAATTGTGAAAGCCTTTAAAGAACTCAACTTAAAAAGTCAGAGGATCTATGGGGACTCTCAGTGGACGTGTTAAAAAATATAATATATACAGTTGCTCCACTATTGGCGATGATATTCAACAAATGTATTAATGAAGGTCATTTTCCTGATCTGATGAAGTCAACCAAAATCATTCCTTTGTTCAAATCAGGCGATGACAGTGACCCATCTAATTTCAGACCCATATCCTTACTACCAGCATTTAGTAAAATTTTTGAAAAAATTGTATTTAGTCAACTACTTTGCCATTTTAATTTAAACAATTTGTTAAATAAAAACCAATATGGATTCACTAAAGGTAAATCCACCACAGATGCTGGTGTTGCTCTTATAAAACATGTTTTTGATGCATGGGAAAGAAAACAAGATGCCATAGGCATATTCTGCGATCTATCCAAGGCGTTTGACTGCGTTTATCATCAAACTCTTCTACTTAAATTACGCCATTATGGCATCTCAGAAAATGCACTTAGTCTAATTCAGTCTTACCTGACTGGCAGAACCCAAAAAGTCAATGTAAATGGGGCTAGTTCTTCCGGCGCCCCATTAGTTATGGGAGTGCCCCAGGGCTCGATATTAGGACCTCTATTATTTATTATTTATATTAATGATCTTCCGTTCTTTACTGAAGACACATGTGAGATAGTTTTGTTTGCAGATGATACATCACTTCTTTTTAAGATTGATAGACAGCAAGAAAATGTTGACGACGTAAACAAAGCCCTCTCACGAGTCTTGCACTGGTTTACTACTAATAATCTTATGTTGAACGCCAAAAAAACCAAATGTGTAAAATTTTCAATGCCTAATGTAAAGCAAGTCAATACTAAAATCATAATGAACAATGAACCCATTGAAGTCCTAAACTCAACGGTGTTCCTTGGAATCACTCTAGATTCCAAATTGCAATGGGGACCTCATATTGGTACCCTGGCAGGAAGACTTAGTTCTGCTGCATATGCTGTAAGAAAAATTAGACAATTGACTGATGTTGAAACGGCAAGATTAGTTTATTTCAGCTACTTCCACAGTATTCTATCCTACGGCATGTTTTTATGGGGATCAGCAGCTGATATTGATAGTATCTTTGTATTGCAAAAAAGAGCAATAAGGGCCATCTACAAACTCAAACCACGCGATTCCCTCAGAGATCGTTTTAAAGAGTATAATATTCTCACAATGGCCTCTCAGTACATTCTAGACTGCTTAATGTATGTGTATAAAAATATACAATACATTCCTAAAAAATCAGATACTCACCGATTCAATACTAGAAATAAGCATAAACTTGCTATTTCACATTTCAGACTTAATAAAGTTAATAGCTCCTCTGTTGGGCTAGGAGTAACAATGTTCAATAAGTTACCTGTAAGTATTACTAAATTACCCTTGCAAAAATTCAAAGAATGTATTAAGAAGGGTCTTATTATGAAGAGCTACTATAAAGTAGAAGACTATTTTAATGATAAAAATGCTTGGACAAATTGCGTTAACTAAAATTTGACATTTGCAATAAAAATTTTCTAATATATAAATTATTTTAATCATTGACATTTTTTATGAACTTTTGTTCTTATTAATATTCTTTTTTTATAAATAATGTATTTTAATTTATTGTTGTAATACAGTCATATAGTATTAAGATTCTACTCTATGTAAGCTATGTCATGCAGGTTGGAATTGTTGTAGTTATTTTATTGATTTGTTTTGTTTCTTTATGATTTTTATTAACAGTAATTGTAGTATAAGGTTTTTTTTCTCTCTTTGATACTGTGACATACTGAAACTGTACGACATGGCAATTACAATTATATTAAACAAGTTTATGTGATAATCGGTTAAAAAGAGTAACTATCGAGTTTCTTGCCGGTGTCTTCTCGATAGAATCGGCTTTCCGAACCGGTGGTAGAATTACTTATTTATTTAATACAATGACGATTTATAAGTGCATGTTAATGCCTATATAAATAAAGAAATTTTGACTTTGACTTTGACTTTGACTTTGACTCAACCGCCAACTTCCTAACTCCGGGCTGAGTAATTTCATTACAGAAAAACTCACACAAATTTTGCCCGACCCCGGACTCGAAGCGGGGACCTCTCGGTCCTAACGCAGCACTTGCTACCAATAGACCAACGAGGCAGTTATATAATACTTACCATGGGATCAGATCAATGTATGTGAAGTTGTGTAATATTTATATTCATTTATATTGTTTATTATAGTTTTTACCTCGCGAACACGTCCTCCACTAAGTAGATTTTTCAGTGTAAATGTATCTTCAGCTCGACAAAATGGCGATTTCATATAGTTTAGCTTAAGGAAACACGGTGACTGTGCCCTGGGGACCGATTCCCCGGTATTACGGCCAGTGTTTGGTTTTCTTTTATTTAAACTAATGTCTTTGTGTCCCTGATAACCTTTTAGAGGCCCTGAGCAAAGCTATTATAATTATTTGAGGTTACGTTATCCCCTACGGCATTTTAAATGCGACCTTCTGTGTATTTTTCGAGGATAGGTACTTACATGATAATTGGTTAAGTAGCAAAAAGGCTTTCGAAATACATTAAAATGTATAAATATGAAAAATAATTTATGGCTATCAAGTGATTGACTTTCGTAAAAAAAAACAAAGGTTTGTTGTATTTTGAAATAAAACTAATTTAACGGATTAAACTCGCGTCTTTGTATTGTTATTCTGAACATATTATTTAGAGACCTGACGTTCGAGCTCTTTTATATTGTTTATTCACATTTCATCACGGGCTAGATTTTATATTGTTTATTTATTTATATATCAAAACGTCAATGTTATTTACGCTGCAATACGGCCTTATGTACGGATTAATACTTAGGCACACACACATATATACGTATAGTAAACCTTAGAGAGATTAGTGAGGTAACCGTAAAAGTGCGAAGTCAACTATATCAGAAGTTGAGAATCGAACTAAAGAAGGTAGGTACGACGAAATGGAATCGAACGAATAGAAGCGAAATCTTCTTTCGTATAGTTTAATTGGTCCGATAAAAGTTTAGCGATGTTTATTCTGCGCCTGTCTACCGAGATAAGTTTGTCCGTTGTTAGAAGATACCAATACTCCATGATAATGAGTAATTGCCTTTTTTACCTTGGGAAACTTAAAGTATTGTGACAAAACTTTGGCTGACCTAGCGTTCAGTCAGAACGCTACTAAGTAGTGTTTTGGAATATCATGTGTTTGAAATAGTTTTATCCTTCTACCGCTCTAAATAATTGTAGAATTACAAAAGTTTATGAACTAATATGAAATCTGAACCTGCAGATGCTACAGTATTGATTAAACATCATGAAAAAAAATCTGTTGCCCAATGTTTAAACTTAGATTATTTGGAAGTTAACAGTGACGGGAAAATACACTTCTCTTACAATAAGCCATCATCAAAATGTTGTTACTTCTGTATCTGTATGATGTGTGTACCTACTAATTATATCAAGGAGACTTCACACTTCCAAGACGATAAGCCACATCGAAACCCTTCACAAAGAATACCCAGTTGTTACAAAGTGATGTCTTGATCTTACTTACATATACTAATAGCGCTGCAGTGGCTTTCGGGCTAATGTGGCATATGCTGAGGCCCGTACCTCGTTGACCACTTTATAGTCCTTGTCCATGTGTTATTTCTTAGTTTGAGTTTTTGTGTCTTGTGTATTTATGTCTCATTGTATTTGTTATTTCTATGTGGTCAATAAATGTTTTTCTTTCTTTCTTTCTTTCTTTAATAAGTGTTTGTTGTCAACAGCCGAGTCGGTAGCGCCAGCCGGCGGGAACGATTCGGCGTCGAATCTCGACACAGACGCGAAGCTGCCGCCACACGAACAACCAGACATGATTGTTGGTAAGTTGACAAACACTGGCTTAAACTTAAACGTGATAACCTCACATTTTTAATCTAACCCCTTTCAAACACGGCGCTATGCGCGTTTTGTAATTGTTAATTAGGTATTGTTGTTTTTTTTTTATAAAATGAACTTCCAAGATGATCTTACACCACCTTGGTAAGTGGAGGGAGTTGGTTGGTGACGCAAAACGAGTTGATGTATCTTACTTCTTAATAATATATTTTTAGGAATCAGAAGCCAGGTTATTTAGAAAAAATAAATTCAATCACAAACAGGCAGAACGATTTATCCGTACGAATATAATAAAAAGATGGCGCCAGCGCGCGGCGCTCGCATTTTTTTTAAAAGCCAGGCGGGTATACAGGCAAAGACATCAGACATGGACGTCTGCTTCAGTGGTTATCTCTAATACGGCCTCTCCTGACGCTCTGACGTCCTCGTCAGTTCCAGATGAAGTGGCTTGGGCACGATCTGCATCAAGAGCCTCACGGTCAGAGTCGTGTGGTAATGGTGGATCGTGATCGGAAGCCAAGCTGTTAAACCACACAAAAATTAAATTATTGACCCATGTGCCTAAACGTTCCAAGTACACTTTTTTTTCAGTTCAAATAACCAATGAAAGATAATCACTTGCGGTTATTTATTTACGATTATTTAACAAATCATAAACAAATAAGTAAATCATGGATGCATCCTACAGACGAGTCGACTCGATTTAAAATAAAGTAAACACTGACAGGGGACGAGCACGAGCTCATTAGTAACTGGCAGAGGCTCCACTATTAAGCGTACCACGAATTTATTACACAACAGACATAGGCTCCACTATTAAGCTTATCTTTTAACGTAGCGATGGCCGAGGCTCCACTATTTAGCATGCCGTAAGTTTCTTACACAGACATAGGCTCCACTATTAAGCTTATCTTTTAACATAGCGATGGCAGAGGCTCCACTATTTAGCATGCCGTAAGTTTCTTACACAGACATAGGCTCCACTATTAAGCTTATCTTTTAACATAGCGATGGCAGAGGCTCCACTATTTAGCATGCCGTAAGTTTCTTACACAGACATAGGCTCCACTATTAAGCTTATCTGTTAGCATAGGATGGCAGAGGCTCCACTATTTAGCATGCCGCGATCAGACTCACCCTCGAAGAAAGAGGCACACGTCTCCGGGGTCCACTCGCCTTTCCAAGGCGCCAAGAACTGTGCCGCAGCGTACCTATG
This sequence comes from Maruca vitrata, assembly GCA_039566165.1. Classification (NCBI taxonomy): domain Eukaryota; kingdom Metazoa; phylum Arthropoda; class Insecta; order Lepidoptera; family Crambidae; genus Maruca; species Maruca vitrata. Next base: position 4,224,904 of record CM076916.1, on the reverse strand, counting down.
ACACCTTGCCATACGACCCGGCGAGAAGCTGAAGCTTGTAGCGGTCATGATCCATAATCTGGATGATGCGGTATGGTCCGCGCAGACCCGGATCGAGTTTTCCCTGCGACTCAATGTTTTCAGCCAGCCGCTTGGCCGTCCTTTGTCTACGAAGCTCTCGCAAAGACTCACGATTTTCATTCGACTCGAACGAACACAAACTACTGAAAACTAATTGAATAACAATTCACTTGTGAGCGCGAAATCTTTATCCCACTTCTGATTTTAGGAATCAGAAGCCAGGTTATTTAGAAAAAATAAATTCAATCACAAACAATCAGAACGATTTATCCGTACGAATATAATAAAAAGATGGTGCCAGCGCGCGGCGCTCGCATTTTTTTTTAAAACGCAGGCGGGTATACAGGCAAAGACATCAGACATGGACGTCTGCTTCAGTGGTTATCTCTAATAATATTATAATAATATGTGAGTGCGTTTTGCTGTTGTAACGAAACGAATACTCAATGATAACACAAAGAGAACGTACCGTATGACCGGTTTGACGTTTGTGTAAAATAAACCAGTGACATAGCGACTCTGGTACATATAGCGTCACATTATCAATTAAGGCGTCCGACCGATTTCAGCCATGGCCGCCGGTCTCAATTGATATCAGTCAAGAGCGCAGGACATAATTAAAGTGCACAAGTGAGCGCGCAAACACAGGTGCACTCTCTATTCCCTTACTTTTATTCAGTGAGACCGCAATCCAACATGACAGATGAGAGATCGAGCGTAGGACCATCGGCTTAACGTGCTTTCCGAGGCACGGGCGTTCAACCCCAATCATCAGTTATACACACAATAAACGGTTATCCGTTTTGCTCTTCTAACGTATCATGTTATATTGACCAGACCCCTATTCACAAAGTCTTACTGACTGAATTCGGAAAATCTATACTGTCACTGTCAATCACTTATGTGAAGAAAGATTAGAGAATTCCTAATCCGTATCAGATTCCGACGAATTGCGATTAGCAAGTACCATTTCACGTAGCGTCGTTGAGAGCGATGAAAAACTTAACGCTGCAATGAAACAGTACGATGTGAAACAAGTTAAAATAACTGTCGCATTGTGAATGGAGTCGTTTAAACATTTAGTCGGAGGCAAGACGGGCGGCTGCCGAACAAAAGACGGTCGCCCCGGCGCGCTTAAGATTATTCAGCCATTGAAAGTGACTGTCAGAGATTGCGGGCCTGCAGAGCGCCACCAGTGATTTAGAATTCATTTAAATTGAGCGTATTATTCCGTTTGTTATCTAGACAGAGTGGTTTAGGTCTGCACTTTGATCTATTAGAAAATAGAATGCTGAAGCGTAGGGATGATTATCTCAAAGCGTAGTTTGTTATCTAGATATAAATGGTTTAGGTTATAGATTTAGTTCGTTGAATTAGACTGGAAAACTAAACGTTAGTAAAAAAACTTTCAATGTTTTGATAGGAACTTGCTACTACTAAATAATGACGGAAATCACGCGATTTCGTTATAAACTACGTTCGTATTCAAAAATAGTTTACTTACGTATTGATAGTAGATGTAAAATCAATACAAGTCCCTTTAGGTAAAGATATATATCTTGTCGTAAACATCAAGACTTTGTAAATGTCGTAGGAATCGTAAGTAAATCAATACGTACAGGCATGGAACTGTAATAAAATGTCCGCTAAGTTCTGACAGGCAGGCTAGCAGTCAAATCCTTGGCAATAATTTCATAAAATATTTGAAATAAAACTAATTTTACGAATTAAACTCGCGTGTATTGATATTCTAAACATTATTTAGAGATCCGACGTTTCGAGCTCTTTACAGCGCTCGTGGTCACGGTTAAGTCTTAACCGTAAATAATGTTTAGAATATCAATACACGCGAGTTTAATCCGTAAAATTAGTTTTATTTCAAATGTGTAGTGCTCGCGCAAATAAAAATAGACAATACTCTTAAAATACCTCACGAAAATGTCATAGAATAGGAAATATAGAGTCACAAAAAGTAAATAGCCTCTTTTTATGCTGCAAGATTGTCAAATTCCATATTTGGATGATATATAATTTGTTTTTAGTGATAAATAATTTAACAAAACGATAAAAGTCAAAAATAACCTAAAAATACCTATAATATAAAAATCAAATAGTGATTGAGTTGATGGTTTAACCACTTGGTTTGACTGAAATACTTCAGTCAAACAATTTTTTTTATAATAAATGTGTACTAATAATCGAAGCATCGATACAACAGTTTACATAATTATTCGATTTCTAATGAATTAGAGGTATATAATTTGGTAATAAAATTGCCTACTGATACTAATCTGACTGTAGTAGGCATCGCGTTTATAGAAGTTCATATTTGGGGTCGTAGCCTCAAATTATGGTATTATGGTCCACTATAGTCTTTCCCTTTTCAGGAAAACATGCAACGTAATAAACTGGTGTTATTACGAGAAAGTAATATCGTAGATCAGCGAAGTTTCTCCGATAAAGTGCTAAAGTAGTCGTGATGGCGAAAATATAAGAAAGTTAATTCATGCTCTTTTAATAACTGGCCCATAATGTTTTGTTAGTCTCGCCGATAGCAAGTTTTATGAATAAGCTTCTTTTGCTTTAGGTAGCGTCCTTTCTTCGTTGTTCATAGGACAGTTAGCATTATATATTTTCATATTTGGTTTATAATTGTTTGTTTTGTTTATATTTGTGTGCTATTTAAAACATTATACTATTATATTTTGGCTCTTTGGATAGAGCTCTTGTCTCTTGCATCAAGACTCGTGGATTCATTCCCACTCTGGAAAAAAATATTTATGTCTTATCATTACATAGTAAATAGTAGTAAATTACAAGAAACAAAGTCGTGTCTGTCCGCTGTCTGTCCCTATGTATAGTTATATTTTTAAGCGACGGTTTTTAATATAGAGGATAGAGGGATTCAAGTGAATGGTTTTATGTAAATGTCACTAGTTTTAAAATATAACAAATATGAGTAAATGCTTAAGATAATACCACAGGATCAGTTCGGTCAGAACGTACGCGATGTTATTGTGAAATATACATTTTATATTTTGTTCCTTACTTTCTGATATCAAGTTTTATAAATAAATAGCAGGGACTGGTGCTACTGCCACCCCACAATATTAAAGTGGACCATGAAACGTTCATAAATTGTGGAGTTTTGCTTGTTGACTTAATGAGAGAGCGACTGATTCGCTGCAAAATATACGAGTATTTGTTATTTGCAAGTTGCAGTTCTCAACTGACTATACAAATACTTGTATAATTGTGTAAATCCACCAAAAACTAATGGAGTACTTAACTAAGTTATTTTTTCTGAGCAACCTTTGAGGTGGACCAATGATCTGGTGAAAACCGCTGTTTTGTTGGATGCAGGTGGCCATAGACTGGTCGCGCTGGAAAGTTTTGAAAGAGGCCTATGTTCAGCAGTGGGCGGCAATAGGCTGAGATGATGATGATGACGATGATGATGAGCTTCAAGGAGCTTGGAATAAAAGAAATTTCTAGAAAATAAAATTCTTAATAATACCTTCAAAATATTATACCCGTCATGGTAAGACACCTGTGTTAAAAATATTCTTTATATTTGGGAATAATTCTAAGAAAAAACTACCCAGGGATATCAATATATTGGTAATAATGTTCAATAAAAAGAAAATTGCGTTTACTAATAATTTTATCGAGAAATACGTTTTTGAAGTCAGGAAAAGCGCTATTTCTTCTTGGTATAAACAATTACATCGGAAACATTATTCGTTTAGTCTACAACCGTCATAAGGCTTTAAATGGATACCAAGAAAACACAACTCTATCCTCCAAGGAAATCACAAAATATGTAAGGAATAATAATATTTATTGGAAAGTAACCGAATGGCGCAGGACCGAGGTGCATGGCGTTCTGCGGAGGAGGCCTATACCCGGCAGTGGGATATTGTAAAAGGCTGATGATGATGATGATGAACCGAATGTTATAAATATCTCAGAATTCTCGCGTCAGCTAATTACTTAATGTATTAACATCGAATAAAAAGAGCTTTGAAAAGAACAAAATATCATCATCATCATCATCAGCCCATATACGTCCCCACTGCTGGGGCACGGGCCTACCCTAAACTAGGGCGATAAGGCCTTAGTCGACCACGCTGGCCAAGTGCGGGTTGGTCGACTACACAATCTAAGAATTTCTTCTTAGGAGTGCAGGTTTCCTCACGATGTTTTCCTTCACCGTTAAAGCGTCGAATGATGGTACATATGAATTTCAAATTTGAAAAACACATTGGTACCTGGCGGGGTTTGAACCGGCGACCTCTCGCATGGCAAGCAACGACCTTAACCACTCGGCCATCGACGCTTTATATTATTTTTACGCTTTATTTATACGCGAACAAAATATAAGCAAGAGAAATGGTTTTGGAGTGCTTTCAAATAGAGAACCTTGAGCGACTCGAAATTGTTGATTTCTTGAGTGAATAACAGCGTAGGATGTAAGTAACAGAGTAGGCGTCTCATAGGCATGGCCTATCTGTAAAATATTCATAAAATAATAATCTGCATACAAATTTTTCCAGCTAATGTAACGCTTCCATGGATATGAAAATGATAATTTTATATTTGGGTGTGATTATACAAGATTTACGTGTTTTTACGAACTTTCTTCAATTGTATAAATTATCTCAATGTGTGGGTAAAATCGTAAACCACATAATATACTGCAATCTAAGAAATATATGGATCAAAACACTAAATTAGAACAGTCCACGCATAAAATATGTGTAATATTATAAGCTTGATGGCCAATCAAACATGATAGTTTAGATGTGTAACTAAATGCTTAGTGGCACAAAAATTCTTTGCGTTGGCCTGTCCAGAAGTGGCCGAGATCTTCGTCATCTTATGGATTCTTAAAATAAACGTATTATGTTGCAAAATTAGATTAATGTTACAAAGTGAATGGCTCGGTGGAACAGTCGTTAGTGACAAAGACGTGGGTTCGATTGCCACTTGGGACAAATTTTTGTGATGAACATCAGTGTTCGTTACATGGGTGTGGTTACGTATTTAAGTATGAATTTATAAATATCTATGTATGTATACTAGTCTCTGATGCCTATCGGCGTCTTGTTCCATGGTAAAAGCTCTGCTTAGTTAAGGGCTGACCCTCAGATGACTTTGTGTAAAAATGTCCCAAACATATTTATATATCTGTTCATTTATGATAATATCTATCTATAATACGTTGTGTCTTGTCCACAGATATTGTGATTCCGTCATTGCTAATAGCAGCGCTGTTCATCGGGAATGCGTTCATCGTTCTCATCATATATAAATATAGAAAACGGTAAGTGCACAATAACATAAAAATCCGATTTTCATATATTGATGTACAACAACTTATTGGCTCTTCTTCGAATAATAGAGTTCTATTGACTGTTAGTAATGACAAGCTCATTCGCCATGGTAACTAACAAAATACTGCCGTGTTAAGACTTTTTAATCCCAAATGCATGGTAGCTGGAAATACATGTGTCAACAGCGAGTTTCCTTCTTTGATGGTACCAAAGATTGGTGTCGATAGAAATAATCGTTCAAAAGAAAATAAAACATAACAAACATACGCAGCACTCTTCACTAATTATCGTCATCAACAGCCCATTTCTATCTTCACTAATGATGTGACATTGTATTAAACATTACAACTACATAATATGTAACTTCCTGAACTAAGTAATAAATGCTTAGAATATAACCTCGCGCTTCGAAGGCCGGTGTAAGTCATCTTTATCTTAGTGCTTTTGATTTAACTAGTTGTTCCAGCGACTTAGTCCGCGTTTTCCCCTGTTACACACATTTCCGTTATTTTTTTTTGCTCCTATTAGTCGCAGCGTGATGTTATATAGCCTAAAGCCTTCCTCGATAAATGGGCTATACGACACAAAAATATTATTTCAATTGGAACTTTATATTATAAGTATAGATTAACAAGTCCATGTGAACAGCCTAGTCTGAGATAAATACAATCAAGTTAAACGTATTCGGCTAAAAAAGCAAATAAACAAAGTAAGAATAGTTCTATGTTACAATTAAACTGTTTCCGAACTCCAACTTCTCGTTGAGAATTACGAGTAAATTCAGCGTCTACGTTTAAACACTTGTGCTTTAAACAAATAAATACTACTCACACTAACACAATCTGTAGTAACTAGTTTGTACGAAGTTTTGTTCCATCTGAGACCGAACTGATAGTAGAGACATTGTGTAGATTTCTCTTGTGATACCGCTTTTTAACTTATCGACCAAAAATTTTCAACTAACGCAATTTATAATTATCAATGTTATTAACAACTAGCTGTACCCGAAAAACCACTGTTACTGTGCTACTGTGTGTGTGAAAAGAGAGTTAAGGCAGCTTTTTGAAATAAATTCATGCCTATAAAAGCCCGGGGGGTTCGACGTGATTCTTTAAATTAGCATAACTATTTTATTATGAACCGAATGACATGAACCAAACACAAAATTTTAGGAAAACCACATCTAGATCGGATTATCCGATTCTAAGATTGGAATGCAAAAACGCATAGACAAATATAATATCCAAATATAAATGAATAAGATCTCTGGATACTTCTTGAAAAGTTAAGAAAAACATTTGTTTGAATTACAAGACTTTTTGCCTTTTTAATAATATTTAATGCTAGTACATTTAGATTTAAATAAATTAATTTTATTGTCACTACAGTAATTCGAGAATTGTCAATTCAACAGTGATCATGCATTCAGTTCACTTGATGAATTGAGATTTAATCATAACATAATTATAGTATTGGCCAGCGCAGTGCAGCTCATTACAAAATAACCATATTTTAGGAAATCTGACATGAATGTATAATTTAATATGCCAAATTCATATGTGTACAATGTTCGTGATAAGTTATATAAAGGGAAATATATAATTCACCCTCATAAAACGACGTGCCCACTCAGTCAAGGGTCAAACAGCTCTAATAGATACCCGCACGCATTTATTAGTGAGTTCCGGCCAAAAATATACCGTTATTATGAGATAATCTGTACTAATAATAAATCTGTAAGGGTCAGTCATGGAGTAAGTAAGTTTGTTTTCAGAGATATTGTGTTTTTAGGCTTAGGCTCAATATATGATACTGATACTAATTTGACAATTTTTAGATTTTTTTCTGGATGTGTGTATGTATGTATGTTCCTCCATAACTCTTAAACCAATTATCCGAATTTGATGAAATTTGGTATGAACACATAGACATCTGCGACATAGGATAGGCTATTTAAATTCTAGCTCCTACGTGAACGGAGTCGCGGGCACAGCTAGTAATAAATATAAATGTGGTGGTTAATGATAAAACTTTGATATTGTGAAGTCGTGCCGTTTAGTTCTTATTACTATTGAATCCTATGACCAATGACCATAAAACCTATACTGTGTACCAGGCTTATTTGTACCAATTAAATACTATTACTATTTAAATACTGATAAATAGACTAATAAAAAGATACATAGTCACTACATAGTATAAAACAAAGTTGCCTTTTCTGTCCCTATATCCCTATGTGCGCTTAAATCCATAAAACTACGCAACGGATTTTGATGTGGTTTTTTCCAATAGATAGAGTGATTCAAGAGGAAGGATTTTATGGTAATTTACCCGAAGCGAAGCGAGGGCGGGTCACTAGTACTCTATAAAAAGAACAATTTTAATTTGTACCTACCTATCTACTTAACACTCGATAATATTGTAAGGGCGATGATTATCCAGAGCTCAAATATTTAGCGCAAGGCGAAGCTCCAACAAATACTGGTAATACATTTACGACTTTTAATTTATTTCGCTCACGTTATTCCGGCTTGTTTACAAAGGCCCGGTAATTCAAGACGGCGACATAGCCTTTGACTGATCGCCCTTAAAATCGGATACGGCGTCAAAGCAGATGGCAAAAGTGTCTCTTGAATGGGACCCGCAAATTGACGAGCTTCGAACCCACTCCACTCGATCGACACCCCATATGGGTTCGATTACGAGTAAACTGAACTTAAGCACTTAGGTTTAATAAAAATCGGGGATCGTTCAAAGCGAAAATCGTTTAGATTTTTCATGGAGCTAATGGAATCTTTGAACATTTAATTCTAGAATTTTAGTTAGGTTGATGCTGACATCAAATCAAATTATTTATTGCGTGTCACATTAACATGTTACAGATGGTCGAAAAAATTTGGTCTACATGTGACGACCTGTTAGGGCATAGCAATTGAGATCTTACAGGTGCTAAGCTAATTATATACGACTAGCGACCCGCCCTCGCTTCGCTTCGGGTATATCTCTATCTCTATATAATATATTTCAACACCGTAAGGGATTTTACACACATAAGTTATTTCCCAATAACTCCCGTTCCCATGGGAATTTTGTAATATCGCGTTGGAAGTAAGCTTTACGTTCATTAGGGTACCTGCATGCCAAATCTCAATCGTCTATCTATATCGCGGTTTAGATTTTTTCATACAAAAGTTTTTTCCCTATTACTCCCGTTCCCATGGGAATTTTACAATATCCTGTTGCAACTAAGCTTTTGATTTATTAAGGTACCTGCATGTCAAATTTCAAGTGTCTAACTTATGCGGTTAGTATTTTTCATACAAAAGGATTTTCCCGTTATTTCCCGTTCCCGTGGGAATTTCGGGAAATCCTGTCCTAACGGATGCCTACGTCATAACATCTACCTGCATGCTAAATTTCATCTCGATCCGTCCAGTGGCTGTGACGATTTCGTCCGCGTAGAGATGTTTAACGGCTAAAACATTACTTCTTTATAGCGCAGTCGGTTAAAAAGTAGCCTATAACCATTTCTAGGCTCTGGACTATATCTGTACCAAATTTCGTTCAAATCGGTTCAGTACTTTATGCGTGAAAGCGTAACAGACAGACAGACAGACAGACAGACAGACAGAGTTACTTTCGCATTTATAATATTAAGTAAGGATGAGTAGGTTAATATATACTTCACAATACAATTGTAAGAATTTACTAGTCATAAACCAGCAAACAATTATAAAAAATAATAAAATAAATTCTAACAAAAGTAACACAACAAAGTATAACAAATAATATATTATTTTATTGGGATATTGACATTAACATATACCGGATCGTAGGTTCTACTTAAGATACATATTCCTAATGAATACTTTTGTAAGTATAGTATAAACTTTGCAAGAAAAAGCTTATTAACTTAAAGATCAAATAAAAAAATGGAAAAAGTCAAACAAAAATCCTTATTTTATATCTCGACCCACTTAAGTCCAAAAATAGCTGACATCATTATTGCTGTGCCATCATTCAAATATGACAGTAATCTATTAGACATCCGTCGTTCCAGTTTCTTTGCAAATGAGCTTCGTTGCCACAGTCGTAAAATAAATATGCCGAAGTATACCAGCTTTAAAGTAACTGCCTTCAACTTCCATTATTTTGATGGTGCTATTAAGTTGGAGAAATGGATTGAATTAGATTGGCCCTCAGCCAAGTCCCGATTCGCGTAAACCCTAACCCACTAGGTTCATCCCTTCTTATTTGTATCGTTGTGGTGGTTAGAAACAAGATACATTAACCAAATACATGATAACAGGAACCTAGCCAGGTGAACCGTCTATTACACCACGATCTATAAGTTCAGAACGTGCAAGATTGTCTTGTGAAGAATTTCCTAAAATTGATGATGATGCAACAACAAAGCAACAAAAAAGATTTGTCTATTCGGGCAAAGTTTCTTTTTTAATGTAGTTGAAAAGCGAATAATGGGGGGAATGGGGCCCTACCAAGATCTTTGGGCCCAAGCCAACCTCACGTGCAAGTACGTACCCCTGCTGACCAACGAACGAGGCTCTGGCACCAGCTTTCCCTCCAGGGTTGGGTGGTCGGACGGCAGTCGCTCCCGTAAAAGTGAAACACGCCACATTAAATGGAAGGAAATATCAAGAAAAGTGCCAGGAATAGGGCGCCGCCGCAAAACGGCGCGCAGGAGTTTCGCCCGACTCCTGTGGCAAGTGGGCGAGGGCTACCGCGTTGGGGACGGACGCGGCTAAAGAAGTTAGCCCCAACCCCACGGAAACTCCGCTTCGCGACTTGGAACGTGGGCACGCTTACCGGCCGCGCGAGAGAGCTGGCCGACGTACTCACCAGGCGGAGGGTGGCAGTGGCGTTCCTGCAGGAGACTCGGTGGAAAGGCAGCAGATCCCGGGCCATTGGGAATGACTACAAGCTGATCTACACAGGAGCACCTAGTGGAGAGAACGGGGTTGCGGTAGTGCTGTCCGGGGAGTTGCAGGATGACGTGTTGAGGGTGAAACGCTACAGCGACCGCTTAATGGACGTAACGGTGCTTATCGAAGGGGTTACGACCCACTTGATAAGCGCATACGCTCCACAGGCTGGTTGCAGCGACACCGAAAAGACTTCATTCTGGAATAGACTTGGAGAGGTGCTGCGGGGAATCTCACCATCTCAGGAAGTCGTTCTGGGGGGCGATCTGAACGGCCATGTGGTGAGGAGCCTGAGGAGTTCGAGCGTGTACATGGTGGCTATGGGTTCGGCAGACGCAACACTGAAGGGAGAACATCCTCCAGTTGTGTTCCGGCTGCCGACCTGGCTATTGTGAACACGTTTTTCCAGAAGAGGCCTGAACATTTAATCACCTACAGGAGTGGGCGGCACGCTACCCAGATCGACTTCCTACTCACTAGGAGGCACCACATCGGCAAAGTAGTCAACTGCAAGGTCATACCCGGAGAGAGTCTCACTGCACAACACCGTCTACTTGTCATGGATCTCTGCGTGAAGCCCAAAGCCAAAGCTTTGAGCGCTGTCGGCGTCAAATAAGGTGGTGGCGGCTTGACGAAGACAAATCCCAGGTGTTCGTCTCAGCTATCGGCGACAAGTGCGCTGAGGCTGAGAGCGAATCAGTTCAGAACCACTGGGACAGGATTCAGGCAACCATAACCGAAGCGGCGAAGTCAGTGCTTGGCACGTCTAAGGGTGGACGCAAATTTGACAAGGAGACTTGGTGGTGGAACGACGCAGTCCAGAGGGAGACTAGGGTGAAGAAAGCCTTCTTTAAAGTGGCAAGCGTCCAACTCTCCCGAAGATCGCGACGCATACAGGTCCGCAAAACGTGCAACAAAGAAAGCTGTTGCCAGAGCCAGGCGAGCTTCACCTACAGCCACTCTACGATAGGCTGGAATCGTCTGAGGGGCAGAAGCTTATCTATAGATTGGCACGTTCTAGGGTCAAAGCGGCACAGGATATCTCCATGTGCCGCTGTGTTAAAGACCCTCACGGTGACCTACTATGCGAGGACCTCGCGGTGAAGGAGAGATGGCGCTCTTACTTCCACGAGCTGTTAAATAAACAGCATAGAGAAGTGCAGCCACCGGACCTCCCTCCGAATCTTGGACTCGTGCCACCGGTAACGCCTGAAGAAGTAGAGAATGCTCTTCGCCGCATGAAGAATCGGAAAGCTGTCGGAGCCGATGGAGTCCCCATCGAAGCCTGGAAGGCAATGGTGGTCGTGGTGTGGGCATTCCTAACTGATCTTTATAACCGCATACTCAGCACCGGCAGGATTCCTCGCCAATGGAGACTGAGTGTTATCACCCCGGTCTTCAAGGGCAAGGGATCAGTGCAAGAGTGCGGTAGTTATCGCGGTATAAAGGTCATGTCCCACACCATGAAACTATTCGAGCGGATAGTAGACTCTCGAATCCGTCAGGAGTGCACTGTCTCTGGATGTCAATATGGTTTCCGCCCCGGTCACGGGACTATGGACCCCGTTTTTCCCCTAAGAATCATCATGGAGAAATACAGGACGAAGAACACGCCTCTCCACTTCCTATTTCTGGACATGGAGAAGGCCTTCGACTGTGTTCCGCGTGAGATGATTTGGTGGCCCCTGAGGCCCAAGGGAGTGCCAGAAACGTATGTTGATATCATTAGAGACATGTACTGTGATTCCGATTCTGTAGTTAGGACCGCTGTTGGCGACACTTTGCCCTTCCGTATAACCGTCGGAGTACACCAAGGCTCCGTCCTGAGTCCGTTCCTCTTCAGCCTGATATTAGACGTATTGTCAGACAGCATCAGAGACCACCATGAGCAGCCACCATGGCTACTTATGTATGCTGACGATATCGCGCTGGTGGACTCGGACAGGGGACGGCTGGTGAGACGTGTTAACACATGGAAGGAATCGCTTGAGAACGGGGGTCTGAAACTCAACGTGGCGAAGACAGAGTACTTGGCCTGCAACACTACAGATCCCATGTCCGTCCGCATAGGCGAAGACACGGTCGAGCGCACGGACCGGTTCAAGTATCTGGGATCTGTACTCCACGCGAACGGCGACATCGACTCCGACGTCAAGGCACGCATTTCTGCTGCTTGGGATAAATGGCGGAGGTGAGCGGCGTCACTTGCGACCCTAAAATGCCGGTTAAACTGAAGGGACAGGTCTATAAATCCATCATTAGGCCTGTTCTCTTATATGGTAGTGAAGCATGGCCATTACTTGAGCGGCACAAGCAGGAACTGCGGGTCACGGAGATGAAGATGCTGCGCTGGATGTCGGGAGTTACGCGAGCTGATCGCGTAAAGAACTCCCGTATTCGCGGCAGCCTTCATGTCCGAGACATCGCTGATAAACTGCAAGAGTGCCGCCTACGTTGGTACGGTCATGTTTTACGGAAACCGGCAAACTACGTGAGGAACAAATGTTCAGCCATAGTCGCTACCGCCGGGTCCCGGCAGAAGGGAAAGCAAGAAGGCCTGGCTTGACGTCGTAGTGGATGACATGCGTGCCAACAAACTCTCCGTAAAGGATGCCGAAGACCGTGCGAAGTGGAGAGCTAGGAGTAGGAAAGCGGACCCCGGGCTCCGCAAGGATGCAACCGGGAAATCGCGAAGATGATGATGATGAAAAGCGAATAATAAACGAATTTTTTTCTACAATGCTATTTGCATAGCTGAATAATTCGACAAAATATCAGAATTTTTTTGCTAATTCATATTTTATCGTAGCACTGACAGATCTTTACCCAATAATACTAGTACGTTATACGTCTACATTACACTGAATAAGTACAAAGATTGAATTTTATTCAGCCTTACTTTTTCTTCAAATACGTTTGCGGGTATCGTTTACTCGGTTTTCACGCATCGTGTCTATAAAGCTCGCCTTCCGGGGGCTTTTATGTGCTGCGGATAATCTTGCGACGGCAGTCTAACACGCACGGAAAGGAAGACTCTATCTATATCGTCTAGTTCCTCCGTAGAAAGAAGTATTGCGTGGGCCATAAATTGCCAATGAAGTGGCGTCCTCAGGAATACCTACGATCAATTCGCTGTTACCGTGAAACATGGAGCTTAAGTGAAAATGGGGAAGAATTTGGCCTTCGATGCAAAGACTTTAAAAGATGTTTCCAATGATTTATACGTATGTAGGTCGGCGCAATAACTGTATTGTCATCATCTTAATGTATAATAACTCAAAGGTGTCTGACTGACATAGGGATCTATCAGCGCACAGCCCAAACCACTGGACGGATCCGGCTAAAATTTGGCATTCTGGTAGATGTCGGACCACACACCCGCACAGCTCAATACCAATGCGAGACTCCACACCTTGTCTCGTTGTTGCCGCAGCAGTGGTCTCCTCTTTAAGCGGGCTTTCAGAGTGTGTGCGTCAGGCTCAATATGGTGTATTGTGCCTGTTGACCTCATATTTGGATCTCACTACCGCTTTCCATCAGGTGGAGTGAGGTCATCTTGTTAGCTTATTATAAAAAAAAATGTTATGATGTACGCATCCGTTAAGAAAGAATTACCCGAAGCAAAGCCAGCGCGGGTCACTAGTTATCAATAAATTTCCTTTTAGTCAATTTTTTGTACTCAATTACCTCCTTGGGAAAAAGAAGGAACGTCTCAGTTTGTCAGTTGTTTTTATTCTACTTCAAGATATCGTTGTCTACGTTTAATTTAACAGGCGATTGTGAAGTACTTTTAATTACTATAAAAATGTTAAGTATTTTTTCGAAATATTAACTCAAATTTCTGAGCCAAGCTTATGGAATTCGATAGTTGTAGAAAGAATTAACAAACTTTGTACCGGCTGAGTCGCCAAGAGTTATACTGGAAATTTTTAATAAATTTTCGTTCTGTACCTTTGGCTTCGGTTAGTTCTGATATTAAAAGTCTCAGTTCTCTTTTTAAAACCTGGGCAAACTGGGAAGTCAAACTCTAGTAAATCCCATAGCAAACTGTCCGGTCTGGGAAAAAATCTGTTAGCAAAATTCTAAAACCAATTCCAGAAGTTTCCGGGACCGTGGGCGATTCTACTTTTGTTTCTTTTTGTCTCTGGACGGGGTTTCGGCTACTTTAGAATTTCTGATGTCGCTTAGCTCTATCCGGTCTCTAGGTTTTTCGTAAAAACTTTCACGAGCAAATAAACAATTTACCTACATTTAATGTTTATTGTGTTCTTTTCCGAATCGAAGGCAGAATTCCAATCGTTAATGCTCAATAGCTAGTTCTTAGAATTTCAGCTCAGGAACTGGTAATTTGTATTTAGCTGATTGCTTTTTTGTACGAGTATATTGTTAAAGTTTAATTTTCCTTTTGTTAGCCGAGAGTATTCGTTCAGTATTTCAAGCTTATTGAACTCGTACATTTAATTGTTCCGAGTTTCATTCACTCTAGAGAATATCGGGCTATATTTTTAGCAATCGTTTTTCCTAGAAGGTGATCTACAAATATTTTAACTGTAATAATAGTAACTTTGTGTCTTTGTTACACATTCATGTCAAGAACAAAATAGCGACTGTCACTGTAACAAACAGAATTCCCTCTTCCCCTTTAAACGTTCCCTTTAGAATAAGGAGACGTTTCTACGTAAACTCTAATTGCACTTTTAGAATGCACCTCATTTGATATGCATGGAACCCACCCACACCTATCCAGGAACGTTTCCCAGCCACATAAAACCATTCGCAGTGAAACTCGAAACTTAAAGTTCATTAAACTATCCTGGAGATTGTTTGCATAGCCGTTCCGAGCGCAACTCATACACACCTATCTCTAATATTCTTCGCTACTCAAAGTTTATCCTTATGTGGGTGATATACAGTAGATGTTTAATTGGTCGTATGATCTATGAAGTGTTTTAAGGGATGGCTCTTTATGTATTCTATTTATTTCTTAGTCAGTAATTATGGTGTTACTTCCATCGTCTTAATTGATATTCGGAATCGTTTGGCTGTTGGATTTGGTATTTTATAGCTCATTCTTATGTTTATTTTTTTTAAAGTGATAAATTGCCACGATTTATCGTACGTACGGCCGCAAATAATAATTTAGTGTTAATTAAATAATATCAAAGTTACTGTTGTAAGATTTCTATTGCGCTAGTAATTAAAGGCTGTTGCTCCTTTCAGGCCATAGAAATGAAATGTCAACAGCCTTGTTCCTGTATACCTGTTCGTGATTGGATAGCTCTGATAGTTTTCCTACACACTACACGTTTTGTGTTAGCCCTGCCCCTTGGCACAGGAAACGCGTCCATTAGTCGATTTGAGAACTACGAGGCCCTGTCCAATGAGCGGTTATTGCTCCTCTAGGCATCGTACGTGTATGTTATGATCCATTCCTTCTACTATGTATGTTGTGGCAACGTGTTATTAACCGAGTTGTCAGTCGAAGTGGCTCTCAGAGGATAATAGTTAATTTGGTGAGACATTGTAGTGATTTTCACTACTTAGTGTAAAATCTCTTATAACGATGCTTTTATATTATGTACTTAGATTGTTTTAACGACAATCTAATGTGATCTGTGAAGGTAAAGGACGTGAATAATTGTTTACTTCAAAAGAAAATATACATCTTATATATTAACTTGACAGTAAATACTTACAAAAACAAATAAAAATTTTAAAATGTAGATGTTAAATTGAACATTTATTTGTACTAGTAGACTTTATATCGAGACAAACGAATACAGAACGAAAACCATTAAAATACCAATCTTAACACTGCGTGTTGCGAGAGCCCAGCCGCAGGAAGTCGGCCCATTAGCGTCGATTCGTGAACTATGACGTCACCAAGGAACCGATTTGCTTCAACATGCGCACAGTTGCCACACTAAACGTCACAAACGGGGTACATTTGAAGGTCACCCGCGCAAATATTAGTTTAACCCGACACCTAAACAGACGCGTCACTTGCGTGACATTGTTTGATCTCTACCCACCCTCTGTGATGAGTATAATATGTCATTTTGGACTTGGATCCGCTTCCGAGACATTGACTTTATAAGGGATTGCCTTCATTCACGATTTAGCAATGCTAATAATTGCAGTTGAACTATTTATGTCCCCACAATCACAAACTTTCATTAATGTATTTTTTTATTTTTTTAGAGAAGGACTCTGGAATTCGAATCAACCTTAGTCGTGCTGATTCCGAAAAATATGAAAATGTTATCTTGATTTGTACATACATTGTTGCATGTATGTACGTACTCATTGTTCAATATTATTTCTGTAGAAAATATATGTAGTATGTATCAATTTATAATTTAGATGCCATTAATTTTGTTGACAAAAATGGTAATTGTAATTTTACGTAGCAATATTAGTCGTGGATTATTGAAATGGAAGTATTATGAAAGAAGTTACCTTTCCAGATAAAGCTTTAGAATTGTAATTTTACCCTTTATTTCGCCATTATCGTGTATCGTTGTACTTATTATTGCGCATTGGCTAATGAGATACACACCTAGTATCTATTTAGAATTAGATATATCTACTTCATCAATGTTGTCGGTTTAGAATCCAAATTAGGCCAAGCCATGTCCAGTAAATCCTCCCAAAGGTTGTTGAATGTTTACTCAACGTCGGCCTATCGAGATGTTAAACCAATTACTTCAAAGACGACTCGGCAGCGGACAAAGGGCGGCGACAATGGCTCTTCGACTGGCCCAGCCTCAGATAACATTGAGCAGGCATCGGCCATTGTTATTGTAGCCTAAGATCCCTCCGCTCGTTTTGCAGGTACCTTGCTAGCTTATGTTAAGCTCGTCTAACAATTTAAATATTTACGAGTACAGAGTGTTGACCTCAAAAAATAGGTGCCTTAGGTCGAAAAACAACACTTTTTCTAAGCTTCAACCCTCAATGTCAAAAGTTAAATACATGATTTGATCTTTAATCCTTTGTAATAAGATTGAAAATCAATGAAAAAACAATTGCTGACTTAATTAGGAACGGATTTATCCCTTTAATTTGAGAAGCTTTAAGGGAATAATTCCGTTCTTAGTTTTCTTCGTTGGCACAAATTACTAAATAAAATGTACAAACATACGGCGACCCAATTAACGTGGTTTCCTCTAAATGTTTAATAAAAGTACCCTACCTACCTACGCATACACGTATTCGTGCCTCACAAAAAGTTTCTTACACGTGTGTACACACTGATTGCGACACTCCCTAAATTATAACAGCGTTTAAGTCAAATAATTCCTTGTCGTTTCTATTCGATTAAAGTACGAATGTTACTCGTACTGTTGTGAATTCTGAAGTAATTTGTTTATTTTCCTCTTGTTGAAACTTCGAGTTACCTAAACTTGGCCCATCTTGATAACTCCATGGCTTTGCCGACATGGCAGTCTGACTTTCATTAAATAAATGAAATCTTATTTCCATTCCATTAAGAATTATTATTTAATCAAATTTTCATACATTTGTTGTCAAACGGGACGAGAGGTCTTTTCACATCAAGAATACCACGTTGAAGGATGAATGGATGCTCTGGAAATTCCCGAGAAGGCATTTCTGTTTGTAAAATTAATTTTCCGAGTAATTAGTGTTTGTTGGAAAAATAGCTTACGCTTTTTCTCGAGAGGAAACTTGGCGGTGACGTGATTATAACGTTCACGTAAAGGGTATAAATAATGAAGATGCCTCTGGGGACGTTTCCCTGGAATATATAAGTATGAAAAGTTTTACTGTCACAACTTTATATCTGGAAAATTGAAACGTCAAACGGTATGTGTACAGATCCCCACAAAAAGAAGTGTAAAACTTTAGGAAGCTAAACTATTGGTAATTATTAGGTATAGCAACGAGATTATCCACACTACGAATTTTCAACATAGATAAAAAAATGTAATAAGTAGGAATCGGGCTATTCGTTATCGTTTTTAATTTTTCAGACCGTTGTTCCTCGATAATTAGACTTACGCATGTGCTGTTAGGACTCTCAAGTGCATAAAGCCGGGTCTACATCTACCTTACAAGGATAACCCTTCGAAATATTTTTGACCATGGTTTATAATTTATACATATTAATTGATGTCCTTTTCTTTCACAGGAAAAACGAAGAGATCGACGAGGGTTTCAACACCATTCCATTGAGCGGGAACGGGAACGTATACAGCGCGGGGAACGCTGTTTAGTCACATAACGTAAGCGGGGGGATCACACGCCAGGGACCCGGCCCCTACATACGAAGACATTCAATACATAAACGGGTTTACCGCCTTATTAGGTACGTTAGGTACATACATGTGTGCTTCATCAGACGAAGAGCAATAAGGCTGCAAACTGGACGCCCGCGGTGGTTATGGCGGTAGAAAAGACGGCTCACGCGACACGGTAGAAATGCTTAAGTTTGTATGAGCCGCCTGCACCACGTGTGCCATGATAACAATACACATGGATGGCATATGTAATAGCACCATGTATATCTATGCTGCTATCCCTTATAAAGCGTTAGACCCGTATCTATATTCAATTGTATCGAAACGAGATGAATATGCCAGCAGAAAAAAAGCTGACAGATTTTCCTCACATTAGCAGTCGACATGTGAATATTCTAGCTCTAAATAAAATATTTACTTTGACACATAAAGAGTTGTAACTAGATGTAAACTCAGACACAATACATTTTGCTTAGTGAATAGTTTAGCAGTTGAATGAAGTAAATATACTTTTCCATTTCTAGCTAGAATATGATACGGTAATAGCGTTGAGCTGCATTTTTGTATAATAATTAGTTTTTAACTTAGACATCGTTGGTGTGTAATCCCCCTTGTACATTTTCATCGGGCCGTAGACAGACTGTTGCGGCAGCACTTTTGAAAAATACTCTAATCTAACCTATCGCGTCGATCGTCTGTCTACGGCCTTATAACCTAAGTTACCTATTTATTTGTTAACTAGATACCTCGTTTAGATCCGAGTCATAGTCCAGTGACCTTTGTCTTACTTTTTTCTAGATCCTTTTAGTGATTAAGTAAGGACTGATAATGTTATGAATACTCGATTTAAAGTAGAAGTTTTTTTCATCGCACATCTGTCACTGCCTTCGTTAGTCACTTGGTCAATTAGTACCTACAGTCTGCACCAGGCGGCGTGGCAGGGCGGTCGTTCACCCCTACGCACTAGGTCTGAGCTAGTTCAAACCCCCTTTTATGATGTAGCTAACAGCTAACACGCAGTCTGGGGTTAAAACCGGTTTAATACTCATGCTGTCTCTTATTTAGCTAATAAGCAAGTAACGACTTCAGCTTTGACCTAGATTTTATAAAGATATTTGTTACTGATGAGGATAGCTATTTAAATAAACGACTTTCTAGGTCTTAGAAACCAGTAGTCTCGAAAAAGGAACAATAACTTACCCACCAAAAAGAGTTGCGTACTAAGAAGTTGGTCTGAAATGAGTGTGACTATTATACCAAAGATGATGAAGGTACAAGGATGCAAGGTGAACGACCATTTTAGGCACGACGCCCGGTTCAGGTATTAATCGTTATAGCTTGATAGAGTCGGCTATAGGTTATTTGGAACTATGCTATAGGAATCGATGTGATTAATTTCGTCTCGAAATTGTTAATGTTTTTGTATGTATTCGGCGGAGTCTGTATAACTGTAATAAATAAAGCACTTTATCTTTATTCGATGTTTTATTGTGACCCTTGTATCCTGAGGGAGTAATAATTTATTTGCCTTCGATTAATATGGCGATATCTAGAATATATAAAACGCATTTGCAACCGATGTCACTATTCTAAAACTTATAGAGCTGCGAATGACGTGGGTTCGATTCCCAGGTCAAACAATTTAGAAAATAACTAGCGACCCGCCCTCGCTTCGCTTCGGTATACCTCTATCTCTATATAAAATATTACATTAAAATATAATATTTATTATCAGGTACTTATTTACCTACGAAACGTATTTAAAGCGAATTCAAAATTCCTTCAAGTTAAAATCAAAGTGGCAACCACGCGACTTTTTTCTAATACTTGCATTTTTAAATTCGTGATATCTTCTTAAAGAAATGTCCGAATTGAATAAAAGTTATTTAAAGGTACTGAAGCCGTCTTGAATATAAAGAAATTTATTTTGATAAGGATTAATACCAAGGTACAAATAAAGAGCCTTTTCAAGCGGCGACATATAAATTAAATTTTTAGAATAAAAAACCGCTTACTGTGACATAACTATAATATTTAGACATATGCTGTCGCGACACTTTTTGTAGATAATGGAGAGTTCTGCAAAATCGTAGTAACTGATTTTATTCTATCATCAATAGTTTTCGCAGCGTACGCGACGTAAGTAATTTTTTAGGACATTTTTTTACACCTTGGGTTACATTATTGGAGTTTTAGTAAGGATCCCTAATTTTTAAAACAATATAATATAGCCTATGTTACTTCTGAATAATGCAGCTTTCTAATGGTGAAAAAATTATTGCAATCGGTCCAGTACTTTTTGAGTTTATTCATTACAAACATACAAAAATACAAATCTTTCCTCTTTATAATATTAGTATAGATGTACCTATAGTGATTTTTAAACTTACTGTTAACTTAATTAACTACAATCCTCTCCAAGATAATAAAAAGTATGGTTAATGTTTTCTACAAATATTTGTAAGGAATTTTATGAAATGTTATTAAAATATTCAATCATACTGAAGAATATTCTTGCTTCATTTTACTGATGAAATAAAACTAATACAACGTTGCATTGCTAAACGCAATTCATATTAAGGAAATTAAATTTTCAATCCAACGCGCTCAGTGTGGTTACTCAGAACTATCTAATGAGATTTCCAGTCATCTTACGAATTTCAGACTTACAAAATAAACTTAACTGAAAACAATGTTTGATACAATGTATTCAGTTAAGTAAACACACAGTAAATCTAAAGAAACTTGTTAAAACATGGACCAAACTTAGTACCTGCTGCATGGTAGGTAAGTACAAAGCAAAGTAGCAAAGTCTACATCATACCGAACTTAACCTAGACAAAGTAAACAAGGTGTACTGGAGGTACTGAAACTAATGAATTTGTAACGCGGCAAAGGCGGACAGGGCATCAGGATTACTTAGTGTCTGTTAGAATACCTAGAATAGAAGCAGGTCCTAGAGACCACGTCCATTAAGTAATTACTAGACATGCCAGTTTATATATATATAACCATGGTGGAAACACTAACAGATATACACGTGTAGACAATAAATTTTATAGTATTAGAATTGTCAATAGCGTAACCGGCCATTAGTATTTTATGTGTGTATCGATTTTCTTCAGCCCTGAAAATGTCATACATAGTACGTAACCTTACTGTATATTTTATTTACCACTAAATACTCAAATGACAATAAAATATCAAATTGGCCAGTTTAAGCTGCTTAAATACAAAATTTGTATGAGAGTTCGAATTTGTGGACTTGCGGAAAAATCAGCGGACGTAAATTAAATCTGATTAATTGTTCTTGTATTCGATCGTATGTAACATTTGAGTGACTTTTACAAATTACGACTAAAGTTTGAATTTACAATCGTTTGAATATTTCTACTAAAGACTGACACATTCAAAAGCGCATAATTCCAATGTAGGCCCTCAATGGGCACATGTTACCTCTCTAAAGTTCAGTGAACTTATTCGACGAATATCACAGACTTCAAACGATGAAAGAAGTACCCTTAAAATCATCCCCTTTTTCCGCGAAATCTTGATATGAACGCCGAAAGGTGAGCACATGTAAGGTTATCAGTGACATATAGAAGTATTGGCGGAGGGTCCCCGGTTCACATTTGTTATGCATACGTGATAAGTGAGTTGTTAGGACTCGATACTTTCTGCACGGTTGCCCTTCTAATATGAAATTGATAGGAAACAGTTCCATTTTATTGGTGCTGGATTGTCTTTTCATACAGGGAGGTAATGCAAAATTAAAGGGGAATTGATACTACTACTTCACGCGGAGGGACATCCGTCCCTACTAGTAGAAAGCTAGTTTATAATATGTATTTTATGACACATTTATCGAATATATTAAATACTAGTGGTCCCGGCGAATTTCATACCGCCAATTAATACTGATACTTTTTCTATATTTTCTCACTGAAACCTTCCCTGGACTACAACGAACATTTCAAAACCAAAATGAGCTAAATCGGTTCAGGCGTCCTCGAGTTTTAGTCAGACTAACGAATAGCAATTCATTTTTATTTATAAGATTTTTCACAACATCACATACATCAATCTGATCCCGTTTTAGTAGCTTAAGTACTTGTTTAACGGATATCAGAAACGACAGTGAATACACAAATAAATACATAAATAACATACCCAGACACGCAACAAACACCGATCACACAAATATTTATCCCAAGTGGGAATCGAACCCACCCTCTTGGAACCAGGCAGGGTCACTAACAACTGATCCACCGAGCCAGTCGAATGTTTTTAATGTTAACACAACGCAATGCCAAAAACACACAAATTGTAGTGATAAAAATCTACTAACATTTAGGGTTACAACTCAAGGAATAAAAAAAGCGTTTGTATTAAAGGGCACCAATAGCCGTGTGGAATGCATCTTATTTGAATTTTAATTTTAACACCTCACACGCACCAGTCATCTTGAATAATGAGTGCTAATTAGATGACAGTGCTCCTCTTGCAATTAACAGGAAGAAGAGAAACCTGTGACGATTCAGGATGGTTGCAGGAACGTGTCAGAATGTGGATCCGCTCTCCAACGATTCATGTGTGACATAGTACTCACATAGGGTCTTATTTGACTGTCGAGTATGGGCACATAGTAAATTTACGGGTGAAGAATTTAATCATCATAAAAGGCCTTTGCCCAACAGTGGAACACTAACAAGATTGGTGCGGCGAACCCTTTTTTTCTAACTGACTTACGATGATGGCTTGGAGCCTTGGCATCATCACCGGACTTGCGGGGAGCGGATGGCTCTCACGTGCAAAAATGAGTCTTGGCCTTCTATAATAAGCTACTCCTCCTATGCTGATCATGCGCCGGTTGTTCGCGTAGAGCTCGCGCAGATTCTTCACGACCTTGTCCTTCCAGCGGTACCCGGGGTCTTAGACAAAGTTACAATACTAAAACGTATGGGATTGACATTAGACGCGATAAATCACGTGGTCAATCTACTCTGGGACGTCCAACCGGCCGCCGACCACTAGTGGAAAGTACTCAGGCAATATAAAGAAAATGACATTTATTTAGTACTTAGTAACTTCATGGCATAATAGAGGTAAATGTAATGTGAAATGTTTAATATGAGCGAAGTTAACGGCGTACGCTGGCAATATAGCTTATTACTCGAAAGCTTTATATTTAGGGTTACTACCACTTTCAACGCTCAATGATGGTCTTACGACTGATAATTTTATGAAAATGTAAACGTAATGAGATAAACGAGTTAATTGGCCAATTAGCGCTCATCCCTAAGTGGCCAAATAATTAGGGACCAAATTCATACCTACCTACTTAAAGAGCATTTTTTTACATAAGCGTCCCCTAAACTGTTCAATGTTCTGTCTTTTTTCAGTATTCAGCTGACAGTATATAACATTATAAGCGTATAATTTATTATGCTTCCGTCCTCGTAGAGCAATTAACCTATTTTAAAATATTTACTATGGCACGTATGACTTCCCGGTCACATTGTATGCACAAATTATTTTAATGGAACGAGAGAGGACGGAGATGGAAATATGTATTTTTGTTGAATCAGGGGATTGTGTCGTCTGCATCCAACAAAACACATAGTTAAGGCCCTGTCTCCGTTAGACACCATCAATAAATCTTCTTTTTTTCGTATGGTTGATGAACAACCTGGTGTCAGAGTTTAAACCGCCCGTAGGCCTCTGACATGGCTTCACACACCGTTGAAAAATCTCTCAGGTGTGCTGGTTTCCTCACGATGTTTTCCTTCACCGTTAAAGCGTCGAATGATGGTACATATGAATTTCAAATTTGAAAAACACATTGGTACCTGGCAGGGTTTGAACTGGCGACCTCTCGCATAGCAAGCAACGTCCTTAACCACTCAGCCATCGACGCTTTTAATTATCAATAAATTGTACATCAATAAAGTGGTAGGATGAGTTAACACAAGTAAACGCAACGATAGATTACAAAACTGAATACGTCCGGGAAATTCACCATGTTCATTTACCATAGCTGCCGATATTTCGGCACTGTTGCAAGCGTCATGATCCCGGGTCAACTCAGGAGTTGATCCTACGCAACGAGTTTGGACTAGCTGTTTTAATATTTTGAAAAACCGAAAAAATTCAATTGCTCCTTTTTTGACCCGGGATTTGAACAGCAGTCCTTCCAGGAATCGATCACAATGTCTACGGCCGTTAGTGTGTATCACTAACGGATGATGGCGCCACCTAGCTAACAGGTAATATGCAGGAAAATTCTAATGAACGCAAAAGTCTTTCGTAGTTAATCAAATTGTTCTCTGCCATAGTCCCTATTGCTTGGAAGTTAGAATTGGATGGAAATACAAGTTAGAAAACGCGAAGAAGTTTAAAATTTAAAGTAACGAATGTAGTCTACATGCATGGTTTCCTAATGAGACAGGGCCCTCACAGTTGCGAGCGAAGCTTTTTTAATTTCCTACACATTAAAACAATGAGCCGCTGGATGAAAAAGTTATGAGTGAATTGCAACGAAATGTTTTTCATTAAACGTTTCATTTCTGTTTAATTATGAGAAAAGTGTCTAGAATAAAATGCTCTGTTAATTGCTGTTTTGGGTAGGTCATGGAAATAAAAATAAATATATTCAGCGTATGACCTTTATGAAAAGGTTTTATAATACCTACGTATATATAACTTTATCCTTGCTAATATAAATTCGAAAGTAACTCTGTCAGATACACAATCACGCATAGACTAAACCGATTTAAATAAAATTTGGTATAAGTAGATATAGTCAAGGGCCTGAGAAAGACATTAATACTTTTTAACCGACTGTGCTATAAAGAAGTAATGTTAAACGTCTCTACGCGGACGGAGTCGCGAAAAGCTAGTAAGTTATAAAAACGAGACGAATTGGATATTCTTGTAATAAATGGGCTTAACCATTAGGCCAACTTTGCTTCACATTATGTAATATGATGTTCCTAATATCAATGGGTTCCTATCCTTGCAAAAGGCAAGTATTTCTTCGTGATGTAGAATAGTCTTAACGACGCATATAAAATATTCTATCCTTGTGAAGTGATTCGCTGGAATATAAAGATTTCATTACAAATTCTCAGAGATTAATACTGTTTTTATACCGTTATCCTATTAAACTTGACTTGACTTGACTGGCTCGGTGGAACAGTGGTTAGTGACCCAAGTTCATTACCTACAGTTCCAAGAGTCGTGGGTTCGATTCCCACTCGGGACAAATATTTGTGTGACGAACGTCTGGGTGTGTATTAAGTATATTTAAGTATATTTGTGTACCCACTGTTCTGATATCTGTAACACAAGTGCTAAAGCTACTTACCACGGGATCAGATCAATTTATGTGATGTTGTGTAATATTTATTTATTTATTAGTACCTAAAAATACTCCCTTATATCGTCAAATAAAACTCAAGTTTATTTCCTAGACGTAAGTACTTACATACGTGACCCAATTTGGCCAAGAAGCGAGTTTAATTTGCGTCGGAATTGGAAAAAGTATTTAATGTGATGTAGAACACAGGAAAAAGCTCTTTCGCTACATTGTAGAGTGCGCAGGGAGGATTTGAAAGAATTCCCTTCATGTTGAAAGCGAACTGAAAATCCTTATTTATTGAATCTGAACTATATACCCATTCAAAGACATTGAAGGCAAAGAAAATAATCCCACTGAGTTACCTGCCTCGTGTAATTAGGGAATTAAATTCGAGTGAAAAAAACACATGTTTTGTGATGGATTTTTTCATCTTTAACATTTTACACTTGTTTATGACTGTATAGATAGATTCGTTATACCGCGGAAAATATTTGCCCCCATATATGTTCAGTATCACCATCATCAGCTCATATACATCCCCACTACTGGGGCACTGGCCTACCCTAAACTAGGGGGGTAAGGCCTTAGTCAACAACGTTGGCCAAGTGCGGGTTTGTTGACTATACAACCTAGAATTTCTTCGTAGATGTGCAGGTTTCCTCACGATGTTTTCCTTTACCGTCAAAACGTCGAATAATCGGACATATGAATTCCAAATTTGGAAGACACAGTGGTACGAAGCAGGGTTCGAACTGTATACATGTTCAGTATAAATCTCTATAATAACAGTGTGTCCTGTACATTTGGCTTATTATTATTAACTAGCTGTGCCCGCGACTCCGTTCGCGTTGGAGCTAGAATTTAAATAGCCTATCCTGTGTCCCAGATGTCTATGTGTTTTTATACCCATCAAATTCAGATAATTGGTTTAAGAGTTATGGAGGAACATATTTCTCAAAATCGTGAAATTAGTATCAGTATCATGAGCCTATAAACACAATATCTCTGAAAACAAACTAACTTACTCCATGACCGACCCTTATAGATTTATTATTAATATAGGTAAGTATAAAAACAAATCACACAGCTATCTTACTAGGGTCAGGGCGAAGATGCTGTGTTTTGAATTTAATTATAAAAGTCCAATCTTCTTGATATAGTGGGACACCATATAGGCACAAATAAGTTGACCAACCCGCACTTCGACAGTGTGGTTGACTTAGGCCTGATCGCCCTAGTTTAAAAGCCTGTGCCCGATTGTATGGACTGATGATGATGATGATATGTATAAGGATACAATTTAGACAAATGTAAGCGTGAGGTCGGCTTGACGAGCGGATGACGACCAATCGTTTAAAAGCTCGTCAGTCAAAATTGCACGTTCAGCTAAACGTCATTATGCAATACTAACTGACGCACAACATGACAGGGACACGAACCTTACTAGATTCGTTAAAATCAATTCAATTCAAATATACACCGTGAAATTTGAGTGGTTGTTTTCCCGTGGCAGAACGATTTACCTTTACTATCGAATTATGCAAATTATTCCTCGAAAAAAAAAATTTTTTTTCAAATTTTCAAAATATAAATTTTCCAACTCAAAAATGAGAGAAGCTATCGTTGTTTTTTAAGATGACTGACGTTATCAGGTACAGCTTGCCGCGTGAAATCGATGCTTAAAGCTAAAGAAACACTTCGCCCCAAGTAATAAAGTGGTTCGAAAGTACTTTAGAATTTCGGTTATACCTTTCGTAAAACCGGCATTTATTGTTTTAAATAAAAAAGAACTGCACAAATCTATTGTGCTACTAAGGCAGAATCATTTTGCTGCGGGAAAACCACCACTAAAAGGAGAACACCCGATTCCATACAAACTTGGGCCCAACGTTACAAAGCTGAAAGTTGGCCATCAGACAAAGCATATAAAAGGTTTCCATGAGACGAATTTTCATGTTGATCCGCAATGGCCAAAACATTAAAAATACAGTGAATATTTTTGAGGTTATCTGTTTTTCTATTATAAAAGAAAGCTTGTATGGTGTTTCTTTTTTAAGTTTTGCATTACAGATTGTATACAAGCTATCCAACAGTACAGATAAACTTGGTAAAATGGTATCAAGACATAGGCTATAATATGTCATTTATATTGGTAAGGGAACCTTGCATGTGTCCGTGAAATATGATTTTGTGATTTGTTAAGTTGTTGGGTAATTCTGAATATTAATAACAGAATATTAACAACATATATATTCCCAAGCGTCGTTGACGGCGCAATGCCCGGTCAACCCTGCGCCCCACTGCACCGCGCACATACGTCAGCACGCTACATAGTAGGTAATGAGAATAAATCTATGGATATTGCAATCATTCGACTTATGAAGTCAAAGTCTTATATCTTAGACATTCTCCTGGGTGTCAGTCTCCTCCTCATTTATCCTGGGTGGGATTCGAACCCATGACCCTTGGTTTAGAAGCCAGAATTCACTAGCAACTGCTCCATCGAGCCAGTCAACTATAAAACCAATTTATTAGATATTTCATTAAAGTGAACAATGAACTAGGTAACTATAAATGCATATTTGCTTATGTCTGGACAGAGCAGTTCAGTATAAAAAAATAAATGTAACAAAAGCAGGTTATTACAAAATAATAATAAATTATTTTATTCATCCTTATCATCATAATACATCTAAAAAAAAATAGCATCTAAAAACAGCTGTGCGTCTTCTTCTTCTTCTTCAGCCCTGTATCACCCATTGTTGGGTATAGGCCTCTTCATGTGCTTTCCATTTGACCCGGTCTTTTGCTACTCGCATCCAGGTCTTGCCCAATATTTTTGTGATATCGTCGGCTCAGCGCTTAGGTGGTTTCCCAACGTTTCTCCGTCCGAGTCTAGGTCTCCATTCGGCAATTCTGCGTGCCTATCTGCCATCCTCTCTTCTGCACATATGTCCGGCCCGTCTCCACTTCAACTTCGTCACAATCGAAGTAATGTCCGTGACTCCGGTACGTCTCCGAATGATAGTATTTCGGATACGATCTAAATAAATATGATAAATAATAAAACATTTTAATTATTAATCGACATCAATCAAATCGATCAATGTCATAAGTAGATTCTGTTTATACTCTATGGATAGATTTCTGTATCACGTTTGCGAAGATAGCTACGTTATTAATAAATAATATAAATGAACGTTTACAAAACCAGTAACATAAGGAAAATAAAAAAAATCTGCTTTTTTCCCTGTTGGCCATTGCTGTTTTGGCTAAGATTTCTATAAGTTAACTTACAAAAATAGACCGATTTTTTGATATATAATTTAATCCTGTAACGTTGGGCCCAAAATGGTGGTTCTCCTTTCACGGTGTATTTTATTTTCTCATCTCAAAGGTATACACATTTTGACATATAACAATCGATGTACTTAACCATAGTAAAATAAATGATACCATTGTGAGAGACTGGTGTCTAAAAGGGCTTTTCCCTAAGTGATATAGGCCAGTGAGGCCCTCACATAACAATGTATTGAACGGTACATTTTTGCTCTTAAATTGTCTTGTAATTGACTTTCTTTTATTAACAATAATATTAATAGTCAATCACTGTGGAAGAAAATAAATTACATTAAAGCAGATAGTACGTAATCAGTAGAGTACAAAAAACAGGTAACATCGTCTAGTTACTATACTTTTAAGGCGAAGTAAGAAACTGAAGCTAAACTCATTTTTTATCATTAACCTGTATCATCCCACTGCTGGGCAAAGGTCACCACTGATTCTCTAAACCTCCCCACCGTTGTCTATCCAAAGGTAGCACTTTCCAGCTCCTCGATAGCTGGACCAAACCGTCACACCATTTTTTCTTGGGCCTTCCCCTTTGGCGAAAGCCGTCCTCAGGTGTGTTACTATTTTAGCTCTTCATCCTTCACATATGCCCTGTCCATTTCAGCTACTCAGTCTTGAGCCCTATATCTAAAAAGGCTAAAAAGTTATACATATAGAAACGCGACAAGCACACACAAACGCAATTCGCTTCGGAGCCTCGATACTTATCGGAGTTTTAAGCGACAGCCTACAAATGAAAGGAAATATTGCTCGATTTGCCGCGGGCGCCAATACGCTACTACGGACTGGAGGTGCCCGTATTATTAAAGGTTTCCTCGGTATTCGCGTTTTATGCAATTACTAAGTTCTTTAGCACTAATTAATAATTTTATTCTGACTTCAAGCGACGGTTAAATTCGAAATTTTAAGGGAATTTTGAAGGTACCATTTCTAACTGTCATACGATGATGGCTTGGAATAGCCTCGTTACAATCACCGGACTTGAGGAGGAGCAGATGGCTCCTACATAGGCAAGCGCTCAAATATCTTATATACGAAGTATTTTCAGTATTTCGTCGTTACTTACTGACGAAGTTTGTTACAAATACAGGCAATAGTGCCCCTTAAGAGTACCTGTTGTTAAGAATAGGGTAAAGAACACAAAAAAAATTATCGAAAATAAAACTACAGTCGAGAAAAATCATCCGGTTACCTTTTACTATACTTTTAGAAACTAAAAGCGTGGTAACAACATACATTTACCCACGTACTTACACACTCGAATCATGTTGTCGTTCCATTCCATGTATTAATGAGACGTTCTTTAAACGGCACAAGTTTTCCTACGACACTTGTAAAAACACTCTTTCTTAGCTCTTTGTCGTATCGTTCCCGTAATAATTCCCGGGACCGTGGTTTGTTTGTTCCCGATTTAATTTAGGGGAACAAATGTTTGTCCTTTAATATTTCGAGGGAAAGGGAAAAAAGTTGCATTTTTTTTGCGACTGGCTTTTATTAGCGATTCCCGATAACTTTTCAGTTAAAACATTGGCCGTTTACTTTGATGCTCCTCTTTGAAAGGCTTTTGTGTAAAGTGAA
Source organism: Maruca vitrata (assembly GCA_039566165.1). Taxonomy (NCBI): domain Eukaryota; kingdom Metazoa; phylum Arthropoda; class Insecta; order Lepidoptera; family Crambidae; genus Maruca; species Maruca vitrata. The sequence goes on along the minus strand of CM076916.1, from coordinate 4,194,015 downwards.
CTTTGATTTGCATTTACTTTGGATTGATTTGTTACCTCGTAACCTCGTTAAGAAGAAGGAAATATATTTTAAAATACGAACGTTATTTCTGTGGTCTTTTGTTTTCCTTCTCTGGCGATTTCTCTTGGCATGTGAACCTCTTTAATTCATACAATGACTAAGTGATGTGGTTTAGATTTCGTATATATATTTTGATATAGAACAATATGTATAAAATAAAAACGAATTTGCTGTAGATTTCTTGCTCCCTAGTTGTGGCGAGTGAGAAAGCTAAAACGTCCACGTTGAGTTGTTTACCGCGTAAAACATTACTCTCTTTTAGCATTGTCGGTTATAAAGCAGCTTATGTCCTTTCCTAGACCCTGGAAGAACTCTGTGCCAAGTTATGTTTAAATGGGTTCAGTAGTTTAAGCGTGTAATCGCGACAGACAAGGCATTGTTACTTTTTCATTTATAAATAAGTAAAAAGTAAGGAAATCACAAAGCCGTTGATCAAATTTTAGTACTCACTGCAAAAACTTCATTCTTACTGTCAATATGGTCGTATAGTGTGATTAAATAAACGGATATCAGAACTTGGAAATTGGACAAACATACGAGTCAAGAGCAGAGCAAACGTGCCAATTCCCGGTGGAAATTATATCAGTTCCTACTGAAAACCACTCGTTTCTAGAATCTACTTTTTGATTTAGTATTAGCCCACATACTTACCCACTGCTGGGACACAGGTCTACCCTAAACTGGTGACTGAACTGGATGAAATGGTATCTAATAGGCAGACCTTCAGGGACAGGGCGATAGACTTAATAGGATCTGTTGTACCTGACGACATTACGGCTGCTTAACATCAGGTGGAGTGAGGTCATCCTTAACGCCTTATACTTATAAAAAAATCATCATCATCAGCCTATTTATTTTGAACTGGCGACCGCTCGCATGGCACGCAACGACCTTGACCACTCGGCCAACGACGCCTTTTTAGTCCATAAGTCTCCAAAGAAGGGCCTACCGTAAACCAGGGCGATCATGCACCAGTCAATTACGCTGGCCGAGTGACAAAGCTACATCACACCACCTTAAAATTTCTTCGCAATTGCAGGTACCCGCTCGATGTTTTTATTCGCCGTAAGAGTGTCAAATGAGTAGGTTTTCTATTTTGAAACAGGCAAGGTCTGCACACCTACGAAGAAATTCTTAGGTTGTGTAGTCAACCAACCAGCGTAGTTGACTAAGGTCTTGTCGCCCTAGTTTAGTGCAAGCCCGTGTCCCAGCAGTGGGGACGTATATGGGCTGATGATAGGCGAGGTTTGAATTGGCTACCTCTCGCCTTGAAAGCACTGTCTTTTACCAGCCATTGACTTTCCAGAATCAATAATTTTGTACTTATCGAATGAAAATGATTTTTGCATGTAACGGAAAGGGATGAATTATATTAGACATAATATGTACATTGTACATGCACTTTATTAAAACAATAACACTGTATAAGTATCCGACATGTTGTATATTGATTCAATAACGAATAATGATTACTAATTAAGCAGCAATAAGTAAGTAACTATTGTTAAAACAATCTCTCTCTCTCTGCCAGGGAGGGGTCTCTGCCAGACAGCAAAAAATCATTTCAAGGTAAGAGAACTGAATTGAAAAGGAACAAAGAATTGTTTCTTTTTCGTAACTGACTACGATGATGGCTTGGAGTATACAGCTTTATCATTATCACCGGACTTGCGGGGGAGCGAGCGAGCAAGTAAAGTTACTTTGAAATAAAAAAAATATACAGATTAAACTCGCTTGTTTTGTTATGCTGAACATACTTAGAGATCCGACGTTTCGAGCTCTTTACAGCGCTCTTGATAAACTAAAGATGGCAGTCGCAATTTGGCGGGATATTTTGTACGTTCCGGTTCACGCGCACAGAACTCACAACATCCTTAGGCATTTCAAATGTGTAGTGTTCGCGCAAATAATAGACATTACAAAGTAAAACTCTTCTTCGCATCCAACTTTGTTTAATCCCTCCAGTTTTTACAAACATTTTACGTTTTAACAGACTCCCACTGTAGAATTTTCAAAAACAAAACCAGTGAAACATTGTAGCTAAGGTACCATTGCTACTGATAACCACGGCAGTAGTTGCTAATTCAATAAACTCCGTTCTGGGAACTAATTTAAAGCTCCGACGGATCTGCGCGAAAGTTGAAAGCGAATTCTATTGATTTAGAGGATCATTCCGAGTAGGTATTTGTGAGACCGTGGGAATATAAATGATATGAGTAAGAGTTTTCTACACTAATATTATAAAGAGGAAAACTTTGTTTGTTTGGTTGTAATGAATAGGCTCAAAAACTACTGGACCGTTTTTAAAAATTCTTTCACCATTCGAAAGCTACATTATCCACGAGTAACATAGGCAAAATTTTATTTTGGAAAAAATTAGGGTTCCTTAAAATATTTGGGTTTTTCGGACACAAAGTGTAAAAAATCAACCAGAAAAGTTACTTATTTTGCGTACGCTGCCTAAACTATAAAAGATAGAAGCATAAAATGTTCTAATTAATTGGAGATCTTATAAATATCTACAAAAAAGTCCGCGACACACTATACCTATCTATGTCGAGTGAGGCACAACAACCATTTTTTTTGGACTACATTTAAACGCATTTATTTTACTCATGCTATTAATCCTTATCAAAATAAATTATTTCATCACTAAGTACAGTTTATGTAGATAATATTTGGTATTTAAAAGATTAAAATTGGACGTTTGGTTTTGAAGTTATAGCGAAATTAAAATATTACTATTTCTGCGTTGCGAAGTGGGCGTCACCAAGGCGGGGGTGCGAGTGCGGGAGGAGTTTAGATATCGCACATCCTCTAAAAAACTGTCATAACACAAAAAAATCCAATTTTTAACTAAATATACAGAAATGTGCAATTTATTTTTCTTTTTAATCTACAAAAACGTCATATTGATAAATCAAAAACTCGCGGCTAGAGGACACTTGTGACTGTTTGATTTTGAGCGACTTTGACACGGCGTCGTTGTACAACAGTGCCTCAACAGGATTTGCCACAGGTGCACTCGTGTCAGTGCGGGTGAAAACCGTCTTAAGATGTTATGAGACTTTGTTGCAAGTAAGTTCTCTCACTGTATTACTCACTTTATTTGTACAAAATGGTCATAAGGTGGAATATGGCATTATTGTGTAACAATTTGTTTGTGTTTATCTAATATTTAATGTGAAAAAGAGTATTATCACAGGTTATATCTGTTTTTTACAGTGTAACACACAATTTTTGTTACTTTATATTGCAGTATACAGCCATATCATAGGTTGCGTCACTTTTTTACATCAGTCAATCATGCACTCTGTGTCTTAAGGTAGTAGGGGAAGGAAGATCCTCCAACTCGTAACTCAAAATAATTAGACTGAAAAACACACTGATTCCTGTAAGTATCTCTAATACTTATGTTCCAATTTTTGTCAATATTAAAAAACTGTTTTTAGTTTGTATTTTACAGTTTTTCAGTAATTTACCAGGTTATTTTTGTCAACAAATCAGCTACCAGTTTCTCAAGATAATAATGACATCCCTGATGCAGAATTAACTGGAGCCAGCGTAGTACATGACATACCATATTCCAGCCAAAAACCTATTCCGATTCATGTAATCGATGCCAGTGAGTACCTACAAATTAGGTATCATTAAGTTTTATATGCTAAACGAGAGTTTCAAAATAATGTTTCAGTTTATGAATAATGCAGCGACAGACAGTGAGATGGACAATGCAACTCATGGCAATTTTGAATCGATCGATAATCGAATGCCATTTTTTTTAAGTCGATAATGACTCGGTGAAGGACCCAAACTATAGATCGAGGGATTCGAGCACATCATCATCACTATCATCTGATTCCAGCTCAAGTTCTTCATCAAGTTCATACAGTTCCTCGAGTCGTAGTACGATTCCGGATGTAATAAACTGTACACCTGTTGTAGAAGGAATTCAAGAAAATGAAAGAGAATCCGAGATATTCAAATATAAGTAAATGTGATAATTATAATATAGTCGATTCAGAAGTCACAATGTGGCTAAAGGTACCTTTCTAAGAGGAACAAACCTATTTAATACCCTTATTTTGAAGACTGATTATCATCGTCATTTTGTAGTGGTTTACAATTTAAATGTATGCGTAGGTTCTTATGTACCTACTTACCTATTAACTATTGACATTTTTCTAATATTCTTTATGTGTAGTTACATTATAATACTACGTTCATCTGTTTTAAAGAAATGATTGTGTTCAAATACTTTAAAAGTTACGCTCTAAATAATGTTGTCTGTGCCATTTCTTTTATTCTACTTACCTACCAAGGATCTCTTAGAACTTAGTGATTCTCTTAAAAGATTTTATAACATGTTTTAATATTGATTTACAAGGAAACAGTTTAATTTTGATAATAAACACTAATAATTAACGTAATTGACTAGTATTATTTCATAAATATTTCCTTTTCAGAGTGTGTAAAACTGTCGTATTAGTCCAGTCAAAATAGACAAAAATAAGTGCTAACTTAGACAAAATTCGCATAGAGCTGAAAATTGCCAGAGACGTTAAATACATCATAATAAACGAAATATCAAAAATCCCCATCAATCCTACTACTGCAAAAAAATTTATTCAAGGTCAAAAGTATAAAATTAAGGATTTTTCAATTTTTCTCGAAAACAGTAAGTATTATCGTAAAAATAGGTCAAACAAAAGTTGTAGATCATACAATTTTCTACAAAAATGGTTCAGTCACTTTTTCTTTTCCGACTCACCATTCGCGAGATATCGTGGTTTTAATCATTAGAAAATTCATATTTTACATAATATGCATTCATCTGTTGATATCGTTTTTGATCGATATATGACCTGGAATAGGTTCACTAGGGTAACCACGTTAAAAACCGCCCAAGTGTGAGAAAAAAAAACATAGGTTTTGTATGAGAACCCACTTTACACGTTGGTTTCATGTTGTTTCTAGTATTAGATGTTATAGAGGCAACTGAGATACATCATTCGTTAAAATTTTAACTGTCTAGCACAATCGCATGGGGGCCTGGAAGCGTTTGAAAATACAACTTTTTCAACTTTGTGCATCGCTATATCTCTGAAATGGTGAATCTTAGGAACAAAGTGTTGAGACATTTTTTATAGATAATTACGTGATAAGTAATTTTGTCATACATAATTTTATGATTAAACTTACCGTTTCGCTCAAAAGTGCATAAAAGTGATATTTGTGACATTTGACCTTGATTATTTTTTTTTTGCAGACGTGGGATCGATGGGGACTTTTGACAGATTATTTGTAATAGTGTTCCCAACATTCATGCCAATTTTCAGCTCTATGCGAATTTTTCCTAGGTTAAATGTCTATTTTGACTGGACTATATCATGACTTTTTCAAATAATTGAAAAAATATAAAAATAAATGTATGATGACACCATATTTTTTCTCGCGAATATTATAGGTAGTTAAATTATGCAGTAGTGTGATAACTCCAAATATCAATAACTATTTACACCTCTCAGAAGTAAATGGAAAAGGGAAAAAAATAACTTAAAATTGAGTTTTCTCGAAATCGCTTTTTTTATGTTACGACAGTTTTTTAGAGGATGTGCGATATGTAATATAATAATTTTATAAAGAGGAAAGGTTTGATTTTTTGTTTGTTTCGAATAGGCTCCGAAACTACAGCACTGATTTGAAAAAATCTTTCATTGTTGGAAAGCTACACTATCCCTGAGTGTCATAGGCTTTTTTACATAAAAAAATAGATTTCTCTTACGGGGTTAAAATATATTACATAGAGATAGAGATATCCCCGAAGCGAAGCGAGGGCGGGTCGCTAGTATGGAATAAATTAGCATTTATGAAAGTAATCCAAGAAGACATTAAGTAAGTAAATAATAAAGAGTAACCACAATAAATGGTTTTTGTATGTAAATCTATTTGCAAAATAAAGGAACACGGGCAGAAATGTATGGGACAGGATACGTACGTACAATAACAACCAGATGTATATCGTTGGAAAGTTCTGTCTGTTTGTCTCTCAAGACTATGTTTAAGGGCTAAAGTGACACAATAGCTGTTGGTTGGTGTAATGGTTCGCATGTCACCCGCATGGACGGGTGTTCGACGAGTGAAGCAATTGAATTTTTTACGTTTTTCAAAATTTTAAGACTATGTGAATCTATTACGAACAACAAAAGTCTTCAGTTTACCAAGAGCCCTAAAAAAGAATACGCAACGCCAAAGAATAAAACAAAAAAGCCTCACCTTTTATTATTTCCAAGTCCTTCACTTGTTATGTGACAGCCCGTCGCCTATTAGTGAGCGGTAAGTTTGGCAGAAGACAAGCGTCAAAGCATCAACTCATATGAGTGCTCAAGACATGTCGACTCATATGAGTGTCATCAGTCTGAGCTGTCACGCCATTTCACGGAATATATGAATTCAGTGACTATTGTTACGATATTCGTGTTTCATATTTATTGTAAGAGCACGACCACTTAGTTTTTCACACTTTCATGTGATGTATAGTTGTAGCACACATAGCAACTCGGAAAGGAATCGTCAAAGTATCGAGGCGTGGCGTTACGAGGAGAGGCAATACCCATTACGTTAAGATTCCGATTAATGAACGTTGTAGAAGAGAGATCATACAAAGCAAGCTAAAAACCCGTGTTGATACGTTTACGTTCCGTTTACGCATTGATATGTGTACTGTGACTAAATATTAGTCTTTATGGGTCTACACGCGTTATTAGGAGTAGCAAATTACATAGCTACTTACTGCCCGACGTTTCGACTGGGTTACACCAAGCGAACTACATTTTACATCTTTACATGTGTACTGTGGTATTTAACCGCAGTGCCAGAGGATATGACATTGAAATTCATAGAATACATCGGTCTCGCTGAAGACCTGGAGTTCTTAAATTCAGGGTCTGCCCAACGTTAAGGTCCAGTCATACTTTAGTATGCACTGTTAAGAAACATTTGAACGTGAAACAAAAATATTTATATTTATTTCCGCCCGCAGCTTCGTCCACGTAAAGTTGATTATAGCGAAGCCTTACAACGAAGTCAATATCCTGTGTCTTTTTCCAAACTCTCGACTATGTGTGTACCAAATTTCATCCATATCGGTTCAGTAGTGTTGGAATGCAAGCGCTACAGACAAGCACCTTTATATTTATAATATTATTAAGGAAAGTGACTCTTTATAACTTACTTAACTGTTTGTGAGATAAAAACGCTACAGGTGTAGGTAGCTATAACTCTGGCAGTATTAAACAACAAACTATATAACTTATATTTCCACTTTCGTTGCAAATGTTTTAATGGACGTCCTATTGCCTTTTGAGTAGTTTTTACTTTCAGCGTGAAGATTTATATGGACTGTGTAAGAAGTAATGGCAACGCTGGTAGCATTTTATAACATTTTATTGCAGCTCTTGCGTTGTTTTTATATTTCAACAGCTAAATGTCTTCTTATGACGGGGTTCTATTCGTAGAAATGTATTTCAAATTGTAGAAAACCGTGAAAAACATTGGATTTTGTAAAAATTCTTATACTGAAAAATATGTATATCAGCATATTTATTTATCGACTGGCTCGGTGGAACAGTGGCTAGTGACTCAGGTTCAAAACCTACGGTTCCAAGAGTCGTGGGTTTGATTCCCACTCAGGACAAATATTTGTGTGACGAACATCGGTGTTTGTTCCGTGTCTGGGTGTATCATTAAATATATTTAAGTTTATTTGTGTATCCACTGTTGATCCTGATTTCCGTAACACAAGTGCTTAAGCTACTTACCCCGGGATCAGATCAATATGTGATGTTGTGTAATATTTATTTATTTACAATTTATTTATTGATTGCACCAAGAGTAGGGTTATGATCATTATTAGTCCGGGTCGGGCAAAATTTGTGTGAGTTTTTCTGTAATTAAATTACTCAGCCCGGAGTAAGGAACTTGGCGGTTGAACGCCCATGACACGGAAAGCACGTTAAGCCGGTGGTCCTGCGCCTGATCCCTCATCGGTCATGTCGGATTGCCGTCTCACCGATTTATGAAAGTAAGGGAATAGAGAGTACACTTGTATTTGCGCGCACACTTGTGCACTATAATATGTCATGCGCACTTAGCTGATCTCAATTGAGATCGGCCGCTATTACTGAAATCGGTCGGACGCCTAATTTTATATATATTTTATTATGTTTTTAAAGCCGCAAACAACATTAATTTTATTTTACTTTAATAACTGTAAATAAATTGAATGTATCTGAAAACTATAAAATTAAGCTGCCATTTTTGCGGTTTTCATTTAATGCGTAGGTAATATCTATTTGATTTCCGTTGCCAGTTTATACAACGTTAATTAAAGTTAACATAAACACAGATAATTGAATGTACACAAATAAACTGAACCAAAACTATATTTATCATTCATTAGTGGAATATACCACAATATACATAACTATTAAGTATCTTATTGTTGTTAAAATTGCATTCATGTTTTCCTTTTAAGCTATTGCATAGCTTTTATCACGGGCTTTGAGCGCGGCGATCGAACCAAGAAATTCCGTAACGAAAAAAACCTCACAATCGTCTAACGTCGTTTCAGTTCGGTAGACTTCCGCATGGTGTTTGTGTGCGTGCGGTTAGACGTATTGTACGACTCTACGAAACTCGCACGAATCGAGACGAGCTGCTCCGAAATCGGACGATGCTATGCAATAGCTATACCGCGGCAGTCCCCGAGTGCCACACGTCTTTTTTTTTAAATTTATGTTTATTAAGTCTATCGACATTACATTCTCGCTTTTTTTGCATTATTCAAGCACGTAAGTAGGTACTTAGGGCCGTTAAAGTTAGATTTACAAACTATCCGTGTCGGCACACTTCAAGAGCAAGTAACTCTCGGAATACGGGAGCAGCCTAATGTTTTGAAACTGCGCGTCCCGAGTCAACAGACCTGGATCAACACGCCGGGAAATGAACCCGCTACCCACGTGCCCCTTTGTCCGCTGCCGGGCACGGCACGGGAATTGTAAATCGTGTTATTTATTTATTTATTTATTATTAGGACAGCTAACAAGAAAAAAACACTGGTACAGATTAATAAAAGTAAATAAAACAACATAAACTTAAAGCTATGTGCTAATGTGCTAATCTTAATTAAAGGTTGCCACGGCATTCAATGTGGACTACAATTAACATGATGTATTGACAACTATACCTATGGAATAAGCGTCAACAAGGATTGATCTACGGTAGGTATCTATAGACTAATTTACAAAAATCCTTACTGATTTCCTTACGAATGTGTTTTTTCGCATATGAGAAATCCTCTAGATGGCAAGACATTAATATGAGGTCTTACTGCCACGTGATTGGAGAATACTGACAATGCACATCTATCAATGTCACGACAAAAATAAGCAAACATGCTGCAGTTAGACCTTACGCCTATGTATTTCCATCTAGTGATTTTTTTATACACGTAACCCCTCATTCTGTCTGTCGCGCTGTCAGGCCAAAACTACTGAGTGGATTTAAATCAGATTTAGACAATGCTATTGTTAGAAGCTAAAAAACGATAATCGCCAAAATAGAGTAATGTTAACTCAATCTAAAACGTTTTCGCGGATGCAGTCGCGGGCGGAAAGCTAGTTAGAGGTTTTTAAAATATTTTGACTAGAAATAAAATTACCTAAATAAGTTCAAGATAATTAATAGGATGACCTACAAGCCTGAATAACTACTAAATAATACAAATACTCCACAGTGTGTCGTAGACCGGAAATTTGGTCAAAGGACACGTGTACCATAGACCAGAGACCAATGCATTAAGAATTGCAAAAGCATTAGCATCACAAGGGTTCCTGTACCGTTGCAACCTGGGGGGTAGAGGACAGGGGGGTTCTAGGGGTCTAACCAACGTTAAACGAACGAAAGTTGGGTATTAGGTAGCTATTATGCACCTGGGACTGCAGCTTGCGCCGAAACTCTAACAAACACTTGCAATGAATAGGTAACAAACTGAGCACTCAATAATGCAATACGTGAAGTTCTTGTTGTACGACTATAGTAGAGAATATCTTCTGTTATCTACACTTTATCTACGTGTATGTTGTTACTAGAGAATTGTTGTTGTTGTTGGTAAAATATCTCGGACATTTTCAGAACTATAGTTCTAAACTTCCCATAAAGACTAATTACTATACTTATAATATATATATATATTAGTCTTTATTACGTCAAATATTAATCTTTATAGGTCTACACGCGATATTAGGAGTAGCAAATACATAGCTACTTACTGGCCGACGTTTTTAATATTTACTACTAACTAATATTTAGTGTAATGGAACGCGAAAGCTTAAAATCATATACACCGTGAAATTTTAGTGGTTGTTTTCCCGCAGTAAAATGATTCTATCTTAGTAGTACAATAGATTTGTGCAGTTCTTTTTTGTTAAAATCAATAAATGCCGGTTTGACTTAGGGCGTCGAGCTTCTTGAGCTTTAAGCATCGATTTCATGCGGCAAACAGTACCTGATTACGTCACATCTTATAAAAAAACGATAGCTTCTCACGTTTTCGAGTTGGAAAATTATAATTCAGAAAATTAAAAAAAAAAAATTTTTTTTCGAGAAATTATTTGCATGATTCGGTAGTATTACTGAAGGCAAACCGTCCTGACACGGGAAAACCACCACTAAAATTACACGGTGTATATTACATCGTTTCTAATGTTATAAATGCAAAATCTGTATGTCTTTCTGTCCTTTACTACAAAACTATTGAATCGATTTAAATAATATTAAGTACACATATAGTCTACACTTCCAGAGCCTGCGGCAGGACAAACGACTTTTAGCCACTTAACTGGAAGGTGTAAGTTGTACGAGTAAAGTAATGTTTTGCGACATAAACTCCTTCATGGCAAAATAGCTGCGAGTGGAGAGTTGGTAACACATAAATTACCTAAGCGCTGCATTTCTTGATGCACAATTTACTTTCTTAAAATGATAAGTGGTTTTTGTCATTAATATAGCAAGCTCCGAAAGTCGGGTAACGGCTACTCCAAGCCATCATCGTATGTCAGTTAGAAAAAAAAAGTGTAGTCTACACTTACTACTTTGGATCGACAACGTACTTTCGTCATCAGCCCATCTCAGTCCACTCCTGGACATCATCATCATCAGCACATATACGTCCCCACTGCTGAGGCACGGGCCTACCCTAAATTAGGGCGATAAGGCCATGTCCAAGCCTCCCCAACTCCCCAGCTCACTACTTTCTTCTATCTTCGGCTACTACTTTGGTAACTCAAAACTCTACCTCGGAAGCGCAAAAACCTTGCACGAAACTTCTTACCAAACTCTTTGGTAAACAGGCTTCATTTCCTTATCATAATGTGGAAGTAGGCCATTTTTTACCCGTCGATATATGTAGTGCCCTCATCTCAATGGCTCGCGGAGCCGTTAAGATAACATCGTTTTTCTTCCTGCAGATATTTATTACAGCGTTTAGCAATAAACGGCACCTTAACCATATGTAAGTAGATCCCGGGAGGTTATTTAGACATCAAGAGAGTTTAGTGGACCATACGAGTGATCTAGAAATGAGGGCGTATGAGAAATTCATTAGTTGGCATTACGTAGGCGTGAGGTCCAACTGCAGCACGAATGATAGGTAATGTCACGTCAAAAATATTTGACGTGACATTACCAGACATGTCATGCTGCAGTTACGAATACGTATTACCATCAGGTGAATTTCTCATACGCGTTAACCCTCATTTTCGTCTATTTTAGATTGAAATGATAAACATAAGAGTAAGTAACGGGGAGCTCGTCTGATATGGCATTGTAATAAATTAATGTACTTTTTGTTTCTAACTTAGTGTGTACGTCATGTAGAAGACTTTAGACTAGATCGTTTACGTTATATTATTATATATCCGCTTTTGCTTCTAATTCCTTGTAACGTAAGTATCATTTTAGTAATTTTATATACCTCACATATACCTACTATTATGTGCAGTGGTTACGTAAATCGCGTAAAAATACACAAATCCTTACTTCCTTTCCTTACTGATATTATAAATCCGAAAGTAACTCTGTCTGTCTGTCTGTCTGTTACGCTTTCACTCATAGAGTACTGGACCGATTTAAATGAAATTTGGTACAGATATAGTCCAGAGCCTGGGAAAGGTTAAAGGCTACTTTTGAACCGACTGCGCCATAAGGAAGTAATGTACCCGTTAAACGTTTCTACGCGGACGAAGTCGCGAGCGGAAAGCTAGTAGTCAATAAGTAAATGGCGTGTATTTGGGGAGGCCCATGTCCAGCAGTGGACAGCGATAGGCTGATGATGATAATGAAATATGCCTGCATGGGGCAGTTAAAGTTGACATGAAATTGATAATTATAGATAAGTAGTTAAACTGAGTGTTACGGACAGTTGGTAAAACATACAAAGATACTTCAATAAGGTCCCGATACCAGCGCAAGTATTATGCAAATGCCGTGCGCAGGTTGGGCCGCCCTGAAACTTTAAACAGCATTTTGGTGCCAAATCTTCTGGAGACGGGCCAGTGAAGATGTAAAGTTACGGCCAAGATGTTGGCTGTAGATAAGCAAATCGAGGGTAATGTGCGTTAAATGCGACCGACGGCTATGTTTCTTAGACGTGAAATGATGAAATATTAACATACATCTTTATTTGTTTTACTTCTGTTGCGTCATTTAATGTTCTGCCAGAATATCAGCGCCGTCGCGTCCTTTATCGCAATTACGGCACATATTAGTAGCAATTACCAATCATGTGCCAACGTGTAACCCAGTCGAGACGTCGGGCAGTAAGTTGCTATGTAATTACTACTCCTGATATTAGTGTGTAGACCCATAAAGATTAATATTTGGTGTAATTGAACGTGAAAGTCTAAAATCTTATACATGCACACATACATAAAATCAGTCCTTTTTCTCAAAGGGGTAGGCAGAGATCACTTCCTGCCATGTGCTACAGCCCTGGCACACCATTTTCGCTTCATCCACATCCATCAACCTCTTGCATGCTCGTCGACTACGGGTACTTTTGATTTGATCTCTCTTTAAGATTTGACCTATTTGGTCATGAAAGGTCGCAATTGGTTGAAATATTAACGCATAGGACAAATGGTCAGAGAACATGTCCACCCCGTAATTTGGTAGTATTTGCTATTAGCAATCTAAAGTTTGGTAGATTAATATAGGAAATAAAAAAGCCAGTCAAGTGACAGTTACAGAAAAACTTGTATATAAATCATGTTTTTTAAATCTTTGGAATGGTAGATGTTAGTATTTTTACTTAAGTACGATGGAAAAATTAAAACTATGTTTTAAAGAATATATTTCAAATGCTTAAGCTTACGTAGAGTGTAGAGATTTGTGCACACACGCGCACATTATTATTCAGAGTTGTAACTTGATACCAAATATCTTAAAAATCTCGTAATATCGAATATCACAAGAATCGTGCGCTCTCTACCTACATACTCTTGCATTCTCGCATGCCAGTAAATATACGGCAGGAATAGCGATTTGGTAATAATGTGTTTGGGCTCACCGGAGGGTCATTTGCCTTCACGAATCGTATTACGATCAATACATATTTGTGGCATTGTTTCCCCCATTCAGGAGTTAGGGAGGAAAAGGAGCATGTAAGGATTACTGATATTATAACTTAATATAGCATAGATAACCTATATGTAAAGTATTTCTACAGAAATGTTTGAAGAGGTCATCGATGTATTATCAAATAATGTTGGCTTTATGACAAACGGGTAAGGTATGCCACTAGGTAACTTGTTTAAAATAATAATCGCTTTAAAGAAGGTTTTTTATTGAACCCGAAATTAATTTACGTTTTATCATCTGAAATTGCACTCAGTGGTTTTATAAATACATAGTATAAAACAAAGTCGCTTTCGCTGTATGTCCGTATGTATGCTTAGATCTTTAAAACTACGCAACGGATTTTGATGCGGTTTTTTTAATAGATAGAGTCATTCTTAAGGAAGGTTTGTATGCAAAATTTACCGGGACCGAGGCGCGGGCGGGTCACTAGTTATTAATATTTAATCACAGTTTAATTACTAAATAATTCAAAACGTAAAATCAACAACCAAAATAAACCGGACGAAATTACGGACAAACTTAAAATATGGATGAATCCAAAATTATCCAATATTTCAGGTAAAATTAAAATGGACATTTGTAATAATGAGAGCTTGTTGACTAAATGATTCAATTACATGCGGGTTAACACCCAACTGAATAGAGCATTCCCAACATCACTGATGATACAAACCGGTATGATTGTGAACTAATTATATTCATTAATGAGTGATCAATTAAGCCGCTGTTCAGACTAATTGTTCTAAATTACTGTCGGCCGTGACTCGTGTGTCCATGATTACAGGTTGATAGCCGCAAACACTTGTGCCCTGTGATTAGTTCTGTGAGACGTCAATCCGACATGACCGATGACAGTCAGTGCTTACCTAGGAACAGAGACAACCGCCAATTTCCCGAGTAATTATTTAACATTCTAAGTAGGTACCTATTGTGAGAGAACACTACACATTTGAATAAAAAATACACTACATACGGATTTACGGATTAAGTTCGCGTATACCCAATACCTACTTACTTACTAATCTTTACATCATTTATTTAGAGATCCGACGTTTAGAGCTCTACAGCAACTATGCAGTTAGTTTAAGAACTATCTACCCAGATAGGTAAAAGAAATATAATCAGGTTTCCGATCGATTTCGATTCTGGAGGATGATGTTGGAGATCAGCCAACTGTGCAGGACATATTATAGAGCACAAGTGTGCGCGCAAATGCAAGTGCACTCTCTGTTCCCTACTCTCATAGTTCGGTGAGACGGCAATCCGACATGACCGATAAGAGATCGGGCGCAGGATTATCGTCTTAATGTGCTTTCCGAGGCACGGGCATGCATCCGCAAACTTCCTGACTGCAAGCTGAGTAATTTCTAAACAGAAAAGCTCACACAAATTTGCCCCTACACCGTACTCGGACCGGGGACAACTCTGTCCTTATGCAGCACTCTTTACCAATAGATAAACGAGGCAGCCAGTTTAAGTACTATCTACTTACCTGTTTACTTCACCAGGAATTCCCTCAACAAACTCAACATCTGGCCACGATTCGTAAAGTACAGTCAACTCCGCAGAGCAGGTCGCAAAGTTCCCACTTGCGGGCTAATAACTAATTTCATATAGTAGCAATTTTCCACGAACTACCGACGACTGTATGCTTAGTTTGGGTTCCGTCTAACTTTCAGTCATTTTCATCTCAACGCCTCTTAAGACGTTTTTTGATGTAGACGGGAGACTTGCCTAGAGGTGATTATCTAAAGCATCTGCAATATGTAAGTATGTCTAATGTTATTAAGCTATTGCATAGCTTTTATCGCGGGCTTTGAGCGCGGCGACCGAACCAAGCAATTCCGTAACGAAAAAAACCTCACAATCGTCTAACGTCGTTTCAGTTCGGTAGACTTCGGCACGGTGTTTGTGGGCGTGCGGTTAGACGTACGAGTATTGTACGACTCTATGAAACTCGCACGAATCGAGACGAGCTGCTCCGAAATCGGACGATGCTATGCAATAGCTATACCGCGGCAGTCCCCGAGTGTTTTGTGAAGTCGTGATCTGTTCCTTACAGGAGACAATTGCTCGATGGAACTGTGATTGGTTACTGACCCTGGCTACGGTACCAAGAGTCCAGGGTTTGATTTCTACCCGGGACAAATATTTGTGTGACGAACATCGCTTTTTCTTCCGTATCTGAATGTGTTATTAAATATATTTTATTTTATTTGTTGTTTCTAATATCCGTTACACAAGTGTATGTGATATTGTGTGATTTTAAAAATATCTCGTGTTTATGAGTGACTTTCCAATAATTTACGTATACATTTTACTTAAGTGTACTTAAACAACAACGTATTAAGTAATTTATCATAGTAATTATTAAGTCATAATAATTATTACTTACTACATAGGTATTTTCCTAAAATCGCAGTAGTATAACAGTCGCCAGTCTGTCCCAAACGACTATACAGCGAAAGTAATTGAAAACGTATTCAACATTTTCAATATAACTTCTGTGGATTGGAGCAGAATATACTGATATTATACTTAGTCGTAATAAAGTGATATTATATTTAGTCTTCGAGTAACATTAAGCGATATGACAGTTATATTTAGTGTTGTACTTACATATTTTCCGCATATGTATTATTTGAAACCGTTATAAAAAATATTCCGGTGAAAAAGTTCAAACTATTACTTTCTCACAAAATTGGCCTGAAATCAAGTAAGGTTCCTACTCAGCCGGCAATTAAAATTAGTATACACATCACATAAATTTATTAGTTGCATTTTTGCTACGATGATAGGTATAACACAAAAATACTTCAATATGTAATTAACAGATCCAGACAGGAAACGAACACACAAATATGTATAGCTCATCACACAAATATTTGTTCCTGCTGGGCATTCAACCCACGACTCTTGCCCCAAGAGACGAGGCCATACCAAATGCGCTATTGAGCTAGTCAAAAACAGTATGTATCATCTTAGTACACGCGAGTTTTTTCTGTAAAAGGTTACTCTTTAAATTAGAAACATTCATGAGATTTTAGACTTTCGCGTTCCATTATAATTAATTTTAGTCTTTATGGGTCTACACGCGATATTAGGAGTAGGAAATACATAGGGTTGACATCTGATCTGTCACACAAATGTGAGGACCTGTAATAATGATATTATTGCTGGGGTGGATTTAGAAATTCACAACCACTGTGACAGACGAAGACGGGCAGCACCAGTTCGCTCGCATGATTGGTGTCCCAGTCGAAACGTCGGGCAGTTAGTAGCTATGTATTTGCTACTCCTAAGATCGCATATAGACCTATAAAGACTAACTTTATACTCACATATTTTTACTTCAGGCGGTGTCATCGCCAGCGTACCAGCAGATTAACTTGAAAGTCCTGGAAAATAGCGAGACAGTTCTTTGATAAGGCGGCAGGACATTTAAATACGCAGCGGGCATTAACGATTGCCGCTTTGACAATTTGCCTTTAAGGTTTTTTTACCGGAAGAAAAGTTAGATTGGATATATCGGACTTTATTTTGAGAGGCGTCTATAAATATTTTATGAGCCTATTAACATCCATCGCGAAAGTTAAGCCCTCTGATTCCTTTTAAGGTTCTACCTGAACGGACCCCGACTTACCCAAAGAGGATTGGCGGGTTAAATAAATATTTCGCCCTAATCAAAAATCCCTGGGCAAACATTGCACCGCGGAATCCATATTTGATTTGGCTGAAACATATTTTTACAGTCATTATTTTTGTTTTTACTAGTGGCTGTTTTGATCGATGTTGTTGTGTGATGGCCAGCATTCTTGTTTTTTCGCGGGCTTTGAGCGCGGCGACCAGGAAATTCCGTAACGAAAAAATCCTCACAAACGTCGTTTCAGTTTACGGTGTTTGTGTGCGTGCGGTTAGACGTATTGTACGACTCTACGAAACTCGCACGAATCGAGAGGAGCTGCTCCGAAATCGGACGATGCTATGCAATAGCTATACCGCGGCAGTCCCCGAGTGCCACACGTCTTTTTTTATAAAATAAGGGTTGACTATGCTTGACAAGTCTGCTACTGAATCCCATTCTAGTTAGTGAAGGTAACTTTTGATGCATAATCGTCATGTGTGACATGCATCAATATGTTCATTTACTTACTCAAAATTCATCCAATCAAACGTACATTCATTCATGAATTTTCGTTATTATTTTTAAACGTATGTAGAGCCAATTACGTAAAAAATCGCATGCTGGCAATTGTGTCTGATAAATAGATTAAATTTTAATGCGATCATACTTACTTTGTTATACTTCATGTAGGTATTTCTCTTCTAATAAAATATGGATGCGACTTAAAATATCTAATCCGCGATAAAGAATTATCTCACGAAAAATTATGCGTACACCTATCTAATGTAGAGTATACCGAAACAGGAAATTCTGTACAAAATTTCGTCAACCGACAGATCATAACGAAATAGGTACGGAATACGAGAGATGTTCATTTTCCGATCTTTCCTCTCTTTCTAATCCGTCAAGGAGTCCACTAAGCATCGTACTAATGTGTACGGAATAAATAATGACATCACAGACGGACCGTATGTCACACCAAACAGTAATGCATTCATGAGAACACGAGATTATGAAGATTGTAAAGGTTTCACAAATGTATCTTTTAGCTAAACTTAGAATATACAAAGAAATTATAAGTTTGCTAGTTTTCCAACCTGCATTTGGCCAGCGTGGTTGACTGAGGCCTTAACGCCCTAGTTTAGGGTAGGCCCATGTCCCAGCACTTCCAGCAGTGGAGACGTGTTGGGGTGTTGGTGCATGGGCCTACTCTAAACTAGGGCGATAAGGCCTCAGTCAACCACGCTATGGGCTGATTGTGAATGACGATGTATCGTATTTATCGTAATGGATCGCGTAACTCCTAAATCGTACAAAAACATTTGATCTACAGCCTACCTAATATCCAAACCCATGTAAGCGGCTGCCATATAAAACATATGGTCTCGCGGATTGCGGTATCCACACCGTTTGAATAACACATACGGCTTGTTTTCTTTATCTGCCGCCAGAGTGCGCCATAAATATTTGGGGAGGATTGGAAGGGAAAAATTCTGTTAACTCCTGATCTTTTGGTAATCCTAATGGGTTGAATCTGTCTTTTTGTACGGAATACGGCTCGTCTTTAGAGATTTACTGAGTCATATATCAATGAGTGTGTTTGTTTATTTTTTAACAATGGCTCGATAGTGTGGTAGAGTTGGTTACTTAAGGGATCGTACAAATATGATTAACTTTGCTTAAAGTTTTTTTTTAATATTGACGTAAAAGATTAACTCGACTCCGTTAGATGGTAAGAAAAACTCAATTGAGAGAAAACTCTAGTTTATCATCAGTTAATCAAGATAATGCTCATCATATTTCAATAGAATCAATAAGAGGAAGTAGGAACACACATTAAGTGAACAATGTAGTTTTGAAGGTCACATTAGTGCATGCGATTGATCAATCATGTACAGTCGCCTTGTACCTAATTGCAACTAAACTATCAGAAAATTTGTATCAAAAAGGCTTTTAAAATGCAATTTAAGTAGCCATTTAAACTACAACTAGCCGACACAATTTCACAATCCCACTCCGTTTACAATTCCGTCACTAAACCCTTTCAAGAAAAGCTCACAGAGTCCACTAAACTAGTGAGAGTTAATTGTGAGATAAATCTCGAGTCCGTGTGGACTGGCAAGTGTCGTTTAATTGCGTTGTTTGTTTAGTAAAGGACTTGAGATGTTTGCTTGGTCGGGTGAGGAAGGACGAGGACGCTAGCAGTAAGGCCCGTAGCACACGGCGTAATTTATACGCGGATTCGACACGCGTATTAGGAAGGGGCGTTATCGGCACCGTAAACGCCGATTGTTAATTATTCTTTATTATTTACATGGAACACGGTTACATAATAAGGTGTTTTTTTTATTACTTAACCCGTATCATCCCACTGCTGGGCAAAGGTCTCCTCCAAACTTGTCCACCACTCTCTATAATATCTCACAAGGCCAGCTCCTTGATATCTGGGCCAAATCGTCACACCATCTATTTTTGGGCCTTCCCCTTCGGCGAAAGCCGTCCCCAGGTACAGGTGTTAACATTAAAAATTGGTCCACATGCTTGGCCACCACCACATATGGTATGTAATTGTTGTGTTTGCATTGATGCTACAAGATTAGGGGTGAGATCCATCCTCTCCCCCGCAAGTCCGGTGATGATGACAAGGCCAAGCCATCATAGTAAGTCAGTCAGGAAAAAAAAAGATGATTCAAGCGCGCGCATGAAGCGCGTATACGCGCAGTAGAAGTACATTTACGCGTGGACAAGTTAGCCATTGTACAACTAGAGAGAGGAGTCTCTGATAAAACTGCAAAAGCTACGAGCGACTACAGCTCGTATACGCACAGTAGAAGTGCGTATACGCTTAGTAGAAGCGCGTTTCACGACCGCATTGTGTGCGTAGGTTACAAGGTTGCATTCAAATCTCGTATGAAGCGCGTATACGCGCGTCATCTGCGCGTCGCCTACGCGTATAAAATACGCCGTGTGCTATCGGTCTAATGGAGTAAGGTTTAAGTTCATCTGTTGTTAAGAGAAGGTAGGTAACACGACCTATTTCTATGCACACGAGTGATTTCTTCTCATCTTGAAAGTATTGATCATGCATTTTGATTGTTTATTCAGTTACACATATTACATACATCAAATTGTGGTTGGAGCTTCTTTTTAAGTAACGTATTGCATTATTAGCATGTATTAGCTACCTTCATTAAATGTTAAATTATAATGTTTTCTTATTTTTAACATTATTTGAATCAGTTTAGGAGGTTTTAAAAAGAGATAAAGAGTTAAAGATTAAGACTGATAAGCGGTAGTTTCACATCTATGAAGTGAAGTTCATCTTCAAAATTGAAGTGTCTGTTTGTAATATTAAAATAACGACTTTTTACTAAGTGGCATAAATCTATACTGACATAATTAAAATATAACATATAAAAACATAATTAAAACCATGTTTATCTGTGGACTTTCACTAACATATAGCAAATTTTACAAGGAATATTAGGCTTTTTAATTAAATCATTGCTGTCAAAACCATATCCACGCAGACGAAGTCGCGGGCGGCCGCTAGTGTATAATATTAGTAATGAATGGTGACATTTTTTTTTACTGAATCAAATTTTGTAAAGGCATGGTTCAATCAACTTAAACCGTACAGCATACCATTTTTCCTCCACTGAAACTTTAAAAGCTAACTAAAAGTCCTGAAGCCGGAAACTGAGAGCCGGACGCATAAATCAAATAACCAATCGAAGTCTCGCTCTAACGCGATTACCAGGCCGAAGTTAGAGATGTGATTTCTATGAATAAGTTTATGCTTCCGTACTTTTATGTTAGTGTAAACTTGAAAACGAATTCCTTAAACTTGTTAAGTTGTGTACCCACACTCAATATTTGTGACAGATTACAGATATTATCGCGTCGCGTAATTGATCTTTTATCCAAAAGATCCTCACTTCTCGGAAGTCGACTCTATTTTCCCGCCTGTATTTATGTCTCATGTCTAATTACTCATTATTATACACCGTAGCAGAACGATTTGCCTTTAGTAATACTATCAAATCATTCAAATAGTCAAATTCAAATTTTCGAAATAATAATTTTCCAATTCGAAAACGAGAGAAGCTATCGTGCTTTTATAAGATGTGACGTAATCAGGTACTGCTTGCGGCATGAAATCGATGCTAAAAGCTAAAGAAGCTCTACGCCATAAGTAATAAAGCGGGTCGAAAGTGCTTTCGAGTTTCGGTTATACCTTTCGTAAAACCAGCATTTATTGATTTCAATCAAAAAGAACTGCACAAATGTATTGTGCTACTAAGATAGAATCATTTTACTGCGGAAAAACAACCACTAAAATTTTACGGTGTATAGTTAGTATAGTTTAGACGTCTGTGCTAAGCTATCGTACCAGAATAGTCCTGTAGCGATAACATGAGTTAGCTATCGAAAACTTACGTACGTTAAAAACCTATCGAATTGTTTTTTTCATACCACCGATTTTAGTTCATAGCGTTACCGCTAGGGGCGCTGTGCAAGTTTTTCATAGTCATATTTACATAGGCAATATCGAGTCTGTCACTTTTAAACTCATGGTAGCGTGTTATAATCATTAAACTTCTGTACTCTTGCATCAACTATAAAGAATTACGGTAAACTATGATGTCATTGCACAACATGAGTACATTGTAGAAAAAATCCTGTATGAAACATAGTCGCATTTCATTATCACAGCGCGAGTATAATGTTAAAGTTTCCATTAAATGAATACTCCTATAGTTACCCGTATTACAAACATACCCACTGTTAAGAACTAACAAGGCTCAACGATTTCAACGCGTATACCGCTATAATATTCCATACTAATTGCGAGGATAATTAGATCCCACATAGTTCGGAGGGTTGAGTTCGTTATCAGATTCAGTTAAGGCGTATTTATCGCCCCAGGATATGACGTCACTACTGTGCACACAGAATTGACGTCAGCTTAATTTACGGCCGTATCTTGATCGGGCTTTAAATCACGCCGTTTTAGAAAGAGCCTTTGGATGTATCCCGCTTAGGATTAATGGCGATATGAATGAAGATGATGTATGGAGGATGGATGAGATTAGCTGCTGCTATGAATCAATAGCGAATTAGGAGTTTACAGTCGCCATGTAGATAAGTACGTGGCGGTTTCTTTGATGCTACTGAAACGTTTGCATTCATTAGTAACTAATGTAACTCTGGCTATAGACCGCTGAATTAGGGTATACCCCCAATTGCCATATTTTCATTTGCCCGAATTTTATTTGCCATAATATTCATATGCCCGAATTTCATTTGCCATAATTTCATTTGCCCGAATGTTATGTTTGCCATAAAATACAAATGACATAATTTTGCTTGCCTGAATATCAGATTCCATAATGATTCGAATGCCATACGTATTGTTATCCATATTTTAATTGCAATAATATTATGCTCATTGTTTACTATATTAGTTACGTGTTAGAAACTTTGTTTCCGTGCCATTACATCATTTCCCACCGAAAAAGCTTGTAAAATAGGTTAAAAGAATGATAAAAAAAATAGGTTAGGTTAGGTTAGAAACATGAAAGACAAATTAAAAATATGGATAACAATACGTATGGCATTCGAATCATTATGGAATCTGAAGTTCGGGCAATTAAAATTATGTCATTTGTATTGTATGGCAAACATAACATTCGGGCAAATGAAATTATGGCAAATGAAATTCGGGCATATGAATATTATGGCATATGTCTTTCGGGCAAACAATAGATAACCCTGAATTAGTATATAATAGCACTCGGTTTTAAAATTTAAACCTGCTTAAAAATTTAAAGGTATTTCAGATCTGCAGCAAAAATAAACGGATAAACTTTTCAGGCTGAGTCGAGCCTTACAACTTTGATGAGGGAATCAGATTACAACGAAAAACTTAACGAAAGTGAACTGTTTTTTTTATGTATAGCCTTATGTTGATAGCAGATATTCCTTGCTAGTGTAGCCCCAGCATTAGAGTAAGAAAATGTTCCTTTCTTCCTATGTGAGTGTTCGACATCGGTGAGGAAGATTCGAAATTCAAACAGAACTGAATTTCTCTATCTCACTAGACGTCCAGTGAAACGTGTCTAATATTGACTTTTAGTTTATACAGTTTGCTGAAGTAGGTACTTGTTATGCTGCATTCATTTGTTTCTTTCGACGTTTTGTGTTTGATTCATTGAATATATTTCGTTGTATGTATGTATAATGTACCTGTGTTGTAGTCGGTATGCGACCTTCATTTGTTTGTTGCCTAAAAATTTAATTGCAAAAGTCGGCGCTCGACGACTGACTTTTGTTTTTTTTTGGGACTTCGCTAACCCTTTAACTTCTTGATCAAAGAGAATAAAGAGCTTTTACGTCTTTATGTGATTTAGCTCGGTGTTTGTTCTGTGTCTAGATATTATTATTTACTTAAGCAAAAGTATTTAAGCAACTTATTTTAGAATTGGAACAGTGTGCGTGATGTCGTATGATATTTAAAATATTTAAAAACACGCTATAAAGCAGCAAACTTTTTTTTTCCTAACTGACATACGATGATGGCTTGGAGTAGCCTCGTCATCATCACTGAACTCTCACCCCTAATAGCAGCACTCTGTATAATACGTATATAGCATGTATATGTTATGGCCCAAGTTATTATAATGCGGGCAGTATCCATAATGCCCAGGCATTACGAATAATGCTTAGTCATATCGGGCCACATACACATATATGTCGGTTAATGCAATGAGTCCAGACCAAGAGATATAATATAGGCATGGACGTTCAAACATTCAAGAAAGGGGAGCATTTAAACCTTAACTATTATTATTATTCCTTTGAAAACACAATTGTGTTTGCTATTATCAAGTGGCCACCATTAAAATGGCTATTCGAAGTTCAACCAAAGTTGTTTTTCTTGGTCTTGGGTAATAAAGATCTTAGCAGAGCACAAACAAAACACTTATTATCAAACTTATCAAACAACTTATTTAGACAATTACTCGTATAAGCAACCCTCCGTGAAGCCTTTTTGAAACAATAAAGCAGAGGAAACGAATAAGACTCATTAGACTCAAAATACCTAAAGCTTTCAACTTTAAAGTAAGCACTAAGTCTTTTTAGGAAATTAGAGGTTTTGCTTGAAGCGTGAAATTCTTTAATAAAAAACCGGCTAAGATCGAGTTGGACTTGCGCACGAAAGGTTCAGTACCAATATTGAAAACATCATTTTTTATGAGAGTCGATTTAGTATTTGTTGTTTTAGCGGAATAAAGCATAATTTGTAAAAATAAGATAAGAAAATAAAAATAAGTTCTAGAGAAACAGCCTGGTGACAAACGGACAGACAACCAAGTCTTAGCAAATGGCACCCGTTTTTACCGTTAGGGTACGGAATCCTAACTAATACATATCCTGAATAATGGGGAATGCTCTGAAGAGCTATTTGAGCTAGTCCCTCCCTCCCCTTTCTACTCCCGAACGACACGTGAATGACAGCGCTGCCATCCACATACAATGCAGTCGCTGGTGGCTCGGACTAAGAGGTTCATCTCTTCATTTCTGCCCCGTGCCATTATGGCATGGAATGCCCTTCCAGCTCATGTTTTCCCTCACTCCTATAATCCCGGACGGGGCGTGAAACGGCATTTAAGCAGGCCTTCAGGGTGAGTGCGACAGGCTTAATATGATGTATTGTGCCTATCGACCTCATATTTGGATCTCACTACCGCTTACCATCAGGTGGAGTGAGGTCATCTTGTTTGCCTATTATAAAATCCAGCAAAATAATGTTTTATTGCCCTGTCTGATTCTGTGAATATAAATACAAAGTTCAAACCGCTCACTGTAATACGCCTTAATTCAGCTCATATTTGCCATGTGTCATACCTTTGTTAGATCGGACGTTGCTCCCGTGAGGTTTTTAAACACAGTACAGTTGTTTCAGTGTATTTCCAACTCAGTTCTGTTTCAGCTCAGACCGGATGATTAATGGCCAGTGTTAATTCCCTAATTTCGACTGTACTTTTTAACCCCTTGCATTGTTTCTCGTTTATCAAAGAGCTAAATTAGGCTTTGTCTGGCCATTTTGAAGATGTATTTCGAATTAGGCTACCTTTGAAATTTGACCAAGGTCTAATCTAGTACTGAAATAAACTACTGATTGCGTGCCCATAGATAACAGGACGAAATACATACATAAAAGACGTGTGGCACTCGGGGACTACCGCGTTATAGCTATTGCATAGCATCGTCCGATTTCGAAACAGCTCGTCTCGATTCGTGCCAGTTTCGTAGAGTCGTACAATACGTACGTCTAACTGCACGCACACAAACACCGTGCCGAAGTCTACCGAACTGAAACGACGTTAGACGATTGTGAGGTTTTTTTCGTTAAGGAATTTACTGGTTCGGTCGCCGTGCTCACAGCCCCGACTAAAAGCTATGCAATAGCTTAAAAACACAAATATGTTATCTTAAGTGATTTCACATATTATTCTGATTATTTGTCATACTAATATTGACAAAATTTTTAGAGGAATCTCCTGCTTCTAAAATACAAGCTCTTGCTTAGATTAGGAGTTGGGAAACCCGGTCCATAATTTAAGACTATCTATGTACAACACACGTATATTGTTAAATTGTATGTATTCAAGGTTTTTGACCTTCATAACCCTTTTTTTCTTCGCCGTAGGCGGGTAAAAAGTTGTTCAGATCTAGATCAGGTTGAATTTTCGCTTAATTGATTCTATCTAGTCTGCCTAGTTAGTAACAGCCTAATGCTAGAAGCTGGATGAGAGAAGTCAAGAATAGGGCGGGAGCTGTGCATTTTGGGAGGCCCACGTCCAACAGTGGACGAAGTTATAGGCTGATGATGATGACGATGATAATGACTGCTAGAAAGGTTACAAGTGTTTTCTTCTCACCTCCTTGCATCGGCTATAGGTTATCCTTACTGACTCAGACCCTTAGAATTTTCGGTCTGCTCTGACACTTGGCATTACCTACTTGTAAGTTGATAATTTGATCTTGTATCTATTTGTAATAATTGATTACTTATAATTTTAATTATTTGTTGTAAGTACATAAATTGAATTTAATTCTACCTACCTATAATCCTTGCCTTTACTATTGTTGATTTGTGTTGACATTAATTAAACAGGGTAATTCTATAATCAATCGCAATCGTCTCTCTGACCATTAGTCCGCATTATTCATGCCCGCTAATGGGCACTGTTTGCTCATCCACGGACGGTAGTAATGGCGGCTAGGGATAGACACATATAGGTGCACTACAGGATTAAACGGTTTTACAGAGTACTTGAGCGAAATGATGTATTCTGAGTATTGGTAGATGTGTGTGGGAAATGCTTTAGCCGCGTTCATGAAAACTCTTCCGAAGATCTTTGTAAGAAGTGATTTTTGATTATCTCTTCACTTGTAGGTATTATGTTTTAATAGGAAATTATTATGTTCGTTATTTATAAACATACATATATATTATTTTTGCTGTCTTTTAAGCATGTTGTGGTCTATTGTAATAGTGGGAGCACGAATATAATTGTAACTTTATCCATAAAAACATACTGTCTGATCCATGTGTGTATTTTAAAAACATTTAGATGTCCGGTCCAAATAACGTAAATCTTCTTTTCACCTCATATCTGGACCTCACGGTCGCTAACCATCAGATGGAGTGAGGTCACTTTGAAAACACCGCACTAACACCGTCAATTGTTTATTGGCAAATGGAAAACAAAGTTCATTTTAAACTTCAAAAAACGTTTATCAATTGTTTTGAGACAATCGAAAACATGTCGTGTTCTAAATTTGAACGGCGAGACAGGAAGGCGAGATCAAGACGGCGCTCAAAGGGCGCGACGCCCCGCCTGCAGTCATCGAAATTGAATTCTCCGCCCGAATACATTCTTTGTGCAGCTTAGTGGTGGGCGGTTGTGTGTCGTTTTAACGATGTTCTTTTGTTTTTTAGGTTTTTGTTTTCTTTTTTATGGAGGATGTGGTATGTTTTCAGCCTGTAGTATTTTAGAAAGCAAATAACATTACTAGCTTTTGAATCATATTAGATGTGTTTAAGGAAAAAAAAAGCAAAAAACAGGAGAATGTTCCAAGAAAGACCTTCCATGACCAAATAGGTCACATCTTGAAGAAAGGTCAAATCAAAAGTACCCATAATCGACGAGCATTCATGAAGAGATTGATGGATTTGGAAGAAGCGAAAGTGGTGTGCCTGGATCGTAGCACATGGCAGAAAGTGATCTCTGCCTACCCCTGGGGAAAAGGCATTACTTGATAACCTCAGTTGTCGATATCTTAAAAAAACAGTTGTACAAACAGTACAAAATTTGTACTTATAGATAGGTAAACTCACAAATCTGGTTTTGACAGACAGACAAAGCAGGTGTTCCTAATTTCAACTGTATATGCGAGAGACAACTGAATTTTTCAGACATCGACAACTGAGGTTATCAAGTTATCTGCCCTACAAAAATCACAGCGCAAAACCGTGTTGCATGCTCTAGACTGAGGGCCACATACCAAACTCAATCAAACATACAATCATGATATATTATGTCACTTTGCTTACTCGAATATACTCAATACTCAATACTTTATTGCTTCTATAAGTGTTTATGAATAGTTCGCGTTCCTTTCTCGCATTTCAAATAAATTTCAAATAAATACCCGATAGAGTTGTATTTGTGGATGTTGAAGTCGCAAACATTTTCAACAAATACGAAAATATTTCGGAAAACACGAAAATTCTTTCTTGCAAAATAATTTACTTCAACTGGGCCGAGTTGAAGTTTTTGGTAGAAGAACTTTACTGAAGTATTCAAGTAATAAATAGTGGTGGTCCATACAAAAAAAACATCGTTGGTTTTAATTTGATAATGAAAAATGGTTGCTAAACTCATTAAGTCCTTGAGAGAAGGCAGGAAGAAGAGAAATTGACTGATCTGTGTATGACAGAACGCTGAATAAACAATTTAATGACGAAAACGATTACTTTACTGTCCCTTTGTCTTTGAAGGAGATAATCTCCAGATATTCAACATTGCAATATTGACAAGCTCTATGAGGATATAAAATGTATTTTCATACTATTTATTCATGGAAAATGTTACTCATATATCACAATATTATGAGTTATAGAAATGTATCATATTAATATTAAATTTTCAGTGCAATCACGTTTGAGGACATGTGCATAATATAAGTAATAGGTACTATATTCGCTTATGAATAATGAGTATTTTTCAAAATTGCTCAAGCCCAATACATCATAATACCTTTACATAAATAAATAATTAATATAAATTTTACACAACATCACATACATTGATTTGATTCCGTGGTAAGTAGCTTATGCACTTGAGAGCCATCCGCTCCCCGCAAGCCCGGTGATGATGACAAGGCTCCTCCAAGCCATCATCGTTAGTCAGTTAGGAAAAAATAACTTTGTTTCACATATCAGAATCAACAGTGGATACACAAATAAATATAACTATATTTAATAACACACCCAGACACGGAAAATACCTAACAGCGGAAAAGATTGATAAATGTATCAAACGAATAACTCAATATTATGTAAAGTCAAGTTATGGGAATTCGCAGCGAAGTAAACTTCCCATCTGTGTGTTACAAAAGTTCCCAAATAAAACGGGAAATACACGAAACGTTATAAGGAAATAAGTTATGGGTCTTCCCTCTGACATTATAAGCGGCCATTTAAAATTGTTCCTTCTATTCGTATTCAAAGGAAGGGGTTGACATCAAAGGGCATCAAATATGATTCCTTTCACTTTGTAATAGATGGGGCTGTGATTATTTTTATTACAGTACGGGAATCTTTCAAAGATGATCTTTCGCTAAGTTTTATGCGTGGATCATGTTTTGATACCAATAGTCCTAATACTAATTTTACGGATTAAACTCGCGTGTATTGTTATTCTAAACATATTATTTAGAGACCCGACGTTTCTAACTCTTTTTTTAATTAATGATTAAACGAACTTACCTGTACGTGAAGTTCTATCATAATTATACGAGCTGCTTTGTCCGAAGAGATTAGCATTAGATAGTTATTTACACATGTAGTATCACATACGGTGACGCCAGTTTTGCACTGATAGTTGAGATATTAAAAGAAAAAATAAAAAATTAATTAGTGGGTAGTTCCGCTTACCTGTCAGCCTACATCGCGGTAGTTCGTCATTTAGTTCAGAGCGTAGATTTTTCACAGCTGGGTCCTTTGGGATGGGAGGGATGCTAATCTCTTCGGACAAAGCAGCTCGTATAATTATGATAGAACTTCACGTACAGGTAAGTTCGTTTAATCATTAATTATACTCACTGCTTTGTCCTCGAGATTAGCATTAGATAGTTATTTACACATGTAGACATTGAGAGATTTTAACTGCTGTGAAAAATCATTTCATTCAACCAAAACAACATATTGTTATTTTTATATTGTTTGGCATAATCATTTTTAATTATATTGTTTAATTTAGTTATTATCTTTACTAATGTGGTACATATTTCCTATCGATTTTACATCAACTAAACAAATCAATCTGAATTTTATTGATTCCACATTCTTTTAAAATTTATTGTCTTGACATTATTGCATTAGCAAAAACTTCATGATCATCAACCTCATTTACAATATCCCTTTGTTAAATTTTATAAAGGTCTTGGAGCTAGCGCTCCATCATTCTACCTTCCTGATCAGATCAAGATTCTATTTGCGTTCGAGGTGCTAGCGAGTCTCGTACCTACTATGAGTGGCAAAGGTGACAGTGGAGACATTTATACCATATACTTCGAGGGTATTCTTCACCCAACGGCTTAATGTTTGTGACGTTACTTGTAGTGTGGGTTTCTAAAGCTAACGAAAAATAAGATTATTCTGTACGAGACCAGTTACAATAAAAAAAATTTCATGTCTTATTTAACTACGCATATTTCAGGTTATTCTGAAAATATGGCAATAAACTGGCTAAATTTAGTTAAGCCGGAACTTTATAAAATCGGGTATATTTATGATTATTTTGTATGAGTTTAGTTACATTAAAAAAATATTTTCATGTTTTATTTAACTAGGCATATTTTAGGTTATTCTGAAAATATAGCAATAAACTGGCTGAATTTAGTTTAGCCGGGACTTCTTTATAAAATCGGGTATTTTTATAATAACTGGGTTGGGAAAGCATTCTACATTTTTGATGTTTATAAATAATAATGTCATCAGTTTGTCTGCATTCCATGAGCTAGCAAGAGCTAGCAACGTAATAAGTTTTTTGGAAATCGTCTCCAAGTCCAATGATTCATTGGGGTGATGATTTAAAACTAAAGAAGTAGGTATTCCATAAGTCAAATTGGATTTTGGCATGGGTGGTCGCAATTGGAAGATTCCCTTGGAGAATTTTTTTTATATTTTATTTATTAGTGATTTTGGGCTGTATATAAGCGCTAATGCAGATCTGCAGATTTTATCTGCTCTATCGATCTGTAGTTCATTCATTGTTGTAAAATTCTGTATGAAAGTTTAGAATATTTTAAATAAATGTTTAAAAGAGATTTAAATTATTATGTATACCAAATTGAAACCACTTCTTTAAGCAGGAATCATAATGATTAATAGAGTTTTGAGAAAGCAAATGGGAAACATTTCTCCTTAGCAAGGATGTCCTGACAATACTCCAGCAATCAGGATATACCGTTGGTGTACGATGAGATTGCTGGAATAAGATAATATAAGTGTCTCACATGACTTTAAAATTAATGACTCAGAAATAAGAAGTCTATTATAATTGGGAAATCCCAGTAGTGTGGGCCACCATGGGCCACTACTATGCAATTATGCATGTTGCCTTGTCTTTAATTATTTTACGTAAAAGTCTTTACAATTATGGAAACTCGTGGAAAAGTTATGCCTTTCCACCAGTAAAAGAATTTTGACCAGGATGCGGTGAAGGCATTTATTGCAACTGCATCGGGGTATCTTTTACACTTTTCATTAATTCTGCTGGAAAATAAATAAATGTAAGGTTCACCGAATTAAAAGGTTGTCTTCTAAAAAGCATAGTCGGCTAGTTCCCATTCAACATCAGGGGGTTACTCCGAGATTCCGCGTCTGCAACGGTATATTCTCTGCTGAGCATAAGCTCATAAGCATAGAAAAATATGAAGCAAATACTATTATTGCTCACACCATTGCAATAAATCTCATCATCTGACCAAATACCGGTAGCAGTCTCCTGCCCGCAAGCCGCACCCCACCCCGTAGTTGAAGCATCACCAAAGATTGGTAATACATATTTGTCATTTTTTATACTATTAGTTAGTGTATTTATGGCTTGAGTCCACAAATCGAAATAAGATATGAATGCATCTGGTAAGTCATGTACCTTTCATTATTATTTGGATCTTTTAGTATATTTAAATACTAGCACCGTTCAAAGTTTTTAGTATACAACCAGCCGCATTCGACGGCGGGGCAAGCAGATGTAAATAAACCAATCAAGCGAGCAAAGTATCTTATTTTGTAAGTCTTTAAGTATTAAAATGGTTGATTTGATATTTAATTTTATTAATTTGATCCGGAGGTAAAGTAATTAAAAAAATTTAGTATCTATAATGTATCCTAAGAACTTGCAATATGTACCTGGACATAAATTGCTTTTCTCGTAATTTATTATGATACCTACTGACTTTAACAGATTTACAGGGTGATGTGGTCTAAGCATCCCTTATAGTCATCATGCTTTAATAAAAAAATGTCTAAATAACGGTCGATATGTAGCTACAAGATCTAGAGGTTCACGATTGGTTTCATTATTTTCGTACACACGAAGGGCGCCGTGCAGAGGCCAAACGGTAACATATTGGACTCAAATAACTCGTTATTACCGCCAAACTGAAATCGTACATATTTTTTAAAATCTTCATGAATTTTAATTAAAAAATATGCATCCTTAAAATCTACCGTACATCATGATCAGCACGGGCTATATACGTCCCCACTGCTGGGGCACGGGCCTACCCTAAACTAGGGCGATCAGGCCTTAGTCAATCACGCTGGCTAAGTGCGGTTTGGTTAAATAAACAACGTAAGAATTTCTTCGTAGGTGTGGTGCAGGTTTCCTCACGACGTGTTCACCAATGTCGAATAATCGTACATAATATGAATTTCAAGTTGAAAAACACCGTGGTACGTGGGGATTTAACAGGCGACTTCTCGCATGGCAAGCAACGACCTTAACCACTCGGCCATATCTGCAGTACACATGATGGAATTTTGTGAAACTAATTTCATTGCAGTACGTAAATCCTCTTATTTAAAAGAGTTTCAATGAACTTATTAAGAGTTTTTAATAAAGTATAAATCACATCTTCCGATTTTGAGTTTGCACAAAAAAAAAAAGTGGGTATAAAATTGATTTTTTTACACTGGGAAATAGCATAAGTCATCAATACATTGCTTGTGCTGCAATTTATCTGATTCCGTGTGAGTACTGTGAGTACATAATAATATGAGGACAAGTTTGTAAAACAAGTTAAAAAAAAGTATCCCTTGTAACCCGAAATCCAAGACAGTATTGTCTGGTCACGAGTGATAGAAGACCATTGTTCGTAAAAATGACTAAGTCTGCCAGCGTACCTCATGTTCTACTGCCGCTGACGATTCCGCGCGGGGTTCCCGGGCGCCGGTGTCGATATGACAGTCATTTTTGAATCCGAAACCGTTTAGACTTCGAAATTGACTTGACCAAAGAGGCAGTTATCTACTTAAGTCTTCGTAAACTGGTTCTTTATATCTATTTTTATATTATATAATATGAAATTACGGCGCGCCCTTAAGTCGGTATTTTGACAATCGCGTATAAGTCGAGTAACATCCATGAGTGGCTTAATAACATTATTTTTATTTTGCTCCTCAAGCAAAATAGTAATTGCTTCTCCAAGACATGATAATGGCAAAATCTAGGACTTTATGTTTGCTTTCAATCCCTTTATCTATCTTTATAACGATATCCGTTACCGCAGCCTTAATTTATGGATTAAGATAAAGAGCATATATATTTGGGTAAAATTTTTGGGGGTAGATATTTCCCTGTAAGTCCTTACGGAGGTTTTTTGACAAGCCAACTGTGGCTACTTGTGAAGGCGCACAGCCAGATCAGCATTTATAACCTTGCCGTACAATTTAGTGATCGATAAAAAAAATTACGTGCTACATCAAAAAAATTGTTGACACTACGGCATCGCTTGGTTTTGATATTTAACACCACAAATGATTAGTGTTTATCACTCGTAAGTACGAGTACCATAAAAAATATATTAACGTATACTATAATCTTCAATTTGTATTGTTTACAGCAGCCTTAAGAAATAACTGCGTGAAAAGGTAACTACGCATTCTGAAAATAGCCTTAAAGACTGATAAGCCTGTTAGATAACAAGCTGTAGGTATATACATACAGTGTATCTCAGATCACTGTATTTAATGATCCGGAACGATATTTTTTGCCGGTTGCATAAAATTATTATGGTATACAAGAAAGGTAAGTGACATGCTATTTAGATAAGTAACAATCCCAAAAATTGTTCGCAAATCTAAATTTATACACGTACTTTTAACGTTACAGTATTGTTGATGAAAATTAACACCAACTGATCAAGTAACATAGCACTACATATAGTAGGTATTATGGAAAATTCCTAAAGTAGGATTATTTTGTTACCGTATTGTCAGTAAAGTGATAGCCCCATAAGCTAACCGCAGTACAGACTTATCATGTAACAATATTAGCAATAGTCACAAATTTTATATATATAAATTGGTACCTTCTCTGTCTGGCAGCATAGCACTACATATAGTAGGTATTATGTAAAATTCCTAAAGTAGGATTATTTTGTTACCGTATTGTCAGTAAAGTGATAGCCCCATAAGCTAACCGCAGTACAGACTTATCATGTAACAATATTGGCAATAGTCACAAATTTTATATTAAATTGGTACCTTCTCTGTCTGGCAGCATCTCAGGATAACCCGATAACATTTCGTCATGCTCAGACGAACCAGAAGACGACGTTGAGTCACTTCGTTTTATTTTGCCATATTTAAGTTTTCTTGCCAATTGTTTTAACTTTTTTGCGATAAATTCGTAATTCTCGTCCTTTAAATGTTTCCTTTTACCCATTTTTACACTCTAAGAACACTTTTAACCTGAAAATACGGACACTTAAACAAAATCGTGCGTACTGGCGGAGCACTGTACTTGTGAATGACGAACTACCGCGATGTAGGCTGACAGGTAAGCGGAACTACCCACTAATTAATTTTTTATTTTTTCTTTTAATATCTCAACTATCAGTGCAAAACTGGCGTCACCGTATGTGATACTACATGTGTAAATAACTATCTAATGCTAATCTCGAGGACAAAGCAGTGAGTATAATATGCATGGCTCTATGGTGCATTGGATAGTACCTCTGTATTTCGCGCCAGGAGTTGTGGGTTTGTTTCCAATTAGGGATACACATTTGTGTGATGAACATCGGTGTTTGGTCCCTACCTGGATATTTAAAAATATATTTGTGTTAACTGCTTTTGTTTCAGATGTCCGTAACACAAGTGCAATTTACTTCAAAATCGGATTAATGTATGTGATTTCCATTTATTTTAATCTTATAATGAGCATAGTATCCTATTTTCTTCCAGGCTAGCTAGCATTCATGGGCACAAACAAATAAACTTTACAATTTTGCCTGTTAACAAGATTTAAAAAAGTTTTTGTACTTTATCGAGGCGCTATTTGCCTATTTCCGTTCCAATCGCTAAGCTGAATTTTTGAAACCGATTTCCCTGTTAAATTATATTGAATATAAACCTATATGGTAAGGTAAAAGAGAACCATTCTACAAAGCAAAATCTAGGGCAGCCAATTAGCACAGGAGAAATCCGCTTAGCTTTTGTACCAGGTTTCAGCGTAAAGGAATATTTCCAATATTAAAATTGTGTAGGACTTTGAACATAGGACTGAGATCGGAAATTCTAATCCTATTTTTGCAAGAGCTTTAATGAACAATAAAATTGCTTTAACTATAATAGCAAAGCTGGCCGATAAAAATGATTGGAAATGGACATTTCCTTCTAATAGAAGGAATGCTACTAGGAGCATTATAATCATCAT
Organism: Maruca vitrata; assembly: GCA_039566165.1. Classification (NCBI taxonomy): domain Eukaryota; kingdom Metazoa; phylum Arthropoda; class Insecta; order Lepidoptera; family Crambidae; genus Maruca; species Maruca vitrata. The sequence goes on along the minus strand of CM076916.1, from coordinate 4,158,387 downwards.
CATCAACCCATATACGTCCCTACTGCTGGGGTACGGGTCTAACCTAAGCTAGGGTGATAAGGCCTTAGTCAACCACACTGGTAAGTTCATGGCGGCATTTGAACTGGCGGCTTCTCACATGGCAAGCAACGACCGTAACCACTCGACCATTCACGCTTTTTAGCAGGATCATACGATAAAAATAAAAACAAAGTAGGTACTTACCTACCTCATAGGTCAAAGTGATCAGAAAAATAGAAGGAAAAAGGCCTCGAGGACGCAGCCCCATACGTTGGTCCGACCAGATCCGCGCCACACTCGACTCCTCAATACACAACGCCCTCCACACCGCCGACGACAGGAGTAGATGGAGAAACATCATAAAGGAGAAAGTGATGCATAATGGTGGTCACGACCCTCATTGAGGAAACGACGCAAGGAGGAGGAGGAGGAGGTACTTACCTACGCATAAAAAGTTTTTAAGCAGCTGTCATTATTTTATTATTTTACTGTTGTAAAGTATTATGATTTATGCTGGTAAAAAGAAGCTCCACAGAGCCATAATTAAAAGATTAATAAGCAAACAACGCCATTAAGAAAATTAGTATAAAGTGAAAATGCTTGCTCGGAGTTGATAATTTTATTTCGCGTAAAGTTATTTATAAACTCATTACACCGATTATAGTCTCTCTTCTACCTTTTTAAAATCTGTATCATTTTGTAATTTCTTAACGAGTTTGTTGATTGTAACTTTAATAAATCATTTAGGTTTAAGTAATTCTAATAATAAATATTCGGGACATTTCTACTCACGGCCACCGGACCAAACTAAGTAGAGCTTGTACTATCAAAGAGACTGATATACATACATAGATATTAATACTTAAATATTAGTAGGTTATCAATTTGAGCGTTTTTGTGAATGTTTGATATGATAACATATTCATTCGTCTGTTAATAATGTCTATAGTTATGTTTTTAATCAAAAGCTAAAGGAAAATAGATTTTAAAAATAAGAATACGAATCTCTTCGAATATTCTCATTTACTCCAGATAAAAATGATTTTTTTTTTAGGTAAGTATTATGTGTGTTTAAATATCTTATAAGGTCATAAGTGCCAAGTTTATGAGTTTCACAAGTTTTTTTAAAAGAAATAACAAGTAAGTAATTAAAAAGTTACCACCGGAAACTAAATACGTACTTTTCCTATGATTGAGGTGCGAACGGAAACGGATGTCTTTGTAGAGTCGTTGATTCTCAAATTGTTGTTACTCTGTGACTGAATATTATTAATTTATTTTAGACATATTTACGATCATTCTTTTAACTCCATAGTAAATGACTATGTGTTTAAGTGTATAACTAACGAATTGTCTAAATGAAGACTTTCAATTTTGACTTTTTTTATTGATGACAATCGAAGGCAAATTGAAGCGGTTTATATAAATAGTAATAAATAAATATTTTACGGCATTACATACATTGATCTGATCCCGTGATACACATGACTTTTGGAACCGTAGATGAGCCTGGGTCAACGACCCAGTCACTGTTCTACCGAGCCAGTCAAATCATTCGTTATCATTGTCACTAGGTTTGTCTTAAATGTCTTAAATGAATTCGGAAGAAAAGTGCCAGATTCACAAAGTCTGTGAATTTTGAATTCGGACCATATCTCGGTCTATTTCGGTCCGATGGGATCATTTGTTTCCGGATTCGTATCCGACTCTGACGCGTTGTAAGAAGGGGGGCCGCCGTGTAAAGTGGCAATCAATAGCGGTATCATTAGTTTGGGTACCGCTGACCCAAAGGTCGAACGTTACAAGAGCAGATAATGGCGACTGTGCCGGATTGGCGATTAATCATAAAGTTACCGGCCACTGGCTTTAGCCGTGTTGTGACAGTCCTGTGTTACTTGGGCCTTAGTTTGGGATGAGGTGGAGATTTGACAAAACACTATTTACCAAGTTGGAGAATGGCGCTGCAAGAAGCAATTATGATAGGTTGCTGTTAGTGTCGTTTCTACGAACCTCAATATAAATAACCTAAAACTATGATAGAAACTCGCTATGTTAGAAGCTTGCAACAGTGCCGAAATATCGGGAACTCATTAAAACAAAACAACATTGTAAATATCCCGGACACTTTTAGTTATCTAACTATGTTGTTTAAAAGTCTTAGTATGTTCTTATTTAATAATCTGTTATTACTAATCTTGTACAAACGCACAAAATACCATCTGCTATTAAGCTATTAAGTTCGATTTGTCACTAACATGTTAAGTATCTATCTCATAATAATACGCACAAAAAAACAGTAAGTAATAAATATTCTTTTTTGAACCTGCAATGCTGTAGTGGTTTAAAAAAATCATACAAATTCTATATCAGGTATCACCGAGGTTGGCAGGGTCTTTAAAAGCTTTTACTGTCAGAGTGAAAGAAACGATTATTTTAAGCACGCGATTTCGTGTCAAGATAATATCCCTTTTGATGTGTTTGAATTGTTGAGAGCAACTCAATTGTGATAGTAAACATCTGATGGAAAGTACCAGAAAACATATAAATAAATAATAAATAAATAAATATTTCACAACATCACATACATCGATCCGATCCCGTGGTAAGTAGCTTAAGCACTTCATCATCAATCAGAAACGACAGTGGATACACAAATATACTAAAATATATTTAATAACACACCCAGACACGGAGCAAACACCGATGTTTATCACACAAATATTTGTCCCGAGTGGGAATCGAACCCACGACTCTTGGAACCGAAGTTGTGAACTTGGGTCTCTAACCACTGTTCCACCGAGCCAGTCACACATATAAACATACAGTTATCTTAAAAATAACATCATTTGCACAGGCGCATTAATGTATTTCGAGCTTATGTTGAAAATACTTATTGCTTATTCTAATTTCAAGAATATGGATTATATTCTTGAAATAAGAATAACTGCTAAGTATTTCTGTAAGGCGTTACGTCTTAACAACAGTTTTTTCAACGATTAATAATTTTCTGTAAAGTATTTACAACGACTGAAGAAAACATTGAATTAATTAAACTAATTAAGCTCACTTTCCGCGAGTTTCACAATGTCCAAGATAACGAAGAATTACTTCAATTTGGTGGTTAAATTAACATTGCTTTCTAAATGCCAAATATTGACACTAAACCGTTATAGCTAACACTAAACCATTAGTAGCTCTCATGCAATATTCATCTAAGCTTAAGACTACAAAAACGTTGTCTGGCCCGGGGCAAAGTAAATATTTTCTAAACCTTCCGGTCGTTTGTCGTCCAGGGACAATAGGCCCGTTGGTACCTAGGTATAGTTAAGACACTTGTACTAGCCGTGAGGTCTCGTTATATTGGACGCTAGTAATTTGAGCAAAGCGGAGTTATTTCAACGGCGGGTACCGATGGTCCAATCCGGGTTTTCTGTTGTCAGAAATCATTTTATGCGATTCAATTTTCATATCTCGCATACATTATGCATGGGTGTGGATTTGATTTACTCCCGAGCATCCTTGTTTGCTGCGATATGGAGAATCTGGATCCTTTTTGTATGCTTCCTTACCCCCGTCTATTTAATTTAATGAGGATTAATTACTCGAGTTTTACCTTTATTGTGGTGTCCAAATGGTTTTGTTTATGGCAGTCAAATCCTATGGAGGTCGACCTATTGTTAAGGATTGAGTGTGATAGTGTATGCGTAAACATTATACAATAAGAAATGTATTTTCAACGCGTATCATAGCCATTTATATAAATAATTTATTCATCACATCATTAGGTATCATGTTTCATTGAACAAATTGATATCGAACAGTATAATTTTAGGCTTTATATTATACTAGCTTTCCGTCCGCGACTTCGTCCGCGTAGAGACGTTTAACGGATAAAACATTACTTACTTCTTTAGGGCGCAGTCGGTTAAAAAGCGTGAATCTATGCGTGATTGCGTAACAGACAGACTTTCTTTCGCATTTATAACATTAGTAAGGATAAGAACTAGTATGACGTCATTAAGAAACGGCGAGATTACGACCTGGATGCCCGTGACAGGAACTGGTCGGTCTTGACCGGATGTTGAAAGCTTTGGAGCAAATTGGGGGAGGCCGTTGCCCAACAGTGGGACATTATGGGCTAAGAAAAAAAGTAAAACCTCTATTTAAAATTCGTCTATCGACAATAAAACCGTTTCTCGTAACTCCCAACAAACCAAGTAATGAATTTCCGCCCGCAATTTCATTCAATATACTTATAATATTTCCACGCGAAAATCACATTGTGCCTTCCATTTCCCAGTCTGTTGGTAGGATACAATGTCGCCCAAAACTTGACTATGGAAATCAATTGAATTAAAAACTTTTCTTGCTGAATTTTTATTAAATAAAGCGCTGACGGCAAACGGCAGTAACATATTTTTTATTTTTCTTACAAAATTACGAAACTGAAAGATAGTTATACCTACACATGGGCACGGGAGCAAACATATTCCGCCCGGGGTAGCATATACCCACGCCACGCTACTGGTTTGCAGCCTAATATTCAAACAATCAGTGCAAATGCAAATGAATTTTATTTGATTTTAGTACATACGAGTCATTCCAAATTTCAACACCCAAAAAACCTATTCTACCCTGGATTAGCGTTCCCAGAATAATATTCAAGGAACGCCCGTAGTTCCTACTTATCGAATGTAAGTACACACAATAGGAATCCGCTTCGACGAATCCATTCGGTTTGGCCATCCACGTCTGTTACTGGAACGTTTATAGGTATTACCAAATTCTCTTATAGGGGAAAAAGTGTGAACAATAATAAATACAAAAGTTACTTCTGGTGAGTCACTGAAACGAAAACCATTTTGGTCTTTACTTGAAGAATTTTATAGGAATATAATAGTTCGTAGTGTAGTTACGTCATAATAGGCGGTTGGTCAATATAAGCGGAGTCATAATAAACGGATTCTACTTCTTTTTTCTAACTGATTTACGATGATGGCTTGGAGTGGCCTCATCATCATCACCCCTAACGGAATCTACTGTATTAAGTACCTAGCATGGTTAAAAGCTTAGCTTTACAGCCTTTAACTTTTTTTAACACGTTTCTTTTTTCGACTTACAATAATTGTGCAGTTTTCTCGTGTATCGATTTAATTGCAATAAGTCCATGGCCACAATTAATTAATTTGTGGACAGATTGCAAATAAACTCACTCATGCATTCATGTAGAGTGCAGTAGTCCATGTGGGTCTAATTTAAATATAACGTGTCGACTGTTTAAGTGTAAAATGTCTTATATTACAGAGGATATTTAGGTCTTTGTTGTGGCCTCTAGCAATCCTTGCAGAGATTTCCAACCAGCAAATTCACAACCGATGTTTGTTGCATATCGGGTTTATTTTCAAAGATATCTTCTGGCAGATCGACGGCAACATGTACAAGGCTCCCGAACAATTTCACGTTACACAATGCTTGTTATTTCCTATACTCCCTGTTGCTTGCTATAAATCCTTATGTTTCCGCCCGTACTAGTTTCGGTTGTAAACAGCGGATCAAATTAGCCGTGTAACGTCCCAAAATTACTTTAATGCAGTACTAAAAGGGATATCACTAATCTGCAGGCTTTTCTGTGGAATCGGGTTCAATATAGATATGTTTACGCTCAAGTATACTTTGATTTTGGTTTATTGAACTAACTATTAACTTGATAATTTGGTGCCCCTCATTCAATTTAAGATAGAATATTTAGTTACATTCATTACATATGTAAGAATAATACCTATTAATACGAGTAATTAAGTGAGCCATATGCTAAGCTATTTTAATATGTATTACCTTAGATATAAGATCATTGCTAAACCCTTACAGGGTTCTTAAACTCTACTGTAAAATGGTCTTTTATGTTAACAATAAATAAATAAATTAAATTAAAAATAATACATAAAATATGCTTAGCCTATAGAAAACCGAATGTACGATACTTTGAAAAATTGTTCAACCCTTAGTTGGCAAAACGTTACTCTTATCAGACGATCTATTCTGTTCAACCCATAAAAGATCTATCAATAATTACAATTAGTAATCATTCTATAGCTGTTAACACTCTTTTAAAGGCCGATGACGCCTGAAAAATAGCGGCTCGTGCCTTATATTTCCACGTGAACGGGCAAAGTTTATCGTTGCGGAAAACGTCCAGAAAATATTTGGACACGTCGCGACACTGCGGATGACGGGTACAATGTTTGTTTTTGTTTTACCATATTCGCCTAAAATATTCGCCCGAAAACTCCCCGTTAACGGTCCGTATAATGGCGTGAAGTATTTGCCTTGCGAAAACAAAGCCGTCAGGAATGCAGTGTTTATTCCAGCATATAATATATGTACCGGATGTATTCGTAATTACTATAGGTATATGCTTAATACTGATTTCACTCACGTTGAAAGGCTGACTTAAGGATACCCTTGATAAATTGAGTATCTATGATATGTTCTATTTACTAATAAGTAAGTAAAAGTAATGGTTTAATTCAAAACTGTTGCTCCTGCGATCAGGTCAAGGACAATAAGTGGGTGGAATGGATGTGTGCTGATTATATTATATTACATACCTACTTATTTGACACGCTAAATTTAAAAAAAATTAAATCTTTACAAATATTATTTTGTCAAAAACGCCTGTTTTTGAGTAAATAGTGTTAGTTATTATATTAATAAAAACTTCCAATATTTATTACAAAATAATCCAATAAATCTGACTATACCAGAGCCGCTCTAAGTTGACTGATTTGACACATGTCAGACTGACTGCACCAGTGAGGGACAACGGCAAAATTGCCGAAGTATATAAGTAACAGTTATTTCCACTTTATAACCAAGCAAGGTCTAATTATAAAAATTTTTTATTAAAAACATTTATTCACATTCAGAGGATTGAATTGAAGTTTCTTATTTAAAAATATATTTATTTTTAAAAAACAATACTTATTAAATCCTTCATCCTATTTTAAAAGAATATCTGGTGAGTATTACCCATTACGTCACTATGAAAACGTGTCAAACGGCGTTACCTTGTAAAAGCGTAATACAGAGTGGAAATTTTACGTTTTCTTTTTATAATTCAATTATTTTAAGTAATAAAAAACAAATAAATAAATAAATAGGTGCATTTGACATTTTTGAATAACGTCTTATTTTTTTAAGTTGTTTTTTTTGATTCGCTAAATATGTTTCTCTTTACAAAGATAAATGCAAAATATTAAATAAAAAGTGTCAAACCAGTCATCTAAGAATGGCTCCGTCCGAACTCCGAACCCATCCAATATATCTTAAAAAATGTAGTGCTGACAGCAATCATCATCGTACACACGTTCTTCCATTACAAAATTTAAATATTTATTTCAAATCCCTCGGCACCCTGACGTGTCATGAATCATTGATTGGCTGCCTAATTTTCCCATTAACAGTTCGTCCGATTGGAATATTCAGAGCTACGCGAAATCATGTTTTGTAAACAAACATACAAATAAACAAACAATTGTAGCGCACACTAACGACAAAGAGATTTTCAACAAAGATATTTTTTTACAATGAACAAATTCATAAGTGTCATGCATATATGTATTCAAACACATCATCATTCCGTAATATACATATTTTGCTACATAAAACGTGTATGCTTTTTTTTAATAAACGGTTTTATTTAGCTCGACCCGTATTTATTTGGGCCAACATTAGTAATTGAAATTGTAGTACCTTCCTGTTGTCTGATTGATCTGAAACGTCTGCAATTATACTGGTATGAATTTAATAATAAAAAAACGCAGCTTTACCTCATTACTAGTTGGTGTCCTGTTGAATTATTTTGACAATCAAATAGTCTTGATACAGTCCTTGTTTTCAGCTTCATTGTGCAACCTACGCGATAATGTTGCCCGTGAGCTTCTTTCTATATACGGATTTGATTATTATCAATATCATATACAATGAAATACAATCAAATTATAAGATAATGCAACTACCAATAAAACATAACATAAATATAAGAATACAATGAAAATTACAATATATAATTATATATACTACATTTTATTTCGCATGTGAAACAAAAAGAAAAAGATTTATAAAATAGAGACGCTTAAGAGGCTACTATTTCCGTAGATATGCTACGCCACTAGGTTGGTCAGTGCACTCTTTTGTCTGTGAATTTTCTGCTAGTGTATATGTATGAATTTAATAAATAAACTGTTTTTTTTTTTATAAAAGGCTAACAAGATGACCTCACTCCACCTGATGGTAAGCGGTAGTGAGATCCAAATATGAGGTCGACAGGCACAATAGATCGTATTGAGCCTGTCGCACTCACCCTGAAGGCCTGCTTAAATGCCGTTTCACGCCCCGCCTGAAGAGCCCGGGATCATAGGAGGGAGGGAAAACATGAGCTGGAAGGGCATTCCATGCCTTAATGGCACGGGGCAGAAATGAGGAGCTAAACCTCTTAGTCCGAGCCACCAGCGCCTGCATTGTATGTGGATGGCAGCGCTGTCCAGCACGTGTCGTTCGGGAGTGGAAAGGGGAGGGAGGGACTAGCTGGAATAGCTCTTCAGAGCATTCCCCATTATAGAGACGGTAGAGAACACTTAGACCGGCAATGTCTCTACGTAGCTGGAGAGGCTCTAAGCTTTCGGACACCTCTACATCACCGACAATACGGATAGCGCGTCGCTGCAACCTATCGAGGGCGTCGAGCAAGTATTTTGCGGAGCCATCCCAGAGGTGACAGCAATATTCCACACATGGGCGAACTTGTGCCTTATAAAGAAGGCAGAGTTGCACCGGTGTGAAAAATCGCCGCACTCTGTTCAGGATCCCCAGTTTGCGGGAGGCTGTTCTTATGACGCTCTCGATGTAATCCCGCTGGTTCAGGTCGCGGCGAACATCCATGCCAAGGATGCTAAGGCTATCCTGTATTGGTAAGGGGGTGCTCTGAAGAGTAGGATGGGAAAGGAAAGGAGACACTTTACTAGAAAAAACACACACCTGTGTCTTCTTGGCATTGAACTCGACAAGATTGCATGAGCCCCATTCGGAAATGCGGTCCAAGACCCCGTCAAGCTCGGCGACAAGAAGGTTCCTCTTTTCCTCGGTTTCGGTCTGTTTTACCCCAGGTTTTCCGAAATAACGTGCGTGGACAGTGCTGTCATCCGCATAGCAATGAATGTTGCCTAGTGACAACATGTCATTGATATGCAGCAGAAACAATGTCGGCGACAGAACGGAACCTTGAGGTACACCGGAATTTATTGGGTGGAAACAAGAAGTGCGTCCGTCACAAAGGACACGAATCCTGCGTCCCTCCAAAAATCCCGCAACCCATTCGCACAAGCGAGGTGGCAGACCGTATGCCGGGAGCTTGGAGAGAAGCGAACAATGCCATACACGGTCAAACGCTTTTGCGATATCAAGGCTAACTGCGATAGATTCGCCATGCTTCTCCATAGCCTCCCCCCAGAGGTGCGAAACGTACGCTAGAAGATCACCCGTGGACCGTTTTGGCACAGTAACTGTGACAGTAAAATAAATAATCTAAATACATAAATGGAGAATCTGACTGACTGACTGACTGATTCACTGACTGACATATCGACGCACAGCCTAAACGGCCAAACGTAGGCACTTGAAATTTGAAAGGGACGTAGCTTAGGTACCGTAGAGGTGCACTAAGAAAGGAATTCCCGAAATTCTTACGGGAACGGGAAAATCATTTTGTTTGAAAAATCTCAAGCACTTAAGTTAGATGCTGTAAATTTGGCATGTAGGTACCATAGTAAACTTAAAGCTAAGTTGGAACAGGATATCGAAAAATTCTTACGGAAACGGGAGTTAGCAGGAAAAATCTTTTATGTGTAAAATCCTGTAGTCCACGCGAACGAAGTCGCGGGCACAGCTAGTAGAAGATAAAACTGCTAAGTCGTTAGTGTGCACCGATTTTATATATGTTACGGCTAATACCCGAAGTGCGGCTACACCTAGGTTTAGCCGGCTAGAACTAGGTGTAGCCACTTACTCTTGGCTAAACCTAGGTGTAGCCGATTGTTTTCGGCTAAAACTAGGTCTAGCCTTCATCATGCCGGCTACAACTAGGTCCAGCCATTCCATGTCGGCTAATACTAGGTTCAGAGAATCCCTGTTGGATAAAACTTAGATGCGAGTCCCGCCAAGCCTTCCGTCCTTCCCCGCGTCACACTCAGGACTCACAGCATCTGCAGCAGCAGCGCGGGGTGGAGGGCGTAGCGAGACACGCGCCTCTGCAGGTTGTGAGCACCAAGTGCTGCTGATCTACTGCAGGTCTACTAGCGAGTGTGACTCATAGCGTCTGTACATAGTTGTAACTGCCTCGTTGGTCTATTGGCAGCAAGCGCTGCGTAAGGACCGAGAGGTCCCCGGTTCGAGTCTGCGGTCAGTGAAAATTTGTGTGAGTTTTTCTGTAATGAAATTACTTAGCCCGGAGTTAGGAAGTTGGCGGTTGAACGCCCGTGCCTCGGAAAGCACGTTAAGCCGGTGGCCCTGCCCCCGATCTCTCATCGGTCATGTCGGATTGCCCACTCACCAAATTATGAGAGTAGGGGAAAAGAGAGTGCAATTGTGTTTGCGCGAACACTTGAGCACTACAATATGTCTTGCGAACTTGGCTGATCTCAATTGAGATCGGCTCCATGGCCAAAATCGGTCGGACGCCTTATCTTACATAGTTATAGCCGGCATGCTATCGGCAGAGCTTTTTTAGATATTACAAACTTAACGTTAACTTAACGTGCTTTTCGAGGCACGGGCGTTCAACCGCCAACTTCCTAACTCCGGGCTAAGTAATTTCATTACAGAAAAACTCACACAAATTTTCACCGACCGCAGACTCGAACCGGGGACCTCTCGGTCCTTACGCAGCGCTTGCTAACAATAGACCAAAGAGGCAGTTACAACTATGTACAGACGCTATGAGTCACACTCGCTATTAGACCTGCAGTAGATCAGCAGCACTTGGTGCTCACAACCTGCAGAGGCGCGTGACTCGCTACGCCCTCCACCCCGCGCTGCTGCTGCAGATGCTGTGAGTCCTGAGTGTGAAGCGGGGAAGGACGGAAGGCTTGGCGTGACTCGCATCTAAGTTTTATCCAACAGGGATTCTCTGAACCTAGTATTAGCCGACATGGAATGGCTGGACCTAGTTGTAGCCGGCATGATGAAGGCTAGACCTAGTTTTAGCCGAAAACAATCGGCTACACCTAGGTTTAGCCAAGAGTAAGTGGCTACACCTAGTTCTAGCCGGCTAAACCTAGGTGTAGCCGCACTTCGGGTATTAGCCGTAACATATACACAGCACAATCACGTGCACTATGAGTACTTGCACCCCGCGCGCAATCACAATGCGGCTAATGGCGACTCAGAGAGAGGTGATTATATGTGTTTGTTTGTGTCTATTGACTGACTGTGTATAGCATCCCATTTCTATCCACTGCTGGACATAGGCCTCCCCAAATGCACTCCACTTCTGATGTTCTTCGGCTACTCTCATCCAGCAGTGGATAGAAATGGGCTGATGATGATGATGTACAGCATCCAATGTGGGTTTAATATGATTAGTCAGTCGGTGTGTTATTATATTTTGACAATGGTCTTGATACTGACTTAGTTTTTTGCTTCATTGAATAAACTACGCGATACGCGATATGCTACATTGAATAAATAATAAAAAATAAAACTGCTAAGTCGTTAGTGTGCACCGATTTTATATACACAGCGCAAGCACGTGCACTATGAATACGTGCACCCCGCGCGCAATCACAATGCGGCTAATGGCGACTCGCCGAGAGGTGATTATATGTGTTTGTTTGTGTCTATTGACTGACTGTATACAGCATCCAGTGTGGCACTGTGGGATTGTGGGTGACTTTCACATAATTTATATGATTAGCGAGTGAGCGTGTTGTTGAATACTTATGACAATTTGTCGTGATACAGACCTCGCTTTTAGCTTTATTATACACCGTGAAATTGTAGGGGTGGTTTTCCCGTAACAGTTAGCTCTCCGCCGTGAGTTAGTCAGCGTGAATGCTTATCGTACAATATATTATTCTTTTATGTCGAAGTCGGATAATAAACTCTAGACTGTCTGTTTATTAGATTTTTTCTGAATCGGTTTTAATACTTTTAATTTAATATATTTTAATATTCGTAAGAATGTACTGTAGATAGACTTCTGGTCTCTTATTTATTTTATTTACCCGGTGAAATGCGTTGCGCACCTTTATCCTGAGAGGGGGTACTCTCCGGGTGGTGTGTTGAACTCCCTAGCGACTGGCGAAGAGATGGCAAATGCTAGGCGCGTCTCCTGGTCGCACTGCAATGCCCAGGGGGTATACCGACTAAAACTCCGGGGTGTACCTCATCGCGTATTGGCGGTGTCATAGTACCTGGCATAGCCTTCACTCACAGACTTCCCACGAGCTTCTTAACATAGATTAACGTGATTATGTATTGAATGATGGAATATTATGTTAATGGCCAATATATTAAGTAAAGCAACCAGTAACAACTTTCAATTAACGTATTGGGTTGGGTTATGCGTTTATTGCCTTATATATAACACAATATTTAACACAAAACAAACCCCTATGGCTATAAAGCAAAAATACTTGCTAAAGCCCGCATGATATATGTATTTAAAACTTTTGCCTAACCTACTAACTATTATGCCCACTACCGAGCGTTCGTTAGCTAACATTCAAACATTTCTATGTTAATAAAATAAATATTGAATCGGAACAACTACTGAGAATCACGTGAAATAGGATTGGTCTGTTTTCTATAAATATTTTTGTTGGATAGCACTGCGTTTAGTTTTATTTGATCTCATGCATAATAAATTTACTATAAATTAGTGATGAAAATAAACGATTAGACACAATTTTATAAACGTATTTATAACAAGAACGATTTAAAAATATTTTTTAAATTTCGCTCGTATCCATGATTGGGTTACAGTCAACGTTGGGCAGTAAGTAGCTATGCATTTGCCACTGCTTTGATCGGGAGTAGACCTTTAACAACCAGTTTATATGTATAGTGAAAATATAAATTCTTATAAAATATTTTCTGACGAAGACTATAACATTTTAGGTAATACGTAAACTTAGAGATATGTTAACGTCTGCCCCTTGAACTCCCACTCCCGAACACATTTCATCAGAAAGAACCATAAATCTAATCCCAACAATGCTACCGTAAAATATTAATCTTGGACACCATAAACGTATGGGTGTAATAAAAACATTCTGATGCTCAGCTGTAAACCCTCGCTGAATATATATGGGGCTGAGTGGAAATAATATTTTCCTACCTTATTATAATTACCCACTTGAGATTGTCACCCGGAAACCAGGGGAATTACCAGTGTCTTAAGAATTTTTGTGGCACAGAATATGGGTGGTGAGCGGTCAAAGTAGAAAAACGTCTAATTAACCGATTTAAAAAAGGGACGAGGTTCTCAATTCGTCGGGATCTTTTTGTTTTGTGTGATTTTGTCTAATTACATAATGGCAAATGGCGATCAACAAATCGTTGACACCGTTTTAAAAGTAAGTGATAATTGTAAATATATAAATAGGTATAGAACACACATCTAATATGTTCATCTAATATGTATTATATAGGCAAATTAGTAAAGTTATTGATCTTTTTTGAAGTCGGCTTAAATTTATTTTAAAGTTATTTTAATGTTCGTTTGCAAATTTAATATTTACGAAGATGTTAAATACATAGATTTTAGACTTTCGCGTTCCATTACACTAAATATTAGTCTTTATGGGTCAGTTCGCGACCATGATTGGTGCAACCCAGTCGAAACGTCGGGCAGTAAGTAGCTATGTAATTTGCTACTCCTAATAACGCGTGTAGACCATAAAGACTAATATTTTATGATAAATACATATTTTAAGTTTTTCTAAAACTTAGAGTGTCTAATAATAATATCATTTTAGTATATTGGTTGTTATAAACTGTCTCTTGTAAGCCAATAGTGTTCCTTCTCTACCCCTTCCTTCTCTATAGTGAGCAAGTGTTTGTTACCAATTTAACAGTCAAAATGCTGTCTATTGCACCATACATTTTAATCACTCTGCGGGATCGTAAAATTTTTATTACATACTCCCACAATGGGGCACTCGTGAAATATTTTTTTCCTTTACCTCCGTCGTTATTAATGCGCTAATTGAATTGATGTTGCCATATTTTTATGATTTACCTGTCTATATAAATACATATTGAGAATACATCGAAAGTCCTTCCCTTTTTGCGTTGCAAAACCCTTAGCAATAAGAGAAGTACTAAACTAAGTTTGTAAGTAAGAGACTGATGATTCTACAGATAAACTATGCAAATATATTTGTGGGACTACTGCAGTATTATGAAAAAGAGCAAAGTTTTAAACCTGGCCAGTCACATTGTCTGACATTCTTGTTTATTTGTTAAAAAATATGTTATTAATTGCTGTAGTCTAGTTTTGATCGTTTTCACGGTATTGAGCAGAATTCAGAGTAGGTTTCATAATTATTTATCCATAATTTTGAACAAAGACATAATAATATTACCATTACCATTTGCAGAAAAATATTGAGATCAAATAACTCAACGAAGCATTTCAACCGTAACGAATATACTCTACAATCTTCAGGTTCCTCGTAATTCTCGTAGTCTGCTACGGAATATTAAATCTCGTAGCGGCTGCATTCGTAGCGAACTAGGCACTGGCTACGAAGACTACGCAGATTGGATATAACATGACAGAATTCAATATGAAAATGTTCTCTCAAAGCAAGAATGGGTACTTGAAAGATCTTGGGAGTAAAAATAACATTAAATTAATAATATGTAAGTTCGAATAAGAAATAAGCGAAACCAAAGCCATTTTTGCCAACAAAGTAGTAACAACTGAATAAAATCCTATGTATGTACGACGTACTTATTAAGCTAAACCTTAACTACTGATACCTTACTTAACTCTTACACAAAACTCGTCTCCAAGTCCGACACTTAGCACCTTTCGTCCACAATTAACTTTAACCCTAACTCGACCTGGGGTCTAAATGACTAATGCCGGTCGCGGCCTAATTGACCCGTACAGTGAGGGTTAAATACGACCCAAGTTTCTTCACTCTGGTTTTTGTTGGATTTCTTCTTATTAAAGAACTTTATTTAGTTTTTCATCAAACGGACTAAGCAGTAAAACCAGTTTATTTGTTAAGGTGAACAAGTTAAAAACTTCATAGAACTATGTCACAATGAAGCTATGTTTTTTTTTTTATTTTAGAAATGTTAACAATCACAAGCAGTTGTATTACTATTTCAATAAATATTTAATTGACACAGCCCGTATGTGGGCTGTAGGACTTCGAACTTCAATGGGACTTTTCGATACACAATTTTTTTAATTGTAGGGTTAACGGTATCATGTCGTCCATTAATTTCTAATTAACGTATTAAATATTTACACAATACCTCCTGGTTTCTGTGTAACTCAATCGATATCGTAACTGAAGGATTATTATTATTTCTTACTTTTTATATGTTCACTATTTGTTTTTCCATCGGGGTTTTTTATTTAGTATTGCATATAAGGCATAATATATATAATAAATAAATATCAGCCTCTGACGCACATAGAAGCACAACAGTACAAGCTCTGCATAGTTTGGGGTAAAATACCGTGTGGGGAAATGTCCCATATATTTATTTATTTATCCTTTTTATAATATTACATTATTTTTCTTATAACTAAAAATTTCGCCAGTCAACCACATTAATAAAATATAGATCTACCTCACATTGCAAGTGGTGGCGACCTGTAATTTAATCTGCACTTAGCTCTTGTTTTATGTCATGTATCTATTGTATTTGTTGGTTGTCCTTAATAAATAAATAAAGAAATAAATAATAAAGTGTTATTAAGTGAGCATTCCATCCAGTCTCTCTGTCGACGATAAAATAATTAAAAGAAGCTTTGCGTGCAGTAAAATAAAATGAAAACTGATAGGACTGAAAAGGATTACAGCCTGAACCCGGGAATGCTCCGATATCCGAGCAATTAGCAACGGCATCTTATGAAATACTTACTTCATTTGAGAATTTTAACGAATCGAAGAAGTACTCGAGCGATTCGTCTTCTACTGTTCATTTGTTAAATAAATATTCACAGTTTTAATCTTACTTTACTGACTTTTTTTATTTCTGTCCCGCTTGAAGAATATTCTTTTATTGGCGCTGCTTGTAGTGTCTAGCAATAAGAGAATAAAAGTACAAAGACTACTAAGGTAGTGTTGAAAACTGGGCAAGTGCGAGTCGGTCTTGTGCACAAGAGGTACCATACCATTATATTGAAATAAATCACATTTGTTTTATAAAACCCTTTATATAGCCTGGTGACAGTAATGCTGACTGTCGGACAGATAGAACTGTCTGAATTAGTGGTTTTTACTACGGGTATGATAGAACCCTAAATACCTTTGCAACTTATAATAATCTCGATCCTTCGTATTCAACCTCATCATCATCAGCCCATACGTGTCTACTGCTGGACATAGGCCGCTCCAAATGCACGCCACTTTTCTCTATCCTCGGCCACTCGCATCCAGCTCCTACCAGCCGTCCTGCGCAGATCGTCACTCCACCTGGCCTGCGGGCGTCCTACACTACGTTTGCCGAGACGTGGTATCCACTCCAGAACTCGTCTACCCCAGCGGTTGTCGGTTCTACGGCTGATGTGGCCAGTCCACTGCCACTTCAACTTGCTAATGCGATGAGCTATCCTTTGTATTATTTCTCCTGAATACAGAAAACGATCGCTGAACTTAAATAGACTTCGTACATCCTAATTTACCTTTAAAGACAGAACGAGATAACTATGATAATATCTCGAAGGGTCTTAAGTTTGACGATCAAAGAATCTATTCGCAATTACATTTCTTCCACAATTAATTCGCGTTTCGTCTTTCTTCGATATACAAGACACTATCGTCCCACCTCTGTATCAATCTCCTTTATTGTTAATGGAAAAGGCTCAAAGACATCCGATTATGGCGCGGTAATTAGACAGGGTTCTAATGAATGGATGAAATACTGGTAGAGTATAGAGTTAGAAAGCGGTTTGTGGATGAACAAACATACTCTTTGATGAAATAAAACTAATTTAACGGATTAAACTCGTGTGTAAACATATTACGGGCAAGACTCAGTCATGTTCGTGACCACGAGCTCTGTAAAGAGCTCGAAACGTCGGGTCTCTAAATAATTTGTTAAGAATAACATCACGCGACTTTAATCCGTAAAACTAGTTTTATTCAAATGTACTACACATTTGTCCCCGCCAATAATAGACAATACAATATACTCTTAGATGTTGAGGAATGGAGAAATGTCTTAATCGATCACATGATCTTACCCCAACTAATTGACTTTGATTTTGCCAGATGTGTTCTAATTATAGGACATTGTTGTGTCTGAGTCTATTTGTGTATTCGAGTGTTGTTTCTCATATTCTTAATACAAGTGCTTAAGATATTTACCCTGGAATCAGAACAAAGAATATAATATTGTGTATATTATACATTTAAAAAATGGGAACCACAATAGTTTGGGTACCAAATTTATCTCACCAGTATGGTATATAATAAAAATAAGACGTCCGACTGATTCCGACCATGGCAGCCGATCTCAATTAAGATCAGCCAAGTGCGCAGGACCTATTATAGTGCACAAGTATGCGTGCATACACAAGTGCACTCTCTATTCCCTTACTCTCATAGTTCGGTGAGACGGCAATCCGTCATGACCGATGAGAGATCGGGCGTAGGACCACCGGCTTAACCTGCTTTTCAAGACACGGACGTGCAACTTCGTAACTCCGGGCTGAGTAATTTCTTTACAGTCAAATTCGCAAAAATTTTTCCCGACCTTGACTCGAACCGGGAACCAACTTGGGTTGGGAATAGACCAACGAGGCAGTATATACTTACTATAGTATACAAACAGTATAATTTGATAGATTTTCCATATTTAAACTACTAGTAAGTAGTATTAGATATTATGGTTTAGTCTCAGTATTCCTGTAGTTTATTAGGTTAGGCTATTGTTGGACCGATAACTAATGAAAATACGACTCAATTCAGATTTCGCACGAAACAATAATTCCAGTTTCGGGGAACCAGTGCAAACTAACCTCCCACTTGTATTGGCAATTTATCATACACGAGAATCAACAGCTTTGCCACTTTTGAACCTTAACCTTTAGCGATAAAGTCTATATTCGTTTGATTGCAGTTGATTAGTTTTGAGTTAGCATCGTTGAGGATATGGGATAGATTTAATATAGATTTGCTATTATTTCGCTGTTTATGGCTGGTGCTTGGATGGATAATTGTATTGATATATGGACATACTTGTTCAATTCGATCACGTAATGGGAATAATTCAAGCTTGAATTGTTGACTTTATTGCATGGAGATATGCGTAGCCTTCAATATGCATTAATGTTGCTTGTTTGAAACTTATCTGCTGATCTAACAAATAAAACCAAGAAATTAATTGAGTGTCTGCTTTTGGGCGAAAAGCATTATGGTGCTGATTGATATAATATACGGTTTTATTGAATTGATATAAATCATTATCAAAATATACATATAAGATGGCACATACCTACGTGTATGAACAGACAGTAAGTTTACTCCTACAATACGACTGTAGTAATTTAGGAACAGTATAAATTTGAAAACATCGTAAATACCTCAATATATTACCTCTCTGAGATACTTATAACTACTAGTTTTAATACCCGTGAATTCCTAAGAATATTTTTCCATTCTATACAAATACCATACTCAAATCGAGCCATCAGTCACAACCCTAAAACGGCACATGTGTAATTCAAACTAATTAAACATTAAACTTGCAGAACATTCGTCATAACTGCGTTACCCTTTAAAAGCCCACAAAAACTCCTCGAATTTCGACCGTAACCCTTTGCATTAAGGTTTTGCACTTTAGTAGTATGATAATCGTAGGTCATCAATGTTTTATTTTGAACCTTAAAATAAGAAGGTTAAGGTGGAAATATTTGCGAGTAGAGTCGTTGCTTTTGTTGCGTGATCGCTGTTTAATTGGGGTCATGAGGTCTGTTGGAGCTTCGAGGGGTAAGCACAAGTATAATTTGGATGCTTGAGTGACCTATAGTTGTATGCGTTGTAAGATCAGTCATGCTACGTGCTTGAGACGCTTGGCATCCGCTTCCTCGGCATTCACCAAACAGACAAGGGGGGTGGTAAAATCTAAGATTTTTATTTAGAGGGAAGATGCAATCACTTTATTGCGTATAACTAGTGCTAGGTAGATTAGAAATAACATATTAGTGTTTTTAAGCTATTGCATAGCTTTTATCGCGGGCTTTGAGCGCGGCGACCGAACCAAGAAATTCCGTAACGAAAAAAACCTCACAATCGTCTAACGTCGTTTCAGTTCGGTAGACTTCGGCACGGTGTTTGTGTGCGAGCGGTTAGACGTATTGTACGACTCTACGAAACTCGCACGAATCGAGACGAGCTGCTCCGAAATCGGACGATGCTATGCAATAGCTATACCACGGCAGTCCCCGAGTGCCACACGTCTTTTTTTTTTGTTTAAATTTTGTCGTCAATAAATGTTTAGTAATTTTATTGATTACTCTTTTCGATGATACCGATAAAAGTAAAAAATCATCATCAAAACGTCATGAGGAAATTACTCTCAAAATTCTGCAGTCTTTAGTCCACATCGCAATATCCGTTAAGCTGAAAAGTTAAATAACTCCACAGAGATACGTTAATTAAAAACGAAATCGATAACCATTACTGTGTTCGAGTAATCGAGCACGAGGAATGGAACGAAACGCAATTTATCTTTTAATTACACTCACGTTTATTTTTAAGGCGCGATGCGTTTAATAATTCCAATGAAGCTTTAAAAGGGTAACGCTGTTAAGAGTCCCCGTTTTTTACCTTCGTATAAAGGAAATGGGGCACAATCATTTTAAGTGGGATTTCGTAGGCGAAATAATTTTGTCTGCCAAAAGAGACAGTGACAGTTCTCCCCCTTTGTCCTGAAAAAAGAATGTCTTCAAAATTAACCATTCCGTTTTTTTACGGCCGAATACGTACAAAAAAACAGTGAAATTTTTGACAGTGCAGCTTTTTAAATTGTTATGCATAATATTCGTATTTTTTTTTAGAAGACTTACTGAATATATTCTAAAAATTTAAAAGCGTTAGTCGCACCAAATATCATTTTTTTAGTGCAAACTAAACTGCATATAACCGAAGAGACACTTTTAAAGTCGGTTGTAAAATGACGACTTTGAAGCAACTTTCTTATATCAGTTTAGTAACCAAGCAAAAGAGATCGTGTAACTTGAATCCGCAATCAAACTCAATTACCATTTTAATTAGTGTGGCGCTCATTCGCGT
Organism: Maruca vitrata; assembly: GCA_039566165.1. Taxonomy (NCBI): domain Eukaryota; kingdom Metazoa; phylum Arthropoda; class Insecta; order Lepidoptera; family Crambidae; genus Maruca; species Maruca vitrata. The sequence goes on along the minus strand of CM076916.1, from coordinate 4,137,847 downwards.
AGCTAAATAACTTTGATAATTTCATCGGTGGGCAGTCAAAGGGCTAAAGTTGGTCGGCAATTAGTTTTAATAATTAACATAAAAAAATCTCCAAGCTTGCCTTACAAGGCGACACGCACGTGGGATTAATTAAATATGAAACGGGTTGTTATTTTGACATAAAGTTTGTTTTGGTGAGTTTAATGTAGTTGAAACTTTTCCGTTATTACGAGTAATCATTTCTGTTATTTTATTTAACAAACCTACGACTGTAAAGTAAGATAACTTTTGACTGTCAATCAATTGAGGGTTAAATCATAAAAGGTAGGTTTATGCCACTGATAGTATTTCAGCTATTACTGGTACCGAAAATAATTATAATAATAATAGCGATATTGCAAAATGTTAACAACCATTAGCAAAAGCTAGTATTAAAAATTAAAAATATTGTAAACGATTTTATTTAGCGTACTCTACGGAACTAAAACGGAGGCTAAGCTTCAACCAAAAGAGGTTTCTCTAAACTAAAACACAATCTGCTTAATTCACGTCATACATTCTCGCTGTCGTCATAAGCGTCATCGGCAGCCATAAGCGTCACTGCAAGCACTACTGAGGCCGAGCCAAATGGTCGGTTGCGGTGGCGTCGAGTCGGGGACCAACGCGTTAATGACTGCGGCTACTACGTACGTTGGCAGTCGAGGCCTACTGTCATTAAAGTACAGAAAGCTGACTTTGAAGATTTGTAGTTTACTGCTGATGTCGATTTTATCGAAATAAATATAGTAATAGAAGAACTCAGTTGTTAATTTTAAGTTTCTTACGTTTCTTACCAAATTAATAATTTCTTTCTTTCTTTTACATACATTCATCGGACGCTGTGCTAAGTTGCATTTGTATTACGGATATCAGGTTGGCTGCAAATGTGGATTTCATTGAAATAAATAAATTCGATAAGGCCTTAGTCAACCACGCTAGCCAGGTGCGGGTTGGTTGACTACACAACCTAAGAATTTTTTTCATAGCTTTGCAGGTTTCGTCACGATGTTTTTCTTCACCGTTTAAACGTCGAACAATCGTTCATATTTATTTCAAATTAAAAAATAAACACGGTGGTACGTGGCGAGGTTTGACCTGGCGACCTCTCGCATGGTAAGCAACGTTAATGTTAATGGTAAGTGTTATTGTTAAGCAACGACCTTAACCACTCGGCCATCGACGCTTTTTCCTACGACTACCTATATACTAGGAGACAAACACTCGACTCTGTTCATCGGAATAGCCGTGAGTTCTAATCGAAACTCGTTTTTAAACGGTTTTATTTAGCTCGACTCGTACGGTATGTTTATTTATTTGTTTGTTTGGGTCAAAATTATAAATTGAAATTTAAGTACCTTTAGTTCCGATGACAATACAATATGGTAATACCAATAACATTGTAAATCCAAGATGGCCGCCGCTACAAAATGGCGGATTACATATTTTTGCACAACCCTCTCAATATGGGTATCAAATGAAAGGACTCAACACGCATAATACAATGTACTGTACAAAATTGAAATCCAAGATGCACTAAATTAAATACTTATAACTAGAAAATAAAAAAATCGGTAAAAAAAACTTTTAAATTAAACGGTTTTATTTTATGTGCACTGAAAACTAGAAAATAATTATGCAAACTACGTTAGAGCGTGTTATTAATAGAGTGAGATTCTTACTTAGCCGTAATACAGTCCTGACTAGTACGGTGCATGGGTAAAGAATAGCTTTTGTTTGTATACCGCCTATTGAAAAAAAAAGTTAAAATCTTAAGTTTTAAGTCTCACTGTTAGATTGTTAGCAGTTAGTTACTTGACAAATAAATAAATAGTGTCCTCTCTAGACCTCGCGGTTGAAGTTCAGACCCATCGCATTATAGTCTAAAAGCTAAGCTGAAGCTTTCACAGATTAATGGGAGCCAACAATAACTTCATGCGATAAAGCCGCGGTTTAGATTGGCGGAACAAAGGGAATACTCGCTAAAGGTCTGTGCATATTATATACTGTACAAAGCAGAACATTCATGGGGCTTTTTTTGATATTCTTTAATATTATGACCATCAAAATAATTGTTAATTTCGAGTGGGAAAAGACAGTGTTATATAATGCCATATTGATTGAAAACGCGGCTCTTGAGAGAAAGAGACACGCCTATCACCTACAAATTTTCAATATATTTTTTAGGTCAATGAAATCATCATCATAGCCTGTGAAGCAGTTCAACAAACTTTCACATTCTTTCAACTTTCACATTGGAACACGCAAATTTCAGAAACTTCTAGTTCGAATTAAAATATTCGAGTGGGAAATATGCACACATTTTTTTTATTATCCTAAATAAATCTTTAATATTGAAGAGATATGAATATAATTTTATTTTTAAATTTACTTTAACGACAGCAGAGATATACCTGTTTAAAGTTCCCGAGTAGAAAGAGAGATCCGATGTGTCAGGTGACGTCAAATTACACTACGGCCATACGCAATCCATACAAAACTCTGTTTTGTAAGAAAGAGATGGAAAATTAACTTTATTTAATTATAAAGCCTTCGTTTTTGAACCGATTTCCACTTCAAATTCACATTTTATTATATTTTGAAGTCTATTTGCATAAGTTGTTGAAAAAATTAAGATTGCCGGTTTATGCATATTCCTTATTGTGTTGGATAGACGTTTTATCGAGGAAGACTTAAGGCTATTAACATTACGCTGCGAGCAATAGGACAAAGAAACAATGGAAAATTGTAACTTCTTCAAATATCTAAAATAAAATATCTCTTTCAAATATTGATGTTTTTTATGGTATAAAACTGAAGTGTTAGTCCCACGTTTGCAATACCTACACGGTAATTAAGTTGTGTACCTTATCTGTATTCCATCTACGTATTTGTACCACCTATAACGTATACTTAGTAAGCAAATCACTTATTTCATTGCTAAATATGGGTATAAAAACAAGTATTTTACATAAGACTAGACAGTAAATAAGCAATGCATGTGAATACACCTTTGGCACAGGGATCGAACATGCTTACTGAACGCCGGTTAACGACCACTGACGTCGCATTACTAGCTAAAGGCTGCGGGTTCAATATTCGATAGTGCATAACAACTACCACAAGACAAATAAGTCAGATGTTGCAGTGAGTTTACTATCCAAAATAACGATACATACATAAATCACGCCTTTTTCCCAGAGGGGTAGGCAGAGATCACTTCCTGCCATGTGCTACGGTCCTGGCACACCACTTTCGCTTCATCCACATCCATCAACCTCTTCATGCATGCTTGTCGATTACGGGTACTTTTGATTTGACCTCTCTTTAAGGTTTGTCCTATACACCGTGAAATTTTAGTGGTTGTTTTCCCGTGGCAGAACGATTTGCTTTTAGTAATACTATCGAATCATGCAAATTATTCCCCGAAAAAAAAATTTTTTTTTTCGATTTTTCAGAATATTAATTTTCCAACTCGAAAACGAGACAAGCTATCGTTGTTTTTGAAGATGTGACGTATTCAGGTACTGCTTGCCGTATAAAATCGATGCTTAAAGCTAAAGAAGCTCTACACCCTAAGTCATAAAGCGGTTCGAACGTGCTTTCGAGTCATGGTTAAAGCTTTCGTAAAACCGGCATTTATTGATTTTACCAAAAAACAACTGCACAAATCTTTTATACTACTAAGATAGAATCGTATTACTGCGGGAAAACAACCACTAAAATTTCACGGTGTATACCCAATAAATTTTAAAAAAAAGTCTGTCGACTGGCTCATTGGAACAGTGATCACTACCTACGGTTCTAAGAGTCGTGGGTTCGATACCCACCCGGAACAAATATTTGTGTGCTGAACATCGGTTTTTGTTCCGTGTCTGGGTGTGTTATTAAATTAATTTAAGTTTATTTGTTTATCCACTGTTGACTCTGATTTTCGTAGCACAAGTGCTTAAGGTACTTGCCATGGGATCAGTGTATGTGATGTTTATACATATAATAAAATAATTAAAAGTCTGTCACGCTCTCCCGCCAGAACTACTAAGCCGATTAAAAAGGTATTTGTTTTTTTTTAAATGATTATTATGATGATGGCTTGGCCTCGATATTCAACCTCGATAGATAACACGAGTCTTCGTTATTTTTTTTTTAGAATAGAATGAATAAACCAGACCAACCAACATCTGTTTCATTGTTTTTTAGACATGAGAAACATTATATTTTTTTATATTAACATCATTATCATTATAATGTTGCCAAAAAAAATCTTAGCTGTAGTCAAGAACCTACATAAATATAAATTTGTATCATAGATATTATTTTAAAACACATTAAACTTCAACCTGAATAAATATCCATTTATAGTATTAAATAACTTGACCGTCACTGGAAGCTTTATATTGAGATAGCATTTCCGTTTCCTGTCTAATTTCTATGAGATTCCATACTTTGACGTCCGGTCCAGTGGCGACACCTGGCGGTCGAGCGCCATTTTTAGTTTACTTGCGTTAGAGCGCGCGATTCTACTTCATTGGCGTTTCGAATCCTGTCGAAGTAACACTTACGTGCGCAGCGGTCGGCAACTGCAACCGCAGCATAGTGAGTTTAAGTGTTACGGTTGTATAGGTTACAAAAATCCTTCAAATAGTGAGTTTCAGTGTTACAGTGACATTGGGTACCTACAAAAATCCTTACAAGTGAGTAAATTATTAATGTTTTTAACGGTTTTGCCGTTCGATACTAAAAGTAAATTACCACGTCGGTAAATTAAACATTTTATCGTGTGAAAAATAGAAAACCGGTTGATGTGGTGTTGTTTTTGTCAAGCTAGCAGTATAAAATATAACGTTCTTGTGTTCAAAAAACTGCTTCGTTTTACCGTAGTATGGAAACTATTGTTTCTGTATTGTTTAAGGTTATATTATTAAAACATTGAATTAAATACGTATAGTATGGAAACTATTGTTTCTGTATTGTTTAAGGTTATATTATTAAAGCATTGAATTAAATACGTATAGTATGGAAACTATTGTTTCTGTATTGTTTAAGGTTATATTATTAAAGCATTGAATTAAATACGTATACAGTAATGGATTCGGGTGCTCCGGAGTCAGCTCCACAACCAGAGGCTGGGACGAGTGGTGAAGCACGTAAGCGGACGCGGAGCAGCCGCAAGCGGAGCCGTAGCTCCTCGAGCAGCAGCTGCAGCAGCACGTCTTCGAGCTCGTCATCTTCGGACACCAGGCATAAGAGGTACCGTCGTAGAAAAAGTAAGCGCTCTCAACATTCTAGACGCATGATGGACAAACTAGTCCAAGAAATTGGTGAGCTTCGTAAGCATATTGTCATGCCTTCAAATAATATCAATGCCACTTATCAAGAGCAAGACGCTGTTTCTATTACTTCTGCCGTCAGTAATGAGCTCTATGAACAAAATATTTTAGACGAACAAACCCCAAGCCATAATTATGTGGAAAATTCAGATTTAACTTTTTGAGATCGAAACGAAATTAAAGGAGCCTTCTGTTCCGAAAACTCCCGATAGTTATTTAAAAATGCTGAGCGATGTCCAACGCTTTGGTAATTCATCTTGGTCAGAGGTTAGATACTCTGATACACAGAAAATATATAATCATAGCCCAGGCTTTACAGACCTGGAAACAAACGATGAGGTGAAAACATATGATACTCTTCGTTATTTAGCTCATGCGGACAAGTCTTATGCAGCTATTACATACTGCATCCTTAAACAAAAAGAAACATTGCAGGAGGGTATTCGTAATCTTTTATTTTGGGCAAAAAATTCAGAAATGACTTTTAGTGGTTTAAGTGATAAAGTTGAAGAATTATTTCTTAAAGGCGATTTTCACAAAACTTCATCAGATTTACTACAATTAGTATGTGGACACCGCGCTGAGAGTATTGAAATGCGTAGGGAAAGTATTACGAAACAAGTAAAGGACCCTTTAGTAAAAGCTACCCTTAATAGAATACCGCCCTCACAAACACATATATTTGAAAGTGAACCGTTTACTTCTGCTCTTGATAAAGCTGGGGGAGTTCGTAAAGCCTTTTGGCCTCCGAAAAATGATGCACCCTCTCAGTCTAAGCTTCAGCAAGCTAATCGCCGCCCCTCGCGGGGGCAAGGTATGCGAAATACAGTAGTTCCATCGCGTGGAACTCAATGTATGCATCAGGAAACAGGCTTCACTAAATATCCAAATGCCTATAACTACCCACCCTCGCGGGGTGGATACCAACACGGTGGTACCTACAGAGGTCAACCTAATGTCGGTGTCTCTCACGAACACCATCAGGTCGGTAATAGAGGACCATTTCCGAACCGAGCGTCTCGTTCGGAGCGTGGAAATTCCAGAAGGCGTTCTAGTGACCCCAGAGGTCATTCAAAGAGATATAAACAATGACTGGATACAATTTCAGGCAGGTCAGCTCGCACAGTTTCATTCAGAATGGAAAGAAATGGGAGCCCCAAAAATAATTTTAAAATTAATTCAAGGGTACCGAATCCCATTCCTTCAGAGGCCCCCACTTTTTCAACCAAATCTCGTAAAGGGTCTATTTCACACACCCGTGTCCCACGAAATGACTGTAATTATAAACAAAATGAAAACTCAGGGCATTTTAAAAGCAGCTCCACTGACTCCCAGTTTTGTCTCTCCTCTATTCTTGGTTCCGAAGTCCGACGGAACAGCTCGACCTGTGTTCAACCTAAAAACATTAAACAAATACGTGATAACGCAACCTTTTCATCTGATCAATATGTACCGCGTTCCAGACTTCCTTCAACCAAAGGACTGGATGTGCAAAGTAGATTTATCTCAGGCATACTTCCACCTAAAAGTAACAAAATCACACCGGCGATTCCTCCGCATCATATACGATCAACAATTACTAGAGGTAACATGTCTTCCGTTTGGTCTGAGCACAGCTCCCAAAACTTTCTCCACACTAACAAACTGGATCGCTCAGATATTGAGAGAAAGATGGAACATTCGGATTATTGTGTACCTAGACGATTTTTTAATAGTACATCAAAATGCACAGACGTTACGCGATCACGTGATACAGGTAGTTCAAACCTTACAAAAATTGGGTTGGCAGGTAAATCTAGAGAAATCAGTCCTCTATCCTCAAAAAAGCATCGTTTACTTAGGAGTGAAATGGCAAACCTGGGAAAACCTAAAGTCCCTACCACAAGACAAGATCTTCAGCATAAACACAAAAGTCAATCTAATGCTCTCTCACAAAGTAGCGACTATAAAACAACTGCAAAGTTTAATAGGATTACTGAACTTTGCCAGTTTTGTAGTACCGCGAGGAAGACTCAACCACCGTCAATTACTGAAGTTTCTGAATTCTCTGCCAGACCTACCAACTTTGGAACACCATTTACCCCAAAGTGTCATGAAAGATCTGACTTGGTGGTCCCAAAATTGTCACTTGTCAACTCCACTGCATTATCCACCTCCAGCCAACTTTCTAGTAACGGATGCGTCGGATCTGGCTTGGGGAGCCCAACTGAACAATGTGGCCCTGTCAGGCACATGGTCGCAAGAAGAGCAAATGCTCCACTCCAACCACAAGGAGATGCTAGCCATATTGTATGCACTTCGAAGCCATATTCAATCTCTAAGCAACAGCACGATACTCATACAGTGCGACAATCGCACTACGGTTGCTCATTTACGGAAAGAAGGGGGAACAAAGTCGGCAGGCTTACTGGATGTGACCTATCAGATATTGAATTTACTAGACCATTACCAGATAAACTTCAAAATACACCACATTCCAGGCAAATACAATGCTCATGCCGACCACCTGTCTCGCCATCGTCTTCCTCCAGAGTGGCATCTTCTTCCAACTTGCTTGGAAAAAGTATTCAGAAAGTGGGGTGCACCGATGATAGATTTGTTCGCTTCAGCAACAGCGCATGTAGTTCACAATTATGTGACCAGAGACCTGAACGACCCACAAGCCCTATTTTACGACGCTTTCAGCGTTCCTTGGCACTACCCATTGGCTTGGGTATTCCCTCCTCCTTTTCTAATCCCGAAGGTTCTGATACATCTCGCACAGTCAACGGGAATATTTCTAATAGTTGTCCCACGGTGGGAGAGAGTGTTTTGGCGCGTAGACCTGAAAGCCCGAGCACTGGCAGCACCAATAACACTGTTCGATCTGCCGACGAATCTAATCGACACATCAACAGGTCACCCACCACCACAAGTCGAGAATATAGTTCTGGAAGTATGGAAATGTCGGGGGGGTCCGAGGCCACAAAAACTTGGAGCAAGGACCAACTGGCTTTACTAAAAAATTCATGGCGAAAGTCTACTTTAAAGACCTAACAATGTCGCTTGGAAGCGCTGGATTTTATGGTCTAAAAATAGAGAGATTGACTCACAAAATCCTACAGGTTCTCAACTGGCCCAGTTCTTGTCAGATTTATATTTACTGGAGAACCTATCTTACAATACCATTGTTTTACACAAATCTGTAGTGTCTACTTTATGTAATGCTGATAATTCGAGTACTTTAAGCTCTCATGTTCTCGTGAAACATGTACTGAAATCTATAGCACTTTCTAAACCGAAACCCTCTAAACCCCCTATTTGGAATGTCGATGAATTAACCACTTTTTTAACAAACTATACGATAAAGTCCGATAATCTTTTTCAAGTATCACGTCATACAGCATTGTTATTATTACTTTGTTCTGGACGTCGTATTCACGATTTGACCCTACTTACAATTGATTCTAATCACTGCAAAAGGTCTGTAGATAACATAATATTTTGGCCTCAGTTTGGGTCAAAAACTGACAGTAACAATTATAGGCAAACAGGTTGGAAACTTTTGTCTAACTCAAGTAAACCTAAACTTGACCCCGTTTTTTGGGTAAACAGAACAATTTCAGTGTTGAATGAAAAACGAAATGCTGCAAAAACATTTAATCTTTTCGTCACACTCAAAGGTAATTGTAAGCCCGCCAGTCGCGCAGTAATAGCAGGCTGGATAAAAACCTTGTTTAAAGAGGCTGGGATCCAGGCTTCTCCAGGTAGCGTCCGCTCGGCTGTAGCTTCAAAAAGCTGGCTTGAGAATCATCCATTAGATGAAATTTTGGCTCGAGGGAATTGGCGATCAGCTAATACCTTCCAGCAATTTTATAAACGGGAAGTACTAAGAAGTAACATTCCTTCAAATAATGTCACACAATTGTTTAGTCCGGTTGATTAAGAATGTTTTTGATTTGAATTGTGTACCTAAATGGTTATTTTAGTTATTTTTTTATATTTTCTGTTATAAAAATATATTCAACGAACTGGTTGTTAAGAATTATATTTGATTATTAAAATAAACTGTGGTTTCCTTTCATAATGGTTTTCAATCACATTGGCGTTACAATTATAAATCAGTGGCGATCACCAGGCGATAACAAACAGGTCTCAATATAAAGCTTCCAGTGACGGTCAAGTTATTTAATAGCAGCGTTTTACCTGAAATAAAACGCATATTAAAATACTTACCTCACTGGAAGCTTTCACTTAAAATTCTGCCTGGTGAAATTGAGCCAATGAAGTAGAATCGCGCGCTCTAACGCAAGTAAACTAAAAATGGCGCTCGACCGCCAGGTGTCGCCACTGGACCGGACGTCAAAGTATGGAATCTCATAGAAATTAGACAGGAAACGGAAATGCTATCTCAATATAAAGCTTCCAGTGAGGTAAGTATTTTAATATGCGTTTTATTATTTAAGGTAAAACGCTGCTATTAAACTGCATCTTCAAACAGCATGCACTAACTCTATTGCTTTTATTGTTCTGTGGTCGACAGACAGACGGGTTTATTGGCCATACTTCGATATATACGCATACGGGGCGTTGCTCTTTGAAATGGATTAGTTGCGGTTTTAAGACGATGGCTGAACGCTGAAGAAATACCTAGACGCTTAGACAAAGTGCTTATTGATCTCTTTAGTCTTTGTTTACTTTTGAAAAGATTACTAAAAGTTGTAGGCTTCACTATTAAATATAGTAAATTGTAATATTATATGCAGATAAACAAAACTTTTTACAGAGTTGGAGTTACAATAAAAAGTACAATAGGTAACGAATGCCTATATAATATCTAAACGTGCAACAAATCAAATCACATTCTTGTCTTCCATTCCTAACTAATTCTATGATAGTAGAAAAACGGAATAAAGCGTCGACAGCCGAGTAGTTAAGGTCGTTGCTTGCCATGTGAGATTTCGCTAGTTCAAACCCCGCCTCGTAGCAATGTCTTTTTCAAAATTGAAATTCATATGTACGCTTATTCGACGATTTAACGGTTAAGGAAGAAACCGCAAGGAAACCTGCACACACACCTACGAAGAAATGCTAAGGTTGTGTTATCGACCGCACTTGGCCAGCTCGGCTAAGGCCTTATCGCCCTAGATTAGGGTAGGCTTGTGCCCCAGTAGTGGGGACGTTTATGGGCTGATGGTGACGATGATGATGATGAGAAAAAAGAAGGGACACATTTTTGGTAATAAATTTTTTATTTGTCAATAAGCTGTAACTTCTTCTCATCGTATGGTTGATGAACAACCTGGTATCAGAGTTTTTAAACCGCCCGTAGGCCTCTGACATGGCTTCACATACCGTTGAAAAATTCCTCAAGTGTGCTGTGCCTCACGATGTTTTCCTTCACCGTTAAAGCGTCAAATAATGGTACATATGAATTTCAAATTTGAAAAACATATTGGTACCTGGCGGGGTTTGAACTGAAGTTTTGCTTAATAATTAACAGATAAAGCTAAAACCACTCCTCAAATTCATTAAGCATAGCTGTTTGCTGTAGATTATCCGATCATATCTATACTACGTACCCGACCCTCAAAGTCACATCGGCCATCCATAACGAAACCACATTCAATTTATTCGCAAACGAAGTCATATCCCGCAAATCGGAGCATCAGCCGGCCGCAAAGGCCTGCGATAACAATAACTCATAGTTATGAACTGTGTTGACACACAAACACACCGACCCGCCGTTTTTAGATAGGAAAATTGGTGCTCAAGAAAAAAAATATCTGTTTTTTTTTATAGGACTATTCAAGGACCGATGTTCCTGTGTAATGATATTATTTTAAGACTTTCGCTCTTGCTCCGCACGGGTGCTGATTAAATTGTCAGTGTTTTATAAAATCCGCCATCACTTCACTTCGGGTATATTATAGAAACATTCCTCTTGAATCCCTCTATCTATTTAAAAAAAACGATCAATATCCGTTGCGTAGTTTTAAAGATTTAAGCATAAATTCAGGCAGACGCGGGAATCCACTTTATTTTATACTACAGTGATTATTACATTGAAATAAAATTATTCACGATCGTCTAGAATTACTTCATCAATTACAAAGAAAGAAAAGAAAAAATTTTAGTCACCGTCGCCTTGGAATGGCTATTTCGATAAAAAATAAGATAAGCCACCAATCGCTGGAGGTAAAATAAAAAATGCACTTCATTCGACGTCCATACTCTAATAAAACCAAATGGGTGCTAGTAATTTTAAATGTTTCACTTTACCCTTACTTAAAAAGTTAAAACTTACGGTTGAAAACTTGAACTAAATCCCTTGAAATCGAGTAAAAACCGTATCCGCACGATCAGTACAAAAAATAGATCCCTATTTTTGTGCACAAAGATTCAGCCCGCCCTGAAATGGAAAACCTATCTGCCGGTTAAAAGAGCGCTGTAACGGGTTTCCGGTTTAAAAAAAAACCCTTTCCAGGGGTCTATAGGAACTTAGTCTATACCTAGGTACGCTGGACTAGGCCAGTTCAGTCTAAAAAGGTAAAAAAGTATTTCTAGCTCAATTGGTCTGTCATGCGAGTGGGTCGATGTTCCTATCTGTGTTTTTCGTGTATTTTTTTATGAAGCTTGTAAATACGATTTAGTTTATTGTTGTTTAAAGCTTTTTATTTTGGTCCATTCATTATGTGTGTAGGTATTTTTTTTTATTTCTGATGGAAAACTTTAGTTTTCATATATGTAGATTCAACCAAACTAGCCTTTGTTCAACGTGTCTCTGGTCTTTTAATACATTTAAATAGAAAAATTGGACCATAATATTACGTATGTTATTTGGTTTTAACCAGAAAAGGCTTATTTTATATAAATAATTAAGTTTTCTCTGGTAAGACAAACTATAAAAACAGTAGAGCGAAATAACACCTTATTTCTTGAAAATGGCTATTCTCAGATTTCAGCGCCGCTCATTTTCAAATCCCGAAAAAAAAGGGTAAAACTCCCAAAGTCTGGCAACCGGAAATAGATGGCCAGTTATATCCTGTATTGCCAGCTCCAACCTCTATCGAGGAAACGCCATTATATTTATCGTCCGCAGATCGGTTCATATTCAAACGACACTCGGATTTTCATAAACCACAGAAAAGCTTTAAGAGAACGTCGAAGCGAAAATTGTTTTTCTATTTCGACGCGCAAACTTTCCCGTTTTTCTGCCCGATTAAAAACTGTGCGGTAGTGATTTTAAAAATTTCAATCTGACTACGAAATATTCGAGCGAAAACTTAAATTCGAAAGCGCAGTCGATGTTTTTTGAAGCGTGCGCTATTCTCATTAATTGGGCGTGTGGATCATGTTGGTTTTTTTTTTTTTGCTTTTCGGGTGCGAATACTGGTTGATAAATTTACTCGTCTATATTCTATGAACTCTTCATAAATTATGTTTATGGTGAATAAAGGCTGAATACTGGGAGAAGTTGCTAGCTTTTTTGACCTCTCTTACAGTTTTAGGATTCACCTGGTAAAATCGATCCTACCTAATTGCATGTTTTTTTTTCAAACCCTCATATTATATTTAAGTTCCCTCCTACCCATTTTTTTTATTAAGCTCCTCTTTATTTTGTCCTCCACCGCTTTCATGCGGATAATTCCAGTAGAAAAAGACAAATAACGAAATATTTATTCAGCCGCAATTAATTAAAGCGATGCAATTGGTCATTCTCTATATAAATATTTATTCTTTTCCCGATGCGAAGCAAATGATAATAAACGATTTCCCAGGAGAGCATCATCTTTCAAACTTTAATAATCTCGTCAGATGTTTTTAATGCAAAAATACATTTAGCAATTACGAATCATAATGAGAAAAAGGTGGTAGAAAATTTAGTAAATTAAAAATTAATGTGTCTTTTACCGGACCAGTTTATGTCCATTATTCTCTCTAGGTGTATTGTAACGTGTCACATATTATCCTCATTTAAATCAACAGATCATCATCATCATCATCAGCCCATTACAGTCCACTGCTGGACATAGGCCTCCCCAAATGCACGCCACTTCTCTCTCTCCTCGGCCACTCGCATCCAGCTCCTACCAGCCGTCCTGCGCAGATCGTCACACCACCTGGCCTGCGGGCGTCCTACACTACGTTTGCCGAGACGCGGTATCCACTCCAGAACTCGTCTACCCCATCGGTCGTCGGTTCTACGGCTGATGTGGCCAGCCCATTGCCACTTCAGCTTACTAATGCGATGAGCTATGTCGATGACTTTGGTTTCTCCCTGAATGGAGAACAACAGATCATGAAAAATAACTGTACCATAAGTACATCGAAGTTTTTTTCTCCGTTAAAGTATATCAAAAACCTGTTTTAACAGGATCTAACATGACCTGCATTTTGTGACTGACCCAAAAACTAACCAGAAAGCAGTCATTTAAAAAATCAAAACCGGAAAAACAAACATAAACGTCAAAGGGAGAGTAAACAATACCGTTTGAAATATATTTCGGCCATTGCATTTCACTAAGAGCGAGGCGATTGCGAACGGACAATGCCCGCCGAATTGTCGCTTCACACACTACCCACATGCTTCTTAGAACTAGGGCTGTCAATACACAGTAAAGTCGAAACACACTATGCCAATAATACGCGATGATCTTCATACATACAAACATAAAATCACGCCTTTTTCCCAGAGGGGTAGGCAGAGATCACTTCCAACGATCCACTTTTCACCTCTATGAGAAACGTGACGTGACGGGTTGTGGACCACGTCGCCGCCATTCTGCCTTGTGCATTGTTTTAACAAGGTCATTGCGTTCCCACGAGTAGCAATGATATATGACGGGGGAAGGAAAAGGGGAGGAAGGATACTATTGCCTAAGATGATTTGGACTAAGTCGATAGCAGCTCGAGGAGCCGGGGTCGCTTACCCGTATACCGTTCACCAGCCACCGTACAGATAGTTGTGACTGGTATCCTATGGTATGATCTTCAAAATAAAAAAAAAACACATCAAAATTATCAACGCGAACATAGAAACAATTTGCATACTTCCCAGCATATTTTAGTCATAATGACAATTACAAACCTAGCGTAGATACCCTACCAAAATTAAAAAAGAGAAAAAAAACGTACACTAAAAACTTTTTGGTAGTATGCGGCGGTGGCGGAAAACTAAATTTTCGTCGCAAGGGACCCATCTGTTGTTTGTTTTTATTTTCGCAGAAGGCTGGCAACCCTGGCAGGACAAAGCCGCCATTCCTGAACCACGGGGACAATACGCCATGCCGCCGACCAGATAATGTTTTTCATAATGTAAGCTAGTTGGACGTGGCTTCATTGTAAGCGATACATTACTTACTTGATGTAAGTATATGTATGTTATAGTGCCCACGAAATGACGCCACGTGTCACGTGCAAACCCATGCAAAAAGTTAGTAAAGCATTCGTCTTCAAAGTCACTCTTCAACACATCAGCCTATTTGAGAATGTCAGGCAAAAAAAAATTATATCCTATAAGGATTTATAATAGACTCGGGTTATCTTAATTTACTTACCATAGTTTTATATCTACGTAGATCGAAATTGATACGTTTAATAAGGAAGAGCGAGGTGTTCCCTACACAAGTGTCTTTCGACTACTTTAAGGAAAGCCCCGGCAACTAATTTGTATAGATTTACTTGTAATAAATACATTTTTATTATTTTTTTTTTTTATCTAGGGAGCCTCTATCAGATTTCACATGTCAATTCACAGCAGTTTGATTTAGGAAAATCACAAATATTAGATACTAAAATCAAAACTGAAATATCTGACGAATTGCGACAGCACTTACATTTGAAGATGGTATAAGAAGTCCATTTCATAAATGCAAGATTTATTTAAAAAGTCTAATGTCAACTTGTTTTTTATGTAACATATTTGATTACGAAATTCTATTCTTTAACGCAACATTTCATTAATATTAAGGAATACTCCTACATTACTAGTGTTCTCAGGATAAAACTTATAGTTTCATTTCCCGCTTACCGCCAAGCCGCTGTAAAAAGCATTTCAGTGACTCGCGTTTCGCACAGTGATTCAACATTTATTTTAGGTACAATAGGAAGTTTTAGCTGGATAATGGTTTTTAGCGTTAGTTCTGTATCAGCCTTTGTTGCACCTAAGTGCTATTGTGAACTTGCAGCTTACAGGAGATTTATGATGTGGAATATTCAACTATTGAGTAGCTTCTAAGCGCTTAGGGTCTAGTTAGAGAGCTTGTTTCAGCTGTTCAAAAAGTTTTCTACAACCCTTTATTTCATGAAACTAATATACATCGTGAAAATTTTGTAGTTGTTTTCCCGGAGAACGATTTACCTTTAGTAGTAATTGAATCATGCTATTTATTTCGTGAATAAAATAAAAATTTTTCAAAAAAATATATCTTCCTACTCGAAATCGTCAGGTGCGATAATTCTTCATTAAGAGACGTGACGTATTCAAGTACTGCTTGCCACATTAAATTGATTATTAAAGCTATTAAATACACACTACATAATAAGGTTGAAAATTAGTTGAGGCACTATTGGCTCTTGCAATCACGAATTCTATACAAAGACAACCCGTTATCTTAATAATAAAGACGCCCATCTTAAATTAGACCCTGGATCCTGCTCTGTACATAAGTAACAAACAAAAAGCGCAATTGGCCATAGGCTACGTGACACAATTAAGTTATGACGTCACCGAACGACTGATTGAATCAATATTAGGCACGATCGGATTATGAATGTAAATTGATTCCGGCCTTACTATTGAAATTTATCACTTCATAAATCTATCTTCTCATTTACGCGAATTGATTCCTTGAGTAATTCGGAGTCCTTTAGGTTATCAATGTCAAGTAGTTATTAGAGTTTGAATGGAATATCTGACGTTTGTCTTCTAAATTAATATTTGAAGAATTGCCGAAATCTAAGTGGTATATAATTAACTATTTTATAATAACTTATATTATTTTTTATGTATACAATAGCATTAAAGCAAATGTTTTTCAATAGAGATAATAAATAAATATAAAAAATACACTTTGATCGATTGAGTCGTATTGAATTTATATTTATTTAGAAATAATGTTTAGCCCTTGGTCCCACATCTGATTAAAGTCCGGTGTTAACAAACCTACCTACAAAGATTAACCAGTACCTATTTGTACACACATAAGAACACATACCCTTAAAGGCTTTTTAACGTTTAAATTCGTCAAATCTATGCTCTGTTAATTGCTTAGGATTAGAAACGGACGGTGCATAGTTTCCGAAATCGAATCCGAATCCGAACCGTTGTGAAAGAGCGACCGGTGAAGTTAGTTAATTATTTGTATTCGGTTTGTGCATTATTGTAACATTGCATTGCTTCGTTTCAAGTTTCATAGTAGTCGATACTGAGTGCAATTGGTATGAGACATGATATATCACGTTAGATTTGCTGTTCATATCCGAATCCAATATTAAGTTACAATATGGAAATCTGAGGGTATCGGATTCGTCAATAAGAGATGAACGTGCGGTGAATTGTATTTGATGTTGACATCGATTCGATTCGGTTTTTGGCAATCATTTTATTTTATTGTCAAATTTGAAAATATTTAAAAATGGTTTCTATATAATGTGCATGGCCGGTATACCAGAGCCGCTCTAAGTTGGCCGATTTGCTACATGTCAGACGGACTGCACTAGTGAGGGACAACGGTAAAATTGCCGAAGTATAAGTAACAGTTATTTCCACTTTATAACCAAGCAAGGTCTAAACTCCATTCCAATTATGAAGTCCTTTTTGACATTTCGTAGAACGTAACTCTGCACGTTTCAAATAAATCCAATTTAATATCTCTTTTTGTGTTTAGTAGTAAATCATAATTTAAAAAATATACAATTATGCAAAAACACCCTACAATTAATTTACAAGCAAAATTAACTTATTGTTTTTGATCTAACTATTGTTTTTATATCTGAACTTCAAAATAAAATAATATTTTTTTGCGCGAATGCAGTTACGTACTATGGTTGATGTTTTACTTTTAAACATAGTGACGTGCCTCAAGTATTCGGCTAGTTAAACCGATCATTCGCGAATGAAAATGAATCTGGCGGCAATGGGACTGCTTATAACTTTAATGCATTTTACAATAAAACGTAATAAAAAGTGCAGTCATTTGCAAGTAATATGTAAACTGATTAAAAAATAAAATAAATTAATAAATCAAGCAGTGATGATGATTAATAACTATATAATCAAATATTAAAACTTAAATGAGTTGTTGGTTTTTATTTTAATCTGATGCTCATAGTAACTGTTGAGTTAAGCGATACAATTCGTATAATTAATTTAGTGTTACAACTATACTCGGTGCGAACACTCCTGGCAGCAAACGGTGTCAAACATTCGGTGCCATTCATTAACGAGTCTTTGACACGTCACGAGACTATAACTGTTATGATGATGATGACGATCCTTTAAACTCAGTGTAATTTTTAAATAATTTCATTATTCAGGTCATTCTATATCTATATAATTATTATACTGAACATCCAATCGTGTATTTCTTTTTTCGACAAAAAACAAGATTGGAACTTTTTTTCATGTCTAAAATTGTTCTTTCGACAATTTTTATAAACCTTAGTTTTTGAAAGTTAATTCGATTTAAATTTGTTACATATCGAGAATCGTTGCCGCTGAAAATCGATTTCTAAGGGTACTTCCCTAGTACCGAACTATTGACATCTGTCAAAAAGGACTTCATAATTGGAATAGAGTATAATTATACTTTCCAAGAATTATTATTACTATTTAAAAAAATAAGAATTAAGATTATTATTTTTATTAAAAACATTAATTCACATCCAAAAGATTGAATTTAAGTTCCTTATTTATAAATATATTTATTTTTAAAAATCAATACTTATTAAATTCTTCATCCTATTTTAAAAAAATACCTATAATTATTATAGTGAGTATTACCCACTACGTCACTATGAAAACGTGTCAAACGGCGTAGCCTTGTAAAAGCGTAATACAGAGTGGAATTAAAAGACAAATAATTAGATAATTAGGTGCATTTGACATTTTGAAATAACGTCTTATTTTTAAAAGTTGTTCTTTATGATTCGCTAAACATGTTCCTCTTAACAAGGATAAATGCAAAATATAAATAAAAAGTTTCAAATCAGTCTTCTAAAAACGGCTCCGGTATAACATCATCACGTCTCTTATAAATCCTCAGAAACTACAATAAATAAAATGAAATTAGTTTATTTCAGATCACGTAGATCCATGACAAGGCTTTTTATATAAATAAAAGACGTAAGTTACTAATAGAAAGTTTTGAGTATTTATTTATTTATTTTATTGATTCACCAACATTTGTTTACACTATTACTAGTACAATAATTAATTTAATATAGGTTTAAGCTAGGTGTAACAAACACTTACAGGTGAATACATCATGCAACCAATAATATTAACTATACTACAATTTGTATTTATACATGAAAAGGAATTATAAATATTATAACTTATACATTCAATTTAACAGCTTTTTGAGTATAATGCGGAGCTTGTTGGGTGAGTCCGCGCGAATATCCATATGAGCACTGTATTCGTTGACTAATCTACTCAACCTAGCAATGGGAGAATTTGAGCCGTATACTGTTCTACGGGTTGGAGGCCTAAGAGGAGTTCTTGCCTCGTGGGTACCTTACCGGGACGCGCAAGCCAAATTTATGAAGTATTTGTGGACAGTCAATTTTAACTACAAATTTTATGGATTGCTGCTGATTGTAAGTCGCCCTGACGACACGTTGATATTTGGTGCCGATAGATTTTTATATCGGGCGTCGGCGCCGACCAGTCAGCGTTACTTAAAAACGGTTCCAATATATTTTTGCATAATGAACCTTCAGATCATGGGCTCTACCATCAGACCATGGGGTAAGCGCACAATCAGCGTGACACTAAGATCAGCCCAATATTGCTTTTGCGTAATTAATAAGTAGTAGCCGTTTCCTGTTCCTAATAAATAAAATAAAATGACAAGTCCTTTTCATATTAGTCATTTCAAAATAAAACTGCAATGTTTATTTTGCAGTTAATTAACAAACACATACTGCGGTAAGTAAACACGAATAAGAACAGAATCCGCAAGCATACGAGAATAAATAAATAAAAAAAAGTTGAATAAATAAGTACCTAGCTTAGCAGCCACGTCGTGACGCCCGACAATATTCAGTTATTCAAATTTATTTTTCCATAAACCCGTGTTAAATCGATTTAGTGGCTGGTAATTTGTTTAGAGCCGAAGCCCGTAGAATATTCACACAAAATAACATTCGAGTGTACTTTATTGCGTGGTGAATAAAGTTGGTTTTCCAGTGGCCTCAGTGGATGGATGTCGGACTAGCTATAAACTCAATCAGCCTTGGTAACGAGTGCTCGACGAACTATTCTAGTGTTTTATCAAATTATTTTATAAAGCTTTTTGTTTCAGACACGCGTAGGCTTTGTGGGACGAATATCAATTAAGTTCTAACCACAGATAACTCCAAATACCGGTGAGATGTTATACTAACGATGTCTTATCTAAGCCGATTTGTTCAGGTACATACTTAGTTAGAGCATTTTTTTTTCGTGGTACATTGCACATAAAACTGATAATTACTTAAAGTAATTCCAAATTACTATTTACTATTACTTATATGCCAGGTTTTAATGCATATTAACATTCTTATTTTAATGTAATACTTACGTGTTTTAAGGTTCGTAACCAATGACGAAGGAACCAAACAAAACCTTTTGAGAGTGAAATGATAAAATACAATAGAAATTATCAACGAAATTCATACAAGTAAAAAAACTAGCTAAGTAAGATTAGGCAATAGAAATACGACATCTGTGAAAATTTCATCTGTCTAGCTATCACGTTCTTGAGATACAGCCTGTTGATTGACGGACGGACAGCGTAGTCTCAGTAATAAGTAATAGAGTTTACCCCTTGGATATGTAACCTTAAAAACCGGCCAAGTACAAGTCTGACTCGCACACCAAGGGTTCAGTACCAATTATGTTAAAAAAACCTACTTAACTTACCCTTAATATTATCTCTTTTTAATTTTTAGTCTTTGTTGTTATTAGGAAACTTTGTTGTAATTACGTCATTTGTGAAAATGTCAGCTTTCGAGCTATCACAATTTATGAGATACAGCTTGGAGACAGACAGACGGACAGACAGACAGACAGACAGACAAACAAACAGACGGACGGCGGAGGCTTTGTAATTGGGTCCCGTTTTTACCTTTTAGGTACGGGACGCTAACAACATGCATGAAGAGGTTAATGGATGTGGATGAAGCGAAAGTGGTGTGCCAGGATCGTAGCACATGGCAAGAAGTGATCTCTGCCTACACCTCTGGGGAAAAGGCGTGATTTTATGTATGTATGTTATGTACCCTTACAACAACAGATTTACAGAGTAGAGACCTATTTCCAAAATTGACTCCATCACCAAACTAAAATCAAAGTTTAGCCGTCGGACGCTATGGTATTCGACATAATGGGCGCCAGCTGAATAGCTGTAATCCAGGTCTGATTGGAGCTATCAAGCGCAGAATGCAACCATGCAATCCCTAGTGCACCGCACAATGCGAAGATCACTCTGCGCCGATAATCGAATGCATTATGCACTTGCAATTCAATTTTGTTGGTGTTTTATCCTGGTTCCTGTAAACCTGAATATGTATAAGTTAAATTATTACTGGTATATAAACATTTTGCGTCGCATCGAAATTATGACTCGAATTTACACCTATTAGTTAAAATTAATAACAAAAGAAACTTAAAGGTGCAAAAATACAATAAGTCTAATTGACTATTTGATTATCGTTTGACAATTTTTTGAGTTTGTACTATGTTTTGTTATTATTATTTTTTTTTATTGTGTTTTTATTATTTGTAATTGATTTTAATTCGTGTACATCTTCTGACATATATTTGACCTTTATTGAATTGAATGATGTGATGTTAAATTCAAACAAATTTTGTTTATTTTTAACCGACTTCAAAAAAAGGAGGAGGTTCTCAATTCTTCTGTATGTATAATATTTTTTTTTTTTTTTTTTTTATGTATGTTCACCGATATTTTCGTCAATTATAGACGGATTTCAAAAATTTTTTTTTGGTTGGATAGAGTTCATTTCCGAGGTGGTCCCATTTTCACCAGTCTCGGATCTGATGATGGGATCCAGGAGAAATCGAAGGCAACCTTCAAATTTTATAGGGACATGTACCGCGTTTTGTATATTATCTGAAGTCATATTGGCATTTGCTTCTGGCTATCATAATTTTATGATGCTGAGCTGATGATGGAAGGTCAACTCCTTAATAGTTATGAGTAAAAGAATAATTATTTCAATACTGTATACATATTAAGACTACTAGTTATAATAACAGTAGCATTACAGGTGAGCTAAACTATTAGGTTGACCAGTCTAGGATCTGATGATGGGATCCAGGAGAAATCGAGGGCAACACTCAAATTTTATAGGCACATGTACCGCGTTTTACATATTTTCTTAAGTTATAATGGCATTTGCTTCTGGCAATCATAATGTTATGATTCTGAGCTGATGATGGAAGGTCAACTCCTTAAAAGTTAGGAGTAAAAGGATAATTCTTTCAATACTGTGTACATATTCAGACTACTAGTTATAATATCGGTAGTATTACAGGTGAGCTAAACTAATAGGGTGTAAAAAAATGTAACACTAAAAAGGATGAAAAAAAATTGTAAACAAAAAAAAAACCGCCTTCAAAAACTCGACTCACTAAAAATTACAAAATAATATAATACGAACATTAATCTGGGTATGAATTTGATATGTTGTTGAAGGCGGTGCCAATTAATTTTTTGAGGAAAACTGCATGAAATATAAACGGCACCGCCTTCAACAACATATCAAATTCATACCCAGATTAATGTTCGTATTATATTATTTTGTAATTTTTAGTGAGTCGAGTTTTTGAACGCGCTTTTTTTTGTTTATTTTCAGAAATTGCTTACAAATAAACTACATAAATGTAGCGGAGTCTGCAGTCTATGCTTAAAACTTGTATTGCAGAGTCCAGTCAACATTGAACAGAAAGCTACAATTTGCTGGATGGACACAGCCCGAGCCACAATTATAATAATGGGAACTTATTTATTCGGGAAGGTAAGAAACTAATTATATTTTTATAAAATAATTATTATGAAGCATTAGTTGTGATACTATGCTATGTTTTTCTGAATTAAACTATGTAAATTATTGAGACATGTAAAAATCTTTTGCGTACCTACCTAATTCATATTTTATTTCCTTTTCGATGTTCATAAATAAAATTATGTTGACAAAATTAAAGTATCCAATTGAGATCTACTAATTTTATACGAAACTTACCTTGAATAAATTTCCTAGATCAAAAACTTGGACTTTTGATTCGAGACAAGCGAATCAACAATTATAACTAAAACATGATTAGGTATACTTTTGGTAGATAAAGGTGCTTATTCACTATAGAATATTCGTCATTGGCAATTTTATTTTTGCCGGCGAATAAATTACTTTGCAGAAACAGTTGATAAGCTAAAAATCCCACGATTTTAATTTTAAAACAAGTCATAAACATTTTAGAATTAACTTTTTAAGAGACTTTCAGGCAAGAGTTCTACAGATCGATAGGCACAACAGACCTTATTCGCGCTTACTCTGAAGATCTGCTGAAATACCTGCAGAGTCCGGGATTTTAAGGAAAAGCACGAGCTGTATGGGCATAATATGCCTTAATGGCGAGATTCAGAAAAGAGGAATTGAACCACGCACATACAATAATACAATTTTAGTGGTGTCCAAACACTCGTACAACAATCTTGCTTCAATCACTGCAAATGCTTTAATATATAAATCTCAGCAAAATATTTGGCCGGTTTCAATCTAGTCTGTCAGACTTATCTGTAGGTGCCCTAACTGTGCGTATTTATTACTAAATAAACAACAATATTCAGAACTCTGAGGCGAAAGCAGGGCTCTATAACTGTAATGAAATGTAAACAGCACAGTTGGATGCCTGATTAACATCTTGCTTTCATAATTACAAACAAATTATTTAGCAGTAAATATACTGAATTAATTGACGAATTGAAAAGTTTATCTTTTCGTCGGCATATCGAAATATATCGTCGGCAGTTATTCTGCCTTTATTTAGCCCGAGGTCTCCGGTTCGAGTCCGGGGTCGGGCAAAATTGGTGTGAGTTTTTCAGTAAAGGAATTACACAGCCCGGAGTTGGGAAGTTGGCGGTTGCACGCCCGTACCTCGGAAAGCACGTTAAGCCGGTGGCTCCGCACCCTATCTCTCATCGGTCATGTCGGATTGCCGTCTCACCGAACTATCAGAGTAAGGGAACAGAGAGTGCACTTATGATTGCGACCACACTTATGCACTATAATTTGTCCTGCGCACTTGGCTGATCTCAATTGAGATGGCCGAAATCTTATTTTTTATTTTGACACCATCTCTTTCCACTATTGTTGAAAATATTTTATTTGAGACGGTACCTGTATTATAAACAAATCATAAAGACTTTACACTACATAGTATAAAACAATGTCGCTTTCTCTGGCCCACTGTCTCTATGTAAGCATAAATCTACGCTACGGATATTGATGCGGTTTTTTTAATAGATAGAAGGATTTAAGAGGAAGGTTTTTATGTAAGATTCTCCTGAAGCGAAACGAGAGTGAGTCTCTATTAGTATATAAAATACGCCTAGATAAGAAACAAACTCCAAACATGGTTTTCACCCAAAACTATTATGAAATTACTTTTACTATAAACTTCATAAGTACCTTCAAACAGCATATCTTTATTCTGGATGAGTTATTATGATCTTAATTGTCTGAGGGATGAGAAAATGGTATTCGCTCACCTTAATAATAAGTTACATAATTAGTGCCTGAGACGTTTTAATGAGTTGGAGCATATAGGTACTTCAGACGGTGGGGAGTACTTTAAAGGTTACAGTACAAAAAATATGTGCAGTACATTGTTTTTCTCCTTACTGACATTCGATGATGGCTTGGAGTAGCCTTGTCATCATCACCGGACTTGCAGGGGAGCGGATGGCTCTCATCCCAAAAATATGTAATACAGGAAGTAAATACCACTATAGGCGATTTACTGATAGTTAGCTATTAACGCCTATCTAGACACGCGGTAGCGTGTCAAGCCAAGGTTCAAGAAACAGAACTGGCGAGCCGCACCGTGTGTAATATTACACGAACCATTTGGAACCACTTTTGAACCCCTCATAAATCAAAAACTATTTCACATAAACGTATCAAATTTGGCTCATATATTGTGACTTGCGAGATAAATATGTGTTCTAAATTTCATAAGCTTATCTCAAACAGTTATTTAGATATTAATGTCCAAAAATCCTCATTTTTATCATTGACTGACTGACAGATCAAAATTCTAACCCAGTTCCAAATGACCTAGAGAGTTAAAATTTGGTATGCAGATAGGTAATTACATGAATACAAAGGAATAAATAAAAAACTGGCAATTTTTTAATAATTAGGTTAGGTTCTAGTATGAACGCTTAACATAAATACCTAATTAGTGCCTAATCACGCCTATACCGGGGAAGGCAGAGTACTAAGTATATATTTAGGTTTACTTACTTATTTACAATTAAGAGTAGGTACTTATAGTCGGTTTTCATATTTATTACTTAGGGTAGGTACCTACTTTATTAACTGGGATTAATTATTATTTTTATATTTAGCGCCCATCAATAGTATAAAATTATTACCTACTCATAATATTTCAAAGGTACAAGAAAATATAGAAAATAACACTCAGAAGAAAATTATACCCCGTAAACGTAGGAAAATACAGTAACTGATTCAATTGTTTTATATTTATAAAGTCTAGTTTTAGTTTTGAATTTGTCCTTTTCAAAGGACCCACGGCGTTACGATAATATATACTTTTCTACAAAAAGTAATGATATCCAATCAAAAACATAAATGTGAAATGAGAGCCAAGTTCAATATTATGATAATTGTCTTGGTTGTTGACTTCAACGACAAAAGAAGTGAGATCTAAATGGGTGCCAAGTTCAATGGTCAACCCTGAAATTTATTTATAAGTAACACTATAACATACCTACCATATCTTCTTATAACATAAGATAATGTATGGTGGTAGCCTATGAAGGTCTGTCTTGGCTAGTTTCTATAAACCTACCAACGTATTATTATGTTCGCTCGCTAGTTTCTACCAACAATCCAAATTTTCGGAATTATAAAATAAAAACCGGCCAAGTGCGAGTCGGGCTCGCGCACAAAGGGTTCCGTAGCAGCAAATATAATAAAAATCAACCTATCTCAAAAACTATAAGAGATACTTTGATCAAACCAAAAATCGTTGAAAGAGTTAATTAGCATGCATCACCTCTATTTTTTTTAGAATTTTATACCCCGTAGTTATAAAAATAGAGGGGGACATACTTTTACGACTTTGAGAGCTGATATCTCAAAAACCGTTCACTTTAAGAAAAATGTTTATTAGAAAACTTTATATCATTTTAAAAGACCTTACCATTGATACCCCACACGGGTATGTACATCGAAAAAAAAAAATTCATACCTCAGTTACATGTATGGGGGCCCCACCCCAATTCTTTTTACTATTTAGTGTCATATTTTTGTAGCGGTTCATACAACACATATTCCCATCAAATTTCATCACTGTAGTACTTATAGTTTCCGAGTAAATCGGCTGTGACAGACGGACAGACGGACAGACGGACAGACGGACATGACGAAACTATAAGGGTTCCGTTTTTGCCATTTTGGCTACGGAACCCTAAAAACCGACAAATACTTGTAGGCTTAGAACTTGCGACGGCTATAATTCATTTATGAAAACTAGCCAAGACAGACCTTCATATGCTACCACCATACATTATCTTATGTTATAAAAAGATATGATAGGTATGTTATAAATAAATTTCAGGGTTGACCATTGAACTTGGCACCCATTTAGATCTCACTTCTTTTGTCGTTGAAGTCAACAACCAAGGCAATTACTATCATAATATTGAACTTGGCTCTCATTTCAGATTTATGTTTTTGATTGGATATATATGTTACAAGAATAAACAGTATTTTTGTCGTGGGAAATAATTCTTTATTTACTTTGTATAGTTAGAAATCTCACAACAACACATAACTACATTGTTAAAATTCCAATGTAAGTTACTGAAGCACTTGTGTTACGTATCATAAACGACTGTTAAGCACAAATGTACTTTTAAATAGTGACCCCCCTTCGCTTCGCCTTTCTTAGCAGATGCGTACGTCATGTCATAACATCTACCTGCATGCCAAATTTCAGCCCGATCCGTGGTGGTTTGGGTTACGCATTTATACATCACTATGTCAGTCACCTTTGAGTTATTTATATTTAGATAGATAAATAAACACGTAGATACTGAAAATAACACTGATGCATATAATATTTCTCCCAGGTGGGGTTCGAATCCACGACTTCTAGCGTATGAGACAAGAGCACTAGCAAACGCGCCATCAAGCAAGTCTAAGTGTGTTGATAATATCAACTCGGAATCTGTTCGCCACCATAATTCAAACATTATTACAAATGCAAATGCACATACAAACATTATTGTAAATAACGAACTTGTAGAACTGGCCGAATCTACAAAATTTTTAGGTATCACTATAGATGCTAAGTTACACTGGGGACCTCATATCTCTGCTTTGGCGGGTAGACTTAGTTCAGCTGCGTATGCAGTTAGAAAAATCAGAGATTTAACTGTCGTTGAAACGGCAAGGTTAGTTTATTTCAGCTATTTCCATAGTGTTATGTCATACGGTCTTCTGCTTGCGGTGGGGGTCTACTTCTGACTTACAAACCATTTTTGTATTGCAGAAAAGGGCTATCCGATCCATATATGGCATAAGACCACGTGACTCCCTTAGATATATTTTTAAACACATAGATATTTTAACCGTAGCCTCTCAATACATTTTGGACTGTATCTTGTATGTGTATAAGAACATGCAATCATTTTAAAAAACACCAGAAATAAGCATAGGCTTGCCGTTCCAAGCCCCAGGCTTCAAAAGACTGGAAAGTCGTTCTTAGGTTTAAGCACAAAATTATTTAATAAGATCCCACATAATGTTATTGAATTGCCTTTTTATAATTACAAACTTTTTGTTAAGTCGTGTCTTGTGAAAAAAGGTTATTATAAAGTAGAAGACTACTTAAATGATAAAAATCCATGGACATGATGAGCTGCTCGCTTGGATAATCAAATAATTATGTAATTTGTACAATTTTTATTTTATTTATTTGTGATAAATTTATTGATAACTTGACGTGCAAAAGTATTTCATGTAAATCTATTTGCAGAATAAACTATTTCATTTCATTTAATTTCAGCGGTATCGCTAAAAACTGAAATCGGTAGTATGAAAAAAAACTATTCTTTAGGTTTTTAACAAACGTGTAACGTATGTATGTTTTCGATAGCTAACTCATGGTAGCGCTACTGTGGGCTTAGATAAAGAAACAATATCAAAACGATAACGAAGTTCGAAAAGAATTAAATGTATGGGATAGACATTAGATTGACCACGTCGTGATTTATCGCGTCTACTTGCTATCACGTTACTTTGTCTACTTTGTACGTTGCAGTATAGAGATCAATACGAACAATACTAAAAACCTCGAGTCGATATGTTTCCTACCACTTTCTGAGTTGATTTGTGTGCTGTGACCTTAATACTCTATATTTAGTTCATTAACTTTTGAAGAAGCTCGCAACGCGTGGTGAGAAACTAACTTTTAATGAATAATCCATAACTGTTATACTCGTATTACAATTACAGAGTTGCTTTCATCGTAACTTAACTTAACAAACATACATATAACATAAACATATAAAAGCGTCGATGGCCGAGTAGTTAAGATCGTTGCTTACCATGAGAGAGGACGCCAGATCAAACCCCGCCGCGTACCACTGCGTTTTTCGTTGCTTATATTCAACAATGTTGCTTATGGTGTATTTTTTACAACGAAGTCGCTCGCATATCTAGTCATTAATATGCGTATGTTGTTTATGTAGCATGTGTTCGAATGTTTTCTGAAAATATTTCGTATTATTAACGATTTAATACACCGTAATCCCGTGACAGACATTTGAAATGGCATCGGAGTGCGTAGCATCAGTATTCAGAGCATACGTTCCTCGCAAAATAGAATTCAATTAAATTATATTTTGCTTGAAACGAAAATAACGTTCATCCATTTTTTTTATGTCAGATTGTTAACTTACGTGTACTTGAGACGTGAAAATATGAGGGGCATTTGCTTAGCATGAGATTAACATAAAATTTATTTGTAAAACAGCAATATCTCTTTTATGAGGCGCGTTCGCTCCGATGAGTACACGATGTTTTTTGTAACGTAAAGAAATATTTATTATTTCGTATTTAGTTCGAGGCATCATTATGAATAATTCAGTAATATTTCGTAACTTACAACGTATTCTTTAACATTTTGGGGGATCTTGATAAGTTATTTCAATAGATAATAACAGACCCGACTTTGATTTTGCTTATTAATTTAGCTTTAGCTAAACCTTATTACTATTCAAGCTAAATTTAAAAAATGAAATTTTGTTTTGTGAAAATATTTGAATGGTAAACATTTAGTTTTCTTTTCAAAAATTATTACTTTGATGTTTTTAAAGCTTTCAACTAATTTGAATGAGTCAAGATTGTAGACTATGTTTATTCGCTTACGTTTTAATTTAATTTATAGATACGATTAAAACATTAAGATGTTTTTTTTTTTTTAAATTGTGTTTTCAATGCTACACAGAGCTCTAATGTAAACTAAACATTGGAAAAAATCACATTCATGCCTAACTGGACGGGGACTCGAACCCACGATCTTGAGGTTACGCGCCCCACGTACTACCAATTATACTATCCGAATTTTTCCGTCACTTTACCCGTTGGCCACGGGTGGCGCCCGACGGGTTCGAGTCCCCGTCCAGTCATGAATTTTTCCAATTTTTAATTAACGTCAAGATGGTTTTTTCCTTCAATATTACATTAGGTATGTAATATTGACGTTTAAATCAAATGTGTTACTTTATTAATGGTAGTTGAGTAGCGTTATTTTAATGCTTGCGAAAATAATAAACAGTAAATACCTAACCGTGGCTTAAACTTTCGGACCACTCGGAGCGTGTATCATTTATCCCTTGGCCCTTTGTTCATTATCGAGCATAATTGACTGAACGGCGAATAGAGCTCAAATCAATAATTAACCTTTTGTTGGCACTTGATAGGTTTTCTATCAAAAGGAAGCTGTAATATATTTATAGAGTTATTTACGGTTAATCAAAGTGATGCTACTTTTCCGTTTATTGTATTAAGTTGATACTCGTAGCAACGTCAAAAAGAGATCTGATACTGTATTTACATTTAACTTTAATTTTTCATACATTTTAATTACCTATTTAAATGATCATATGATTATGCATTTGAGGACGATAGCCTTGAAACTGACATTTTTTCCTTTGGTACACCCATTAACAGTTTGACTACGGCAAGTGCTACCATGCGTCGTAGCTTCGTAGCGTCGTAGCAAAGATTACCATCGAACGAGCGAACTTTATTCTTGGTATACAGTACACACCGGATTAGTACCTTAACCTGGCTAAATCCTTTGACTGAATGAATTTTTCGCCTTGAAAAAAGGGTTTTATAAAATTAAATTACAATTCAACACAAACTACGTTGCTAACCGTCCCTAAAGTTTACGCTTAGCAAGCAAAAATTGTTCCATAATCCGCTCATTCTAACAAAAAATATACCGTTCACTCATCAGATTGGATCCGTCGTACAGAATCGCATTTAAAAGGGTTCGCGAATACCCACAAATCCTCCCGTGGCATGCTCATTCCGTTTTACAATACCGATATTGAGTTGTGACGTCACAACGTGGGATTACAATATCCGTTCGATAGAACGAATGGTACACTGTTTGCGTAGGGATTTTGGAAAATGTATTTATTTGTGTCCCTTTTCGCAGCTCCGGAAAAATTCCGGGTGAATACGGCGTTGTATGTATTAAGAATGGAATTTATTTTACGAATCGAATGGGATTAGACGTGGAATTGATAAAACTACTTTCACGGATTAACCGAGATTAGGAAGTATACAAATAATAAATATAGATTTCTTTTTTTTAAACGGCTTAGTGTGGATTCTAATAGGTTGTGCAAGTATGACGCAAGTGCCTAAGCAGTTAAAAGGCCAGAATATACCACAAAATCGTTTATAGATTGATGGACGGGGTCCATGAGCGCATAAACACCTATTTTTCCAGTTTTGAAGTATAAGGCACGAACCTACCCTGATTGACTTCAAATCCCTTAGAATTTCTTCACAGATTTCCAAGTTGTCTCAAGATGTTTTTCCTTCACCGCAAAAGCGTCAAATAAGCTTAAATGTGAATTTTAAATTAGAAAACACAATAATAAGTGGCGAGGTTTGAACCTCTTGCATGGAAGGCGACGGCCTCAACCGCTCGGCCGTCGACCCTTGAATGTAAGCCTCATTCAAACCTCGACCAAATACCTTCTGACATACATAGGTACCTACAAATCTCGTTCTAAAGCAGAAGTCAATAGCTTGCCCTTAGGGACGGGCCACTACTAAATTAATAGCCGGAAAGACGCACAAATACGGAATACGGAATTGCCCTTACTTGTTTGAGTTGTCCCTTAGCGGTTTGCCGACTTCGTCTTCCAATTAATAAATAAACAATACAATATTGTGCGGAATCGGTTTTCCGGGCAAATAATTCGGAGAAATTATTAATGGTCATAAGTTCTTAATAAGGATAAATATTGGATTCGATTGAAAATTCAAAAATAACCCCATGGGAAATCTGATTTCGAGTCTATTATATTCTTAACTAGTGTTTAACTAGTGACCCGTCCTCACTTCGCTTCAGGTATGATTGAAGCATACATAGATACAGACAGACATACGAGAAGCGACTTTGCTTTATACTATGTAGTGAAGAGTAGTAAGAACGATATAAATCTAATAAAACACAGAATACCAAAAGTAAAGTTAAGAACAATATACATTTGAGAAAATAGATAATTACTAAGAGATCCGCCGTTTCGTGCTCTTTACTGGGCTCGTGGTCACGGAAAAACTCCCTAGTCTAGTCTAGTCCCGTCACCTTGCCTTTACAAATAAGAACCTAAGGTCTTACGATCATATTCACTTATATCCAAATAACTAACTAAGTTCAAATAGGCGAACGCTCCAAAAATCTACATTCCAGAACCAAACCAATCCCCACAGAAGATAATTACAAAAGTAACAAACAACAATGGAAAGACTTTCAAAATTCAACTTCACAAGTCGTATGAAATATTGTACAAACGTAAATTTTTATTACCACTCTGGAAAAAGTGAAGCTAATCTTGTTATGAGGCGTAATTCAGTTGAAATATGGCGGCCATCTTGTCAAGAGCGCATCCATTTTGTACACTGACTAACCTGTCTGTTTGGCAAACAAATAGCCGTCTTACGTTGTGGACGTAAAGCTCATAATAATTGTCGAAAAATAAATCCTCTGCGCATAAAAACATCTCTTACATCACAGTGGATGCATTGTTTTAATAATTCATGTTTGCGCGCTTTAAATTTCGACGTTATTTTGGTAACGACATTAACCTTTAAGTACACGCGTTGTTTCTGGTAAAGTAACATCACGCGTGGGGTCCAGAAGTATCCCCAATATAAATTTACATATGTAATAAGATTTTTTAAATAATTGTTAAAAACCGTTTTAGATTAAAAGAAAAGACATTATAATATTTACTAAAAGTATTTATTAATCATAAAACAATCAGTTTTTAGGCAGTAAGGAACTTGTTTATCAAATTAACGTTTTCATACATAGAATTTTTACGGCACATGTTTAATATATTAAAATTGAACAAAAGAGTCATCTTCTGACTAACTTACAATATATTTTTTATAAAATACGAATCAAGAAACAAGTAAATAAGATAAAATTTCAAAATAAACATTATGGAAAAAAAATAACAATACTTGAAATGTACTAAGCTAAATAACGTTATATATTATTTTTTTGGTAGGCATGATAAACAATAAATAATTGCTACTGTATGAAACTTGTAAATAGTTTTATTGCAAAACATACAGACAATACTACTTTTTCTTATGCAGGGTCAGACGCCGAATTATATTCATTATATATTTATTCACGGTCACTTATATCGCCTCACTCCTCCAAAATGTTCTCTTGACGCGTTTCTCCTATACCTTTGCTTTTAGAGCCACTAGAATCATGTAATATTTGTGCAATTTGATTTTCGGTCATTTGGCGACTCATTCTTTCATTTACATAACACCAATTCATAAAAATAAATAAATCAAACATGAACAAAGTGTAAAAACTTACTACGTAACATCACGGGTGGGGTCTGCAGGTATCCTCACATAAGCAAAAATGTAACTTACCTTAACAGAACAGCGACAAAAGTTCACTTGCCGAAAGCTCTCGGGTTGCACTGAGATTAGCCGAAAACGTGTGATTGTAACTTGTCAATTACCAAAAATACCATTAAAAAACAGCGCGTGGGGTCTCCCCAGACCCCGCCCGTGACGTTAAAGGTTAAATGAACATCCGAGTTTTGTTGTTTTTTGTCGTTTGCATACTAGGGTTGAAGCTGTGAGAACTAATATCTTTGACCGTGTAAATAATGTAAAGTAATATCTCACGTCTCATAGTTGCTTACACTCAAAATTATATTTAAGTGCTTTGTCGGAAACAAAAAGGACACAAAGTATTGTACTTACTATTTATTTATATCAGCTTTTATGTATAATATAGTATAATAGAGTATAATATCTAATAATAATATAATATGATCTATTGTGCCTGTCGACCTCATATTTGGATCTCACTACCGCTTACCATCAGGTGGGGTGAGGTCATCTAGTTGGCCTACTATAAAAAAAAATTATAAACTCCTATCGACAGAGAACTAATATCTAGGACCGTAAATAATGTAAAGTACCTAATATCTCACGTCTCATAGTTGCTTACATTCAAAATTATATTTAAGTGCTTCGTCGGAAACAAAAGGACACAAAGTATTGTACTTACTATTTATTTATATCAGCTTTTATGTCATGAAATTAATTACAAAGTAAGTATGTTTGCATTTGTTGAACTTAGGTTAACCTATCCCTCATATACATAAATAAAGTAAATCTTAAGCATCACTACATAGTAGAAAGCAAAGTCGCTTCCCGCGTCTTTCTGTCTCTATGTATGCTTAAATATTTAAAACATTACAACGTATTTTTATGTGTTTTAAATACATAGAGGGATTTAAGAGGAAGGTTTTTATGTAAAACTAGCTGTGCCCGCGACTCCGTTCGCGTACATTTAGATTTTTACAATTGGGTTTGTATGGGGGCCACGTCTTATCATAACTGGAGCTCAAATTTAAATAGCCTATCCTGTGTCCCAGATGTCTATGTGTTTTTATAACAAATTTCATCAAATTCGGATAATTGGTTCAAGAGTTATGGAGGAACATACATACACACATACAGAAAAAAAATCTAAAAATCGTGAAATTAGTATCAGTATCATATATTGAGCCTATAAACACAATATCTCTCTAATATATAAAAC
Source organism: Maruca vitrata (assembly GCA_039566165.1). NCBI lineage: Eukaryota > Metazoa > Arthropoda > Insecta > Lepidoptera > Crambidae > Maruca > Maruca vitrata. Next base: position 4,103,647 of record CM076916.1, on the reverse strand, counting down.
AAACTAACTTACTCCATGACCGACCCATACAGATTTATTATTAGTATAGACTCGAAGTGTACTAGTTTTATTAATAAACAAACAATTAAACCTAACGAAGACCGAAAACTCGTTCTAACCGGACTTGTTTTGAGTAACGATAAGACTTCCGAAGTCGAAACAGCTTTAAAGCTCGAAACAAAATCACGCACGTCACTGTTTCGTCGGATTTAATCCTAAGTTCTTCATAAGATCGGTCGTTAGCGAGGAAGGCAAACAATGCGACTTCTGCCAACTCGCAAGTCAGATAAGTCTTTCCAATAAGCAAACAAAGTGTAACTTCGGCGCCGAAGTTGTGGCAATTATCGCGAACTTCTGGCAAATAAAAACATGCACGCTCATCTTAAGTGCCTATAGAAATTCGCGTTTTTTTTTGTAAATATTTTTTTCTTCGTCAATCAAAGTAAATTTTGTAAAACGTTATAATATTTATGCATATGTTATAATAAGTTGACTAAATTTTCCACTTTACTTAATTATTTTGAGGAACTTAGGCTTCATTTTCTTTTTGCTAATCGAAATAGGTATTTTAAAGTCATTTTAAATAAGTATTCGTTTACACATTGTATCAAAGCAAATGACTTGATATATTTTAAGAGATTTGACAATTGATACACTTTACCTTGAGTTTTTCTTATATACTTACATATTTTTAATTTAATTAGGTAGGTAGAAATGTACCTACCTAACTAACTGGTAATGTTACCATTTGAAATAAAACTAATTTTACGGATTTAACTCGCGTGTATTGATATTCTAAACATTATTTATAGATCCGACGTTTCGAGCTCTTTACAGCGCTCGTGGTCACGGGCAAGACCCGTGTCTTGCGTGTAGTGCTCGCGCAAATAAAAATAGACAATAAATACTATGGTAGTGTTACCAGATAAACAAAAGGCTACAGTAGATAAATGTATATTTTGTGCTTCGAGAACTTAAAACCCGATTCTGAACAAAATGTACAAGATGACGTTATAATTAGCAAAGAATTCAGACACGACCGCAATAACAAACTATTCTCGAACAAAGCCGCTCTGACGTCACTTAGAAGGGCCAATTTAACTTGGGCTAAACAAGCGCGAGATAACTCGCCAAACTGAATTATGAATTCGTTAAACGTTACCCTTCTCTGTCAACAAAGGGATTGTTCAGACGTTACGCTTTATCGAACGTTCGCGAAGAATGTCGCCGTCTTTCGCGCCGTGCCAGTCGCGATGAATGTTGGAATAGTTTTTCAAAAGTTTAATCAGCGTTTGAAGCCGCTTTGAGAACTGTTTAATGGAATCCCACGTCCGAACTTCAGGAATTGTTCGTCTGACGTGGTTATTTTTGAAAGTATACTTGAATTTTTGATGCCGAAGGTTTTTTTCTTACAATCTAACCCTCAAAGTATTTTAAAATCATCCGAGTCAAGAATTATATTTGAATACGAATATATTTTAAACATGATACGAATAGAATTTATCCTTTTAACCACTTTTAGTCGAAAAAAGAATGATGATTCAGGATCAGGCATGACTTTCTTTCATTCTATTTACTTATAAAATTACATTAAGATTATTGCAGCTGTTTTTTATATTTCAACTTCAACTATACTAAGGAGCTATGTTATGTTCTCCTTCTACAGAAAAAACTTCCTCCGAAAAAGGTAATTTATAAAGAAAATATTAACAGATCCCCATCGCGGTGAAGATCCTTAATTAAATTATTTCCAAAGTGTTCGATAGCCAACTAAGGGCCGGAGTTGGCGATTGGCTGTTTCCGAACAAAGTTTGCTAAACAAGACTCTTGTTCTCTATAACATTGGTAGGGTTTGAATCTTACGCTTTGCAGGTACAATTAGCGCCATACATAGTTATAAATACCTGCAGCTAATTCTATCTAAGATGCAAACATCTTAGATAGAATCTTTTTAGCAAAAAACAGTTTAACATCAAAATGTTAAACTGTTTTTTTTTTAAATATAAGCAGATATTCAAAGAACGTTATAATTTTTTTGAAATTCACACTGCCATGCATCATTTTGGTATTAAAAATATCAACTACTTGCTATCTAGTAGATAAAGGATTTGTAAACGGAAGAAGTATGTTAAAAATTTGAATAAAAATGGCGTGGACAACTTTGTTTGAATGAACTTACTAATTAATTGGGCATCTGCAACAGCAGATACTCGAATTTACATAATACAATAAAATCATAATCGTACATAATACAAAACATTGACATTGGCTTTGACAAACCGTAATATAAAAGAAGCGTCAATGGCCGAGTGGTTAGGTCATTGCTTGCCATGCGAGAGGTCGCCAGTTCAAACCCCGCCCATGAACTACTTTGCTTTTAGTATTTGAAATTCATATTCATATTTACGATTATTTGACGCTTTGACGCTTTGACGAAAACATCCTTAGGAAACCTACACACCTACAATTAAAATATATAAGAAGTAAAGCTGACAACTACGTACATACTATCGATAAGAACAGCGCACTATGTAGCAAAGGAAACCCATTCAATTTTTCCAAGGCAGTGATCGATCGGTCAGTACTCTATTTTATGAGCGAGTGAAAGTCAAACACAATTTGCAACTTCACAAACAGGCCTAAAACTGTACATAAAAGTGGATGAATGAAAGTATGGATGCGCGATATTGAAGGTTCCCTTCAGTCTCGTAAGGCTGATTTTAGAGTCGCGCTGACCGTCGGCGCTGGAGGTCCAGTATGCATAGAGCTCGATAACTGCCTCGTTGGTCTATTGGTAGCAAGTGCTGCGTTAGGACCGAGAGGTCCCTGGTTCGAGTCGGGGGTCGGGCAAAATTTGTGTGAGTTTTCTGTAATGTGCTCAGCCCGGAGTTAGGAAGTTGGCGGTTGAACACTCGTGCCTCGAAAAGGTTGGTTAAGCCGTGGTCCTGCGCCCGATCTCTCATCGGTCATGTCGGATTGCCGTCTCACCGAATTATGAGTGTAAGGGAATAAAGAGTGCATTTGTGTTTGCGCGAGTGCACTTTTATGTCACTATAAAATCCGCTTCAAACTATATCCACATATTCCTTCTTCCGTGGCCTCCCTTCGCCTGGTTTGAGGGACCGATATTGTGGGCCGCCGGACCGACGAATTTGATTGATGGGTCATGTCATTTTTCATATGGTGCCCCATTCTGGGCCACGCCTCCCATAACACTATTTTATAGGCTGTCGTTCGACCGGCTTTATGTCTAGGTGGTGATGATGACGAGGCTACTCCAAGCCATCATCGTAAGTCAGTTAGGAAAAAATCGGCTTTATGTGTGAAATGAGTTTGTTCGAAGTTATCCCAGCTATAACAAGAGTCCAATGAATCTACCCAGGTCCCGGTTAAGAATCGAACCCACGCGTGACCCATCACTAACCACTGTTCCACCGAGCCAGTCAGGATAAAAGTAAACGAAATTTGGTGAAAATGGGTTATTAATAGGTATGGCCATGGGTTTCAGTTTCTCCTTTTCTCCACTTACGCATCGTTGGCGCTTAGGGGTGAGAGCCATCCGCTCCCCGCAAGTCCGGTGATGATGACAAGGCTAATTTTAAGATTTCTGACAATGGTAGTTTCTTAAATATTGTGAAGAGTGCGTTACATGTGATCTCTTTTACGGTTTACCCGTACGTTTAGAAAAAATAATCATGCTCATATCCTCTACAAATTGTCGGTTCAAAGATTTTCGACACGAGATTACCATAAAAATCCACAAAACAAAAACCGACCGTCTAAAAGCAGACTATAGAAATATTAATTACGGAATTAGCCATTCACCGGACTTCCCGAAGGAAGGGACCCTCGCAAGAAATCATTTATCATTTAGCCAAACGCTTTGTAAGGGTCCGAAAATATTTTTTTAGACGACGACTTAAATTCTTTGACTCGACAACTGTTGAATTTGAGGTTAAAACAAATATTTCTCTTTTAATTTTGTTATCAAATGAAAGCAAGAAAACTAATATTAGCATTAATTTAAGTAAATAATTGGTCTGATTTTGAGTATCGTGTCTTATATCAGAACCAAATCCGATATAAGTGGCTACTACTGATACTTTGAGAGCCATGACGAGGCTACCGTCAGTTAGGAAGAAAAAACAGATACATTTACTTAAATGAATAAAAACCACATTCACACAATGTGCATCTGCACTGAGTGTTCTTTTTTTCAACTTTTAGTAAAAGAAGAGAGATTTATAGGATAGGTATACTAAAAAATAGTAAAATTTTATAGCATGGGGTCACAAATTTCTAAAACTTCATTTAAATTAGTTATGACCAAAAAACTGGAACACTCAATCCAGACATGTCGGTAAATGTGCATATTCTCAATCTCGGAAAGTACTAACATTTTACTATTTTTTACTAAATATCCCGTAAATCTCTCTTCTTTTACTAAAAGTTGAACAAAAGAACACTGAGTGCAGATGCACATATTCACACACTGAACATATACATGTCGGATCAGAAGTATTTAACGACATAGTGTGGGCGAATGTAGGTATCGTGCAAATAAAAGTAGCGTGATATCAAAGCACTAGATTTATTCTTGGTCACTATTTCCATTAGATCGATTTACAGAACAATGAACACAATCACACCCGACACTAATTACACTGAATGGAAGTATAACGATACGCGACAGTTTCTACGATTTGCACCGTGCGGTCGTCCGGAGATAACTGTGCCGCTGCGCACGACCGCCCGCCCTAACGTAGACTCCGTCTAGCGCCACCGGGTGGCGCTTGCGTGCCGTAGCTTCCACTCACTGCCTTCAGGTGGCGCTGGCGTCGTAATTATTCCGACACGGCCATCCTGCTTGCACACGTCCTCGTGTGTTAGTCTGAAACAATAGAAAACCAAGCACAGTATTTACCGTTCGGTCTATCCTGACCTAACACAAAAACATTCAGTTTCTAGATCTTCTAGAAAGTCATCAGTACTAAGTACTAGAACATAATTAACACACTTTTTTTTGTAAACTGTATTTACTAACACTATGAAATTTTATCCAAACAATTCAGTGATTATAGATGGTCCAGACAGAATCAAGTAACAATTGCACGCATATCATAACACACTCTTAAATCTCCATCCAAGCACAGGCTCAATCCATCCAGACCAATACGGCTCTACAAGCCCAGGAAACCATCCTTATGCGACTCCATCTACCAGGATCGCCGAGTCATCTCCGACTCTACGGTCTTAATATCCCATAAGACCCGACCCCCGCCAGTGTTCGCTGCATTACCGCGTGCTCACGGTGTTTTACAAAGAGACTATGAGAATCGCAAGAACTAATTCTTACGATCCCTAAACATCACTAAGCTTACATACCGATTTCAACTGAACTACGGCTACAGCGACACACCTGGTGCGGCCAACACATACGGTCAACTTTGACCCGGTCTAGGACTAGAGTGCAACCTTGCTTAAAACAAAAAGAGTAGACAATCTACTCCGACTCAAACTAATCTTCAGCAACTTCAATTGGTACTTGACCCTCTGGAATACGTCTAATCCTGTCATGGGCGTCTACTTGTATTTACGCTTTGAATTTAATGACTTTAAAATAAGGGAAGCTTTTAAAATTATTTACTTTCATTTTCATAAAATCTTTACATGGTTTGAACACACTAGATTACATTTCACATCAAACAAAATTAATTTCGATTGTAACAAAAGAAAACAAAACATTTACGAGTAGCCAGAGTTACGTACCATTCGCTGTACAAATTAATTCTCGCTATTAATCAACTGTGTAGCCTCACAAATCTCGATTGACCACTCCAACGCCACGGCACCATAGCCAAAGTCTCTCATACGCGCTTCAACATCCACGCACGTGAGCATCACCCACTGACTACACACTACGGTCTCGTTAGACCACGACCTCCACCAGAGCCAAACGCGCATCGCGCACCCACGGACTACTTGAGTTTCCCCAAAAGACACCGATTTCTAGCGGGCTACGACTACGAAATAGCTACTGGCACAGTCGACTCTACTACGGCCGTTAGAGTTTACACTCGAGCTCTCATAACATCACCAATTTATTGTTTACACATTACTCATCAACGTTAGGCTCACGATGTATCTCTACTTCAACTTCGACTGGTACATGACCTTCTGGAAATCCTCTTAACCTATCACTATCCAATAACTCACGATAAAAATGAAACCAAAAGAGTAAACCGTTCGGCCATCCCAGCCAAAAGTTAACAAATAGCTTCTGCTTACAAAATTTTACTTTACTTAACATTTGAACGTTTGACCGACAAGTTCCCAAGTTCAAATCTGCAACTAAGGCATTACTCAGCATACCCAATTAATTAATAACACAAGTCTAGACACACACACACACTCTGACCAGTCCGTCGGCCTAGAACCAGTCCGTCGGTTCTCTCAGTGTTCAGTCCATCGAACACACCTAGTATCCAGTCCATCGGATACTCTCATGGCTCAGTCCATCGGCCATTTCAGCTAAAGGTAACTCAGTCCATAGGTTACCCGTACCATCAACATGTGTCATTAAATAAACCAACAATTATCATTGTCTTCAACTAAATAATTATCATTAGCATTGTTCAACTATATGGGAACCTATCGTTCTACTTGAATTCAAAGATTTCAAAAATTATCTATCCCATTTGGACGGAGAAAGCCAAAACCAAAACTTCAATTACTTTAAAAGGGGCCTTTAAGCTTAGGGTCCAACTTGGTCTGATTACTTTCCTCATTATCAAAGACAGACATTGTGTGAAGTGACCATCACATACTGTGACTAACTCAGTGTCACACTTCCTAGGTAAATCAACCTCAAAGGATTTCTGAAGTCTAAACATAAAAACAATGCACCTGAAGTAAGGTATCCTCTCAGCATCTTTCTTGCATTCCTGGTATAAGGACTTGGTTACTCCGTAACCGCCTGTTGTGCTGCAGCTCAATCTCAATTCCCAACTGTATTCACAGATGCCTGGGGTACAAGGCATGGCATCTGAAACAAAGATTTCTTACAGTAGACAACTGACTGGTATAGTGTTAAGAATCACCGTTCAATTACATAGCTTAATTAAAGTAAACTTAACAATCAATCTACGTGTTAGAGAAACTAAAATTATTGTCTGAGCTTTTAATTGCACTGACATTGACGGGAAAATATTTTTTTTATTCTTTTTCTAGTAAGAAATAACGGTAGGAAATAAAAGGCTTTGATTAATAAAAATCATACAGCCAAACCTTTAATTGAATGAGTTTTTTTTTAACTTGCACACATGCACACACGCACACACATCCAGATTCACACTTCCTATTTTTCCAGGCTCCCAGTAGCCACACAACCACTAGTTGCATGAGGTCTAATAACTTTAGCACTTAGTGGCATCAAGTACAAAATAGGTAGCTAGGCATTTCACATAATCTTTCACACTTTTAATGTGGCTACTTTTAATTTACAAAAAAAAACCATTACTTTAAACGAAACTATTATGAAAATGTGTGCATTGAAACAGGCTATACTGACTCTCAAATAAAATCGCAACAGTATGAAAAAGACTCACATGATCATGTAGTTTGCTTGACAAAGCAACATCCACTCGTCACTCGTTCCGGGATGCACCGCCGCCGCCGCCGCTGCCGCCGCCGCTGCCATCGGCCTGATGGCCGCCGCTGCTGCACCGGCTCGCGATGTGTCCTGGCTTCCCACATTTGAAGCACATGAAAGGCTTCGCTGCTGACTGCTGGGTTGCTTGACTCGATGATGCATGCGTCGCAGGTCTTCCTCTCACATCCACAAGCTTGCTCCTTGGTATACAATCTGCGATAGTCATGTTGACGCTGCCCCCTTCAATGCCTTGCTGATCACAACAACAAATTCACCGCCGCTTAGTGAATTATCGGCAAAACACAAATCCGCGGTCGCGCACCATAATTTCGCATTAGAATCTTGCTTATCGGGGTTGAAATCAGGCAGCACTACACTATTTGTTCACATTTGGAGTCTTCAATGCATGAATCAGTTCGCGCATTTGTTGATTTTGCAATTCTAAAAGTACCCGCCACTGACTTTCATCGCCGCGACTATCATTTGCACGATTCGATCCCACTTCTGATGTCGGATCAGAAGTATTTAACGACATAGTGTGGGCGAATGTAGGTATCGTGCAAATAAAAGTAGCGTGATATCAAAGCACTAGATTTATTCTTGGTCACTATTTCCATTAGATCGATTTACAGAACAATGAACACAATCACACCCGACACTAATTACACTGAATGGAAGTATAACGATACGCGACAGTTTCTACGATTTGCACCGTGCGGTCGTCCGGAGATAACTGTGCCGCTGCGCACGACCGCCCGCCCTAACGTAGACTCCGTCTAGCGCCACCGGGTGGCGCTTGCGTGCCGTAGCTTCCACTCACTGCCTTCAGGTGGCGCTGGCGTCGTAATTATTCCGACATACATATATACACATGAGACATAATATTTAAAATACGAAATGAAAGTTAAATAAAAACATATTATGTAACTTACTACTCCACCGCAAAGCCGTCGTTTGCTGAGATGAAGCTTTACTTTAGCATCAGTCAAAGGCACTTATAAAAAATATCATAGTAAAAAGTTAGCCTGATAGTACTGCAAACTATTCCTACGTTTACATTTTAAACACAGATTTTTCTCGCTACTAAGCGAAAAATTGCCATCCATCAGTCTAACAGCATCAGTGTAACGTGTCTATAGAACTTTAAGGTTAGGTTATCATAAACTACGACACTATTATTACGAAAAATACTTACAAGTATGTCCTTAAAATAAATTTTATATTCTTCCTATTCGATTGAAGAGCAATTACCTTCGAAAAAACTTATGCTTGTTGTGTCTAGCACGCTCTCAGAACATACGGCACTACGTTTCATTCAATAAACTAACGAGTTCAGAAAACGACGGTCCCTACGTATAAAGCGACATGTCAAAAACATAGGTTTACAGGAGAGCGTGATAAAGGTTCAAATCTCTCTACAAATTACGGTATGAACAATTTTAATTATATTTTTACTCCAAAGTTTTATTAGTTTGAGGAAGTTTGTAACGGTATTGGTACATATTTAATTTTTATCGATTTTCTTGATAAAACTGACAGTTGACCGTTTTTACATTGTTATCAAAATGAAAAAATACAAGACAAATCTAAGATATCTGTATATACTTGGGTAATACCAACTCAATAAATTAAATTATTTTTCAAGTCAATGTTTAATGAAAATATAAATTACTGTCATTATTTTCAAAACCATACCTTAAAAATCTTTAGATAGCTATCCTTAAGTATAAACTATACATTAATGGACACATGTCTGTTTTTACGTTGCTAGTGTTTAATACGGCACAAGTATAGAGCCAAACGTAAAAAAAGACAAGTCCATAATAAAATTATTACTGAGACACCGTTTTATAAATAAAATCTTATTTTAGTCTCTGTATTAATTAATTATTTAAAGTACAAGTTTTTATATTAAAGAGTTATTTATTTTAAGTGACAATCATCTAACAAATCAACTTTTTTTATATTTATTTGTAGTCTCATCGTAAATATCAGTTCCTCTTATCATTAATCATTATTAAGTAATTTCAGTATGTGAAATAAAAAATAATCACAGCTTTATTCAGACGGAGCGCTGCACACCTTTGTGAACTGTCAGAAAGGGTCCAAAAAGGCACATCTGGCGGTTCAAAGGGGAGTGTTCATCCCGACACTAATGTACGGAAGCGGAAGTTGGGTATGGCAGAAGAAGCACGACAGTAGGATAAACGCAGTGGAGATGCGAGCACTTAGAAGTATGCTAGGAGTGAAACTGAGTGATAGAATTAGAAATGAAATAATTAGAGAACGTTGTGGTGTGAAAGAAGATGTAGTGACTAAGGTTGAGAAAGTTATGCTTAGATGGTTTGGTCATGTTGAGAGGATGAATGAGAGACGATTAACGAAAGGCAAACATAGAAGAAGCATAAATGGAAATATCGAAGGCCAAGAAAGACCTTCCATGACCAATTAGGCCAAAGTTTGAAGAAGGGTCAAATCAAAAGTACCCGTAATCGACAAGCATGCATGAAGAGAATGATGGATGTGAAAGAAGCGAAAGTGGTGTGCCAGGATCGTAGCACATGGCAGGAAGTGATCTCTGCCTACCCCTCTGGGAAAAGGCGTGATTTTATGTATGTATGTATGTATTTATTCAGACTATAATAATAATAATAAAGATGATTATTATTCTTACAATTATTGTCTCATCGTGAACCACAGTTTCTCTTATCATTAACAATTATTAAGTAATTTCAGTATGTGTAACAAAAAATAATCACAGGTTTATTCTACTAATTGTATGTAGTGTTGTTATAAAAGGAACACAATTTTTATAAATAAAGCACATAGAGGTAATCAATTTCTAATCTTCTTCATCCTGCCTGACCTTCCTCTTCTTTACCATGATTAAGATTCTTATAGAAAATATGATACTTTTTTGGAATAATCATTGTATCACATAAATGTTTTAAGTCTTTGTATTTTACTTCAGTGATAGGAATTGCCTCTTTGTATAATTTCTCTAGAATCAAATCTTCCTTCTTCTATACCCCCCTAGTATTTTTTATGTTATGTTCGCAGTTTAGAGTTCTATAGCTTTCTTCGGAGAAGTTGTATTTAAATTTAACAATGTCTGGATGAGCCCCTTCAATTTTTACTTCTCTTATTTTATTCCAAAAAATTTTATCAGAACTTGTATCTTTTTACCACATGAACACGAATCGACACGTTTTTTGGGGAATCTCCCGTAAATAACGTTATGTTTGACATGACCGCGCTCGCTAGATTTGGCGCGCATTTTAAAACAGAGTACAAAAGGATATGTCTAGATATCCGCATCTACGACATTGCTTCTTTGTAATTATCACACTTGTTCTCTTATACGTTCCTTAAATTGGCAAAAGTATGAATATTTAGAAAAAAATATATATATGGGCGTATACGCAAAGATAAATCATTGCGAAAAATGCAATAAAAAAAAAACCACATTTTTTACATGTCCTTATATACGTAGGGACCGTCGAAATACTTTCTTATAAAAGTTAGAAAGGAACTAATGTTCTGTACATTTATAATGACTATACAGCAGCTAACATAAATTTTGTTCATGTTAAGTATCACTACATAGTATAAAGCAAAGTCGCATCGCGCGTCTGTCTGTATGTATGTATGCTTAAATCTTTAAATCTACGCAACGGATTTTGATGATTTTTTTAAAATAGCCGGAACGAAGCAAGGGCAAGTTATTAATAAGTTAATTATTTTAAAACTTCTGTTGGTTACTTTAATAGGATGTATTACTTTTTAAGATACCATGTAATACTAATTAGTCGTGGAAACTTTTTTGGCAAGTGTGTTACATATACACATATGTAACATATAAGTTTTAAGTTAACTGTAAAATTGCTGCTTGTTTTCCTCAAAGAAAGAAAATAAATAAATAAAATATACTTTCTGCGACAATATTTCATTGTCGAACACTCCCGTAGATTGTGACCGTGTGTACCAACCATTAGGCGGCGTCGATTCAATACTTGGCGCAATATTTTCCGTCGAACAAACCGTTGTCAGGGCCGGAATCAGAGCAATAGGGAGCAATCATTCGAAAATTGACTGTTTTTTATAAATAACACTGTGGTTCACTTTCTTGAAACACCAATCTATCTTTGTATTCCGTTTTGTATTAACTATGTATAGATAGGTACATAATGAAAAAACTTTTTGTATTAAAATAAACACAGAAAAATTCAAAACGGCTCAACCTGATATTGAGAAGTAGCTAAAATGTATCTAGGGGTGAGAGCCATCCGCTCCCCAGCAAGTCCGGTGACGATGACGAGCCTACTCCAAGCTATCATCGTAGTCAGTTAGGAAAAAAGGGCTCAAATTTAACTCGCCAGACTTGATAACAGACAGACAAACTGATAACGGATCAGGTGAAACTAAATAAAAGTTTTTAATTACCTACTGTGTATGTCCACTTCTTTAAGCCGGTAGCATTAAAAAGTACGAGAATTTCCTACGCCTTTATTGTTTCACTTATGTACTTTCGTCGCTAGTTAAATTGTTTCCCATCTTAACGCCACCCCTGGCTACGGCCCTGTGCCTTCTGTTTGTTATGTCTGTGTTCACGTCACCGTGATTGCCGTCACGTGAAAACTTCACTCAGTTCGCTTTTCACGCGAACCTTCCGACATACCGGATTTGTAATATAACCTATTGTTGGCATCCAGTATTCATGTTTACTGAATATCTATCTTTAGTACGTTTAATGTTAGGTTAATGAAGCAGGTAAATTCATACCAAGCAAAATTAAAACGATGTGTAAGTTATAAATTACTAATAAATATTATGTATGTTACAGTGACATATTATTTTTATTAATATTAACAATATTTAGTAACTAAAATTATAGAATAGACTCTAATGTCGGTACTTTGGTTGCGATCTTGTATTTGAGCATAACTTTACCTACATTTGGGGCGATTTATCCACTAGTATTTGTCACCTTTCTAATCACTGTGAAAAACCCGACCAGTTTAATTACAATTAAATTAACTATTCAGGCCAAAAATAAAATGTTATTTTCAACTACGTTCAGAACGGAACGTACTAAGAAGCTCTTAAATTTAACATTAAACAACAAAGCTCTACCAATTAAATAAAAAATAACCTTTTAAACCCAACATCCTACACAGAATGATCTCAAAATAGAATCTAAATATAGCTTATGTACATTATTAACTGTCTGTGGTTGTCAAACATGAATTTCATCATTCAATTTCGGTCGTCGATTCCACCGCTCTCCTGCACGATAAGGCTTAGTTTCCCGCGGCAACATGTTTCGTTGAACCAAATTAATTCGGGTTAGTCGACTTGTTTCTGATAATTAAGCTCGCCGATTCGAAACGTGGCGGTTGCGACACAAACTATATGCTACCAGTGCTTATAAGAGTGATGCTTTAAATTGAACAGGTAGTTAACTGAAAGCTCCTAATTTGAACCGGAAGTTATTTGACTTTGATTGAGTTGCTCGGTGGAACCGTGGTTATTGACCCAGGTTTGCTACCTACGGTTCCTAAACGGTAACGGGTCGTGGGTTCGATTCCCACCTGGGACAAATATTTGAGTGTCGAACACCGGTGTTTGCTCCGTGTCTGTCTGGTGTTATTATTGGTTCTGATATCCGTAACACAGGTGTTTAAGCTACTTACCACGGGATCAGATCAATGTATGTGATGTTATGTAATATTTAAAAGTCCGCCGCATTCGGTATTGAACTAAAAAGTATGCTTTGATACTCGTATATTTGACAGGCTTGATCGCACATTTACAGAATAGAATACCTAAAAATATAAGGAATAAAAGCTCTTTTGGTGCATTTAAAACTAAACTTTACAAAATGTGACTAAATTAAGAGTAGATTAGAAAAATAGTGAGTCCAGCTACGTTTCGATCTACATATATTTCTGTGATTTCGACAAATATTTGTGTGGTGATTGAAATATATGTGTATTCCGCTGTTATTTCTGATATCCTAACACAAGCGCTTAAGCTACTTACCACGGGATTGGATCAATGTTACCTGGGTTGTGTAATATTTATTTATTTGTTAATGCTGACTACATTGACGCTGGCAGTAGGGAAATGTGTACCCACGTTGCCGAAGCGTCTTCCATTATTTATTATCACGAACTGACGTAAGCGAGCATAACGAGGAAGCGACTCGTGGCTGTACTATAGGGTGGCCACCCGTCAGGCTTTCCCCGGATTTGTCCTTGTTCAAAAGTCTGAGAAGCTATGGAAAATATAAACGCCGTGAAATTTTACTGGTTGTTTTCCGCAGTAAAATGATTAGATATATCTCACTAGTAGAGTAAATTCTGAGCAGTCAGCGTCATGGCATTTTGAATTGTATTTACAAAAAGGTTAATACTATTACCATGACTTCGTTGTTTTTCGTCCATTCGTCCGTCTGTCGGTCACCAGACCACGAGAGCTAAACAATTTAAATTATCACAAGTGTTGAATTTATGTTGCTGCTATAGCAACAAACAACTAGAAACAAATTAGAACGAATTTTGAATCTAGGGGGGCTCGCATGCAAAAAATGTGCATTTTTTACAATATTGGTATGGAAGCCTTTCGTGCGACCCGCACTTGACCGGTTTTATTATTCTACTGACTGTTTAAAATAAACCCGGGGTTTGGACTTGTCTTGTCCCTCTGTCAAACTTCAGAGATGGCCACCCTAGCCGTATCACAACTCTTTATTAATTCACGCGCAAATTTTGTACCTACTTGTATTAACGTCACGGGAAACCGTGAAAAAAATACACGTAAGCTTTTTTTTAAAACGGTGATTTATCGCTCGCTACAGCCAAAGTTAAAAGTAAGTTTTAAATTATGTACGAGTCCGAAAAAGTCCATTTACGCGGCAAGTACTTTTGCGTATATAACAGTCATGATGTTCAAAATCAGAATAATGTTTTCCTACTTTTGATGATTTGGGTCATCTAACTACGCATGACATAGGTATTATAGTGCACATTATGTACCTATGTATAAACTTAACTGCATCCTTTTTTCTTGCGTTTCCTTCCTCACTCTCGTGTTCGGTGAGACGGTAAACTACATAGCCACGATCAAACACAGATCTAAAAAAAAACTGTTATAAACAGAACACTCGATTCTTACGAACAATATTCAACACGTCTTTATAAAAGTTTCTAAAGAGGTATTAGATATTTCATACGCTAGTTTCCTTAGCGAAAGCAAGCAATTTTCTTTCTTTTCTTTTTATGATGTTATAATGTTAATTTAGCGGTTAATAGAGGCTATTTTAAAGACCTTAGGTAGAGCACGCATCAGAAACATTTCTAGGAAAAGGTTAAACTGACAAAGAAAATGGACAAAGGCTGTGTTTGCGAATTCAAGAGTGATTTACCCTTTACGTTAATGTAAGCTTTTAATCCAGTTGATTAGCACTAAATATAACATCCAAGGGTCAAAATTTATACAAAAATATAGTCAGCAGATTACTTAACAGGTTAAAGGTACTCTAAAAACTGCTTTCTTCGAATCCATTGTAAGTTCGTTTAATAATAATTAGGGGCACTTGATCTCTTAGTCCCACACAAAATTAAAGGGAAATTGTATGTTTATCCCTACATTATAATATTATTAAAGCTTTCATTAGAATTTTGTACGTATATGAACCTACTTTATTAATCACTAGTGACCCGCCTTCGCTTCGTTGCGGGTGATATTTTAAATAAAAACCTTCCTCTTGAATCCCTCTATCTATAAAAAAGCCACATCAAAATCCGTTGCGTAGTTTTAAAGATTTACGCATCAGGGATATCATGATCATCATCAGCCCATTCCTGTCCACTGCTGGACATAGGCCTCTCCAAATGCACGCCACTTCTCTCTATCCTCGGCCACTCGCATCTAGCTCCTACCAGCCGTCCTGCGCAGATCGTCACACCACCTGGCTTGCGTCCTACACTATGTTTGCCGAGACGCGGTATGTGGATACCGCCGTGTGAGTGGTCACACACACGGTATTAGGGATATCGGGACAGTGAAAGCGACTTCGTTTTATAAGATGTAGTGAATCATTAGCGCTAAAACGCTTCATTGAAAAACATGTAAAGAGAAACGTTGCAACCTGAAATTGGTTGATAATATGGACATTATTCAGTGCCATGAAATATACATGAGTGCGGAATTAGCCTTAGGGCCCTACGCGCAAATGAGTACACGCTTTACATTTTTATTGCCCTAACAATTTCCTTTTAAGTCGCGGTTTATACAACGTTGACCCTTAATTATATTTTGGTGGAAGAGTTTGGTTAACTAACTTATTCAAAAATATTATGAAGTTTCAGAATTATTTTCATATCAGTACAGAATATTATTCATGGCGTTTTTCTTCCAGAATTAAACTCATTGAAGGTCTATGAAAATCAGGCAATAGACTGCTTATGTTTATGGATTCATTCGTATGAATTAATAAAAATAATTTGTTATTCTAAGTTATTTTTACACTGTAAGTCCTAAAGAAAACTTAACCAACACCAATTAAGAAGTTGTATTATCTAACTTAACGTATCTAACTCACTATCTCTATCTGTCGAACAAATAGTGAGATCAACACTTCGTTACCCTCGCGCTAACAAATGAACGCAGATCTATCACATCCGTTTAATGCCTGTCAGAACATCCCTTACATATGTACTATGTAACAAACTGCGTTATGTACAAACAACCATGTACAATAAGCTTATAAAATGAAGGTTGTAAGAAAAGCTGCGTTGAGTTTCCTCGGAAAAAACGGCACGTTCGTTCATCAAAAGGGAAGTGAGCTAGTGATGTCGACGAGTTATTGTAACCGATTTCAACACCGAATTAATATCGTAGAAAAAAGTTTACTGTTACGATAATGATAGTAAGTATTTTCTTTTTAAAAGCTTCGATGACCTAGTGGTTAACGTTGCATTCCATGCTAGAGGTCACCAGTTGAAACCCTGCCACGTACAAGTAGGTACCACTGTGTTTTCAAATTTGCAATTCATATGTACGATTAATCGTTGCTTTAACAGGGAAGGTAAAACATTATGAAGAAATCTGCACATCTACGAAAAAAATCTAAGGTTGTGTAGTCGACCAACCCGAACTTGGCCAGCGTGGTTGTCTAAGGCCTGATCGGCTAGTTTACGATAGGCCCGTGCCCCAGCAGTGGGGACGTATATTGGCTGATGATGATGACGATGATTATATTTTTGTGTCTTTAGAAATAAGATGGGCATATATATCATTTTAGCATTTATGTCATGTACTGCAAATGCGAGGTATATTTGTTCACCATAAATGTCAGATTTTGTGTAAATGTCACCTTTGAAATAAATTGAATTGCATAAAGTTTTGTGTTTATACCAGCCATTCTAGAATTATGAAATCCGATATATGATATTATATTAATCATAGTCTATAGTTACTCCACTCTTCTCTCATAAATCTACCGTCCCTACAGTAACATTAACAAATAACTACCGCCCGCCCCGCTAAAACTATTTGAATTCCGAGGCATACAATTTTAAGCTTCAAGAAATTGCGGGAAAGTTTCCCTCGCTTTGATATTGCAATATAACAACTGGTTATTACCTACAACGGAACGATTAGTGTCTGGCTTTTGTAACTTTGCATGTCCAATTAGGAAATTCAACTTACTTTCCCGGATTTGTACTGAAGTTTGATGGAGTGTTGTATTTTGTATAAGTTATACACATAGTTACCCACCACCAATTTTTTCCTTAATGTATAATTTACACGTGGAATGATACTTAAGTCAAGACTTAATATCTACTTATGTGTAACTTGATTAGGTATGGCAACAAGAAATAAGATGGTATTATATCTGCCGATTAATGCCTCTTAACGTAGCCTGTAAATCTATACTAATCTATACTAATATTATAAAGCTGAAGAGTTTGTTTGTTTGTTTGTTTGTTTGTTTGAACGCGCTAATCTCAGGAACCGCTGGTCCGATTTAAAAAATTCTTTCACTGTTGGATAGTCCATTTATCGAGGAAGGTTATAGGCTATATTACATTTTCAAAAAAGTAGGGATCCGTACGAAAAACCCAAATTTGTCTAAAAAAAATCAAATTTCAAACAAATTTTTACAATTTGTTTTGACAGGACGAAGTCTGTTGGGTCAGCTATTGTTCATAAAATTACACATAGATGGCATCGTGCTTTGTACAGCATGCCATAAATGCTGTCAAGTTTGATATAACATGAGTACCTACGTGATAAGTTTTTTGGTAGTTCAAAAGATGGCACTGTGCTCTAAGTATTACTTCGATATTATAGAGGAAGATCCCAGAGCCGCCAGACATCACTTATTTTCTAATGGACAAAATATAAACGATTGAGTAGTGGTGGGGTGTACTATCATCATATGACTAGTTGCTACCTTGACCAGACGGCCATTTTTCAGATATCAACCAATCAAGGTACATAGAAACACTGCTCACCTCACTTAAATTCTGATGGCTGATTTTAACATATATTTCACACAATATCATTAAAAATCAGGATTCATTACTCCCAGACACATGCGGTCGGCGGTTTTACCTTACAGACGCTTTAAATCTATGAAAAAAATTTTACTTTTACTTATTTTCTGATGCTTGATTTTTATATATGTTATTCAAACAACTAAAAAGTGCTCATCTGACCGCAATAATTATAGAATTGTACCTTACAAACTATTTTATTAGAAAAACTTAACTAAATTCAATTAAAAAAAATCTAAAACAGTTGGGTCTGGTGAATGTTTGGCCCCTTGGATCGGTCTGTCCGTTTGCAAAACGTTTTAAAATAGTTGTTTGAATAACATATATAAAAATCAAGCATCAGAAAATAAGTAAAATTAAGTAAAAGTAAAAATTTTTTCATAGCTTTAAAGCGTCTGTAAGGTAAAACCGCCGACCGCATGTGTCTGGGAGTAATGAATCCTGATTTTTAATGATATTGTGTGAAATATATGTTAAAATCAGCCATCAGAATTTAAGTGAGGTGAGCAGTGTTTCTATGTACCTTGATTGGTTGATATCTGAAAAATGGCCGTCTGGTCAAGGTAGCAACTAGTCATATGATGATAGTACACCCCAACACTACTCAATCGTATATATTTTGTCCATTAGAAAATAAGTGATGTCTGGCAGCTCTGGGATCTTGGACCATTATATTGTGGAAAAGTTTGTATGTAGGTATACCATACGTCAAATATGTGAAGTTTGTCTTTTGGAATTAATAAATTTGGAGTGCCATTAAATATTCCTAGAAGGGTTCTGAATCGACAACATGTATCGAAAATATTCTAATTGTCACCTTTTTTTTATTTTAATTTAACAAAATAGTGTCATCTAATTGACATATTTTTAAGCTGTCAAATTAACGAGAGCATTCAAATTTCCATAATTGCCGAAATGAAGAAGGTTGGTTGTCAAAAAATACATTGATATTAATACTCAAGGGTTTGGTATCAGAAAAAAGGATGAGATGATCACAATGCGATTAATACATTGTATGCACCAACCGGGTATTAAATATTCAATCAAATTGAACAAATTCAATATTGAGTTCAAAAAATAATATGAAAGTCAATATAAAAGTATATCATAAGCATATTTAATTTGGTAAAGCATAAAATTCGAAAAGAGAAAATCAGGGGTTTGCCAGGGATTAAGAAAGCACATGATTCAAGCACACAGTAAATGCGTCGAATAATCGTACATAGGTATGAATTTAAAATTTGAAAAACACAGTGGTACGTGGCAGGGTTTGAAGTGGCGACCTCTTGCATAGCAAGCAAATACCTAAACCACTCGGCCATGGACGCTTTTTTCCTCTCTAACTATAAACTGCTACCTGGCTTTGGAATAGGACGTCCTTTATTTCACATTGATCGATGAACAATTAGGATTACTTGAAGATGATCTATTCAATATGAGGAAGCTGTTCACTATAAACATAGATTTTAGGATTTCGTACGTCGAAAAGAATAACCGAACCCCTTATATAGGATCCGTTTATCATCGTCAATTTTTGTCAAGGAGAAAATATCAAACTGAAAGTTACATCAAATACTCAGGTCTACTGTCCCTTCGCCTGAGCCAACACAATCAAAAGAAACATTCATTTATGCTGCCAATTTTTGACACTCGCTAAGGGAACTACTATCTGCGAAGTACTCAGATTCTCAAAATTTAGAATAAAGCAACGTCAAGTACAGAGAATTGCGTAAACTTTAAAAATAAATTGCGTTGTGCGAGTCCGTCTTGCACTTGGACTTTTCTTTTTTTTTTCTTTTCTTGGGTTCTATTCCCACTCAGCACAAATATTTCTGCGATGAATATCGATGTTTGTTCCGTGTCTGGTTGTGCTATTTAAATATTTAAATGTATACCACTGTTCTGATAAAAACAAGTGCTAAAGCTTCTTACCACAGGATCAGATCAATTAATGTGATGTTGTGTAATATACTTATTTATTACTACACGATAAACAACAGATGATGATGATGATAAAAACCAAAATAATTTTGTTTTAAATGTTTCTTCCGGTTGAAGACTAACTTCTTAAGTGGCAGAAAAGATTTTGACGGGACTACGACTACTTTTAAGTTAAAAAAAAATCAAAATCCTGTAGTTCACGCGAACGAAGTCGCGGGCACAGCTAGTTATGAAATAAATGTGTTTAATATACTAAATATTTTTTTAATTTTATTTATTTATTTAAAACAAATAATGTTTCTGTCTGAACTAAAGTATACTCCGCCTCTGACACATGCTTGAATACAATGTAACTCTATTATAATTAAGAGATAAAATATTACTAATAGATAACATTATTTGAATAAAGCATCTGTCCCAGCAATAATTAATAACATTTTAATATGAAATTTTACCGTGAAACTCGCGTATACTATAAGACATTAAATATATTATTCAGAAACCCCGATAGATCGACATTTATACAACAATAGGTACTAAGAAAAATAAAAATGAGCCCATTGCTATAAATGATTCGGCTAGCCAGAACAATTGGACTATTACTTCTACAATAAATAACACAATCGTGACACAAAGTCGTAAAAGGACCGATCAAAAAACTACTCCCTAAACCCTCAGGCCAAAGGAACCCTGAATATTCCGATTTATCATCGTAGAACGTTCATTTTTCCTGTAGACCAGATTTGTTTTCCCGGGCAAAGAGACGAAATAAATGACTCGAATTATGGTGTGAAATGGCTGACTCCGGCCACTTCAATAACAAGTGCCTCGGCTAGTGATGGCCCTTAAGGGATCGGTTTTGGTGCTTACCTTTTCAAGTGTAATAATGCCTTGAGAGGCATTATTAGTCGGTATTAACGGTAGTTATATCGTTTTATTTTATTTTATTTTTTATTTATTTTAGGTACACAAAACAGAGCGACAACAATTACAATATATGCAAACAATCACAAACATTAATGGTAGGCTGTAACTCCAAAAATATGTGTACACAACATAACTTTCGTAACATAATATAGGCGCAGCTAAAAGCGCTAAGTCGACTAAGAGAAACAGCAGACACAACCAAAAACATTTATATAAAACAAAAAGACATACAGAAAAAACAAATATAAAATAAAATACATATAATTATAAACTAAAGGAAAAAAAAATACATTAAACAGAATCGAAGCATGCTTGTACTAGCCTGCCTATCTCAGATTTCCATTTGACAAGCGAAGAACTGTGGATGTCAGGCACTGCGGGTTGCTTACATACTAGGGCATTGTATTGACGACACATTCTAAGAATAGGATTGTGATGGGATACATTGTTATTGCAGAGTGGGATGCTAAACTTAACTTCGCGCCTTGATGATCTGTTTGGGACTGTCATACGAAACTCACCCAATAGAGAAGTGCTGATAGAGCCGTTTATAATCTTATACAGGTAGGTTAAGTCCTGCCACTTGCGACGGTTCTCAAGACTTAGAAGCTTAAAATGATGGAGACGATCATCATA
Source organism: Maruca vitrata (assembly GCA_039566165.1). Classification (NCBI taxonomy): domain Eukaryota; kingdom Metazoa; phylum Arthropoda; class Insecta; order Lepidoptera; family Crambidae; genus Maruca; species Maruca vitrata. The sequence goes on along the minus strand of CM076916.1, from coordinate 4,081,927 downwards.
TGTGACTAGTTTACGCTTCAGACCGAATCTGTGTGTCAGCACTCTAAGGATGCGCCTTTGAGTCGATTCAAGTCTATCGATGTGTGTGTTGTACTGTGGCGACCAGACGACAGCGGCGTACTCTAGTTGACTTAGGACAAGAGACTTATTAAGTAAAACCAAGCTTTTAGGAGACTTAAAGTCCTTAGTCGATCGGCATATAAAGCCCAGGAGTTTGTTACATTTTCTCGTCATTGCTTCATAATGGTGATTAAATCTCATTGCAGAATCAAATTGGACACCTAGATCCCGGATGACATCCTTCCTTTGAAGTGGTACACCATCAATTAAGTACTCAAATTTGATGGGAACCTTTTTCTTAGTGAAAGTAATAGTGGAGCATTTACTAACATTGAGACTCATACCGTTAGCCTCACACCATTCCAAAAGGCAGTCAAGATCTCTCTGCAATCTGATACAGTCGTGAACATTATTAACTCTGCAGAAAACTTTAAGGTCGTCTGCGTATAGTAGAGAGGGGTTACTCAACTTCGGGATCAGGTCGTTTATGTACAAAATGAAGAAGAGAGGGCCGAGGTGCGATATTGTTTTATTAGCCACCGTTGTTTAGTGTTTGTTATTATCAGCTTTACATATTAGTACGTATTTCGTATAATCATGCAATACTTGCTGTTTAATGTAGTCAATAACCTCATTTCTAAATCTTTATTCACAAACGACAAAGTCATCCACGAACAAACATTTAAAAAATCTGTCGAATTGAGAAACTTCCTCCTTTTTGAAGTCGTTTAAAAAGTAATTAAACATTTGAACATTTTTGTCAGTACATAAAGTGAGTGAGTGACTAATGTTAATCAAAATTAAATGTTACAATAAATATATTAAATAGTTTCCACTAGTTTTATTAAGTGGAACTAAATGTACTGAAGTGGAACTGTGGAGAACTAGTGGGAATGTACTTAATAATATGGTTTTATTTAAATTTTAGCTGGCTTTATATTTTAATAATAAACGCATAACGCTCTTGGGATCTTATATGAGACATAGGTAGTCAAAGAGCTGCAATAGAAAATTTTGACACGCGGTTCTTACCAAATATTGCCTTTGAATCATTGACCGATGACTTGTGTGTTTCATTTGGAGAACCAAGAAGCAAAAAAAAATAATGAACGAATTTCTCTGCAACCCTCATCACTACTTGAACATGAAAGCTGACGGTGCGCTGACGGCCATGTTAAATAGAACCATTAATTTATAATGTAAAGAGAAGTCAAAGGAAAATGACCAATTCCAAGCGGCCGGCCTAAAACAATAATAATATGGCTGCACAGATGTTCATTCCTTTGCGCATAGCGATTTGTAAAACAAAAGCGAGATTGTATCTGTGGTCGGAACGATTTCGCGCGTTTTCCTCCTCGTTTCAATTTGTTTATTTGCACAAAGACACAGAATTTGTAATTTTTATGAATATTCATACGTAGGATTTTCCATTTGAATGGTATTGTAAAATTCATAATAATCCAGCTTGTTGCGGATATAGCAATAATATTTTACATTAAGCAGGGCTTATGCAGAATGTTGTTGTTAACAATTACTAACAAAAATACGTGGTAACCATAGAAGCTTGTACTGTACCTACGTTATTTATTCCCTTTCCACTCCCGAACGACACGTGCTGGACAGCGCTGCCATCCACATACAATGCAGGCGCTGGTGGCTCGGACTAAGAGGTTTAGCTCCTCATTTCTGCCCCGTGCCATTAAGGCATGGAATGCTCTTCCAGCTCATGTTTTCCCTCCCTCCTATGATCCCGGGCTCTTCAGGCGGGGCGTGAAACGACATTTAAGCAGGCCTTCAGGGTGAGTGCGACAGGCTCAATACGATCTATTGTGCCTGTCGACCTCATATTTGGATCTCACTACCGCTTACCATCAGATGGAATGAAGTCAAAAAAAAAAATTTTAGAAAAACATTTGATACCGAAAATCTCATCTCAAGTAAATTTTTGGGAATTTGTGTCAAAACCGACTTGACGAAAGGTATCAGCTCTTATAATAATTATTATTTCGAATATATTATGTTTAAGACTCTAGTTATGTATCTAGGTACGTACAACTACAAATTGTTACAACATACGATATATATAGTATATTGTAGGTATGAAAACCGTTGCCGCTGTACCAAACTGCTGTGCATGCAAAATACTGTATGCGTGGCCACTTGTAGTTTTAAACACACATTCAACTACAAGCTAACAAAATCCAACCGGTTTGTAGTAGTCTCCCAAATGTAGTCAAATAGCAGTTCATCAGTAGTTGGTCAGCGTTGGCAGACCTAGTTCGATCTCATATTAGCTCAGCTCGGAGTTACCTCGCATTTGCTAACCACTAGGGTGACCACTTTAATGTTATAAAAGAAGAATCGCCGCAGGCAATTCAGCCTGGTTGAACACAATTTGTATGAGAAAACATCAAAGTCGCAATGAGTTACAATAGAAGGTATTTGAATGATTTTAAATATCATTCATTTCAAAATAATATTTGAATATAACAAGTAGCAAACCTGCTTTATGGATTGCTGTTTAATTATTTATCTTAAATTCTTTTTCTTAATTTCCTGTGTAATCTCTCTCTCTCATCATCACCGGACTTGCGAAGGAGCGGATAACCCTCACCCTACTCATGCCCATCCTACAGGTTCTGTTTAGTTTGGGGTCAGATGGAAGTGTTTGGAAATGTCCCAAATATTAATTTACTTACTATCTGTGCCAGCGACTTCGTCCACGTGTCCTCCCGTTTTTTAAATTTTCCTACTACTGATCACAGCCTGATTTTATATAGTCTTAAGCCTTCCTCGATAAATAGTATATCCAATATTTTTTTTTTCATTAGAACTAGTAGTTCCTGGTATCAGTACATATCAGTATTAGATTAGCGCGTCAAAACAAACAAACATACTCTTACGCTTTATAATATTGAGTATAGATCCAATTAATATCCCACTAAATCCCAAACCCATGGCCACCGCAGCGTATTAGCCGCGAGTTCATATCGGTATATCAGTGATTTCCAATTTCGCCGTCGCAATAATGCACCGCTCGCTGCGCACCGGTGCACGAATGCACTCCGCTTTTCACGTCGTAAGGAGAGTACCGATTCGATCCAATTGGAATCGATTAGGCAAATTGACGTTATTCGATTAGATATAATATAAACAACATTATATATCTTAAAGTATATAAAGTTATCGAATAACGTCAATTTGCCTAAGTAAGATTTTAGACTTTCGCGTTCCATTACAGTAAATATTAGTCGTTATGTAACCCAGTCGAAACGTCGGGCAGAAAGTAGCTATGTAATTGCTACTCCTAATATCGCATGTAGACCCATAAAGACTTTAGTGTAATGTTGTTTGGTAATAATTTGGTCATTGCTATTTTAAAAAACTGAAAATGTCCGGGATAGCTCCCGATATTTAGGCACTGTTGCAAGCGCCATGTTCACATATCAGGGGGATCATTAAAACAAATCAACATGGTAAATATTTCGAATATTTTCAGTTTTCTAATGTGTGTAACCATGACAGTTTAAAATAGTTATTTTGTTTATTTTACAATTAGGTACTTTATAGGACTTGACCGGTTTTTCTTGAGGGCTATTATCGTAAATTAAGGATAATAGCTTTTCTTGGAAAGTTGGTAATCTATTCGTAAACACATAATGCAACTGTTACCTAAAATTTATATTATCACAAAGACATTAGGTTATCCTTTATCACAAAAAATCTTTAGATTATTGTATTTAAATGATTGGTTTTTCTTCTGTGCAAAGTTCTAAAATTTTCTTTTGTGGTTCTTCTTCTTTACATGAAATAGTAAATAATTTGCATATTACGATACAGTACAAAGAATAATTAATTATCAGTAGTACTCACATTCTCCTCGTAATAAATTATGGCCATACATACTTCCAAATCAGCGTAGAAGGCGCAATTTCTTTTCGCAAAGACTTACCTAAACACACGTTGCTTATCGAAGCATTATGTTCGCGTCGAAGTCATCAAGGCAAGCATCTTACACGCTCGGTAAACCCCCGTAATTCCATTACGCGTTGATTGTCTGAACCGAGGCTACATAAGGCTACAATCTGGATACACGCGGTGGCGAACGCGGTAGAACAATCTCGAGCAACACGGTAGAACAAACTCGAGCGACACGGTAGAAACGCTACCGCTATGCCACCGCTAACGGCTTATCGCCCTAATTTAGGATAGGTCCGTGCCCCAGCAGTGGGGACGTATACGGGCTATGATGATGATGATGATGCCACCGCACCGCCACCGCGCCGCTGCTGCACCTCCTCTACATCTATCAGTCTATTGGTAGCAAGCTCTGCGTAAGGATCGACCGGGTCGGGCAAAAATTGTGTGAGTTTTTCTGGACTTCGGAAGTTGGCGGTTGAACGCACGTGTCTCGGAAAACACGTTAAGCCTCTCCTGGCCTAAGGACCTGCACTCGATCTCTCATCGGACATGTCCGATTGCCGTCTCAAAGAGTTATGCGAGTAAGGAAAAAGAGAGTGCACTTGTATTTACGCGCACACTTGTGATCTATTAGTCCTGCACACTTGGCCGATCTCAATTGAGATCGGCCGCCATGGCTGAAATCGGTCGGACGCCTTATTTAAGTGGCGGTAGCGCGGTGGCGGCAACGTATACAGGAGGGCTAGGGCTACAGACTAGACCCACGCGGTGGCGGTGGCGGTAGCTCGTGCTGTACGGCCACCGAAATCACCTAATTTGCAGCCTTAGAAAGCTGCGACGGACATTCGTGCGGCTATCTTGCTTTAACAAGCCTAAGGCTACCTAAGCCTGAAACTGCTCTCTGCGGTCTTACAAACGGCGACACGATAGAAATGTATGGCGCAATCGCCACCGCCACCGCCAAAGCGTGCGTCCAGTTTGCAGCCTTAGAAGGCTGCGGCGAACATTCGTGCGGCTATCTTGCTCTACAATATACAAAAGGATAGAGAGACAAATAAAAATCTTCGCTGTATCCCGATTATGTACCCTCGCCATGACTCAGGTCTGTCAAGACATCTCGTCGTAAACCGTTTTACGCTCTGAAGCGTACACACACAAGATTTAAACGTAGAAAATGCCGTGCCATCATCTATGTCTTTATGAAAATATCTCATTAACCAACTTCTAAAAAGGAGGAGCTTCTCAAATCGTTGAGATAATTTATGTGTCCTGTGTGTGTGCATTAAAGCAAGCATTAAACCAATAAATAAAAATAGATTTGAGTGTAAACAGATTAAGTCGGTTAAAAACTTTGTACAATATACATAAGTGATAATTTATGTACCCTATATGATCGGTATGTACCCAATCTGATCATTATTGGCCTAAAAATAGGCGTTTATCATTAACCGTATCTCTTCACGAGTTTTCTCAAATCATTTCTAGTTATACATCTCTCCGAAACGGCTCATACATACACATACATACTAAATGTGCAATACTTATCAACTTTATACTGCGGTTAAGGCTTACTACTAATGAACACTCACATCATTTACAAATTTTGCCCGACTCTGGACTCGAACCGGGGACCTCTCGGTCCTAACGCAGCACTTGCTACCAATAGACCAACGAGGCAGTTGATGTTGATGTTGAGTTAATGAACTTATGAACTTTATGTACTAATAAATTGTATGTATTTAAGACTATAAGTTTCACGCTTTATCTAGTTTCAAGTGACCATACTTATATATTTGTTTCTCTAGTTCTAGATTAAACTACTGCTCGATGTGACAACTAGTTTCAACTAGGAAATACTAGTTCTATCTGTAAACTGGTTTTTACTGTAACATATATATCAATATCTCGGATGTACGCTTTTCGTTTACAGTTTCATGTAAAACTTCCACGAAAACACAAGGTAGAACGGTCTAAGACAATGGGTATGGTATGGGTAAGGTAGTCAGCTGTTCATTTGCGTGAAGCCTTACGCATAAACAGTTTTATGATCCACACAGGCGCTTGTAAAATGTTTTACATCTTCGAAGAACACCTGCTCTTAGGAATGCCGCTTAATTGTCGTTCATGTTTTACCCAAAATGAGTCTTGAGTTACTTCCCTTCAAGGAGTTTTCTTGAAATAGGTTATTAATATTCTTGAACCGTTTTCTTCGTCATTGAAACTTGGAATTTAGATGTAACATTTTTGTCTATGAAGTATGCTAATAAAAATGTTAGGTTTAATAGTTATTTAGATAAAACATTACTAGTGACCCGCACTCGCTTAGTTTCGGGTATATTATACATAAAAACCTACATCTTAAATCCCTCTATGTTTTAAAAAAAACGCACATACATAGGGACAGACAGAAGTGACTTTGCTTTATACTATGTAGTGATAGTGAATATAAAATTGTGTGTAAACATAAAGTTCTTCTCATATTAACCGATTTTCTGGGCTTCTTCTAACTACTTGGATTAGTCCTAGAAAGGAATACTGACTACAAAAAGTGATCTCTGCCTACCCCTCTGGGAAAAAAGGCATGATTTTATGTATGTTTGTATAACATGTATGTATGTATTTTACAATGAAAACATCTTAATTTTTTATTCATATAATCAGGTTTTAAGAAAACATTCATAACAACAACCAAACAACATAATTGCAATGATTGATTGTAAGCCCGCATCCTTCATAGAAAGATGCAGCCCCAATTTTCTCCCCGCAAAAATCCCCTAATTCCCTTTAACCCTATAAATCCCTTGATAATTACACATTCCGTTCCTATACAAATCTATCTCACTTTCGTATACGAGATCATAGAATATTCATCGCCTATAACCTCCGAAGCTTGTGAGTATAATTTTTACCCTGACGCGTACAGTTGAATTATAAATTGGCGTAAATTTTTCATGGCCTCTAGACAGGCGGTAAAGCGTAGTCAATATTTTATCATACAGGAGTAATATGGTTACGTTACGGAGTTACGTTTGCTAGGTAAGGTTGAGGTGAACATTTTAAGGTATCTATAAGTATTGGAACTCGATTTATAAACACCACACCGTTGTGGCATATGTTCCATGCTCATGTTTATAGATTAGCCACCGGTGCTTTGGAAAGCTACAAAAATAATTCAACTCCATCATCATAATAAACAAAAAATCTCGTAGTTAAAAGGGCCAAAATATGTAGGTCTTTAAATTTCAAAGGTAATTACGCCATAATGTCACTAGCTTCACCATTGGAAACCAACCAACAAACACAGTGTTTAAATTTTTGGACACCTGACTGACTAGGTGGAACAGTGACCCAGGTTCACTACCTACGATTTCAAGAGTCCTGGGTTCGATTCCCACTCGGGATAAATTTTTGTGTGACGAACAACATGACAACGTCACATACATCATATAAATGTATGTGATGTTGTGCAATATTAATTTTTTATATAAATATTTATTTTTAGGGGTGACAGCCTGTCCCTCCGCAAGTTCGGTGATGATTACAAGGCTTACTCCAAGCCATTATCGTAGGTAGTCAGTTAGGAAAAAATAATACGTATTTTAATCTTCTATAATATAAAAATGAATCGCAAAATGTGTTGGTAAGCGCATAACTCGACAACGCCAGAACAAATTGGGCCAATTCTTTTTTTAAAATGTTCGTTGAAGTCCAAAGATGGTTGTTACGGCGAGAAAAAATCGAATAGTTGCCGGGAAAACCCTAAAAACAGCCCTTTTCTTTTTCACATTTTTTTGACAGTACGAAGTCTGTCGGGTCAGCTAGTACACAAATAAAAACAATAGCATAGTTACAAAAAAGCTATTAAGTTAGGTATTACGTTCTATCCATCATCTTAGCTTACCTATCTACCAGCTAATGCCTACCCGCATCACATTGATGGATCTGATAATAATATTGGATTTTCACAAACATAAGAAAGAAAAAGTATTGTCTACTACTCGTAAAATTATATTACAAGGCAAAATGAGAAATATGTTCGTAAAAAAATGTTTAAATTCTTTTCGTAATGTAACGTAATCAACGTTATTTGTAAATATATGAGCAAATAATATAGAAAATACTTCGATTTGAAAGCTCTTTAAAAGCTCAATCGAATTGTGACAAAAAACTGGCCAAGTGCGAGTTGAACTAGTGCATGAAAAGTTCCGTACCAATATTATAAAAAAGCCACGTTAATCTCTTTGTGAAATATTCGTTTTAATTTAATTTTTAGTTGTTAAGCGGCTGTAGAAATCTACTAATTTCAGCTGTTTATCTATCGCAATACAGCTTGTTGACAGACGGACTCGCAAGCTTAGCTTAAAAAAGTAAGTTAAGAGTCCCGTTTTTACGTTTTGGATCACCGAACCCTAAAAAGAATATATTTTCACTGAAAAAATAGGTAGGTATTTTCTCATTAAATAGATAAACTAAAACTATCACCAATACAAAACACACGGGACGACATCACGTCCCCGACCGCGCAGGCCGCTCCGAGGATCGATTAATAACCAACGCGCGGTGAGGGATGGCGCATCAACTCGATTACAAAGGGGCATTATTTAACAGAGCTAGATGCCCCGGATGTGGGGACATACGGGGACGAAATGCGAGCGCGACCGCTGCGGTTGGAAATGCAGTTCTATCAGATGTTTACAATCGACTTGATTAATTAAATCAAGACAAGATAGAACTCTGTGCGCTCCTGCTCAAGCAAAGCTCCCGCGCCGTTAATTAGAAAGGCGGAGAGCAAAGCGGTTAGCGGTTAGCGCGAAGCGGCATTTTTTCGACAGTTTATTCTATTTATTTACTTCAGATGCACAGGTGCTAATTGCGACCGCGTTCGCTCCGGTCAGATATTGTTTTGTAGCACATCAACCTGCTACAAATTTGACATTCGCCGATGACATAACACAAATAACTACATAGTATAAAGCAAAGTTGCTTCCCGCGTCTGTCTATCCATACCTATGTATGCTTAAATATTTAAAACTATACAACTTATTTTGTGCGGTTTATAATTAAACTAGCTGTGCCAGCGACTTCGTTCGCGTTTCCCCCGTTTTTTACACATTTTCCATTGTATCTTTGCTCCTATTGGTCGCAGCGTGATGTTATATAGCCTAAAGTCTTCCTCGATAAATGGTCTTTATAACGCAAAAAGATTTTTTCAAATCGAACCAGTAGTTCCTGAGATTAGCGCGTTCAAACAAACAAACAAACAAACAAACTCTTCAGCTTTATAATATTAGTATAGATAGGTAATGGATTTTAAGAGGAAGGTTTTTATGTATTATATACCCAAATCAAAGCGAGGGCGTGTTACTAGTTTAAATCAATAATTACAGCTATCATTGACAGACAGAATCATTAGAAGCTACGTCCAAAAAATCCACCCGTATGTTTCCACAGCTAGACGACAAGAAAGTTTCAAAGGTACCGGTTTTGATTCTTGCGATTACGCGACTCGTATTCAGCACTTCTGAACTCAATTATGTTGGCGAATATTTTACGCGTCTTAGTGGCAAACTTGTTATTTACCTCCCATTGTATGCGCAGGAGTTTCTAAGTGACAGCTCTAATTAATTCAATTAGTGATCCTGTCAGCGCCCCTTTGATCGCCAATCAATTTCCAATTTTAACTTCGTTCAATTTAAACTTATGCCTATTATCGGTTTTACGAATCTATAAATGGATTTCGTTGGTAACTTGTGATACGAGTAGGTATCTTTAATTGTTCTAACCAGTGTTACAGTTTAACCTTAATCAATTATAAACCCATATTTGTTGTGCTTGACTAATATCAAGGAAGCGGGTTTCATTTGCCGGTAACAAAATTGAAAGTTTTAAACGAAATATCTGTCCGGATTGTTCATACTTCTCTCTTCTAATTTAGCGACAGAGACTACTGCTGAAAAAATCCTTCATTTATTTGTCCACTTATAGGGTTACAGTTATAGGATTAACCGGTAATCGGTCGATCTATACAACTAAATGAATAAAATTGCAATATCTGTTTGTAATATAAAAATAATACTTTTCTATATCGGGTACCATTAACAAAAACACAATTAAACACATTTGTCTGCTTGTCTGTTTATTCTCGCTAATCTCCGAAACGGATCGACCAATTTTGACGGGACTTTCACTAATAAATAGTTCATTTAACAAGGTATATTAAAGGCAATTTAAACAAAAATCATTGTTGCAAAATCCATTTCAATCAATACACGCGGACGAAATCGTAGGCGGCCGCTAGTATCAAATAAATCGAAACTATTTATAAAGAACATGTACGCTGCAACCCCCAATGTGTACTGAGCTGTTGTCTGGCACTGACTGCACTACAAAGGTTACAATGAAAGCCCGACAAGTGACAAGAAAGTATCCCAGTTAAAATCCAATATCGGCCTTTGGCGATCAGACAATACAATCAGCTTAGCAGTAGCTTGAAAGGAACCTTCGATCTTTTGTACCTACTTCTTTTGCTACGATGTATGAACTGACTACGATGATGGCTTGGAGTAGCCTTGTCATCATCATCGGACTTTTTATTTTTTTTTTTTTTTTTTATAAAGAGGCTAACAAGATGACCTCACTCCACCTGATGGTAAGCGGTAGTGAGATCCAAATATGAGGTCGACAGGCACAATAGACCATATTGAGCCTGTCGCACTCACCCTGAAAGCCGTGTTAAAGGAGACCACTGCTGCGGCAACAACGAGACAAGGCGTGGAGTCTCGCATTGGTATTGAGCTGTGTGGGTCGGAGTTGGCCAGTCCGCCGGATGGAAGGGCCCCCGTTTCTACGGGTCTCCCAGGCCGGCGGGCTGATCCGCTCCGCCCGCACAATACCGCCGCTAAGACTCCACTGGTCCGGCGCTTGCCGCAACAATGGACCCCACTGGCTCCGGTTCGTACAGTGCTGATCCCGGAACGCGACCTGACCAAGAGAGGTCAGAGTCACTTGGCGGGTTTTACGTAACAACAACTGTATGGTGGTAACAGCAACCGGTCGACAAAATGTCTCCCACCTGAAGACTTGCTAGGGAGCGGATGGCTCAAACCTCTAAGGGGAAAGCGTACACATACTGAAGCTGCTACTAGACAACTTGTGTCTGTAAATGCATAACTTTACAAACTTTAAATATCAAATTGCCTCGTTGGTCTATTGGTAGCAAGCGCTGCGTAAGGACCGAGAGGTCCCCGTTTCGAGTCCGGGGTCGGGCAAAATTTGTGTGAGTTTTTCTGTAAAGAAATTACAATTGTGCACTATTCCTGCGCACTTTACTGATCTCAATTGAGATCGGCCGCCGTGACCGAAATCGGTCAGACGCCTTAAATATAAATTCTAATAACTACACTGTTCTAGAATTTAGTAGACCGTTAAAAAGAAACATGTTTTGAAATTTTCGCTTTGGCGATGAACATAAAAGCCTAACCGTATACAGTGTCAAGAAAGTAATCCGGTTAAAATCCAATATCGGCCTTTGGCGATCAGACAATATTTATCAGTTCACCAATGGTTGGTGACACGTGCGACCGGAAATGTTGGTAACATATTTTTTGGTCAAATTATTGGTTGGGTAACATGGAAGCCGTCAACAAGGGTACTCATATTTTTGTTCCTACTAGACAACTTGTCTGTATTATGACGTACCCTATAAATTTAAAATTCTAATAGTCACATGTTTTCCCGGACTCCTCAGGCGAGCCGCGAAAAACATCAGGATGAGGCTAACAGGCTCAATAGGGTTTATTGTGCTGTCAACCTCATATGTAGAACCCACGGCTGCTTACCATTAGGTAGAGTGAGGTCATCCTGTACGTCTCTTATAAAAAAAAACTTAAGTCTTGAAGTTTCAAGAAGAGGTTCAGTTCCTCTTTTCTGCCCCGTGCCATTAAGGCATATAATGCCCTTCCAGCTCATGTTATGCCTTCATCCTATGATCACGGGCTCTTCAAGCGGGGCGTGAAACGGCAGGCCAGCGGGCCTTCAGGGTGAGTGCGACAGGCTCAATATGGTCTATTGTGCTTGTCGACCTCATATGTGGATCTCACTACCGCTTACCATACCTAAAAAGCGTCGATGGCCGAGTGGTTAAGGTCGTTGCTTGCCATGCGAGAGGTCGCCAGTTCAAACCCCGCCAGGTACCAATGTGTTTTTCAAATTTGAAATTCATATGTACCATCATTCGACGCTTTAACGGTGAAGGAAAACATCGTGAGGAAACCAGCACACCTGGGAGATTTTTCTACGGTGTGTGAAGCCATGTCAGAGGCCTACGGGCGGGTTAAACTCTGATACCAGGTTGTTCATCAACCACTCGATAAGAAGAAGACCGCTTACCATCAGGTAGAGTGAGGTCATCTTGTTATAAATTTAAAATAAAGTGACCTTTCTCACCAGTTACAAAGAGAAACTTTAATAAAATTGTTAAAGTCTTTTTTTATTCAATTGTATGTTTCCCTTTAACTCTTTCGCTTGTATCTCGTTGTCATCCCCATTTTCGCCAACTCTTTGTGGAGCCGAATATCGACAGGTCAATATCGAGACGTCATTCCAACCCACTACACTGGCTGTATCAGACGCAGCCGATAAACTTGTTAAAGCCTTCAGTTGTAACTTAATATTCATTTCATGAATAAATCCTGCGACAAATATTTCGTTCATAAAACCAGCACATAGATTATATTGCAGACTGGTATGTTTTGAATGCATCTTTGAAAAGCTATTCACCGGCTCATCACCTCTTAAATAAATACTTGACATCATCATCAGCCCATATACATCCCCACTGCTGGGGCACCCTAAACTAGGGCGATAATAAATACTTGAAATTTTGGCGAAATTAACATTTGGCCAATGTCAATGAATATTTTTTTCCTCTAATGGGGATATAATTTGCTGTCACAGTTAGATATTTCTGACAAATTCATCAGATATGTAGCAATAACCGAATAGTGTAGAGATTGCCATCGCATCTCATTATTAGAATGAAGGAACATAGCGTTCCTATGCATTAGATTCTAAATAAAAGCGAAACCTGTTTTATGCACTCTGTTATTACATAATAGGTGAAATCACGAGCCTTAGGACAACAATTGGGAATATAACTCTCCTACACGCCTCTTTAGGAGGGCTGGTACTTAGCTATAACTGGTATTCAGCTATCTTTTTTTAAAGAATACTCCTAAAGACGTGCTTTTACAAAAATCAACTATTAAACGGGTTAAAACGGCGGGGCATAAAACATTTCAGCTGACGAAGTCATGCGCAGCTGATTCATGATACAATTCTACAAATCCTAGCTAGCCTTCATCTAACTAGCCAGTCAACTGCATCCAATTGATAAGGAGGATGTGACACAATACCTCATTAACGCAAAGCCGATTACTATTGATAACGAGCGCATCCTCCAACACGTCGCGGTACAAAGGCGTTTCTCACAGAAAATGCCTATGGGTAGACGTTTTCAGGGTTCCGTACCTAAAAGGTGAAAACGGGACCCTATTACTAAGCCTCCGCCGTCCGTATGTCTGTCTCCAAGCTGTATCTCATAAACCGTGATAGCTAGAAAGCTGAAATCTTCACAAATGATGTATTTCCGTTGCCGCTATAACAACAAACGCAATTTTTTTATAATAAATGTAGGAATGGTGAAAGATGAGTGAAGTATGAAAGGAACGAATGTAAGAATGATGTGCGAAGAGTGAAGAGAATGAGTAGTGTGTGTGAGAGGGAAGAAAGGATTATGGCGGATATAGAAATAAGACGAACGACGCTAAGACGGTTGTGCTGTAATTAATTAGAGAAATAGAACTGAAGATTGCGAAAAGTTTGTTTTTTATTTCCATCGCTGCCCCGCTACCTCTGCTAATATTCCACATAACTACATAAAAATTAAGAAAGTTAAAATATTAAGGGTACAATAAACGTGTTTTTTTACATAATTGCTACGGAACTCTACGTGCGCGAGTCCGTCTTGCAGTTGGCCGGTTTTTACAAATCCTTCTTTATTGGGCGCCGGATCTATCGAGTCATCGAGGGCTTTGAAGAACGGAATATCCCTCGTCTACTCTCGTTTCAACGGACAAATGCGCGCGGTATGTAGTATACTGTAGCGGTACCATGAGTTGGCTATCGAAAACTTACGTACGTTAAAAACCTATCGAGTTGTTTTTTTCATACGACCGATTTTAGTTCTTAGCGTAACCACCAAGGGCGCTGTACAAGTTTTTCATAGACATATTTACGTAGGCGATATCGAGTCCGTAACTTTTAAACTCATGGTACCGCTACTGTACTTATATGGTGCTTAAGTAGATTGAATGATTTGAGCGATCGCGTCAAATGATTGTTTTGATAACGTTACCTCAACTACTTATTAATTTATTTTACATAAACAGTTTATTGTCATTACAGGAATAGGTAGGAGGTAAAAGTTGAACATAGCCTAATCAACTAATCTATACAAATATTATAAAGCTGAAGAGTTTGTTTGTTACTACTACTGGTTCGAAAAAAAAAATTGTATTGGATAGACCATTTATCGAGAAGGGCTTTAGGCTATGTAACATCACGCTACGACCAATAGCATAGAAACAATAGAAAATGTGTAAAAAAAATTGAGGAAAACGCGGACGTAGTTCCTGGCACAGCAAGTGTTAGATATCGTATCGTGTCAATATCACTGTGTTCCATTGTTATTATTAATGCTCTGATTCCGAAAAAAGCAGCTTAAGCAATTATGTTACGGGTGTTCGGAACAACAGGAAATATGTAGACGTACAAAAACACGTCGATTCCTCCAACGTACATGACTAACATTTGAAAGTAATAGTGTACTTCCGAAAAGCATATTCACAAGAAAAAAAGAATATTGGTTGACACAATTCCTACGTGTCAAACCAATGGCCTTGTTAGCAAAGAAATATATCATATCAAGTAGGTAGGTATACAAACTAAAATCTCTTCTACATTATATCTCTGTAAAGGTATATTTACATAGAACGTGACTCGAGTCCGCAACAAACATATGAATCTCCTTTTACCAAACTGAAGCGATAAAATGTTTGCGTTAAGCAAACGAGATTCCTCCGTTGAAGAGGCTTTTATAGGTTACATCTTCTCCTAAAAATAGTTTGGGTCGACAAAGGTAGGATTTAGGTAGTGTTTAGATACTTCTCTTCCACGTGTTCATTGATATTGATGAGGTTACTCGTGTAAGAATGTTTTTCCGGTCAAAGTGGACCCAGAGTTCTTGACACACCTAATAATGTTGTTGAATTATTTCTACTCAAAGGTTAATGTGCTTAATCCGAAAATTATTTTCATTAGGTACCTTATTATGGTCAATCGTATCCAAAATTACAGGAGTAGATGGAGAAACATCATAAAAGAGAAAGTGATGCATAATGGTGGTCACGACCCCAGGCATTGAGGAAACGACGCAAGGAGGAGGTGGATCCAAAATTAGTTACTCAAAAGTATCTTTGAAATGTTTTATAACAATCAGCTTGTATTATGGTTAGATACTGGAACCTTAAAAGTATGATTTCATTTTAAAGAGGACAGAGTTACACAATGCTGAAGGTGTTTCAGTAAATCTTTGATTCCACTTAACGTAACGTCCCTTCTAAGTTGGTATCTTGTGGTCTGTTATATCAGATTCGTCGAGCTAACCGCATGCCTCAATAGGCAATACCAGTAATACCTGGTCAATACCTGTATTGCCAGATTCCTATAAGATGATATTTAGGGTAGTTAAGATTCGATTTTTAATTATGGCGGCCTTGTTGCAGGTTTTAATCTATTGAGGTTTCTGTTAGTGTGATGACTATAATTTATTTATTTATTTATTTATTAGGTATACCAACGATTACAACAATAATACAAGCAAATAGTACAAGACAGGGTGATAGATAATTGCATAATCACTTATAGGTATACACCAATTGAGTGAAAAGTTTTTCATGAAATTAATGGATGCATACATAATATCAAGTAAGTATCATCTTCAGCTCATTTACGTCCCCGCTGAGGGACACGTGTCTACCCTAAACTCGGCCAATCAGGCCTTAGCCAACAACACTGGCCACTTGGTCACAAAAAATACAACACAACGTAAACATGGCAGTATAAAAATATATAAAAATGAAAAGTTGTTGTAGCTAATAAAAACTTTTACTCACAAACTGTCGCCGTTTTCGTCTGTCTGTCACAATAACTTTCGTTTAATTAAAACAGGGGAGCTGCCATGCGATCAATCCTAATTTGAAGATGCCAATTTCACTCAGGAAAGTTTGGTCCGGAGTCATGCTTTCTGTAGATTTACACCTGTGTTTTTTTCTAATTCGACTATAAATTAATAAGTTCATTTAATTACTTAAATGACAATCTATGAGTAGGTAGGTGTACGTAATGCCGGATCAAGTTTATAAGATAGTTAATATCTGGGACATATAAGTAAACAAATATTTGGGACATTTCCACACACGGTCATGTGACCCCAAGCTAAGCAGAGTTTGTACTATGGGCGTCAGAGACGGATAAAGAGGTCTATGTACCTCTTCTATTTATAAATATACACCGTGAAATTTTAGTGGTTGTTTTCCCGCAGTAAAATGATTCTATCTTAGTAGTACAAAAGATGTGTGCAGTTCTTTTTTGGTAAAATCAATAAATGCCGGTTTTACGAAAGGTTTAACCTCCACTCGAAAACACGTTCGAACCGCTTTATGACTTAGGGTGTAGAGCTTCTTTAGCTTTAAGCATCGATTTCATGTGACAAGCAGTACCTGAATACGTCACATCTTCAAAAACAACGATAGCTTCTCTCCTTTTCGAGTTGGAAAATTATTATTCTGAAAAATCGAAAACAAAAATATTTTTTTTTTTCGAAGAATAATTTGCATGATTCGATAGTATTACTAAAGGCAAGTCGTTCTGCCACGGGAAAACAACCACTAAAATTTCACGGTGTATACTTAATTACATAATTATACCCAGACACGGAACAAACACCGATGTTCATCACACAAATATTTTTCCCGAGTGGGAATCGAACCCACGACTCTTGGAACTGCCAGTTAGGGTCACTAGCCACTGTTCCATGACTTCCATGAGCAATATTTGCCTATCAACACACAGACAGATGTTTCCTATTTTGTATATTGAAAAGGTACTATAATAAAAACTAACAGGTACGTACTTAAGGGCATTATAAGGTTATTTCTTTGAGAATACATCACGATATCAGAACGGTCCCCAAGCTTCAAAGAAACACGTACCAAGGGAAATCTCGATTCGTGCGACTTGATTTCCAAAGATTACACAAATTGCTTTTCTGTTTCTTTGAATAAATAATTAGACATCTCGAAAACAAAGTCGGTGCCGCATTAGATACGAATGAATTTCGCATGGAATTTATTAAAGACGGCACGGGAATTATTACGTCGCCTTCCATAAAAAAACGGCCATGTGCAAGCCAGACTCGCGCAATAACTGTTCCGTGCCAATGGGGAATATGCACACATTTTTTATTATCCTAAATAAATCTTTATATTGAAGAAATATGAATACAATTTTAACTTTTCAATTTACTTTAACGACAGCAGAGATATACCTGTTTAAAGTTCCTGAGTAGACAGAGAGATCCGATAGGTCAGGTGACGTCAAATTACACTACGGCCATACGCAATCCATACAAAACTCTGTTTTGTAAGAAAGAGATGGAAAATTAACTTTAATTCATTATAAAGCCTTCGTTTTTAAACCGATTTCCACTTCAAATTCACATTGTATTATATTTTGAAGTCTATTTGCATAAGTTGTTGAAAAAATCTAGATTGCCGGTTTATGCATATTCCTTATTATGTAAAAATAAAACACGTTTATTGCATGGGGACCCTTACCATTATTACCCCCTTAATATTTTATCTTTTTAAACCGATAAACAATTATATCACCCTGAGTCTGGCTAACGTTGAACTTCTACTATTATTGTAGTACAATACTGCTTGTAGTAAAGTACAATAGAACTATTACAATTTGTATAGTTACAACTCTGTTTAAATAAAAAATAAGCGTCTCCTTCTGCAGTTAAGTAAACTGTGATCCATATTTTTTATTATTCGGATGTTTAACAATAATAGGGGAACCTGTTGTACCTAGGCCAGTTTTTGATATTTTTATTTTTTAAAAATTAATGGTAGGAGTAAGATCCGTCAAATATGGAATAATGGAAAGATCAGTTACTCAACTATATAATAAATTCATAAAATATTAGGATTTTCGGTAAAGCTGGAAACAAAAGCAACTTGAAAAAAAAAGGGAAAACTGTCCAAGGTACAACAGGCCTGATGTACTTTGGACCGTTCCAGTTGTACTTTGGACATTCCAGGGTAGAATGAAGATAAACACTTGCAATTGCAGAAGGGAGTTTTATTTTTAATAGGTATAGGTAAGTACAACAATAATGCTTATACCTGTAATCAACAAAAACATTAATGTAAATAGCTAATTAACAGTTATCTTAATTAATAGTCTCTTGTCTCTTTATTTTGTGACAATAACATAACATATGTTTACATATTTAGATATTTATTTTTTGTTTTATATAAATAGAATAAAAATGCAATAAAAAATATGTTTTTCTGAGGTTAAATTATCCATATCAAAATTATCTATCTATTATCTATGTCCAAGGTACATACTCAGTTGGGGGGCCAAGGTACAACGTCATTACAATTTTAGGTTACAACTTGTTTAAACACACTTTTAATTGAGGTTGGGTTCTCAAAACTATACTATCTAAAACCTTAATAAACTGAGATTATATCGGAAGTAAAAGATATTCTATAAATACATATCGTGACAAATTAAAAGGCCATAAGTAAATTCCAAAAAACGAACTTTTAAGGCAAAAAATAATAAATTTCCTTTTTTAACTGCATTGACGCGGCGCCGGCGAATCACAACTAACTTCACGTGAGTCTTATCAAAGCAGGCTTCGACTGCCATATACAATATTTTTCTAAAGCGCGGGAGTTTACGAAAAATTACAATTGTCCAAGGTACAACACTGTCCAAGGTACAACAGGTTCCCTACTGTAAAGTTTCATCGACCTCGGGATATTCGTTTTTGCGTAAAAGGTACATTTTTAGTTTTGTTTTTATAGCGGCAACGGAAATACATAATTTGCACATACAAAATTTCAGCTTTCTAGCTATCACGGTTTATGAGATACAGCTTGGAGACAGACAGACGGACAGACGGACGGCGGAGGCTTAGTAATAGGGTCCCGTTTTTTACCTTTTAGGCACGGAACCCTAAAAAGTGTCTTAAAATAGATTCCTTGGATCCTGCGCTATGCAAACACGAAGATTATAAGATTTTAATCAAATTTTCCATGGCCGATGGCGGAGATTAGGGGAAATTCGAGATTTCACTCAGATTCCTGTCCTTTTAATATTCCTTTGCCTGTACTGTACCTAATATCTTGTTGAATTATTTCTACTTAAAGGTTAGTGCAAAATCCGAAAATTATTTTCATTCTAGGTACCTTATTTGATCTTTCATATCAAAATTAGTTGTTCAAAAGTATCTTTGTGATCTTTTATTATAATCAGCCTGTAGTATAGATATATACTTTTTAACTAGCTCGGTGGAGCAGTGGTTAATGACCCAGGCTTCGATTCCCACCCGGGGCAAATATTTGTGAGACGAACACCGGTGTTTGTTCCGTGTCGGGTTTTATTTTTAGTATATTAGTGTATCCACTAATGATTCTGATTTCCGTAACACAAGCGCTTATGCTACTTACCGCGGGATCCGCAGATCAATGAACGTGATGTCGTCTCATTATTATTATTTATTAATTTATTAATACTGGAACCTTAAAGTATGATTTTATTTTAGATTAAGATTGTTAATGGGTAAATAAGTAAGTGAGATATTTATAGCATATACACTATACGATACCATTAAATTCATAAAACATACAACAAGTTACATAAATAACGTTACAAGTACCTAAACGTTAGAACACGACACGTCGAGCATTCGTATCGTTGTCGTTGCATTAAATATAATAGCTAAACGAGATCATAATCTTCTTGCCTTGCCTAGTTCGAAAAAAGCGTCGATGACCGAGTGGTTAAGGTCGTTGCTTGCCATGCGAGAGGTCGCCAGTTCAAACCCCGCCAGGTACCAATGTGTTTTTCAATTTTGAAATTCATATGTACCATCATTCGACCCTTTAACGGTGAAGGAAAACATCGTGAGGAAACCAGCACACCTGAGAGATTTTTCAACGGTGTGTGAAGCCATGTCAAAGGCCTACGGGCGGTTTAAAAACTCTAACACCAGGTTTTTCATCAACCATTCGATAAGAAGAAGAAGCCTAGTTCTAAAACGTATGAGTTTATTTTGGTTAATGCTAATGTCAACAACACACAGAGTGCCAAGGGATTTACAAAAAAAAATCTCCGTAAATATTCTGAGTAATTTTATTTATTATTTTTGTTATATTGATTTGTGAAGAAATCTCAAGCTCTCATCTAAGAGACATATCCCTGAGAACATCAGCTACGTCCATAGGGACATAAAAATCTCATAATATAATAAAATAAGATGTAGCGCTAGTAATACAAACACTGCCTATATCATAAATATACTGGAGTAAACGAAACTTGAGCCTCGAGCTACCTAACGAAGGGCAATGCTAGGGATGGCAATGAATAAGGGTTAATAAATACTAAGGTTTATTTATTTAGGTTGTTCTTACTACTATGTACTTGAAAAATTACTTATGTTGACTGAAATATAAAATGGTATCTTTATTTATACACATTATACACACACATACCTCGCCTATAATAATAAAACGCCGGCTCCATGATATTAAAATAAAAATAAATTAATATTTCACAAGTTCACATACATTGATCAGATCCCGTGGTAAGTAGCTTAAGCACTTGTGTTACGGGTATCAGAATCAACTCAACAGTGGATACACAAATATACTTAAATATATTTAATAATACACCCAGACACTGAACAAACACCGATGTTCGTCACATAAATATTTGTCCCGAGTGGGAATCCAACCCAGGACTCTTGGAACCGCAGGTAGTAAACCTGGGTCACTGACCACTGTTCCACCGAGCCAGTCATATTTATGCATCCATGTCTGTTCACTTTAATAAGAAACAATTTTTTTGTTTTTATTTATTTCATTCGGCATTTTAAGCTCATTTTACAATGAATGTATCAAAGATAACCCTAATTGCTAAGCGGGTTCATAAAAATTGTAAAAAAAAAACCGCCTTCAAAAACCCGACTCACTAAAAATTACAAAATAATATTTCTGGGTATGAATTTGTTATGTTTTTGAAGGTCCTTCCGTCCGGCGGACTGGCCAACTCCGACCCGCACAGCTCAATACCAATGCGAGACTCCACGCCTTGTCTCGTTGTTGCCGCAGCAGTGGTCTCCTTTTTCACGGCTTTCAGGGTGAGTGCGACAGGCTCAATATGGTCTATTGTGCCTGTCGACCTCATATTTGGATCTCACTACCGCTTACCATCAGGTGGAGTGAGGTCATCTTGTTAGCCTCAATATAAAAAAAAAACACGGGCAAGTCGAAACTTCCCTACTATTTACCACATACTTTCCCAGTTACTTTTTATCGCAGATGTTTCCCGACGATTATCCTTGCACGCTGGCAGACTGCGGATATTTATTTTAATCGTTGAAGTATTTTCCTATGTGTAGTAAGTCGATGGCCGAGTGGTTTAGGTCGTTGTTTGCCATGCGAGAGATCGCCAGTTTAAGCCCCGCCACGTACCTCGAAGTTTTTAAATTTGAAATTCATATATACGATTGTTCGACGGTTTAACGGTGAAGGAAAATATCGTAAGGAAACCTGCACACCTACGAAGAAATTCTTAGGTTGTGTAGTTAACCAACCCGTACTTCGTCAGTGTGGTTGACTAAGGCTATAGTTATGTTATCTGTGCTAAGGCCTTATCGCCCTAGCTTAGGGTAGGCCCGTGTCTAAAATGTAAGGGTACCGTTAAGCGGTATGTTTTTGCTACTTCACCTAACATTCTGTAACAATTATTTATTCTACATGTAAAAATACACGCTGCCACAATTTACAAATTCAATGATTATTACAGTCAAATCAAAATGGTTATTATGAACTTATTGTCAAAAGCCCTTTATAAAGATAACACGTGTTGTAACCAGCACAGAATTTGCATTTTGAGGTGCGCGCTCCTAAATGCAATTTGATGTACGCGCAAAGAATTTAAATGACTTATTTAAGGTGAAAAATTGAACAATAATCCGACCTTTTACAACCGCGTTTTACGATATAAAGTCGAAAAATGCACCCCAGCTCACCCCAATTCACCCCGTGGGGTGATAAAAAAATATAAAATGTGCGATAATTTTTTTTTCTGACAAACGACGCCAAAGGATCACTCTTGTTTAAGCCTGACAGGTGGATTTAGGGAAAAATAGACATAGATACATCCGAGTTGATCGTCGTTCCATACTTAACGAGGTTAATACTTTATATATAAACAGGATGCGAGAATACAGTATGTATTAGCGATAGAAAATATTGTAGGGATGTAAAAATAAGGGCGCGAATGGAATGCCTCAATGCATACATGTACATTGACAGCACAGAGAAGGATCAATCTATATAATTATTATGAATTATTAAATTGTCAATTTCAATCTGAAAAATGAACTGACTCTACCATCTTGAATAATCAAAATTCATAGAAATCAAACGTGAAATTTAAAAAATACGTTTAAATTTGTAAGGCACTTGTTATTTCTCACAAATTTCTGTCACACTGTACCCTCTTTAGTAAAATTCAGAACAATTTTATTCCCACCGTCCAACTATCGAAAACATCTATTGTAAGAAAAGGTACAAAATATCTTGTTATTCCTAACACGAGTGTACAATTCACTTGATGTTATATCAAGGAACGGCTGCGTTCAGAAATATCGCCACATTTACTTTATTTGGGCAGCAAAAGTTACGGGGACCGGCGACCTAATAAGTTTCCCTATAAATTACGCCGCCCTACAAATTTGTCGAGTGAAATATTTCGCGAACGAAAGGAGTGTTCATCACCGCTCATGCTTGGCTATTTATTTGTGAACTGTGGACAATTTGGTGTTTGTCTTAAACAAGCCAAGTGTGAGTTGGATTGGCTTTCAAAGAGTTCCTTACTGATATGCCTATTTTAATTATTGTTATTTTCAGAAAACAGCAAAGATTCAATACTCTCAGCTTATGTTTCCCCTCCCTCCTATGATCCCGGGCTCTTCAGGCGGAGGGCATTTAAGCAGGCCTTCAGGGTAAGTGCGACAAGTTCAATATTATGGTCTATTGTGCCTGTCGACCCCATATGTGGATCTCACTACCGCTTTCCATCAGGTGGAGTGAGGTCAACTTGTAACGTATTAAAAAAAGGCTTGCTAGAGGTGATAGCTAGATGAAGTATCAATCAAATGCAATTTAGCAATTAATAACACAGTGCGACACAAGTGAAACTTAAACTAAAATTAGCATGCATCACCTCTATTTTTTTTAGAATTTTATACCCCGTAGTTATAAAAATAGAGGGGGGACATACTTTTTACGACTTTGAGAGCTGATATCTCAAAACCGTTCACTTT
Organism: Maruca vitrata; assembly: GCA_039566165.1. Taxonomy (NCBI): domain Eukaryota; kingdom Metazoa; phylum Arthropoda; class Insecta; order Lepidoptera; family Crambidae; genus Maruca; species Maruca vitrata. The sequence goes on along the minus strand of CM076916.1, from coordinate 4,058,196 downwards.
AAGAAAAATGTTTTTTAGAAAACTTTATATCATTTTAAAAGACCTTTCCATTGATACCCCACACGGGTATGTACATCGAAAAAAATTTCATCCCTCAGTTACATGTATGGGGGCCCCACCCCAATTCTTTTTTTTTACTATTTAGTGTCATATTTTTGTAGCGGTTCATACAACACATATTCCCATCAAATTTCATCACTGTAGTACTTATAGTTTCCGAGTAAATTGGGTGTGACAGACGGACAGACGGACAGGCGGACAGACGGACAGAGGGACATCACGAAACTATAAGGGTTCCGTTTTTGCCATTTTGGCGACGGACCCCTAAAAGTAGTAGTAGTCGGTGAAAAAGTAGCTTATGTCCTTTCTCAATCTCTAGACTATCCGTGAACCAAATCCTATCCAAAACGGTTCAGCAGCTTTGGCGTAAAAGCGCTACAACCGAACAGAGTTACCTACTTTCATATTATTTATAATATTAGTAAGAAAGTAATGATTCTGTAATATAAAATGTACCGTAAGAAATACTGAATGGAAGCATCCATTCAGTATTTTATTACTTATTCCAGTCAAATACAACTTCTTCAACATAAGGAAAACGTATTTATCGAAGCTTCGCCACAAAACCCGTATATTCGTGTCAAGTGATCTTTTTTAATCTCCGACGTAAAACGAGGGGTTCCCATATTCGAGACATCTATATTTATTTGTCTAGCACTGAAATCGGTATTCTTGGAAATATTGCTGAAGGTTTATTTCTAGATATTCTTCACATTTCCAACGGTACGAAACATAATTTCGTGTTTTCGTTTTAGGTACCGAACATTATTCTCGTCGTGCTTTTATAAAACCTTTTTGTAGAATTATGTTATAAATAAGTAAAAGATAATGTTTTTTTATTAGAATTTTAGAGACCTGGCAGAAGTTTGGGTTAAAAAATATTTAAAAATTTGTGGGTTAATTTAGCAGCGCTACTCACCGGCCAGGTCTGCAGTTTCGTGTTGGGATACAACAATAGGAGAGGTACAGGACAAGTTTTCAGCTTGCCTCAAATACCTGCCCAAAAATTTTTGCCAGCACTCTGCCGTAAAGTAATATTTTTTTATTACTTTCTGTACGTAAGTATAAATATATTTATTATTTTTATCGCCATCGCAATCTTAACGCCACTTTATTCTTACCGGTGGGCCAATATTTATTCTTTTATATTAAACAAACACAACAAATATGTTAAGAAATACACATTTCAAAATAAACCCTTTAAAAGGAAGTGACTCGCTCTCTTTACGGGTCTTTCTCACTCCGAGTGAGATTAAAGTTGTAATATAACTATATAACTCAGCTTATGAGTTGCATGTGAACATAATAAGTTGCCATAAATTACGCGTCGCCCCTTCAAATCTGCCGCGTAAATACCGAATTGAAGCCAAGTAAATTGTTCTTTACGGGTAAAACATACGGGTGAGAATTTCGAATTTAACCATTATCTATGTTTTATTCTCAAGATAAAAGTAATTTTTGTCGATTGTCAAAAACTATTCGACAATTCCAGTCTTAGAACCATTAAAGTGCCTTTCTGTTTCTATAATGGTGTAAACTTACAATGATTCTTAGGTACCAATTATGGTGAAGGTTGTAAATCAGCAACCTGGCAATTCTCATAATAAATAATAAATAAATATTTCACAACATCACATACATTAATTTGATCCCGTGGTAAGTAGCTTAAGCACTTGCGTTACAGATATTAGAATCAACAGTGAATAGGTATGTTACGGTTAATGTGGATAGAGCGGTTATTATGTATAATTACCGGTAACTATGCATAATTAGCAGTGCTCGTGGTAAAGGTGGTAAAAACTATCGAATTAATCACATTTACCGGTAATTATATAAAATTACCATACCATTTGTGTAAATGTGGTAAATAATAAAATGAAACTGACTTGACTGGTTCGCTGAAACAATGGTTTTGTAAATGACCCTGGCTGGCGGTTCCAAGAGTCCTGGGTTCGATTCCTCAAATATTTGTGCGATGAACATCGGTGTTTGTTCCGTGTCTAGATATGATTATGTATTTATAAATTTATATGTATGTTGTCAATAGTACCAGCTGAGCATAGTGTGTGGAAATGTCCCAAATATTTATTTGTTTATTCTGAATCAAATGTTTATTAGAATAAAATCAATTCTAGTCCTAATTATAATAAAATTTGTTTACAAACATCGGACAAATAAAAATATTCCTCAAATATCAAGAGATCAAACCTTCTGTTCGGTTAAGCAAAATATAAAATATATTGTCATTAAATTAACAAATAAAATATGGGTTACCCCATTATTTGTATGAAACTCCGTCAATTTTGAACGCTGGCACGTAAAATTTTGAAGGGACGTAGGTTAGATAACGCAAAGGTGCACTAAGAAAGGAATTCCCGAAATTCTAACAGGGAACAGGAATTAGCGGGAAAATATTAAAACTGCTCAAGTTAGATGCTTGAAATTTGGCATGCAGGTACCTTAATAGACGTAAAGCTTACTTGCAACAGGATATTGCCAAATTTCTACGGGGACGGGAGTTGGCGGGAAAAAACTTTTGTATGGAAAGATCTCATCCGCGTAAGATAGATGATTGAAATTGGCATGCAGGTACCCTAATAAACGTAAAGCTAGCTTGCAACGCGATATTGCAGAATTCCCACGGCAATGGGAGTTACTGGGAAAAAACTTCTAAAATCCTGTAGTACACGCGAACGAAATCGCGGGCACAGCTAGTTATAAAATAAACAAGACATCTAGAAAACAAATTTAAAGTTTGGTTTTAAAAAAAAATATTATCTTATAAAAATAAAGTTAAAAAAATTATCAAATTTGCAGGCAGGCATCAAGCAGTATTCTTTTTCGTTAATATTGTTTTTGCAGGTTTGAGTTTTGTGACATTTGGAATTGCAGAGTACTTGTGATTTTTGTCAGCAATGTCAACATTTACCTCAGTCGCGAGGGAGTTTTATATAATTACCGGTAAATTTGAATAATTCACTACATTTACCACGTGCGTCAGTATTTATCTATAATTACCGGTAATTATAGATAATTACCGATTGCTCGCATTGACCGTAACATATACACAAATATACTTTAATAACACACCGATGTTCGGCACACAAATATCTGTCCCGGGTGGGAACCGAACCCACGACTCTTGGAACCGTAGGCAGTGATTCTCGGTCATTAACCACTGTTCCACCGAGCCAGTAATAAGAGGATAAAATGTCGTAATACCACACAGTAAAGTCAATCAACTAGTCAAGCCAAACCAACTTCTCTCAGAAAAATGTTTAATAACTGAGCAAATGGTAGTTAAGTATATTAACATTTTTAGGAAAACTCAAAGGTTAATTAAAAATCTAGATATAATAGGCAATCTTGTTTTTGATTAATAATAAACGGTTCAAGCTTCCTCAATCAATTTTCATAAGTTTCCACGAATTCTTCCTAAGATATATCTATTTTTTATATTAAGCCTGTGATGTCCCACTGCAGGGCAAAGGCCTCCCCCAATTCGGAGATGTAGTCCAGTCAATATAGACATTTAATCTAGGAAAAATTCGCATAGAGCTGAAAATTGGCCTGAATGTTGGGAACACTATTACAAATAATCTGTCAAAAGTCCCCATCGATCCCACGTCTGCAAAAAAAAATAATCAAGGTCAAATGTCACAAATATCAGTTTTATGCACTTTTGAGCGAAACGGTAAGTTTAATCATAAAAGTATGTATGACAAAATTACTTATCACGTAATTATCTATAAAAATGTCTAAACACTTTGTTCCTAAGATTCACCATTTCAGAGATATAGCGATGCACAAAGTTGAAAAAAGTTGTATTTTCAAACGCTTCCAGGGGGAGTCTGTTTCTTATCCGAAAATCGTTTGTCCGAAAATCAAAATCCCTAACACGTTTGCTATAATCATCAAAATCCATAATGTTCGAATGTACGAAATTTCATAATCCCTAATTGTCTTTAATTCTAATCATTTTGTGTCATAATATCGAATTCTATAATAATCAAATCTCCTAAAATTACTTGCTATAAAGTTAAATGCCCGAAGTGTTACATAGTATAATGTTCGTTACTACGAATGGAGCTTTATCATTATATTATTAGTCCGAATTATGAATGATTATTTATAATTTTGTTTTATTCATAAAATGTTTGGCCAAAAAATGGTTTCGTCAAATCATCATTTTATAAATTACTTACTTTTTGACCAAATGATCAACAGTTAAATTTTCATTTTACAAATAATTATTTTGCAAAATGAATATTTAACAACTGAGTTATCATACCAAACTACTATTGGTCTAAAAAGTTTGATAAAATGTTTTATTTGACAAATGTTTCTTTTATTAATCGATCTGATAATTGATATGGTACGGGTCAAATTAAAACACAATATTTGGAAAATCATTATTTTGATAAATTTGGTTAGGTAAGGTTAGAATTTTGGTTAGGTTAGGTTAGAACTGGTGACCATAAAACGCGCGAGCCGAGCGAGCGAAGCGAGCGTGCCGCGGCAGCGGCCGGCGAAGCGCCAGAAAATATTTACTACTGTTTAATTTCTACGTAACAGTAGATACACAAATAAAAATAAATATATTTATATATACCGATGTTCGTCACACATAATAAGTCAGTTTTTGTAAGATGGTACTGTTGTTAAATGTCTCGTTTGCCAAATTAATATTTAGGATTTGTAACAAATTATAGAATAGCATTGTGCATTTCACATATTATGGATTGTAATATTTATAGCAAAACATTTTAGGACCTTTAGTACTTTCGGACTTATAACGTTTATGGAAAAGCCTTTAATGTCTTTTAAACTTTATAGATTGTGATATTTATGGCAAACGATTTTAGGGTAAATAATATTTAGGGATTTCGATTTTAGGGCAAGTGATATTATGATAAATGTAGTTAGGGATTATGATCATTCGGACAAATGATGATTCGGACATAAAACATTATGAGATGTAAAATTATGGATAAAAATTTTATGAGATGCAATAGAGAACCGCTTCCAGGCCCCCATGCGATTGTGCTAGACAGTTAAAATTTTACCGAATGATGTATCTCAGTTGCCTCTATAACATCTAATACTAGAAACAACATGAAACCAACGTGTAAAGTGGGTTCTCATACAAAACCTATGTTTTTTTTTCTCACACTTGGGCGGTTTTTAACGTGGTTACCCTAGTGAACCTATTCCAGGTCATATATCGATCAAAAACGATATCAACAGATGAATGCATATTATGTAAAATATGAATGTTCTAATGATTAAAACCACGATATCTCGCGAATGGTGAGTCGGAAAAGAAAAAGTGACTGGACCATTTTTGTAGAAAATTGTATGATCTACAACTTTTGTTTGACCTATTTTTACGATAATACTTACTGTTTTCGAGAACAATGGAAAAATCCTTAATTTTATACTTTTGACCTTGAATAATTTTTTTGCAGAAGTAGGATTGATGGGGATTTTTGATATTTCGTTCATTATGATGTATTTAACGTCTCTGGCAATTTTCAGCTCTATGCGAATTTTGTCTAAGTTAGCACTTATTTTTGTCTATTTTGACTGGACTAATGGCAAGTTCGGGCGTTGGACGTCGAAATCATACAATCCCTTTTTTTCTCTTCCCCTTATTTTTTATTTTATATTTTTAAAAAAACTCGCGTCCCATTTCACGCCGTATGTTTTTCATCATTACCGGCGCCTATTTACCTGTCATTCCCTCCCCACGCAATTTATTTGTAAAATAAATTGTCACCTGCTGCGTTCACCACTAAAATTGTAATCTAAAACCCAACCTGAGTTAATTATCTTCGTAATCATTTTGCCAACATTTTGGTTTCCGCTGTTTACATTGACTTGTTTAAATATAGATACATGTGTGCAAAATTCCTTTAACGATGTTAATTGGCAATCTCCGCTCGGATTTCCGTCATGTAAAAGGCTTGATCAATGCGAAAAGCTAGATTAATCTAACGGAAGGAAGGAAGTTGTATATTTTTACTGAGAAAGCTTTTCCTAGTGCTATCTCAAGTGATTTCTGTCTAAATATAAAAAGGTACACAAAAAAAGCACTGTGTGTGTGTATGTGTGTGTGAATAGAATCTACTGAAATAAAACTACTTGCTTTTACACAGACTCCGTGAATAATAAAAATAAAAAAACTATCGGTAACAAGTATAGTCGCGTTATTTTTAGCGAAGATACTTTATCAATTGTTATTTTCAGCTATATTTAATTCTAAAGAATGTAGTAATGATAATGAGTTTGCTTTGAATAGGTGCCTACTTCACATGTTCTTTTTTTTTCCTGATGGCTTGGAGGCTACTCCAATCCTGTCATCATCACCGGACTTGGAGAGTGAGGGGATGACTCTCACCCCTAAACTTCAGAAGTGATACTTTGAGATGAACATCGGTATTTGTTCCGTGTCTGGATGCGTTTATGTATTTAAGTATATATTCATAAATATTTATGTATTTATATCAATCTCTGATGCCCGTAGTACAAGCTTTGCTTAATTTGGGGTCAGATGCCTGTGTGTGGAAATGTCCCAGATATTTAGGTATTTATACTGCAAGAACAAATCATAAAAAAAAAACTTCGCAAACACGGAAATCTCACCTTTGTTCGAAATCAAAGTACAGTCTCGGTCGGATCCAATGCATCTGAATGCAGTCGCTTTGCCCGGGAATCGAACCCCTTGTCATGCAAATGAGCTCGTCTGCACTCGAGATTGGTTCCTGGGAGCTGTTTGGGCGGAATGAACATCCCTGGAAACGGGAAGTGAGCAAATGAGCCCCCACTCTGTTATTAGATTCTTGGGTTGATTCGTACGGCGTTTCGTTACAAGAATAACGGAGTTTGGTCTGTCTCTTTGACTATAGATATAGATACTTTATACCCTAAAGGGTTAGGCACATTATTTTATTATTTGATTTTAGACTTTCGCGTTTTATGACTGTATAGTATTAGTGTTCGCTCGCGACCATGACTGGTGCAATCAATCGTCGGGCAGTAAGTAGCTATGTAGTTGCTACTATTTTGATCGCGTGTAGGCTCGTTGCATATAGTTTTTTATTTCTATTTTACCTACAGGAACCTTTAATACATACAGGTATGCATGTATGTGTATACATAAATATCGAGTTGACGTAGAGTCTTGCAGGCATTCATTCTCTCGATAGAGAGAGATTCTGGTCTGCAAGTATAAATTAATTTGTGTATTTAAGCATAACATTTAAATTAGCTTTATAGCGGTTGTAAGAAGCCTGCTTAAAGCCAAAAAATAACGTTTGACATTTACCTTAACTTCCTCCTATAGAAACTTATGTTTTCGCTTTTCAACATTTTATATATCATATTAGACTGCAGCAACGTCAACTAAACATACTTTCAAGCGAATATTCACGAAACAAAACCTGTACCAACAAATATGGAACAACACCGTTATGCAATCTCTTTTGGGATTACCAAGATTCGCATCGGGCTCGTCTTTTCGTATACCTTTGTCACACTGCAAAATTTACCAGTGAAATACTTACATTAAGCAAATTAATGCAATAAAACTGATGTATGACCATGTCCTGATATAATCTTTTTGAATATATGTTTATTTCACCACAAAAATAATAACTAGCTTAGACTAAGTAGATACTTATATAAGATAGAATGCAGTTTATGTCCTTCATTAATGCTACGAATACACATATTCAAAGTATTTCAGCAGTAACTTTTTTCCTAACTGATTACGTTGATGACTTGAGTAGGCATGTCTTCATCGCCGGACTTGCAGGGGAGCGGTTGGCTCGGCCCTTAGTTTAGGGGTGAGAGCCATCCGCTCCCCGCAAGTCCGGCGATGATGACAAGGCTACTCCAAGCCATCATCGTAAGACAGTAAGGAAAAAAAAATCAGCCCTTAGCAACTCCCCCACTGTCGCTCCTATACTGTGGCCCCGTCTAGGCTGCAGTGTGTCAATGTCTCGGCGTCAAAGGGCCGGATCGCGGCTTCAGTCGCTCTCATTAGTACCGAGTGCCTTACAAGGGCTGTTTGCATTGCCGAGACTCTCTTTTGACGAAAACTTTTCTTTCAACAACATTGCAGGTTGCGTAGTCTTTTATTTCGTGCGCTACGCTTCGGTGTAATTAAATTTACGTGGAATCGTCGCTCTGGTGTAGATTAAAGGAGTTTTTTGAACTTAGTAAACTTCAAAGTAGGTAGGTACATAATTGTATTCAAGGGAATTATCTATAGCAACTATTTTTAACGGTGAAGGAAAACATCGTGAGGAAACCTGCACACCTAAGAAGAAATTCTAAGGTTGTGTAGTCGACCAACCCGCACTTGGCCAGCGTGGTCGACTAAGGCCTTATCGCCCTAGTTTAGGGTAGGCCCGTGCCCCAGCAGTGGGGACGTATATGGGCTGATGATGATGATGATGATGATGATCTATAGCACGCATAAAACCTGAGAACCTTCGTTGTTATCTTCATTACATAGTATAAAACAACGCTGTCTATCTTTATGTATGTTTAAATACTTGGAACTACTCAACGGATCATGTAAAGGGCAGCTCATTTTTGGGCAGCAGGAAAATTTTATGTTATTATTTTCCCGAAGCGAGGCGAGAGAGGGTCACTATTAATGTATAATGTGAAGGTGAATAAAAACAATTTTTTTTTGCGTATCCATAAAGTGTTGTACATCTACTTATACATAATGTAGAACCCAGGCTATCGAAATGACAATTCTAAAAAGAATAAGACTATTTTATTAGTTATAAAAGAATATCAAGAAACCCACTAAACACCATTCTTGTTCTGCTCTTAACATTCTTTGAGTCTGCAATTAACATTTCCTTCTGTGCAAGGTATACCACTGCACGTGCTTCGTTACAGATGCGAAGTAACTTGACTAGACATTAAGCTAGGATACTACCATTAAATTATCTAAAAGAATATCAAGAAACCACCTAAAAACACTCTTATAGTCTGCTATTAACATTTCTTTCTGTGCAAGGAACGCCACTGCACTTGCACCGATGCAACAGCGAAGCAGAACACATTCATACTTCGATGGTCTCGCCGCGCTGTCTCATTGTGCCTTTGTCAACGAACACTGCAGCGTTCCCGTGTATCTAAACAGGAATTTTCATCGCGCCCGTGTTTGTGAAAAGAAACAGATGAACATAGGTTTCTTTTTTGTCTGCTGGGACGCGCTGGGAAATTACTGCACCGCCAGTTTCGATGGATGCAGACATTTATCATAGTAAGTATCTATGCTTTGTCTGTATGACTACGATTCTGATAACGGCTTTCTGCAAAACTAGCTGACCCGGCGAACTTCATACCGCCTTAACGTGACTTTGATGCACTACTTTATTTTTTTAACCGACTTCAAAAAAAGGATGTGGTCTCTCAATTTGACCGCATATATGCTTTTTATAGCTGACAGTTGTCCCATATTAGGTACGAGTAAGTACCTTTTCAATTTGCCCTGGAATCCATAATATCCTTCATATCAAATTTAATCCTTATTTATCTGGTCCTATGACGAATAGCTGAGAAGAACTTTACTAATCTCATATATTTACTCATATCCAGCAATACAATAATTGCTTTCAAATGACTTCATTTGGCGCAACAAAACTTATTCGAGACAGTTTTTGGCCTACTTTCAAGGTAAATAAGGATAATGGCAAATACTATGAGTTAAATTTCAGAACCCATATACAAACATCGCATAGCTTATTTAGTGATCTGTGGTAATTTAACCGCGCCGACAGTAATTTTATTAAAGTTTTTGACATAGTTTGTTTTGTTTTAAAGACTAAGAAGTTTTTTGTTTGCTAATAAGTGTTTGTTGATCACATTAAGTTCACAGCATAATATAAATTTTTGGTAACTCTTCTACCCAATATTACAATTTTGATATAGCTGGATAAAGAAGGTACTTATACTGTTAAGAATGGTTTGATACTTGGAAAACTCCCTGAGATATTACAGTTTCAATAGCACATCATTTGGGCTAGCTCAAAACGCTTCGTACAATGTCGCAGTACACTATGACGTCACAACGTGCAATACTGTATGCTTATCGTAAGTGCTTTGTTCAGCAGCTATATCAAATGTTGCATTTACGAATATATTTTCATAGTGAAAGTTACTACTAATTTTGTATTTAATACGATGGCATATCATTTTTGAAGAATTTGAGTTTTGAAATGGACTTTCCGACCCAACTTCAAACGTCTATTAGTGTCTCATTTCGTCAGAAATTTTAATTTCAATTTGACTAATGTTATTATGTTACCTATATCTTACTATTAATTCTGAAATCGCATGTAAAATTTGACTTAGGAAATTACCCTATTATGTCGGTGGAAAAATGTGTGATGATGTTCCACAAAAGATCTTCACCAAATTGTTGTGTAAACGCTGATCAACTTCTTTTGCTGAATTGCCCTTAAAATAAATGCCTTTGCAAAAAATTCTTGTTTTAGAGATTTAATATCTACTTATCCGTTTGATACATGTATGAACCGTATTTATTGTAGTGCGATCAGCTGACCTTTCCTTCTAAACCAAAACCGAGATAATGGTAAAATGTTTTACAAAGAACCTTCTTTAATTTGGTCACTATAGATAGATATCAAAATATTTGTCAATAAACGAACAATGAACATGTCAATTAGATGTCACTATTTTTCTAAATGAAAATCTCTGTAATAGACAAATTTATTTTGAATATTACAGATGCATGTTTTCGATTCAAAAACCTTCTAATAATCTGAGGTATAATTTTCGGAAATTAAAAATCAAATAAATAACTTACACAAATTAATGTCTAAGACTATACCAAAGCCGCTCTAAGTTGGCCGATTTGACACATGTCAGACTGACTGCACTAGTGAGGGACAACGGTAAAATTGCCGAAGTATATAAGTAACAGTTATTTCTACTTTATAACAAAGCAAGGACTAATTAACACCCATTTATTTTTAACCGACTTCAAAAAAGGAGGAGGTTCTCAATTCGTCTGTATGTATAATAATTTTTTTTAATGTATGTTCACCGATGTCTTCGTCAAACATAGACGGATTTCAAAAATTTTTAGTTGGATAAAGTTCACTTCTGAGATGGTCCCATTTTCACCAGTCCTGGATCTGATGATGGGATCCAGGAGAAATCGAGGGCAACCCTCTATAGGCACATGTACCGCATTTTACATATTTTATGAAGTTATATTGGCATTTGCTTTTGGCAATCATAATGTTATGATGCTGAGCTGATGATGGAAGGTCAACTCCTTAATAGCTAAAGTAAAGTTAATAGTTAAAGGAATAATTCTTTCAAATCTGTTAACATATTAAGACTACTAGTTATAATATCAGTAGTATTACAGGTGAACTGAACTAATAGGGTGAAAAAAATGTAACAGTTATTTGTTTAAAAAAAATGTTAAACAAAAAAACTCTCTAGACTCACTAAAAATTACAAAATAATGTAATACGAACATTTATAATCATCTGGGTATGAATTTGATATGTTTTTGAAGGCGGTGCCAATCAAAATGTTGAAGAAAACGAAGTACTCTGTGCTTGCCTGCATGAAATATAAACGGCGCCGCCTTCAACAACATATCAAATTCATACCCAGGTGAAGTTATTATTCGAGAGCAATAAGAAACCACATTTAAAATTATTATACCCGACATGAGTATCCAACCAGACGTCTGCTTTTGGTTTCTTTAAAAGAGGCTGGCTTGTTTAATGGAGGAAAAACCGCTTTAACAAACCTGCTAAATGCTATAGGTTTTGAATTAACCTAAACTAATAAACAACAAATAATCAAAATCAAAATCAAAATAGGTCTTTATTCATATAGGCAATTTACATGCACTTATAAATCGTCACATTACTGATAATAAGATTCTGCCACCGGTTCGGAACGCCGATTCTACCGAGAAGACTCCGGCAAGAAAATCGACAGTTACTCTTTTTAAGCGACAATCATGTTACAAATTGTAAATGAGCCAAGTCATACAGTCTGGGTGTGCCATAGCAAAAAGTACCGTATCGGAGCAGATCTGGCGGATTGGCTTGAAAATAATGGCATTGTAGAAAATGGATTGCTGGCGTTCGCATCCAAGCGCACGTTGGATTACCATGAGGAAATGGACGCGGATACATTTAAATCTTGGTTTGAGAATCAATTACTTCCCAGTTTGCCAGAGCCTTCAGTTATCATTATGGATATGCTTCGTACCACTCTAAAAAAAATTAATAAAGCGCCCAATCAATCCAACAAGAAAGTAGATCTGGCGGATTGGCTTGAAAAAAATGGCATTGAGACCAATTCCGAAATGTTGAAATCGGACTTGATAAAATTGATGTTAGAGAATAAGGAACGGAAACTGCGATACGAAGTTGACGAACTGGCTCTGGCACACGCCTTCAACCACGTATCAAATTCATTCACATCCAGAAGAGTCACTTGATGCGCTATCAGTTACCAGAATAATAATTTCATTTTCGATAATAGAGTCAACTCTTATGTCACGCTCGTAATCTTCTGCTATAAGTTTTCGAGTCTTTTTCTACCACCTTGGCCCAACCTTCTTTGGTCACTTTGGAGCATGCCTCTTTGAGTAGGCTCAACATTTTATTCACGCTGAACGGGGGTGTCGTGTTATGACGAGCTGCGTAACCTGTAACAGAATTATTTCGTCAATTATATTTTTATGGACTGTGTCTTTCCTAGTGTTTACTTGTCAGTAAGTATGTCAAGTCAGCCAACGGACTTAAATAAGTACGAGTAAATTTATGATAACTTTAAAAAACAACAAACAAAAATATATTTATGATGTTATAAATAAAAAAGAAACAAATTACCTTTGACTTGCGCCCATATCAATTCTATAGCATTGTATTGACAATGCGCCAGAGCCAGTTCGTCAACTTCGTATCGCAGTTTCCTTTCCTTATTTTCTAACCCCAATTTGATCAAGTCCGATTCAACATTTCGGAATTGGTCTCAATGCCATTTTTTTCAAGCCAATCCGCCAGATCTGCTTTCTTGTTGGATTGATTGGGCTATTTATTAATTTGTTTAGAGTGGTAAGAAGCATTATTAATGATAACTGAAGGCTCTGGCAAACTGGGAAGTAATTTATTCTCAAACCAAGATTTAAATTAGAAAACTGAAACTGTCCGGGATATTTACCATGTTGTTTTGTTTTAATGAGCTCCCGATATTTCGGCACTGTTGCAAGCGCCATGATCACGGATGAACTCAGTTCATCCGTGATCATGGCATGGCATGGCATGGTAAATATCCCGGACAGTTTCAGTTTTCTAATGTGTGTGACCATGACAGTTTAAAATCATATATCAAGATTTAAATGTGTCCGCGTCCATTTCCTCATGTAATCCGACGTGCGCTTGGATGCGAACGCCAGCAATCTATTTTCTACAAAGCCCACTCCAGCAGAACCGCCATGACAAATTATGAGCCTCAATCCCTTCCCAATTGGCACTTTTGATGTAGAGGCCTGGGTTTTATCAGTCCAAGTACGTGAGACAGTGTGGTTCGCGTTTAACCACGTCTCGTCAATAAAAACTACGTGTTCCCAATTAGTAATTTTTCTGAGCCTCTCGTAAAAAATCGTTTCTTTTACAATTATATCGTGCCTTTCCATTATTATTTTTCGTTTATTGGTTTTGGTAAATTCAAAACCTATAGCATTTAGCAGGTTTGTTAAAGCGGTTTTTCCGCCATTAAACAAGCCAGCCTCTTTTAAAGAAACCAAAAGCAGACGTCTGGTTGGATACTCATGTCGGGTATAATAATTATAAATGTGGTTTCTTATTGCATCTGCATCAAAAGAATCAATACCCGTTACTGGCTTGTCTCTGCGTCTTTTCTCAGGCCTCCGAAAAACGTTATCTTCGCTGCCAGAAGCACCAAATTTTTCTTTGTTTATTCGATATTTTGTTCTGACACTGATTCCAAGAGCTTCTGCTAGCCGCTCTTTAACTTGAGTTACTGTGAATAAGGGACCCCCATTTTGTGACTCACGCTCGAAATACTCCTGTAGTTTTAGCACAAGCTCGCGACATTGGCTATTTATCGTTTTTCCTCGTTTCGACATTTTAAACCAAGTCCAAACACAAAGCAGAATCAGAGTCCAACAACGCGCCAAAGTCAACGTAAAAGCAGTATAATCAAAAAACGGGAGAAAGCCGGGTCACAAATAATAATAATACACGGAGGAACGTAATCTTTGCGCACAAGTACGAAAGATGACTGAAAGGCTGAAAAGACAGCAGCGTAAAAATCGAATTGCAGGTTCCTATTTTAAATAATATTAATTTTTAAAATAAGGTAACCAGTATAGTGATTGGCATCTAATGCTGACTTTTGTCTTTGGCTTCAAAAAATCAATTGGACTAACGTTAGATAACAAACAGACAACAACAGGTCTGCCAATGACTGAGCGGCAATATATTTTTTAATGCAATTATTGACATATCAAAAACTGCGAAAACACTAATCTTTCATTTTTAAAAAGTTACGCTAAAATATCCTTCAAATGGTTACCTGGAATCGTATATAATTCAACTCCAACGCACTCCTCACCAAACTTTTTCACGTTAAAATTACCGAGAACTTTCACTGTTGATTCAGTCCAACAGAAAATAAAATCAATGTTAAAAAAATACTTTTAAAAAAAAGCTTTTATTTTAATGCGCTAAAAAGAATAAAATAAACTTTTTATCTGGAACCTAAGTAACTAAACCTAACTAAGCAACTGATCAATGTGACATAAAAGCTTGTCGCGAATTGCGATAGCTAGAATGCATACTAGATAGATCTCGCGACAAGCTTTTATATCACATTGATCAGTTGCTTAGTTAGGTTTAGTTACTTAGGTTCCAGATAAAAAGTTTATTTTATTCTTTTTAGCGCATTAAAATAAAGCTTTTTTAAAAGTATTTATTTACATTGATTTTATTTTTTACTTTTTAGTCATGTTTTCGTGTAATACTCAACAAGCCCTTTCATTTGATACCCATATTGTAGGGATGCATCAAAAATACCTATACCGCCATGTTATATTTTCCGCCATGTTGAATTTAGAATGACGTAACACAGCTTAAAATGCATTGTCGCCTAGATTAAACATACATACCAAATTTCAGCTTAATCGGTTCAGGATAAGTACTTCAAAATTGAGTTGCAAGATTCCACCCGAACAAACATACAGAGCAAGTTAAATAAAAGCTTTTAAAACATAAGACGTTACTTTGGCGTAAAATTAAGTATTTCAACATGTAAACGTAGAAATTTGCCGTTAAATAGAAGTTCTTTTTCATATCAAAAATGTATTTACGAAAGTAAATACATTTAAAATGAAAGGAAAAAGTACAATCACTGGGGGGTGCCATGAGTGATACAGTTTGCCCTACTATACACTTATTAAATCCTTCATCCTATTTTTTAAAAATACCTGGCGAGTATTACCCTATACGTCACTATGAAAACGTGTCAAACGGCGTAACCTTGTAAAAGCGAAATACAGAGTGGAAATTTTACGTTTTCTTTTTATAATTTAATTATTTTAAGTAATAAAAGACAAATTATTAGATAATTAGGTGCATTTGACATTTTGAAATAACGTGTTGTTTTTAAAAGTAGTTCTTTATGATTCGCTAAATATGTTCCTCTTAACAAGGATAAATGCAAAATATAAAATAAAAAGTGTCAAATCAGTCTTCTAAGAACGGCTCCGGTATAATTATCTAGTATTTGTCTTTTATTACCTAAAATAATTGAATTATAAAAGAAAACGTAAAATTTCCACTCTGTATTACGCTTTTACAAGGTTACGCCGTTTGACACGTTTTCATAGTGACGTAGTGGGTAATACTCACCAGGTATTTTAAAACCCAACTACGACAAAAAACGACGCTGAAAAAGTATAAAACAAGACTTTTAGAACACTGAACTGAACAAAGTTGCTTATGTAGTTCCAAGTAAATGGACACAGTAGACTCTACCAAAATGCTTATGTTGAAAATTGACAATAATGTCATACAATACTATTTTGAAGTATGCAATATTTACTATGTAGAGATAGGTTTTCATGTTTGGAAAACCGCAGTCACACGTTGTCAAAGTGCTACGGTAGGTAGGTACTTGTGTATGGAACGATGTGACTACGCCTTTCCAAACAGGAAACTTATCTCTACATAGTAAATATTGCATACTTCAAAATAGTATTGTATGACATTATTGTCAATTTTCAACATAAGCATTTTGGTAGAGTCTACTGTGTCCATTTACTTGGAACTACATAAGCAACTTTGTTCAGTTCAGTGTTCTAAAAGTCTTGTTTTATACTTTTTCAGCGTCGTTTTTTGTCGTAGTTGGGTTTTAGTTTTAACTTTTTATTATTTGTACTATTTTGGTGTTAAAAACAGAATATCAAGGCCCTTCTAATGGTACTGCAGTGGTCTTATTCTGTTAAGTAGTAAAGAAGCTATGAACGAAAAGATGTGAACTATATGCAATCAGTCCATGAATATACGTAAAGTCACATGCAAATGCTAGTAATATATATATATTTAAAATGTACAAGTAAAGCGCTTTCCAATGATACCAAACACGGCGTATTTATCTTAACTTTATTTTTTTACTCTGTATGTTTTGTCCGCTAGTGGGCGCCACATTAGATTTTGTGAAACCCTATATAGCCTATAACCAGCGGACAATTAAGACGCTTCTAATGATATGTCATTTGTCGAATTCTGACAAGCAATTTAGAAGTTATGTGGAAACAGATGAACATACATACATACATACATACAAACATACATACATACATACATACATAGCCTGTCAAAATCATAACCCTCCTTTTGCTTTGCCGTAGTCGGGTAAAAATAGGATATAGGATTAAATAAGCATTGTATTTTAAAAATAAATAAAATTTAGATAAGAAACTTCAATTCAATCTTTTGGATGTGAATAAATGTTTTTAATAAAAAAAAATAATTAGACCTTGCTTGGTTATAAAGTGGAAATAACTGTTACTTATATGCTTCGGTAATTTTACCGTTGTCCCTCACTAGTGCCTTTGAGTATAAAGCCACTGGAGATGCCATAACGTCAACGCTTCTAACAAATTTTTCGCCACTTTTAGCGGGGGCGAGGTAAACACGTACAGCACACCACCAAAAAATTAATAACTCAACAGACACAAATTTTGCTGTAACGATAAACGCACACTACAAAAATGTTCAACACTTCAAACAATACACGCACACAAACAAAGTTTTCACGTAACTACGCAACACACATACGAAAAAAATAGTGATGACACAAAGAATAAAATAAAATCAGTTTGGTGAATGAACTGAACTATCTTGTACTGATTATTGTAATTCAATAACATTTTGTGGGATCTTATTAAACAATTTTGTGCTTAAACCCAAGAACGACTTTCCAGTCTTTGAAGCCTGAGCCTTGAAACGGCAAACTTATGTTTATTACTGGTGTTAAAATGGTGAGGATCCGATATTAAATGATTGTATGTTCTTGTAAACATATAAGATACAGTCCAAAATGTACTGAGAGGATACGGTTAAAATATCTATGTCTTTAAAAATATCTCTAAGGGAGTCACAGAATTTCTTTTCATTTTCAGACTAAATTTCAATATCGTATGACCAGAGGAAAGAAAAGTAATTTTTCTAATTCATCTTACAAGATTTAAATATAACATATGTTTAGACCTTTTATTTTTATTCAAAATTAAAGTAAAAAACGGATTATACAACTAACTGCAGGGAGTGAATGATTCATTCAAATGTCGAGTCGCTTTTTTGACTTTGTGACATCACTAGCCCCCGTACCACTGTATTCTTGTTTATTTTTTTCTGTCGTTTACGTATCGCAACGACTTTTTTATTTAAATGGCAATTCTTCTTAAATACACGTTTAAAAGTTAATAAAAACACTTAGATATGATACTAAACGCGCTCTTGTTGCGAATTTGAGCTCTCGATCGCCTTTTTACATGAGAATACTGCACAACTAACCATTTTTCAAGAGTAACGTCACGCGACAGGGATCAATGCAAAATGGCGGTGGTGCAGCGACAAGTAGTTTTATTAAACGTGTTTGAACAGTTGACCAATGTACTTTGCCGGAGGGTCGCCCGTGTAAGGCATCTCCAGTGGCTTTATACTCAAAGACTAGTGCAGTCAGTCTGACATGTAGCAAATCGGCCAACTTAGAGCGGCTTTGGTATAAAACAAACAAATATAACAGTAGTACATAAACTTTCAGGAAACATTTTACAAAAAATTAATTTCTGAACGCACACATGAATAGTTGTTACAGTATTTGACAGGATTCGACAACTATAGTCATTTTCAGCTAAGATGAGTCCTGTGACACTTCATTGTGTTTTGAATTACGCATTTTACGTTTAACAAACGATAATAATTTTATCGCATACTTTTTCATTTTATTGCGGCGTCATTAGGAAAAATATTACAATAAATAATTTTATATTTTTAAAAGTGATACAGTATCGTTAAGTTTAATTTAATGAAGTCAGTTCAGTCACTCGTGAAGATTGGGCGAAAGTAGTCGAAAAGACAAAAGGTACCATGTTAAAGGACTGGAAAGACCAACTTATAATAAATGTGGGGGATGGTGACTCATCAAGCGATTCTTCTGACAGTGATTTTACAAATACTGAATGAAAATATTTACTCTCTTCTTATTATTTCACTTTACTGAATAGCGCTATGTAAAGCATACATATATGTACAATAAACTTTCACTATAATACATAAAAGACAAATCGTGCTTTAAAATTTGGTAATTTAATAAAATCGATTATTTCCATATAAAATATTATCGATTACCAGAAATAATCGAAACTATTTCATTGTAGGACATCTCTACAATTGTCAAAATCGATGTGTCACAGGGATCATCTTAGCTGAAAAGGACTATATAAAGTTTGACACAATGACTGACGTTTCGTGTCAAATCCACGGGAACTCGGTAGAACGGGATAAAAGTATCCTATGTCCGTCTCCTGGCTCTAAGCTACCTCCTACCAATTTTCAGCCAAATCTGTTCTGCCGTTTTTGATTTATAAGTGGTGTAACTAACACGATTTCTTTTTATATATATAGATTTATTGTAATATTTTTCCTAATGACGCCGCAATAAAATGAAAAAGTATGCGATAAAATTATTATCGTTTGTTAAACGTAAAATGCGTAATTCAAAACACAATGAAGTGTCACAGGACTCATCTTAGCTGAAAATGACTATAGTTGTCGAATCCTGTCAAATACTGTAACAACTATTCATGTGTGCGTTCAGAAATTAATTTTTTGTAAAATGTTTCGAAAGTTTAGGTACTTACCTACTGTTAAATTTGTTTGTTTTAGACATTAATTTGTGTAAGTTATTTATTTGATTTTTAACTTCCGAAAATTATACCTCAGATTATTAGAAGGTTTTTGAATCGAAAACATGCATCTGTAATATTTCTAAATAAATTTGTCTATTACAGAGATTTTCATTTAAAAAAAAATTGTGACATCTAATTGACATGTTCATTGTTCGTTTATTGACAAATATTTCGATATCTATCTATAGTGACCAAATTAAAGAAGGTTCTTTGTCAAACATTTTACCATCATCACGGTTTTGGTTTAGAAGGAAAGGTCAGCTGATCGCACTACAATAAATACGGTTCATACATGTATCAAACGGATAAGTAGATATTAAATCTCTAAAACAAGAATTTTTTGCAAAGGCATTTATTTTAAGGGCAATTCAGCAAAAGAAGTTGATCAGCGTTTACACAACAATTTGGTGAAGATCTTTTGTGGAACATCATCACACATTTTTCCACCGACATAATAGGGTAATTTCCTAAGTCAAATTTTACATGCGATTTCAGAATTAATAGTAAGATATAGGTAACATAATAACATTAGTCAAATTGAAATTAAAATTTCTGACGAAATGAGACACTAATAGACGTTTGAAGTTGGGTCGGAAAGTCCATTTCAAAACTCAAATTCTTCAAAAATGATATGCCATCGTATTAAATACAAAATTAGTAGTAACTTTCACTATGAAAATATATTCGTAAATGCAACATTTGATATAGCTGCTGAACAAAGCACTTACGATAAGCATACAGTATTGCACGTTGTGACGTCATAGTGTACTGCGACATTGTACGAAGCGTTTTGAGCTAGCCCAAATGATGTGCTATTGAAACTGTAATATCTCGGGGAGTTTTCAAAATATCAAACCATTCTTAACAGTATAAGTACCTCCTTTATCCAGCTATATCAAAATTGTAATATTGGGTAGAAGAGTTACCAAAAATTTATATTATGCTGTGAACTTAATGTGATCAACAAACACTTATTAGCAAACAAAACACTTCTTAGTCTTTAAAACAAAACAAACTATATCAAAAACTTTAAAAAAATCATTGTTGGCGCGGTTAAATTACCACAGATCACTTAAAAAGTTATGCGAAGTTTGTATATGCGTTCTGAAATTTAACTCATTACAAATTTGCCATTATCCTTAATTACCTTGAAAGTAGGCCAAAAACTGTCTCGAATTGTTGCGCCAAATGAAGTCATTTGAAAGCAATTATTGTATTGCTGGATTTAAGTAAAAAATATGAGATTGGTAAAGTTCTTCTCAGCTATTCGTCATAGGACCAGATAAATAAGGATTAAATTTGATATGAAGGATATTATGGATTCCAGGGCAAATTGAAAAAGGTACTTACTCGTACCTAATATGGGACAACTGTCAGCTATAAAAGCATATATGCGGTCAAATTGAGAGACCACATCCTTTTTTTGAAGTCGGTTAACAAAATAAAGTAGTGCATCAAAGTAACGTTAAGGCGGTACGAAGTTCGCCGGGTCAGCTAGTAATTTTATATTTTTAAAAGTGATACAGTATCGTTAAGTTTAATTTAATGAAGTCAGTTCAGTCACTCGTGAAGATTGGGCGAAAGTAGTCGAAAAGACAAAAGGTACCATGTTAAAGGACTGGAAAGACCAACTTATAATAAATGTGGGGGATGGTGACTCATCAAGCGATTCTTCTGACAGTGATTTTACAAATACTGAATGAAAATATTTACTCTCTTCTTATTATTTCACTTTACTGAATAGCGCTATGTAAAGCATACATATATGTACAATAAACTTTCACTATAATACATAAAGACAAATCGTGCTTTCAAATTTGGTAATTTAATAAAATCGATTTCATTTCCATATAAAATATTATCGATTACCAGAAATAATCGAAACTATTTCATTGTAGGACATCTCTACAATTGTCAAAATCGATGTGTCACAGGGATCATCTTAGCTGAAAAGGACTATATAAAGTTTGACACAATGACTGACGTTTCGTGTCAAATCCCACGGGAACTCGGTAGAACGGGATAAAAAGTATCCTATGTCCGTCTCCTGGCTCCAAGCTACCTCCCTACCAATTTTCAGCCAAATCTGTTCGGTGTAACTAACACGACTTCCTTTTATATATATAGATAGAAGTATATAGGAACTTAAGGCCAAGAAACATTAGTGCAATAATTCGACTAATCTTAAATAGTATCTTCTTAAGTTAGGAATAAATACGGCTCTTAAACTTTTAGGAATTTACACTGAATATATCATAATGTTAGATAGCTAAGATCTACAAATACAGAGATACAAATTTCATACCATTATGTAATCACAGTAGCGTCAACTGTTATCGGACGCGAAAAAGCCAGTAACTTCTATCCAAAAAGCTGACTACCAAAGTCTTACAATCATACATATATCAATATTACATCCCCACATGATCACAGAATAAGTTCCCCCGAACAAAATAAGAAAGTGACGTCATCTAGACAAACGATGGCAAAACTAATAAAAGGGCACGTCACACAACAGTCCGTGAGGCTTATGAAAAAACTTTATTGTTTCCACTGAAACCTACCGCACGGCTCCTAATACCTCCCTGAGTGACAGCCACTGAAGGAGACAGGTACCTATCACAAATGATGTATCGTCTCGCCAGAGTCGTAGCTAGGGGGCCCATCACCGACGATAAAATATTTTTGAAGAAAAATCACCTACTTTGCACAAAGTTAAGTCAAACTGCAATTTACAGAGAACTGAACTAGCTTGATTTATTATGGTAGATTTGTATGGTTTTGACAAGGTAACATAATATTATGAACTTAGAATAGTATCAAAGAGAAGAGATAGAAATCCAGATAGAATTAAAATTAAAATTTCTTTCTTTCTTTTCTTTCTTTGTCCCTTCCTTTTATAATCATGCTAGCCGGTCTTAAATATAACTCGGACTACAGCCCTGCATTCGTATCGTATTGCTTTATATTTACGAAAAGTTCGGGATGTTAGAAGGAAAAGGGCTATAAATTAATGCCCTTCAGATTGTCTGATTGAGGATTTTTTTCCTCAAGGGAATATATTCCAGGCCCACGTCACTATTTGGTACATACCTATAGTATTCATAAGAGAGATACATTACTTGATAATATAAAAGTCGTTGGTCTATTGGTAGCGAGTGCTTAGGACTGAGCGGTTCCCGGTTCGAGTCCGGGGTCGGGCAAAATTTTTGTGAGTTGGCGGATGCACGCCCGTCCCTCGGAAGGCACGTTAAGCCGATGGTCTTGCGCCTGATCTCTCATCGGTCATGTCAGATGCCGTCTCACCGAACTGTGAGAGTAAAGGATTAGAGAGTGCACTTGTGTTTGCGCGTACATACTTGCGCACTATAATATATCCTGCACACTTGGCTGATCTCAAATTCTCAATTGAGATATACATAGCCAAGCCATGGCGAAATCGGACGGACGCCTTATTATATAAAAGTTCCTCGTGTTTCAAAATAATATGTGTAATTACTAAACAGATATCTAAGAATCTATTTATAACAAGGCAGGCCTAATAACAAGACATGTTATTAATATCGGGCACTTCGCGTGAAAGGGCACGCAAGTTCATCAAAAGCTCATAAAGTAAAACACACGATAGGTTTGACGATGTGAATAAAATAGTCAAGGAAATATTTTTTGCTGAAATAGTTTCAATAGGTACTTTTACACAGTTTTGACTCATATTTTATTCCAAAACGAAAGTTTTTCATAATTTATACCAAAAAATTTCCTTTGGTATAAAATATGGGTCAAAACTCTTTTTATTATCATATACTATAGTTGTTTCTATTGTAATGTAAGAATAGAGAGATTTGATTTATTCATTTATGTACTCGTGGATAAATATTCATTATGAAAGTAAGTAAGTATAATTTATGAAGCTCTACCGTCGATTAAGTGACGCAAAATATTGCATTGCTCCATTCCTTCAAAGAGTTAGCATTTTAAAACAGTTTACTTACTTACTTACCTACTACCAAAAGTTCAACACAAAAACCGCTGGCACTAACGCTGCGGCAGTCTGAGTAATAAATCCCACAACTTGATCCTCTCGTGTTTTGCGACCAAATTAATTTGTTCAATCCGACTTCTGAGTCGCAGCTTAATTGATAGTCGGAATTCGGCCCGGGAAGAACGGCTTAATTACTTAGTTATCTAGCTTTTGCGGCTGAAAAATGACGCTAGAATTTCGGAGATAGATCTTAACGAAAGCAATCTGGGAAGACCTTGAGCTCGCCAAGGATCCTAATACGAATAAAACTTCGCTGCTAGTAGGTAATTTCTTCTTCTTTTCGTGTAGATGGCAAATCATTTTTAATTCTGGCCAGAATTTGGACGTGTCGACTATGACTTAACAATTTGAATATTTTTTGATTGGACACTCATATTGTGTAATTAAGGCCTCTTTCAGGTAATCAAGTACAAAATTGTAGTAAATAGCACTTTTTGCTTGAAGTTTCGCCTAACTCTCTACTTACTAACCGTAGTCGCTAACTAACCTCTCTGGCAATAAAATATCGTCACAAACATTGTTGATCGAATCCAATCGAAACTTCTGGCAATACGTTCTGCTCCTATCTTTATATGTCAGGGTGTAAATAAAACGAGATATTTAATTATTAACTTTAGTATATAGGTAGTTTGGTATATATATATATGGTAACAATCGGCATACTTAGCTACTTAGTGATCAACTTTTCAGTTCTCCTAAAATACGGTAGTACCTAAGTAGGTAACAAATGAAATTATCAACTCTCTCACGTATTTAGCAAGAAGTCTATAACAAGTTTCTTCACCCAAATAGCTTGGCTACTTTGATTTGAAGAGCCGTAAAACCGAACAAGAATCACAGTTAACAATCCAAGTTGCTAATTATCGCCAGTTAATTACGACTGTTAATTACCTACGCTAGGCGTGCACTAACTTTTCTAATAACCTTTAAACTTGTAATGGCGTACAACCAATTTGGGCAGATCTGTTGACGGGTCCTGTCGGCGCGATTTAATCCTAGATAAAAGCGATTTACTTGGCAATTTCAGAGATTATCTTTTTAAATTACTTTCCGAAACAGCCTTGGTTTGTAATGATTTTTTCCGTTTTGCTGCCGTCCCTACCTAACTACACATAGGTTTGATTCAATAGGCGTGACGACTGGGTCAAAATCTTATTATTCTATTTAGTCCGTAAATAGTTTATACAAAAATGTGGGACACGTATTTTTTTGTTTTTCAATTGATTGAAAAATGACAAAATTATAGCTTATCAAACTTCTGGAGTGGGGGCTTGTGACGTCACAGTTACGCAAAAATTGTACCTAAACGTGTCGTCATACGAAACTTCTAAGCACTATATCTTCATAATTTCTAGCTTGTGAAACAAAATAAAACATACCTGTACAATATTTTTAAATAATCTAAATAACGGACTAACTACATATTTTTAGTCGTGTCGCCTATTATAGATATTTGTTTTTCCTCGAGGTTTTCCAATGTTTAGATTTTTATTTCTTTGTTCAAAATGCACCTTATAAAAGTGGCAGTGCATTCTCGAAGATTTTGAATAAACTTTTGTTACTTATATAATCACTAGTGACCTTCTACATTCGAGGATTCATCAATCTCTAAAGTCAAAGTCAAAGTATTTATTTGCATTCATGAATGTGACAAAGATGGTCTTAAAATCATTTCCAGTACATGTTACCCGTTCGGGCATCATGAATGCTTGCCGATTACGGTTACTTTTGACCCTTCTTCAAATTTTTTCCTATTTAGTCATGGAAGGTGTTTCTTGGCCTTCCCCAAGACTTCGACTTGATTTTCTTATTCCAAGGAGGTTATTTGTAAAAGGAAGTAGGTATTGCGGTGTCTAAAGGGCCGCGCGAGCTGGCCGGGCATTCGTAAAACTTTTCCCATTACACTTATTAAATTACACTGGGGTGTCGGTTTCCGACCGATCGGTCTGAAACGTCCACACTACTCCTAGCTATAGTCTTACAGAAGGTACTTACGTTAATTGTGTGTTTGTTGATCAACTGTTTTATTCTGTTATACACCGTGAAATATTAGTGGTTGTTTTTCCGTAGTGATACTATCGAAGCATGCATATTTATTGAAAAAATAAACATACTTTTTAAATTTTTCAAAGAAAGAATCATTCATCTGAAATCGTGAGAAGCGATAGTTCTTTCAAGAGATGTGACGTAATCAGATGCTGCTTGCCGCATGAAATTGATGATTAAAGCTTAAGAAGCTCTACGCCCTAAGTAATAAAACGGTTCCGTTTATACCTTTCGTAAAATCGGTATATTGATTTGAATAAAAAAACTGCACGAATCTATTTTACTACTAAGATAGAATCATTTTACTGAGGGAAAACAACCATTAGAATTTCACGGTGTATATTTAAATAAACAGTTTGGTTTGAACGAAAAAGCTTAAGCTTAAGCTTAAATAACTAATTTTAATAAGACACCACTCAGAGGCAGTTTACGAGTGCTGATGTAATAAAATTAATATCTGCACTTAAGCAGTTTAATAAATTTGTTACGAATATTTAACAAGCTTTTTATATACCTAATTTTAATAAGATACCATTTAAAGTAGTCAATAAGTGCTGCTTTTAACATATTGATGAAATGATACCTAACTATTTTAAAAGGTATAAATAATAAGGCGTCCGACCGATTTCAGCCATGGCGGCCGATCTCAATGGTGATCAGCCAACTGCGCATGACATCGGTATTATAGTGCACAAGTGTACGCGCGAACACAAGTGCACTTTCTGTTCCTGTACCCTCATAGATCGGTGAGACGGCAATTCAACATAACCGATGAGAGATCGAACGCAGGACTACCGGCTTAACGTGCTTTCCGAGACAGCGTGCAACCGCCAACTTCCTGGCTGAGTACTTTCTTAACAGAAAAACTCACACGAACTTTGCCAGACCCCGCAGTTGCTACCAATATACCAACGAGGCAGAGTAAATGGTACACTTATGATAAATTTGACTGAATGTAGAAATGAAAATAACTTACCTACTTACGTCCTACATAATACAGATTTTTCTTATTACAGGCTTTTAGCCGTCTTGTAAAACTATCTTCGCATATTAAAGGAAGTGTCATCAATATTAAGTGGCGCCGACTAAGATACCTGAAAGCCTGCTGAAATATTCAGCGGAGTCATTATCTGCTCTTCTTTAATGTACTACGTCATCTTGGAGTTATTATGGAAGCATTTTGCAAGTGAAATATTATGAAAGTCTGACTACTTTGTACTTTTTTTCTAGGACGCACCTCATCCCTGTTTTTGTTGAAACAGTTTTATAATTAAATTTACTTTTTATGGGTTGTAGTCATACAGTTGATTGTTGATTGAGCTGATTGTTAATGTAAAGGTGAGTATAGACTACAACATTTACTTGTAACAGAACAACGAGCCGCTCTATGATATGTTCTAGTGTATCATCCTCTTACGAACTAAACGTAACGTAAATGCTTAGGAAACTGAGCTTTTGCCTGTATTGTACCATTCGTAAGAACGTTACATTACACAGAAATGCTCCAGAAAATGTTGTAGTCTATACCCACCTTTACGAACCTATCAGCTACCTATACAAAATTAAGTTCTTTTTTTTTATAACGGTTACCCCGTTATGATGACCAAATTCCACCTGATGGTAAGCGATGGTGAGATCCACATAGAAAAAGACCATATTGAGTCTGTCGCACTCACCCTGAAAGCCTGCTTAAATGCCGTTTCAGGCCCCGCCTGAAGAGGTTCCTGAGGCGATCACGTTGGAAGTGATGTAGTTAAGACCCTTAATATTTATGTGCTACTATTTACTTTATCAACAGTGTACCTACCTATTTTATTTGTAGTTCTTCCATATAGTTAAGTTATAAAGATGTATAATCTACCTCTTAGGTACTTACTGGTGATGTGTATCTTCCCGCATCCGAAATAGATTTAAATTAAAAGTAGTTACCAACCCAAAACTAAAAGAAGCATCTCATTTCCCACTCCCAACGTTCCCAACAACAAAAAAAAATTAATTACACCCAAAACCGGAGTGCGGTACGGATTATTTTAATTACTACAGCCATTCCGCCATCCTCGGCATTCGGGCTGCATACAATCCAATTGCATTAATGCTTCCGTATGTGTGTACATAGGTATACTCAATCATTGTGTGGGTTTTCGAGGTATTCTGATAGGTGGAATAATTTTAATATTAATTGCATTTGATGCACTTTCAGCAGTTCTGCGCCTGAAGATTATAGTTAACCATTTCAAGAGTCAATAAATACCAAACGATCAATATGGTATCAGACAGTGCGTTATTTTTACGCACAAAAATTACCAGTGTGAGAAATATATTTTATATACCTATACCTAATAAGTAGTTAGGAAAATTTAAATTGGATTCAAGTACTTTTCAAAAAAAATTCTTAGGCATGTAGGTAATACTTCTAGATACCTAGTTACCTAAGTACCTACAAGTAAAGAAAACATTCCCCGTCACAGTTACATCACTTTCATACAGCTGAACTCGGAATCCCACCAAAATCTCTCATACACCCCAAGAGTTAAGATCTGAAAGATATTCAATTAATGTCATTAGGACTACCTGGATGTTCAAAGCTCCAGACTTATTCCTTCGGATGCTCTTCAAAGGGACATTAACTGGAAGATATAGGAGTTTCGAAGAGCAAAGAATATTATCAGAATTATTAATCTCCCTGTCCAGATTATGGTTGGCGCTCTCCCTTCGTTAGGGTGGTCTACAGTCTTGTATTTTACGGGATCGTCTGTTTGTGGTTCCGACGCGTATTAAAAATGTCCCGGAAAATGCAAAATCTGCACGTCCCACATTCATATACGAATAAAACGTTCTGTAAGTCCTATTCCTGATATGAATGCCATATTGGCTATTGCCAATATACTCAAACTAGAATATTGTTACTATCTCAAAGCTTGATTGAGAAAATGATTGAGATCGATGGCAAAGGTATGAGATCTACAAGTAAGTATGAGATCATATCCATTCGGTAATCAACTGTAAACAGTTAAATTGTACAAGTATGAGATCATATCCATTCGTATAAATAGTCATAAATTTACCGTAGCAATTGTACAATTTCTTATTATCCTACCTACGTCTCCTACACCTAACAATTCCGTGTCAGCGGGGCACGATTCTCGGAACTGTCCACGCAAAACCTATGTGTCAGTTTGCGTAAAACGGAATATTCTCATGCATCGCCGATCAAGAATAGGGTTGCCCTTCCGGTACTCGGTATCGGGACGCCGAAACGTTGTGCGAAGAGATCGTCGTGTTGCCATTGTGACCAAAGTGTAGTGTATAAATATTGGCTAAAGAACGACTGTGGAACGTAGGTACATTTAGATATTGGAGCATTCCTTTGTAACGTAGTATCTGGTTGCTTCATAAAAATTATAAGAACACTTTTACGCTTGGAAGAAAGCTCTATAAGAAGACTTCACGCTGCCGATTTGCTTTTTAATTTACCTACTCAAAATCAAATTGCTCAAAAACATTATATAATATAGGTATAGTAATAAGCAGATCATTTATAAACTGTGGATCATGGGAAGTGCTTATATTATGTATTGCAAACGATAGTAAAAATCTAAAAGAAAAAAATTTACTATTAATTTTTAAACACAGATGTCGCGTCCAAACACTTCGACCTAAGTATTTTGTCGTCCATATAGTTATTAGGAAGCTTACTTTTAGCACATAAATACAAGAACATTACACGAAAATCTAACCGGTATTGTCTCAATATTACCGGTATTTCAAGCCCTCACTGTCCTCACCCGACGAAATTGGATTTCAGCCAACCACGAATCTGATAAGGCTTTCATAATAAACGATAGTCCTATTACTGAGCAGAAGCGGCCGATACCAGGAAGTATTAAGCATTGTCAAGTATACTCGAGGAAAAACGATAAATATACGTATATAAATAGATAAGCGGCTGGGAACTTGGAAAAGTTATATGGTATTGCAAGGTGTCGTAGCTAACAGATTTTAATTTGTATTTTTAATTTTGTATTACGACTAGCTGTGCCCGCAACTTCGTCTGCGTAGAATAGTAACTTTTGCCTGCATTTTTAATTTCAGAAAGATTGTTTTTAAGAAATTACAGGAAAAATAAATAAAGATACAAAAATTATAAAAACTATTACAAAATAAAATATAATTAAACTTTGTCATTGATTTGATAAATATCCATTAAAGAACCTGAAATTGTTTACAGATTAATAGGTGATAAACAACATACATAGGTATCACATTTTTCATTACAAATCGGCCAACTAAAAGATAAAATTCACTCGCACAATACATTTTTTTTGTCTAAGCAATAATCTAGCCTGAGAGGAGAGTGGTAGCTAGGACTCACAAAATAATTTTACGCATTTTAGTACTAAAACCACGATAAAAACTTTAATTTATTTGACAGGAACAGGGTTCAATGGTTGCAAACAGCATACTGTACCTATGTAGTGATGTTTGATATCAGGATAACTTCAAAATGTAAAAAATACAAACTACCGATCCACTGTCAAAATATCTATAAAGAATGTGTGTCGCCGTGTGACGAATTTATCAGTATTTGCTTTGCTACTTTGTTTTGTGCCACTTTTGCGCATTGTTTTTGTATATTTCTCGTAGATTGTATTGTATTCGTAATAAAACACTGAGATAATAACGTAAAGCGCAATAAAATATAACTTATGAATTACTTTTTGTATTTGAAACAATATTGCGAAATAATAGAGCATAGTGACATCTCTTTAACTAACCAAGAACTAAACACTCATCACGTCATATCAAATCTGACAGCATTTGACATGACTTGCCAGCTAAGAACGTGATAGTTGGGGAGCCCAACGGGAGTTTTTGGAGTATTGATCAGACTCAGACTCTGTCTTGTAAGATTTTTAAATGGGAGACTCCTTGCACCCTTTCTTGTACCTCTGCCGTGTATGTACACTTCATATGATCACGCACCCCTTGTGCGTGATCGTAAATAGGATAACTGCTGATGCTAATTACAAAGACACTGTTAAAAGAATTGGGCAGAATTATGAAGAACTAATAATCTCTGATGGTTTCCATGGGGCGATGACCGTAGAATCGCGCCTATAACAACAATTACTAAAACCTTTGACACAGCAAAGATCCAAGGGGCACTTGACCAGTTTTCTAATGATCTATGTGATTTTATTTGTAACGATCTGTATATACGATAACTTTCTTTAATTTTATAATGTCCAACATTTTTACGTGAATGTTTATAAATTTCCCTTTATTTGCTTAGAATAGCGATATCCCTCTATGTATATAAACATTCAGATAATATCGAACAGTCTATCAATTGGAACAACACAACCCACCAATGTAAGCCAGCAAGCAAATATCGGACAACTGACCACCTCCATACCGAAAACCAGGTAATAGAGAAATGTAGCGAATTCAATAAACCTTTGAACCTGGCCTTTGTGGATTATTCAAAGGTTTCGACGGTATCACTCACATCAACCCATTTAGCTTTCTCTTCTACAGCAAAACATCGAACCCACATATAGAAAAACTTCTCCAAATCATTTAACAACAAAGCACAGCCGATATCAAACTGCACACTGAAGGCCTGACATTCAAAATACAAAAAAGAGTTAAACAGGCTGACTCCTTATCACCAAAGCTTTCAGTAGTACGCTCCAAGAAGTCTTCAGGTCACTATGATATTCTTAGGAAACAAAAGGAATTGGTGTAGAGGATAGGCGACTGATAAACTTTCGCTTTGCAGATGACATTTTCCTAGACGAAATACGTATACATCGACAGAAATTGAATAAATGCTCGAACAACTGAGTGCAGAAAGCGTTGACGTTAGACTGACGATGAATAGATCCAAAACCAAGGTCATGACCAACAGCATCACTGATTTGGTGGATTGCAGTCAACAGGCAGGTGAAGCAATATGTAGAGGAGCAAACTTGATCTAGGCAGTCTCCTTCGAAGACAGGCAGGACAAAGAAATAATCCGTAGAGCAGACAACGCCTGGAAAAGCTTCTGGTCCATGAATGGGTATATGAAGGGTGATCTTCTTATATCACTGAACCGCAAACTCATCGACGTTTTCATACTGCCTATCCTAGCACATCTTGGTCCCTCACCGAAATCAGAAGTCCAAACTCAAGGTTTTACAAAAAGCTATGAAGCGGAGTATCGTAGGTATTAAGTTAAAATAAAATATACCACCATCCACTCCCGTACTGGTATTGTTGTTGGTTAAAACTGATGTAGCAATGGGCGGGGAATGTGATATGAAATGTGCGAGGATGAAGAACAATAGATGGACCAGAATTGTTACGCATCGCGTGCCTGAAGACGATTTTCGCCGAAGAAGACCTGAGAAAAGGTGGTATGACGATCTAGTCCATGTATCAAAGAACTGGCAAGTCCTAGCATTGGACAGAGAGCAGTAGATGAGTTTGAAGGATCTTTGCCCAGCAGTGAGGTGATACAGGTTAAGAAAAAAAATTACAGATTATTATACAGCAGGCCTACGATATCAACTTGAATCTCATGCATAAAAAATGTAACGCGCTGAAGTATCTCAAGATTATATGTTTTTTCATCAGACACAAAGATTAATTATAACTTTGTGGTCCAAATCGTTACAATGTCACTTTTTAGGGATTATTTAACATGCACTTTGAATGACTGACACGGTCAAATAACTTTTTTTTTCAACAGCTTGTTACCAGGTAGCCCTCCTGCATTAATCGCTGTCCCCCCACTTATAA
Source organism: Maruca vitrata (assembly GCA_039566165.1). Taxonomy (NCBI): domain Eukaryota; kingdom Metazoa; phylum Arthropoda; class Insecta; order Lepidoptera; family Crambidae; genus Maruca; species Maruca vitrata. Next base: position 4,025,740 of record CM076916.1, on the reverse strand, counting down.
AGAAAGTGTAATATACTTTTCGTTATCTTTCTATTCCGATTCCATGTCGTTCGAGTAACTGCAAATCTAGCCATTTACCTCCCCTACTATGACATTTTGCTCAATAAAGTAGTCCGTATAGTCCTAGTCAGAAGGTTCATTTTGGTCGATATACTTTTACCATTTTTGTACGTGATCTAATAAAGTTAGATTTTTAACTATCCTACAGGAATTTCTGTGACTAAAAGTATTTAAGATCTTGACCGGGGATGTATGGTACCACCATGCAAAATTTCATTTAAATCGGTGTAATAGTTTCAGAGATCAGTCATTTATTTCGGTTTTTTGAATATCCCACGGGAACCAGTTAACTGTCAGTGATTTAAAGTATCCTATGCATTTTTCCGAATTTAAAATACCTTCGTGTAAACTTTCATTTAAATTGGTTCAGCCGCTTAGGAGGTCAGTCGAAACAAACAAACAAACAGACAGAGACACAATTTTTTTTAAGTATGGGGATGTGTTCTGCTACTCTCAAAACATATCCCTGACTGGTTTTTTTTGCGATTTTCAAAAAAGTACAAGAATTTTTACCTCTACGTTTTTATTATAGTATAGATAGATAGATAACCCCGTTATTATATCGTGGTACCAACATTAGCGAAAGTTGACATGATAAAGTAGGTTTTTATTATATTTTGTAACTTTATTAGTTCGGAACAAAATAATGATACATCATTGGGTACCATTTTTTCAATTAGAACTGCCTTAATGATATTATTACCATAATATACCCAACGCTTCAGTGCATTAGAAGCAGTAAGTAGCAGTGCAGCCACGGAAGTATCTTATGACTTACGCTACCAAATATCAGATGTAGATACATGTACCTACATTATCACCTTCAAAACTTCATAATTATCTTACCCAACTCTAATCCAGCAAAATACTTCCTCAATTTGGCATTAATCTACCCTGGCCATCACAACAAAAAACGCCTCCACTGCCAGCGTTAACTATACATGAAAAACACCGAAGCCCCTTAAACTTTGTTGACACTTTCACGCGGAGAATATTAAAAAAGCTCCAGCGAAAGTTCTCGGAAAGCTCTGCCTCAGGTTTATCTCGATATTATATAAAGTTCCCGGCAAATGTGGTAATGGCCGACTCGCCGCTTCGCCTGACGAAGGGAAAATAAAACAACTACAAAATTAATCTGTACAAGTAAGTACAACTAAGTGGTAAGTACTTACTTATGTAGGTACGTCTTAAATAAGTTGTAATAAATACTTAAAAATAATAAATAAATATCTAGGACGTTTCCACACACGGTCATCTGACCCCAAACTAAGCAGAGCTTGTACTATGGGCATCAGACTGATATACATACATAGATATTTTTAAATACATACTTAAATACATAATCACACCCAGACACGGAACAAACACCGATGTTCATCACACAAATATTTGTCCCGAGTGGGAATCGAACCCACGACTCTTGGAACCGCCAGCCAGAGATACTAACCACTGGTATACCGAGCCAGTCAATGTAGGTACTACTAACTTCTGAAATAAGTAACTACTGACTAAATAGTTGATACTATAAAATTCTACTTCTTCCTATTTAACTATCTACTTATTTAATTATCGCGTGAAGTCAGTGAATATTACTAAAAAATTGGAACGCGAAAGTCTGAAATCTTGATACACATTTATGTCATCATACATTGTTTAAAGATACGTTAGATACGACATGTAAATAAAATATGCACATACGTGGGCAGACACCACAAGGACAATTCTCGGGCCCTTTTTAATAACAAAACTATCACAAATGGTCCCGATAAATGAATTGTATTAGTTTCTTATAACTTTACTACGTGTGAAACGGGCCTAAGCGAATGAGCGCCATCTAGTGCAAGAGTGTAAGAACATTAGGCACGATCTTAAAGCAAGAAGACTACAACAGCAAAGTGACGTCTGAAGGATTCGGGATTGTCTAGCGTTGAATTAAAAGATGTTATGTTCCGTTAATAATTGAAACTGTATTTAAAGTTCCACAAATGTTAAACTTAATGTTAAACTGTTGTGAGTGCACCCGGTCGCGATCGTTCCGTGATTTACACTAATTTTAATGAAGCGATCGATCGCAAACGGTTGCACACGAGTTCAAATGTCACGTGTTCGGTCGTATTACACCGAACATCTTGCCAGGGGGCAAGAATGAGATTCGACAACCGAAGACGTGACCGTTATGTATACAATAATAATAATTACGCTAGTTTACAAATTATCACTGAATGCGATTTTACGTAACACAGGAGAAGTGCCCTTATCCTTTTGGCCACACACATTCACTTTGTCACTTTCACTGCACTTGTCACTCGTTGAGGAGCGGGGACCTGCTGGGGACTTAGCGAGGGCCCCGCCATATCCACCATTGCCGGTGGTGCATAAGCCGCTGTTTGCAACACCTCTGCTGCCGATTGCTGATGTTGCCGACAGTAGCCATATCGACGACTTATGAGCACTATGGCTATAATAGCTATTATAGCCCATAGGACCCATATTGCAAAGTAATGATGAATATCGTGAACAGAGATGTTGTTTTCTATCAACCCTTCGCTTTCTTTTATAGCTTTTATCTTCTGTTCTAATTCTGTATGTTGTTCATCTTTAATTGTTGGTTCTGTTAACTGTTCTTCAGACACATTACCAATTGTTACATTTATGACGTTGTTAATGGGAGCGATTTCGGGGATTATTATTGTGTCTAATAAGTCAATTCTATTTTCCTGTTGTTTGTGTGTATAAATGGTAAAGTTCTCGGTTTTCACTAAACAGCTGTTCTTCATGGTGATAATGTTAGCGCCGGTCAGCTGATGTGCAGTAACCTGATCGTTACATATTGTTCGCAACTGACACCGGTCGCAACAAAAGTATAGGTATTGATTTATTTGTGTTAAGCTTATCCACTTGTTTTGGCAAGCCATTATTCTGGTTTTGCATTGTTCTAGGTTAATTGCATCTTTTATACAAAGGTCATTATCTGTCTTCATTTTATACATTGGCGTCTTTAGATGACATAAGTATGTCGAGGCGTCACGTGGTATGCAATGTTCTAATTCCGGCTGAGCAATTGGTAAGTATGAATCCTTCTGCAAGTTCATTGCGATGTAACTCTCAATTGGAGTTAGGGTGACCATGCTTTTTCCAACTTGGTATGGGACACTTTGAATACTGTAAAGGTCAAAGTTGTCTCGGCTCAGTAGCGGGACCTTTATTTCCATAATCAAGTATTTTGATGTTACTTTTGCTTTTACTCCTAGTAATTTATATATGTTATGCATGTTAATCTGTAGATTGTCTATTGGCAGGCTTAGTTCCTTAGCTAATTGACCAGAGATGATATTAAGTTGAGTTTGTAGTTGTTCAGGGTCAATTAAATGAATGTTTATCCTTCCATTATAGACATTTGTGATTGTGTCAAGGAGTGATTCTTGTATGTTTTTCAAGTGAGTTAGCAGATTAGTGGCTGTCATTGCAGATAAAGTAAATTCCGTCATGTATTCGATATCCGACACAACCTTTTGTATCTCTCCTACTTTCCGGTCTAAATTCAATAAATGTTGATTAATAAGTTTATGTTGTTTTTGTATCATGTCTTCTGTTCTCTTTAACAAATTGTATTCGGCCTCCACTATAGATGTCTGGTTTTTATATAGCTGTACTAAGTGTTTCTGATTGTCTCGTACTAGTGAGATATCACGTTCATACTGTTCTGCGAATCGGTTGTCCAGTACGCCGAATAGATCACCTGCGATATACCCGATACCATTGATAAGACCGCCGCTGACATGGCGGCGCTTGTGAGCTCGCGCGCTCATTTGTTGATTCAGCAATACTCTATTGTTATGCTCAAGTTCATTGTACTCGTGACGTAATTGTAACATGAGGATCTCACAATGTGTTAGATGACTTATGATATGACAAATACTATCTAAATGTTTATAATATTTTTCATATGCAGATGTTCCTTCCCAAAACGGATCCATGTTATAATAGGCAACTATTTTCCACTCATCTCGGATGAGCAGCATGTTGGCCATTCTGTCAAAATACAATCCTTGTTTCTCATTTAATGGCGTCACTTGGAAACACGTTCCTGGCACAAAAATGTTCATAATAGCCATACAGGCTAGAGTAACTGTCATAAAGGTAGATTTCTTTCCGTTGTTATTTCCTTGTTTTCTTCTGTTTTTTAAACTTGTTTCTTGCTCTACTTGTTCTAATTATTCGTCCTTTCCTGTTGCGTTGTTCACTGTTTCTGTTTTGAGAGGGAGGAGTGATAACTTTACTATTGGTCTCTTCAATAGTCCATTTTTTGTTTTTACAGTTACCACTCTAACGTATCCATCTGTTCCCGGATGGACCTCTATTACTCTTCCCATGGCCCATTTTCCTGGAGGAAGATTATCTTCGTGTATGAGAACCATGTCTCCTATCTCTATGTTTGGTTGAGGTTTTCTCCACTTTCCTCTCGTAGTTATTTGGCTAAGATACTCTGTTTTCCATCTCTTCCAGATATCTTGGAACAGCTTTTGTGTGAGATGCCAACGTGTTCGAGCATCTTCCTCTGTATTAATAACAGTAACTTCTGACCTCCCGATCAAAAACTTTGCTGGTGATAGGAAATCTAAATCTTCTATATTCTCTGTTAGTGCACACAATGGTCTAGAATTCAGGCACGCTTCGATTTGCGTTAGAATCGTAGAATACTCTTCGAATGTCAACTTCTGTTGTCCTACTACACGTCTTAGATGATATTTAAGGCTTCGAACTGCTCGCTCCCAGAGTCCTCCTGCACTTGGCCATGCAGGGGCGTTGAAGTGCCATTCTATTTTCATTTCAGTCAGTTCAGCCAAAAGTTGTCGTTAAGGAATTGTTCAAGTTGTGGCCATTGTTCTTGTAATGCTCTATTGGCTCCAACAAAGTTCGTGCCATTGTCACTGTAAAGGTGACCTGGCGTGCCCCTACGAGCAACCATACGACGTAGTGCAGCCAGGAACGCTGAACTGCTCAAGTCAGAGACTAACTCCAGATGCACAGCTTTGGTGATCATACAGATGAAGATGGCCACATATCCTTTAGTTGTTCTTGCTCCTCTACCTTTGTTTAGCTTCACGTTCACGAAGCCTGTGTAGTCCACTCCTGTGTGGTAAAATGGGTTGGCGATATTGCATCGAGCAGAAGGCAAGTCTCCCATCAACTGTTCCTGTGTCTTCCCGTCCTGTTTCCGACACGTAACGCACTTCCGTAGTTGTTTCTTCACTATGTTATTGCCTCCTGTAATCCAATACTCCTGCCTCAGTTTGGCTAAGGTAAGCCTCGGGCCGCCATGTAATGTTTGTTTATGCGCCTGGTCAATCAAGAGATCCGCCAAACGGGAACCGCTCGCGATGATTTTTGGGTGTTTCATCTCGTAGCTTATAGATGAGTTAGAAAAGACGGCCGCCAACACGTAAGATGTTTTTGTCGTCAATGAATGGATTTAAGTTTAACAATTTACTTTTCGATCCGACATTGCCATGTTTGCGTAATTCTTCAATTTCCGTTCTAAATTCACAATTCTGTTCATTTTTAATAATTGTTAATTTTGCATTTTCTATCTCTTGCAACGTGAGCTGGCTTGGCCTTTGTTTACGTTTCGGGGTGAACGCTCTCTGTATCCATGCGACTATGCGCGTAATTTTATGAAATGAACTATATTTTGTAATTAAATTGTTAATGATGTTATCATTTTCTATTTGTTGAGTAATGTTAGATTGGTGTGTTTTCTTTTCCTGATTTGTTTCGAAAGTCTGTTTCAAGACCAATTCAGGTTCGAAAGATTGTCTTCTCTTCTTCTTATCGTATGGTTGAAACAACCTGGTGTCAGAGTTTTACACCGCCCGTAGGCCTCTGACATGGCTTGAAAGATTGTAGCTAGTTTGCTCCTGACCACCATAAGGAATGTTTCTTCAACTGATGAGGCATCAAGCCTCGACTTGCGGCGTCCGCCGGGTTATCATCTGTTTTTACATAATTCCATTGTTGTTCTGGCATTTCCTCTGTTATTTTTCGTACTCTGTTTGCCACAAAGGGCTTCCATCTGTTCGGTTCTCCGCGCAACCAACCTAGGACGACCTGTGAATCGGTCCATCCATGAGTTTTCAATGTTAAGTTGATTTAACGCATTTTTCACTATTATTATTATTATTATTTATGCATTAACTTAGTAAGCAAAAACGCTCCACTCAACTCTAATTTTGGTAAACTCAAGATCTTTTTTAATGGTACTAATTTTGTTTTGGCAGCTACCATTACTACTCTGTTTTGTTTTTTGATTCGAGCGTAGATCACACATCCGAATGCTTGTAATGATGCGTCACAAAATCCGTGTAATTCTATGACGTCATTTTCCGTACTCAATATCCAGCGTTGTATTTTTATTTCCTTTATTGTTTTGTTTATATCTTCGCTTATCTTAAGCCATTCCTTCTTAATTTCATCTGTTACCTCTGTATCCCATGTTATGTTCGTTTTCCATACCTTTTGAAATAATAATTTCATTTTTATTATTACAGGTGCCAACCAGCCTAAAGGGTCGAATATCCTTGAGATTTCGGACAAAAGAATTCTTTTCGTTAGCTTAGACGTTTGTGGGTTTAATTCACAGCGGAATGTGAACTCATCGTCATCTGGATTCCAGCATAGGCCGAGAGTCTTTGAGGTGTTCTCTGTTTTAAACTCAAATGTTATCTTTTCGGTGTTGCTTGGGTTACTCTGTTGGTTATCTAATTTCGATAATATTTCGGGTTTGTTTGAAGACCATTTTCTAAGGTTGAATCCTCCTCTTTGTAACAGATTTTGTAAATCTTTAACTAACTGTTGTCCTTGATTTATTGTATGGGAGCCGTATAATAAATCGTCCATGTAAAATGAGTCCTCAAGGACCCCTGCAGCTTCAGGAAAGTTCTCTCTCTCATCTGATGCTAACCTTTTTAAAGTCATCATTGCTATGAATGACGCTGCTTTCGTTCCATAAGTTAAAGTTTGCAGAAGGTATGTTTGTATGGTTTGATTGGGGAGTCCCTCCAAACGATCTTCTGTAAGGGTTGATCTTCTTTGTTCATGAGTATTTGCCAATACATTTTTCAATATCAGCTATAAAGGCAAACTTAAATTGTCGAAATTTAATAAGCAATGACTGCAGATCTTGCTGTAAATTAGGCCCCTTGAACATGAGATCGTTTAGGGAATACCCTGATCCTGTTTTACTTGAAGCATTAAAAACGACCCTATATTTTGTTGTTGATGACTCGGCACGTTCGACTCCGTGGTGAGGTAAAATGAAGGATTCGGGATTGTCTAACGTTGAATTAAAAGATGTTATGTTCCGTTAATAATTGAAACTGTATTTAAAGTTCCACAAATGTTAAACTTAATGTTAAAATGTTGTGAGTGCACCCGGTCGCGATCGTTCCGTGATTTACACTGATTTTAATGAAGCGATCGATCGCAAACGGTTGCACACGAGTTCAAATGTCACGTGTTCGGTCGTATTACACCGAACAACGTCACTATACACTAGATGTCAATTATGCAAGTTTTAAAATAGGTATACTAGTTTATGCTTCTACATATTTTTCATGATTATTGCAAAGTACAACTTTATAGTGAGAATTTAGTTACTTAATTACAACACTATATTTAATTAATTACATTTCCTATTGTGCTTCATAACACACTAGCCATAAATTTATTGAGAACTTCGCTTAGGTAATTGCATGTGCACATAATCTACTTATATACATAGATTGTTAACGCCATGATCACGGTGCTTGCAACAGTGCCGAAATATCGGGGGCTCATTAAGACAAAACAACATGATAAATATCCCGGACATTTTCAGTTTTCGAATGTGTGTTGCCATGACAGTTTATAATTCTTATAAAGATTCTAAAACCAATATAAAATAAGATACAAAGACCCAGATTTGCATTAAAATCAAACATAATTTGTTTCAATTCGATATTTATTCATAAAAATACTATAATTTCTTACGAATCAAACTAACAAAAATACTTAAAAGTATTTCTCCAAAGGCTCTCCCAATATTGTCTCGAGTTTTCGAATAGCGTCCTTAGTGGAGGTCTCTATTCTTTGGTCGCCATCTTCAAGCAGTTCTGCCAGGAATGGCACACTTTCCGCCAGGAGCGGAAGCCAACTGCTGCCAAGTTGACTTGCCATAGACACTAGACAGTCGAGAGCAGTTAACCTGAAAAAAAAGATTGATAAAGTTTCATTAACATTGAGCAACAATTTGAAATAAACATAGGCTTGCCGTTTCAAGGCTCAGGCTTCAAAAGACTGGAAAGTCGTTCTTAGGTTTAAGAACAAAATTGTTTAATAAGATCCCACAAAATGTTATTGAATTACCTTTTTATAATTTCAAACTTTTTATTAAATCGTGTCTTGTGAAAAAAGCATATTATAAAGTAGAAGACTACTTAAATGATAAATATCCATGGACATGATGAGCTGCTCGCTTGGACATCAATGAATTATGTAACTTGTGAATTTTTATGTAATATGTGATTAATTTGGGTGTATTATTAAATATATTTAAGTTTATTTGTGTATCCACTGTTGATCTTGATTTCCGTAACACAAGTGCTTAAGCTACTTACCACGGGATCAGATCAATGTATGTGATGTTGTGTAATATTTATTGAAAAAAAAAAACAAATTATTTACAACTTGACGTACAAAAGTATTTCATGAAAATCATTTTGCAGAATAAATTATTTTATGACCCTTGACATTATTAGTAGGGTAAAAGAATTTACTAAGAATTTAACAAACATGCTTGCAATATACTCTTATTTCTTTATTATACTCTTATTACTGTAACAGCTAATGTGCCAATTTTTGTTTTTTTTATGTGCAATAAACAATACCTATCTATATACATTAATACATACCTAACATCAGCATCGTTGTGCCTGGTCTTCAACAAAATCTGGTAATTCAATAGCTTCCACAGCGAATCGTCTGCAGTGGCCACAGCGAACTGTGATATGCACGGGATTAACAACTCTTCCGCCCTCGCTTTAAGGCTCTGAATGCCACCGAGGGTGTTCTCTAGCTGATCTACCACAGGCTGCATAAGGGTTTCAAATCTGTCTTTGTTTAGGAAGCTTTGACTGTCGTATAGGAAGACGATATGCAATGTCCTTATGATGTGCTTAACGAGAGCGACGCATTTGTCTTCAGAGTCAAAGAAGAACTCTTCTGTCTTGCTGTTGTTGCAAGAGTCTAGGAGCTCAGCGGCATTCTTGATGAAGTGACCGGCGAATAATACGAACAAGCCTTTCAGTTGGTCTGCTATTGCACTGCTTAGTCTGAAAAATAGAAGAGGATATTCAAGGGGACATTGTTACAAAGTAGATCCATTGAAAAATATCACAAACATATAGAAACTTATTTCGATTTTAAAGATATTCTTTGGCTAGTACCTATAAGCAAAGTTTTAATGGTGCCTTACGGCGCGAAACTTGGCTGATCTTAATTGAGATCAACCACTATGGCCAAAATCGGTTGGACGCATTATTATTATTATTACGGCGCTCTGGGCCACTTCTTGTAACGTCTACACGTGAGAAGTGAGACAACTACAATAATTTAAATTAAAAAAAACAAGATCATTACCTGTAGAATGTTATGGCTCTATCCTTCTGCCCGTCGACGTTAGTTCTTATCGCCCAATCGTAAATCTTGAAGTAGAAAGGCCTGAAACTGGTTTCAGACAGTTTCAAAACAAGTTTCACTAGCGCATTCACCACTTCATCCTCTGCTCTGTCAATAACGTCTTCATCTACGTTTTTGTCTATAGCATCACTTCGCAATTGCAATGCAGAAAGGAAGAACGTCGTCAAATCTTGCTGAAGCGCCGTGAAATCTGCTGTCGTGACATTCGCGAAACTTTCGGCCAACACCGACATCACTGGACCAATAGCATCGAAGTTCTCTTTCTCTAACAACAATTGATGTGTCTCATTAGCAACTGGTATCAGAACTCTAGGAGGAATCGAGCTGGCAACTTTCTTCTTAATGTTGATCAACTTTGTCACAATCGCAGACACTTTACTGCACTCTTGATCGAAGGTCTGCCATTTAGACAGCAATATCGCGTACTCATACAGTATCTTCTGTAAGTATGGACTCAGGAACAATGGAACACTTTCGACTATCTTTGAAATCGCCGTCACAGTACTCAGTAGCACGAGCTCAGGAGTTTCCGACTTGCGTTGTTTCTTCAGTACTTTGATCAGAGCTGGCATGAATTTCCTGAGACTAGCCAGGGCGTGAGCTTTGAGATTGCTGCACAGCTCTGCTAGACATAAGACCACGGAAGCCATTACGTTGCCTGTAATATTAGGATTGCAAGTGTATTCGGTTACCGTTTCAAGAACGGCCTTGAATGGCTCCGGATTATCTGATCCCAACATTCTTGTAAGTAACTTCAATGATAGTAAAGCGGTTTGTTGATTTAGCTCCAATTCCTGTGCAGCCGATTCACTTAAGTTTTCATCTTTAGTATCTATGGTTTTAATCATGTCCAGTAACGCTGGCAGAAGAGAATAAAGTAGCTCTTTGTCCACTTCGTTGAACATTTCGGGGCTAAATTGTATTTTTGAGTTCAATAACTCCATAGATTTTCTGCGGACTGCTTGTAATGTATGTTTTAGTAAGCCGCGCACTACAGACAAGAACATCGGGGCAGACAGCAAATTATTCGTGTGATCCAAAAGATCGTAACTGTGATGCAACATCACTCGCCAATATTTGGCTGTTTTCTCATCATTGTACTTCGAAATGTTCTGGATAAATGTCAAAATGTTGATAATGTATGTTTTATAGTGCGCCTCCATAGTCTTAATGTCAGTAGCTTGACTGCTGTGTTGGATGAATCTTGAGGAAGCCAAGCAGTTATTCATGAAGGTAATTATCACGTATTTGTACTGGCGGAGTTGGACTGCTGAATGACCATTGACACTAAATATATCGCTCGGATTTACGTCTGTATCCATACTATCTTCATCTTTCTGTAGCGGCAAAGTCTTAATATAGCCCATAAGTTTAATGAAGTTTTCCATACACACTTCCGGTGGGAATTCAAGGATAATACTTTGACCGAAATCAAGTCTATTCATCGGGGATTCCTGATCAGCCAAAGTCCTCGTTGCTCGCCTATCTTTCTTTTTGTCATCAGCAAAGTGCGTAATATGGGTCTCCAGCAACAAACCAATGAATACCCAGAGGAAATGACTGGGTCCCAAGGTTCCTATCAACTTTTTATACAAAGGCAGACGCCGATGTTCAGGCACATCCAAGACAACATCAGCAAACGTTCTCAGAACAGGAACAATACGGTTTTGTAATTTCTGAAGTTCCTTCTCTGTGTAGTCTTGGACATCCCTGTCTAGTTTCACAAGAATGGGTATCAAGGTTTCTATTATTTTAATGATAATTTGGAAACTATACGCATCGTCATGTCGAAGAACGGAAGATCCCATGAATGTGAAGATTTCCATAGTATGATGTAGCACTTGCTCAGGCAACATGTATGCCGCATCCGACAGAAGAATCAATGCGTGATGATGAGTTTGAGGATTCTGAGTGCCCCTAATGCATTGCACCACAAGATCTACCTTGAAATGAGACTTCAGTGCCTTCATTTGTTCTCTATCGTTTTCATTAATAAACTTCTTGCAATAATACCACAATGATGAAAGAATAAGCTGCTTTGTATATTCGACATACGATTGCTCCTCGAAACGTAAGCATTTACTCAACAATTCAAAGAGCAAAGACACAAATTTGCTGTCCACCGACATTTTCTTTTTGTTCTGTACATATTCTAGTAATGTTACTCCTAGTTTCCAAGGATCGGTCTCGGTCAGTTGATACGATATTAAAGAAACAGAAGTCTTCTTCTTTTTTGATACACTTACAGCTGGATCTACAGCTTGCAACATACCTTCCAATATAGGTTTAAAATCTGTTAAATTCAAATGGATTTTCTTCATAACTTTAGCAGCTGTACTGGATATAGTAGGATTGTTGCCAAAAGCACCAGCAGATGCAATAAGATGCACTAAGTCCTTAGTGACATCATCCGGAACTTTCTTAAATACATCTTCGTCAATCTGTTTCATTATCAGTATACAGGGACTAGTAAATGTTTGTCCTTCTTCCAAAATACATTCTCTGTATTCCTTCAAACCCAATTCTATGGATTTCCAAATGTCTTGTTTACCAAAGGTACTAACGGTGGTCTCGTTTATTTGACTATAAACTTGTTTGAACAAATTGGATTCGTAAATGTTGAAAGAGAATTTGGAATTCAGCTCATTTTCTGTGAGTTTTTTCTCTAAAGCACTTAGAGCAGGTACTATAGAAGCGAACGTACTAGCACTGTTGATGCTTGATAGTAGTTTTAGGAAATTTGAAGTAACGTGTGGTGGCGTGTCGGAAGTAAGAATATTAGTAAATTTGATGAGACAATTCTTCTTGAATATCTTCTTAACTGGTGACGACTGAGTCAATATAGTATTCAACACTTGTGGTATCTGTTCGTGGTCCAACAAGAGCTCCTCTTTGTGCTGTATCAGCTCATTCATGAGCTGCACATAGGTTTTGCTTTTGTCAGTCTCAAATCGAACCAAATTATTGATTGTATCAATAGCGCAGTGACGAATTGCTGCCATTTGGTTGTTCAAATTAAATAGAAGCGCCAACATGACAACGTCCGAGTCATACACCCAATCAGATGCTTGGAGGGAAAATAAATTGTTGAGTAATTTCAGACTTCTCAGCTGAAGCTCTGGACCAATCACATCTTTCGGATCAGAAGCATACAGTATATGCCCACATGCAAAGTTGGCTATAAATTCAACCTTTTCTTGTGAAGTTTTGAAAAACTTTTTCAAAAGCAATTGCAACAACTTCACATAATTCTTCTCATAAGTCGGAATGGCGCAGCCTGTAATACATATCTCATACAATCTCCTCACAAGGACTGTTTCAGAATTTTCACAAACATTACACCAAGGCTTTGGCAGATTTTTCACATTCATATCTTCAATCAACCTTGAGAAGATATAATCAACTACTTGGAATAGTATTTTATTTTGCCTGGATAGTTTTACAAACTCGGGAACAACTTTGCTCGAAAATTCGTCTTCTGAGCTGGACACTATAGCTCTATTCTCATCTTCAACAGACTCTAGTAGTAAATTCAGAGTTGATGTAATCTCTTCAACAGATGCTGATTTAAAAGAACAACTTTTCAAAAGGATGAAAGTGTAAATATCAAGTGTATTACTTTTATTCAGTTGAAATACATCCAGTAAATCATCAAAATTCATACATCTGTCAACAAATAGCGCTTTGAAAATAAGCTGATTCAACGCTTCATGATTATCTTTATAAGCATTGAGATTTTTCAACTTTTTAATTAGTCCAAATTTCTTTCCCCAAGGGGAATTTAGAATTTTACAGGTTATTTCAGCTGACTTTTCATCATGAGGAAATAAATGTGGGATCAATGCTAAAACTGTTTCTTGATTGACGGGAAGCAATTCTAAAGAGCAAAACTTTTCAATCGCTGTACTTATAACTTTCTTCCACTTTTTAGAGCCTTTTGTGACTATGTTCACAAAAACATTGATCAAGTCTATTTCATTGAGAGCTTCATTCAAATATTTAGTAGGTATTTGTAAAGCAGCAGTAACCACATCAATATTATCGTCATTGAATCTGTTCACAATAGAATCCTTGACAAAATCAATGTTCTCAATTTTCAGAACATTGAACTCTTTGCTGATATAATTCACAGCTTCCACCCTCAGTTCTGGGTTGACATGATTCAAATTTTCAAAGAGATAAGCAGCGCCCACCTTGTGAGAGACTGATGGCTTGAAACCTAAAACTTTTGACAGCATCAATCTCCTTTTAGATGAATCTATGTTTTTCGAGCTCATCTCTTGCTTGATTACCTTATCAAATGCTTCAGGGTACTTGATTTCTAAGTTTTTCAAGAGTGAAGAATACCACTCTATGATGTTCGGTGGGCAATCCACATCTTCATCTATAATTTCTATGTCACTTCCATCATCATCTTCAATCTTTAATGGCTTCGAAGTTTGAAAGGCATCAAGGACACACCTAGAAAGTAAAACAGTTTTAATTTTCATTATCATTTTCTTTCAGCTAATTTCCTTCGCATTAAGAGCTGGACTATAAACTAAGAGGGTGGACAGAAATACTGTGTTCTTAAGTAATTTTACTTAATAACTCTCAAAACCGAGATTCTTTATCTTTGAATAATGTGGCAGAAATGGAAAAATATGGAAGATTTAGAAAAACGGAAAAAATTCAACTGCCTCACCGCGGCCCTGGGATCAGAACCGTCCCCGTCCCCGTCCCCGCGCCCAGACGTGCATTACCATCACACCTTACCAGCAGGTATTAATTGAAGCAATCGATTTGTTCCCGTATTTATGACCTGTTTGCCACAGGTGGCGCCATCTACTATCAGTTGAATTTTTTCTGTTTTTCTAAATATTAGAAGAGCTAGTGCAAGCTTTAGCACTTAAAAATTTTAAATTTACAATATGGATGATTTTTGCAATTAATATTAAATTTCAATCATCAGCATAAATATGAACAAACTTTGGATATCATGTTGTCAGATAGGTAAATAAAAAAATAATAAGAGTCAAAACTTACTTTACAATTGTTTCAGGTTGCTGGTCTTTCAAGTCAACCTCATCAATGAAAATTTGTGGAAGCCGACTGAATCTTCTAAACTCCTCATTACCACTCTGTATTACTGGCAGAATGCTCGATAGAAACGCTATAGAGAACCTCTGTATCCTTTGTTTCCTTTCTACAGCTCTCTTCAAATGCCTACACAAATTATTCATAATACTCAATGACATATCATTCAGAATTGTATCAGACATCTTTGTGACATGTGTCTGAAGATCGTACATCATAGTAATCAGGACAGCAACATCATAAGTCATATCAAACTCTGTTGTTAGTAATCTATCAACAATATCATTGAGAGTGTCTTGTTTTATAGTGGCTTTGTTGAATAAGCAGCCCAAGATAATGTACCCACTGGAACGCAGATCCACAATAGGCGATTCTATAGCTTTCATTATTGTAGGCAAGAGCACATTTAAAATGGCCTCGGTAACTTTTTTACTGTTCTCGATGACACCTAGAGCAGTCTGACAGAAGAATACATACAATGTATTTAACTGGGAAGCTCTCTCCCCATATTCTTTAACATATTTCAGTGTTGTTTTGGCCACAAATTGCAATGTAGCAGAATTAGAGGCACACTGGTTATACCAAACTTGATTACCGAGAGCTACTCCATGTTTTTGAATTGGCAGCAACCAGTTCCATCTATTGGAGTCTGATTTTATGTCCATGATTTGGACGAAACGGACAAATATTTTTGATCCATGATACGGCAGGATGAGGGCCATAATGGCATCTTGGTTGTATTGGTGTATATGATACCTGTTGACCAGCCATTCTAAAGCCTTATGGGTAGGCGTCAGAAGTAAATACGGAAAAAGTTTTAATAAAAACTTTTCAATTGTCTGATCAAGATTTTGGTTCACTTCTTTGCTTTGTACAGCCCTTTCAAAATCTTTAGATGATAAACTGAAGAGTGAGTCTTCATATTCCCTGAACCCCTCATATAAGGCTATCAACTCTTTGAGTCCACTCACTCCAATCTCATAGAAGGTATCTCTGTCTTTCAGACCAGCCTCTTTTGGATCAAAAAGGAGGGAAGTCTTCTTTTTATCCTCTTTATATATAGCAGACTGAGGAGCTGCTAGCTTCTTCAGCTGTTCTGCTAAAGAAGTCGATGCCATTATGTTTTCGTAAAGATTTTGCACCTGCAAAATATTAAATAGTACTTGAGATTGTAAATAACCACAAAGTTTTTAAATATAATCACTAGAAACTATTAACACATCTTGAAAGAACACAGCTAAAGATTCTCACCTTACATAACACCACAAATATTTAGGTTTGAAGTTTTATTAACTACGATATTCACTATTCTTCTTGTAATTAAAAATAAAACTTTGAAAACACGTGCGATAAAGCACCGCAAGAACTTTGACAGTGACAGTAGTGATAAAGAAATTCTGACATTGACAATTGTAGGGATGCCCCACAATCACTTGGACTAACTGTTACATGTTTTCCATAAACAAAATCACATGTAAATAATATCCTACCAAAAACATTCTGTAAAAAAACTAGCCAAGTC
Organism: Maruca vitrata; assembly: GCA_039566165.1. Classification (NCBI taxonomy): domain Eukaryota; kingdom Metazoa; phylum Arthropoda; class Insecta; order Lepidoptera; family Crambidae; genus Maruca; species Maruca vitrata. The sequence continues at coordinate 4,009,347 of CM076916.1, read as the reverse complement.
TCGATGGAGCTGCTTACTCTTCTCTAAAAATTAATGAAATCTAGACAATGTTGTGCTAAGTCTAAGGTCCTTACTGCAATTTCTTAATTATTATAGTTAGTGTTGTGTGACATGGTCGTGGAAGGGAACACAAGTGCACAGAACCAGGTGCTCTGTGTATCATACCAATCTGTCGCCAGAACTGCTACCCATTGACGATAATAATTTGCCAATTGGACAACGTTGATCGAATAACAAGTGAAAATTATGGCTTGATATTGGTTTTGTACCCTTACCCTTTAATACCCTTCAACGGCCAAGTCACACAACACTAACTATAATAATGAAGAAATCGCAGTAAGGAACCTTAGACTTGGCACGATTTCATTACTTTTAGAGATGAACAAGCAGCTCCATCGAGACTTGGCTAGTTTTTACAGAATGTTTTTGGTGCAGAAGCAGCTAACTAATTAAATATTTTTGTAAATACTTTTCCCTTTATGTGGCTATTGAACCCTAACTCTGTTACCAAATTTAAGTAGTATTACCAAAAAATATAAACTTTATGTAATTAAAAAATATTTGCAGGTATTATGAACGTGGAAATGAGATGTTGCTAATATTTTTGTCACATTTCTTTTAGCCTGAATATTTAAAAACAATAAAGTAATACTATTACTACTTACTTGCAGTTACTTTTACAAAATATTTTTCTAATGATTAGTATTAGACATGACAAGTATTTTGTAGTTTCATGAAATAATTATTAAGTATGTATTTCACTTTTACACGTGTGCGTGTAATTATCATTGCTGTAAATGTGTGCATAAAATATATTCCAGCAGTCAAACGCGCCTGAAGAAAAAAATATGTTAAAAAAATGTGACTGATCCCTGGTCCCTATAGGTCCCTGGTCCTTGTAAAAATACAAAAGCAATTTTTATTTACTAAAAATGGAATCACTGGATACTTCAGCTGAAGACAATCAGAAAATAATAATTTTACAACAAACTCATGGCTAGTTTTATAGATAATGTTTTTGGTGGGATAAGCTTTAAATAAAAATTCGTAAACTCAGATAAAAAAATACTACCATTTCATTAAAGTGAATTATGGTGATCAAATGAAATGACGATACAATATGTAGCTCTTCCCTAATAATGTCATTTGCACACGATGATTTGACTTTGACTTCGGGGTTTGTTTTCTTCTTATCGTCGTCAGTGAATTCTTAATCGTTGGCGAAAACTGTTGTGATAACATTATTCAATCTACGTAAATAATGTCCTTACATTGTTTTGATAACCGTCTATGACGCGAGCAGTCTGCCCTTTTGCGTTTTAAAAATAATTTACTTCTCATTCGCGCTGTAAAGTTAACTTTAATTAATCAATTGGTCCTTTCTTTGTTCTCCTCCTTTATAAGTTATCGAAGATGGAAATAAGATTTGTGAATATTATGTACCTGATTGCAGGTTTCATTGTGTTTATTGTTAATCCCGCGTTTAGTTATAAACCTGTAGTTTTAATTCATGGAATTATGACGGGCAGTGGCAGTATGGAGCTGATATCTCATAGGATACAAGAGGTATGTAATTTTCGTAGAGCCTATTCTCTCTCTCTTTGAACATCATAATTTTTTTTAAGTCAACTTTATTTTTAAAGCCTATATAATATCTGATAAATCCTTTAGGATAGGGCCTGTAATAAATAGGTACACAAAGTATGGGGAACATTTAAAAGTTCCTCCAGTCTGGTGATGAGGGCCTGGCAATCTGTCATACAGGTCTCCTAGAACATTCCTACTTAGATGTTAAAATTGCAATATACCAGGAACTTTTCTTCAAAAGCAAAGGGGAACTATTTTGTACTATTTTTCAGATTAGTTTAAGAGTTATTTTTTATCATATTTTAAAATATCTTTGCTGAATATTACACTAAAACATTTTGTTGTTATTCTTTCTTGAGAAAAATAAAAGCTCTTTTAAGACCACTTAGTCTTATCAGAAAACAGTATCATCTGTAACAAATTACCTTATTACCCAAAACAAACCATTGTTTGTTAGGGCAAATAAGTTAATTTGTTCCAAATTATATTGTTTTAGTGATGGTATTCCGTTACTAATGGAATTTAAATTAAATTACTCATGCATGAAATGATATATCTTTTCATAATATCAAATCGATATAAAAATATTATTGAAAGTGTTACCTATAAATTGGTTGAAATAAACAATGCCGTTACTAATGTGAAGTCATGAAATTGATTTATTCAATCACATTGATTCCAGAAACACCCTGGCACGAAAGTGTACAATGTGAACCGGTTTGAGAGCTGGTCGAGTTTGGAGACGATGTGGCACCAAGTGCTGGAGATTGGGATGGATGTAGCCAATATCTCGGCTCAGCATCCTGAGGGTATAAATCTCATTGGTGAGTGGAGTCACTACTATTTTGTTTAGGGGTGAGAGCCATCCGCTCCCCCGCAAGTCTGGTGATGATGACAATGCTACTCCAAGCCATCATCATAAGACAGTTCGGAAAAAAAATAAAATAAAAAAACTAGTATTTAGATGGGCTCAAGGGAATAGTGATAAGTGACCCAGGTTCACTGCCTATAGTTCCAAGAGTTGCGGGTTTGATTCCCACCGGGGACAAATATTTGTGTGACGAACATCAGTGTTAGTTCCATGTCTGGGAGTGTTATTAAATTAATTTTTTAAATATATTTGTGTATCGACTGTTGATTCTGATATCAGTAGTAACACAAGTGTTAAGCTACTTACCATGGGATCAAATATTTTAATATATATTTTCATTATTTCAGGGTACTCCCAAGGAGGGTTAATCGCTAGAGGTATTGTGCAGACATTTGAAAATGTCTCAGTAGATACCTTTATCTCATTGAGTTCACCACAAGCTGGTCAGTATGGAGGTAAGTTCATATAATTATGTAGTAAAATATTCAGAACAGAAAATAAAGTACAATCAGCAAAAACATTTTTGATTTCCCTACAAAATAAATCTTCATAAAAGACCACCATTTTACTTATAAAGCTGAATTGGAATAAGGTATAGACTAAGTACTCAGTTATCCATGATGTTATTGTATGTTCTAATTTATTATCAATTTTAAACATTTCAATCGAAATCTGTGTCAGATAATACTAATGTGTAGCCGTGAACCAAATTTACTGGCATTGTGCTTGGTGTCAGAGGTGAAAGGGTAGATATTTGTACTTATCAGACAAACTATTATTCTGTCATTTAACAACTTTCCTTCCACCTGTCCAGAGAAAACTTGCAATCGAAAAAGTAAAACTGTAACCAGTTTTTCCTTACATCACATTCAATTTACTTCAAAAACATTAATCAAAATCAATCAAAAATGTCTTTATTTATATGGGCAATTTACATGCACTTAAAAAATCGTCACATTACTAATAATAAAACTCTTCCACTAGTTTTCTTTATTATACCAAATCCCATAAAAAAAAATTGTAAAAAACACAAGTCTCGCAACTCAGTTGTACTACCGTAAATAGTTGTGAGATTCATGAGATACCAAGTCGTTATTAATTTATTCAGTCCCTAGTTACGGGACCTTCCATCTAAAGTTTTTACGTAATCATCAAACCTAACCTTACAGTTACCATATCAATATCAAAAATTATTAACGTTTTAAATACGAATGAAAATAGTTTGAATTACTTCGAGATAAAAATGGCACGGCCGTGCCGCTTTTTGCTCAACTCAGTACCGCCAGATGCTATACACTAAAAATGTACATAAAACAGATAACTGCAGCTATATTTTGGCAACGCTTCAACAATATTACCCACTAAAGCAAACTCTTTATGAAATAACCAGAACAATGCAAAATCTAATAGTATGATCATATAAGAAAGTTTAATCTACTACCATGATCTCAGTCTATTTACCTAACACTTAATAATCACCGTTACCATTCCACCCCTTCCAGCCGGCTTCCTTCACCTGGTATTCCCTGGCCTGGTCAAGGAGACAGTCTACGAGCTGTTCTACTCCCGGGTCGGGCAACACACCTCAGTGGGCAACTATTGGAACGACCCCTACCACCAGACGCTGTATGAGACCTACAGTGTGTACCTGCCTTACATTAATAACCATATAATGTAAGTAGTACTCTTTATTGATTCCTCTAATAAATTTTGAACAGTTAAACTAATTGGGTAGTTAAAAAGGAAGGCTTCAAAATGTTGGTGAGATGATTTGGAATGCATGCCAAGAAATCAGTTTTCTTACTTATATACATTCATTAATATGTAGATAGATTACATACATACTTGCTTGAAAAACATTACCATTATTTTTTTGATACTTAAAATCAGTCACATAAACGCAAATGGACCAAAGACATACTCAATGAGGTCATGAAATGAAATTTATTTGATCAGGTGATCATAATATTCCTATTGTTCAAATAATAATGATGATGTGTGTGTATAATGATGATGCCCATTAATAATGTTAGACTGAGCCCGATTTAAATAGTATGAAAATGACCCAAATTACATTTCAATGTAGCTGTTCTTACAAACTTATTATTCTTCGTCATTTTATGACTCTATCATCATTCATTTCTATTTATTGTGTTTTATGTTCACGCAAACCAAGCCGCGGTCTAAAACTAGTTCGAATTTATATTCATAAATCGTCAAAGAGCTTGTATTAGCTAATTTCGCCGGTTTGATCAGCCGGTTCCATGGTGTAATGGTTAGCACTCTGGACTCTGAATCCAGCGATCCGAGTTCAAATCTCGGTGGAACCTGTCTTTTTGCTGTTTTGTTTGGATTGTGTTTTTAGGTTTTTTTGTTATTTATGCTAATTTTATTTAATTAAGTGGATATTTATTTGTTTTTTTTTTATTTTAATTTTAGTCATTTAGCTTATTATCCGCCTTTACTCTCTGTTTCTCATTATTCAGATAAATACATAGTTTTGTTAATTTTAGTCGCGCAATTTCAAATTTACTTATTTTAATTCATAATTAAAAAATATATAATATTAAATAATTATAAAAATTAAAATAGTGTACGTACAAGCAAAATTAATGCAGTCTACCTGAAGTAAGTTCTGTGTGTGTACATTTTATTTATAGAGTTGTTTATTTAATATTCTATTTTATGGTTTTTTTATATTAGTTAATTGTAGGTAGGTACCTATGTGTAGTAGTGGCAGTAGCGAATTTATATGTTTTAATGAGGTCACAAGTACATTTGACTTTCAACTGATTAAAAAGGCGTTTCATTTGACTTTTTCAGATCAGCCAAGTCGGAGGACTTCAAGAAAAATCTCTTGCGGTTAAAAAGGCTGGTTCTGATCGGTGGACCAGATGACAATGTGATTACGCCATGGCAGAGCAGGTATTCAAATTATTATTAGTAACACATTCTATTTGGAGTAGACAAACGGATCTATATTAGATATAATATAGGGAACCACTCTATTGAGCGGTTTTCTTATTAGCTTTATGCGTTCCTATAGGTATGCCCGTTTTTAGGGTTCCGTAGTCAAATGGTAAAAAAGCGGAACCCTTATAGATTCGTCATGTCTGATTGTCTGTCTGTCCGTCCGTACGTACATCTCAACCACTTTTGAAAGTTAGTATAATCGTATATAGATTTTTTTTTTAATATTTTTGCTACACGTGCAACACAATATAAAATAACTAGCTACATTGGATATGGTAGTTATTTATAACAATATCTAAACTTTTAAATTTATCGCTTTGCCTTTTTATTACATGGTCTATTAGTATATCATAATGTGATAGGTGATGTAATATTGTGATAAATTTTCAATCTATTTCATTATTTGAAAACGAACTCTTACGATTTTTATGGTCATGTGAATTTGAATAAAGCTTTGTATTTGATTTTGATGAAAGAGGTAATATCTAATAGCCATATTCTCTTGTATTTTTTTAATTTAAAGTCATAGATATTTTATTTTTATTCATAGATATTTATTGCCATTAAATGTGAGTAAGTAGTAACGTATGATGTGGGAATCACTACATAGTATAAAGCAAAGTCGCTTCCCGCGTTTGTCTGTATGTATGTATGCTTTAATCTTTTAAACTAGGTACGCAACGGATCTTGATGCGGTTTTTTCAATAGATAGAGGGATTTAAGAGGAAGGTTTTTACGGAAAATATACCCTAAGTGAAGGGTCACTAACTAGTAATACATAAACGTACCCGTTGAATCCCTTTCCGTTTAAAAAATACTGCATCAAAATCCGTTGTGTAATATTTAGAAAAACGGAAAAAATTCAACTGCCTCACCGCGGCCCGGGGATTCGAACACCCGTCCTTCTAGGAATCGCGCCCAGACGTGCATTACCATCACACCAGACCAGCAGCTATTAATTGAAGCCGTCGAATTTTTCCCGTATAGGTATGACCTGTTAGCCACAGGTGGCGCCATCTACTATCAGTGATACACACTGACAGCCGTAGACATTTCATTACAGAAATGTAGACTACAGAAAATGATGACACACTGGCAATTAATGTAAATTTAAAAAGTTTAAGTACTAAAGCTTGCACTAGCTGTGCTAATGTTTAGAAAAACGGTAAAAAATCGCCAGTTCAGCAGCTATTAATTGAACATTAACATTTGATAACATCTTCCAGCCAATTCGGTTACTACGACGCGAACGAGACGGTGATAGAGATGAGACAGCAAGCCATATACCTGGAGGATCGCATCGGGCTGCGCGCGCTGGACGCGGCCGGGCGCCTGCACTCACTCGCGGTGCCGGGCGTCAACCACTTCAGCTGGCACATGAACGTCAGCGTCGTGGACCGCTGCCTGCTGCCCTACCTCGACTAGCGCCCTCTGTCGTACGTGGTTCCTAAGGGTGATGCTAGTCGGCGCCACTGTTAAGTGTATGTCAATGCTTTTCCAAATTTGATGCTAGGCGGCGCTACCGTCATTTATATATCAATGCTTTTCAATATAGACGCTAGGCGGCGCCTTCGTATATGATACTTCTTCAAAGATAGTTCCAGATGTCGAAGATAGACGACGCTACTGTCATCGATATATGACAATTATCCATAGATAGTTTCTGAAATACACACCAGGCGGCGCCACTGTCGTCAATATTTGATACTTTTCCAATAGTTTCCTAAATAGACGCTAGGCGGCGCCTGCACGCGCTCGCGGTGCCGGGCGTCAACCACTTCAGCTGGCACATGAACGTCAGCGTCGTGGACCGCTGCCTGCTGCCCTACCTCGACTAGCGCCCTCTAGTGTGTTTAGTTCCTAAGGGTGACGCTAGGTGGCGCCACAGTCATGTGTATATCAATGCTTTTCCAAATTTGATGCTAGGCGGCGCCACCGTCATCTATATATCAATGCTTCTCCAAAATGGACGCTAGGCGGCGCCTTCGTATATGATACTTCTTCAAAGATAGTTCCAGATGTCGAAGATAGACGACGCTACTGTCGTCGATATATGACAATTATCCATAGATAGTTTCTGAAATACACACCAGGCGGCGCCACTGTCGTCAATATTTGATACTTTTCCAATAGTTTCCTAAATAGACGCTAGGCGGCGCCTGCACGCGCTCGCGGTGCCGGGCGTCAACCACTTCAGCTGGCACATGAACGTCAGCGTCGTGGACGACTGCCTGCTGCCCTACCTCGACTAGAGCGCCCTCTAGTGTGTTTAGTTCCTAAGGTTGACGCTAGGCGGCGCCACTGTCATGTGTATGTCAATGCTTTTCCAAAATAGACGCTAGACGGCTGCTGCCCTACCTCGACTAGAGCGCCCTCTAGTGTGCGTAGTTCCTAAGGGTGACGCTAGGCGGCGCCACCAAAATCTATATGTCAATGCTTTCCTAAATTGACGGTACGCACCGCCTCCGTTGTTAATATTCATACTTCTCCATAGATAGTTCCAGATATCGAAGATAGACGACGCTACTGTCATCGAAATATGACAATTATCCATAGATAGTTTCTGAAATACACACCAGGCGGCGCCACTGTCGTCAATATTTGATACTTTTCCAATAGTTTCCTAAATAGACGCTAGGCGGCGCCTGCACGCGCTCGCGGTGCCGGGCGTCAACCACTTCAGCTGGCACATGAACGTCAGCGTCGTGGACCGCTGCCTGCTGCCCTACCTCGACTAGCGCCCTCTAGTGTGTTTAGTTCCTAAGGGTGACGCTAGGTGGCGCCACAGTCATGTGTATATCAATGCTTTTCCAAATTGACGGTACGCACCGCCTCCGTTGTTAATATTGATACTTCTCCATAGATACATAGATAGTTCCAGATGTCGAAGATAGCCGACGCTACTGTCGTCGATATATGACAATTATCCATAGACAGTTTCTGAAATACACACCAGGCGGCGCCACTGTCGTCAATATTTGATACTTTTCCAATAGTCTCCTAAATAGACGCTAGGCGGCGCCACCGTATATGATACTTCTACTGTCATCAATACATTACACCCATAGTTAGTGTCTGAAATCCACGCTACTGTATTTTAATGGAGATATGGAATCAACCGCAACGTTTATGTATAACATACCAGAAGAGAAGCGAGGGTGGGTCACTAGTAACATTGTATGACATCTCGAGACGGTGATTGAGATGAGACAGCAAGCCATATACCTGGAGGATCGCATCGGGCTGCGCGCGCTGGACGCGGCCGGGCGCCTGCACGCGCTCGCGGTGCCGGGCGTCAACCACTTCAGCTGGCACATGAACGTCAGCGTCGTGGACGACTGCCTGCTGCCCTACCTCGACTAGAGCGCCCTCTAGTGTGCGTAGTTCCTAAGGGTGACGCTAGGCGGCGCCACCAAAATCTATATGTCAATGCTTTCCTAAATTGACGGTACGCACCGCCTCCGTTGTTAATATTCATACTTCTCCATAGATAGTTCCAGATATCGAAGATAGACGACGCTACTGTCATCGAAATATGACAATTATCCATAGATAGTTTCTGAAATACACACCAGGCAGCACATGAACGTCAGCGTCGTGGACCGCTGCCTGCTGCCCTACCTCGACTAGGGCGCCCTCTACCGTGCGTAGTTCCTAAGGTTGACGCTGGGCGTCGCCACAGTCATGTGTATGTCAATGCTTTTCCAAAATAGACGCTAGGTGGCGCCTTCGTGATTAATATATGATACTTCTCCATAGATAGTCTCCACATCAACACTTGATACCTCTCCAATAGTTTCCGAAACAGATGATAGTTAACATCACTGTCATCAATGTATGATTATTTATAGATAGTTTCCGAAATCGACTCCAGGCGGCACCACAGTTACCAATATTCGATACTTTCCCTATAGCTTCCAAAATAGAATTTAGGCGGTGCCGCTGCCCTCAATATATTGATGCTACATAAATACTACACTATAATTAATATTATTATGCAGATAACACAAAATGTAGGGTAGTATGATTAGCTCCAGAAACGGATACTAAGCGGCGCCATCGCTTCTCTGGTAGACTGGACTTACAGTTAGTTTCAGAAATAAAAGCAAAGTAGCGTTTCTGTTTCTGTTATGTTTCATACATACGAATGATGCAAAGGAAGGATAATGTGTTTATTTCCCAAAATCAAACCAATCAAATCTGTTTAAGTAGTTCCCATAAACTCATCAAAATTCATTCATTCATTCATTTTCAAGTCCCACCAATCATATGGTAAAAAAGAGCCTAGCGTAAAATTTACCCGAGATGGCGCTGCCAAGTATGGTAAGTAACTAAATGTTGTCCATGTAATAATCAAAGTCAATTATATATAAGAAACGAATTCCGACGATAAATATCAAGGCTAAATAAAAACAGATTTTTGAAAAATAATATTTAATAACCTATTATACTTATGTATAAGGTCGTTTTTGTGTATTTAGAAAAATATTTCATTGGGTGTAATTTTAGCACATGTTTTTTATAATGATTTTCAAATGATCTGATGTTTGAATCTTGAAAAAAAAAATACTATTGTATTTACAAACATAAAAATTGCTTCAGCTATACACCGTGAAATTTTAGTGGTTGTTTTCCCGCAGTAAAATGATTCTATCTTAGTAGCACAATAGATTTGTGCAGTTCTTTTTTATTAAAACCAATAAATGCCGGTTTTACGAAAGGTATAACCGAAACTCGAAAGCACGTTCGAACCGCTTTATAACTTAGAGTGTAGATATACTCTAGCTTTAAGCATAGATTTCATGCGGCAAGCAGTACCTGATTACGTCACATCTTAAAAAAGAACGATAGCTTCGCTCGTTTTCGAGTTGGAAAATTATTATTTTGAAAATTTGAAAAAAAAATTTTTTCAAGGAATAATTTGCATGATTCGATAGTATTACTAAAGGCAAATCATTCTGCCACGGGAAAACAACCACTAAAATTTCACGGTGTATAGAAGCGGTAAACATTTTTTGAAGGGGAAACTTCGGCCTGCAATATAATATTATAAGATGTATTTTCTGTATAAGCCAATTAAAATGTGTGTAGATTTTAGTTCTTAATATTAAGTAGACGAATTTATTTAAACGGTCATTAATTATGTACTCAGCATAAAAGTTATAGTAGATCTAATAGAATAATTTGTGATTTTAATATCACTCTTAGTACGAAATCTCATTTCCTTATCGATTTCGTTTTTTGCAATATTATTATGTAATAATTAACGAAACCTCTTTTCATTGTGTTTGTTCAAAATATAAAAAAGAAAGTTCAAAGAACCAGTGATATTAATTTATAGTATTTTTTAAAAACAAGGCTTTTTATTATGTAAATTTTTTAATTTAATTTTTGCAAATAAACATACAATTTTTAAATGATTTGATGAATTAGTTGAACTTAGTCCGTAAGTGCTATTTTAGCAGTAAAATGTACAATGTATTTAACAGAAAGTAAATGTATGACGCTCAAAATAAATTAAAACAGTAAGAAAACAAAAATAACTATAGTCGATTGTACAGTCACGTGCATTGATATGTGTACAGTTTCATTCCACTATAAACCTTATCATAACATAGTTAACAACGTATTATGTAGGTATTGTACATATTTCAGTGCAGACCGCGACTGTACTATTGTCTCTAAAGTTGACAATGGTATAGGCGAGACGACTAGAGAACCCTATTTAGTCCGTATTATATTTGAAAATATTGTACACGTTTTTATTATTTTATATCTCGCACAACAAATGACGAAGATATTGTGCTAAGAAGTTTTGGATAACGTCACTTTATGGTACAATTTTTGTTTAGGAGTGTCGTCACAATCCCCCACTTCAGAAGTTTGTTGAACTATAATTTCCTAAATGTTTATTCAATTGAAAAACCAAAAAATACGTGTACCATATTTTAATGTAAATTAATTTACGGACTAAATAAAATGATATAATTGTGACCCAGTCGTCATCCCTATTATAAGTGACCTCTACCTAGCCACTATACCTACCTAGTGCCGATAGATTTTGAACGAATTTTATAAACTATGTCAAAAATTTACGTTACCATACCCATTTATAATCAACCTAGTCGTAATATTTATATTTTGAAATAAACTTTTGTACTATGAAAAGTATGTTTGTTTTGTTTATCTGCTTTTAAGTGTTTTATCGTGTTATGTATATTTTCGGGGATTATCTTTGATATTTTTCTATTTATGTCTGTGTAAATAGATAGATAACTACGTCCATATCTTTTCTATTTCATTTGTTCTACGAATTATTCTTTCTTTGGGGTGAGAACCATCTGCACCCCTGTCTGGTGATGATGACAAGGCTACTCCAAGCCATGATCACAAAATAATGGGAAAAAGAAAACAACACAAATTTACACGTATACTATATCGGTCTACTTAATAAATAATTCTCGTCACCTTAAATATTAAACAGCGTAACAGACAATTGTAATGCAACTTAAATTTGTAGATTACCTAGTTTCTTATTGAAAGAAAGTAGGTAGGTATTTATTCAAAATGTTTAATTTTATTTTGACATGTTGCTATAAGTACTTTTTTTCTCATCCTTGTCAATAAAAAATACCAGTATCAATGCATAAAGGAGTGTTTAACAACGATAGCTGTATTTGACAACAATTTTTAATCTAATATAAACAAATATTTCATTAGTATTTCGAGCGAACACGACGTTTTGCTATCATCACGTGCAATAACAATCTTGAATGCCAAAGAAAGCTATAATGACATGATCAAGCATGAGTCATATTTCTTATTGTGTCGTAATCTTATATTAGTTCACTCTTATCAGTTCCGTTGGTGATAATTGTTGGTAATTCCATACAGCATACCATAGTATGTGAATGACTAAAACGTCAAATAGATTCGGTACTGAATCATTAATCAAACAGGACGCAATAGACGTGCAAAATAACTTGTTATTTCCATATACCTAGGTACAAAATATTCGATGCTTTAACGGTAAAGGAAATCATCGTGAGGAAACCTGCACTCTTACGAAGAAATTCTAACGTTGTGTAGTCAACCAACCCGCACTTGGCCAGCGTGGTTGTATAAGGACTTATAGCACTAATTTAGGGTATATAAGCCCGTGCCCCAGCAGTGGGGACGAATATGGGCTGATGATGATAATGACCTATGAATAATTATATGTACATTTATGTATGAAAACTAGTAGAATATTTTTCTAATTTTCATTTTAGGAAAAAAGATATGTACATAAAAACAAATTCAATATGAATGGCGTATCCTGCTCATGTAAAACACACTTTTGCAGGGTAAGTGTATGGCCACTGAAAAACTAGCACCACATTTCAAGTTTAAACTTATTTGTCTAATCAACTACATTAGTGTAATTCCATTTAGATACCCAAAGTATCGTTGTAAGTATGTAAGTGTTATTATAAAACATATTTACATACTCACTAGGATGCTTTGAGTATCTATATGGATAACTCATTCAAGATAATCCCGTTTACATATTTAATTCACATGTAATAGAAGACCCAATATAGGTACCTACGCAGTTTTATAATATGAAAAGATAGGGCACGTTCCAGCACGATAAATGCGATTGTCTATTTGAATAAACACTTATTGCAAATTGGTTTAATACGATATTTTAATACATGCCGAGTCTGAGAATTAATCAGGAAAATACTTATGTGCAGGAACTGTTTCTTATTTCCTTTAACTAGTGCTGTATAACAATGAGGTAGATAGAAAATATTTTAGGGGTGAGAGCCATCCGCTCCCCCGCAAGCCCGGTGATGATGACAAGGCTCCTCCAAGCCATCATCGTTAGTCAGTTAGGAAAAAAAAAGTAGATAGAAAAAAAAATATTTCGTCTACCTAAGTAGGTACATAAGATATTATAATACGATTTCGACCATGGCGGCCAATCTCAATGGAGATCAGCCACATTATTATTAGGTATAGTATCTACACAAGTGAGTGAAAATCACAAGTGCATTCTTTCACAATTTCATATTTCGATGAGACATAAGGTGAGGTGATATAAATAAAAAATAAAATATTTCACAACATCACATACATCTTCATCAACATCACATTCCGTAACACAAGCACTTGTGTTACGGATACTTGTGCGGTTACTTGTGGCAAATCAGAAACGACAGTGGATACACAAATATGTATACTTAAATATAATATATTTCATAACACACCTAGACACGAAATAAGATACAGTCTCTTAAACTACATAGTTTCTACAAGATCTCGCCTGTCTCCTAAACAATCCTTATATAACCCTTCAATTGTCCAGGCTAGACGTCCAACAATACAACATCCGTTTTATCCTGTAAATTCCCTAGTTAGCCGCTGGCCAGTCATACATTTCTCGCAATAAGCGGGGGGCGACAGACCTGCCGCACGGTAAAATAAAAAAGTATGGAATGCGTCTACGTATGAGTCATAGCGTCCCATGTTCTCAGACGGTTAGGGACCTGTTTGCGATGGCCATAAATATGGTCCAATGGCAAAGAATATTGGATAACTTATGGTAGAATATCAGGGTTTATGACTCGATTGAATGATGTAACGAAGTTCTAGTGTAAACAATAATCCCAATGTGGTTCTGAGAATATAACGTACACAGAAATGTGTCAACTGTGTTACCTAAGTATAAGGCCATACTGGGTTTGGGGCATGATTAAAGTCGATATTTGATGGATCTGTAGGTGCGCGAATTAGCTGTTGAGACCGATTTGTAATTATGGAGATTGATTTTATTGATAGTATGGTCCTTCGAACCGGATATTGACTAGGCAGAGAACATAAAAAAATGAAAATGTTAATTCAAACAGCTAGAATCACAACTAGGTAGTACCACAGCTTACTAGTCTCAATAACATTTTAGGTATGTAGGTATATGAGACATAGTTAACCCAAACCAACTTGTTACATATACTCATTGACAACACTCACGGAACTATTTAAGAGCATACAATCATGCTAATCTAGTCATCCTATGATCCAACCCCGGCGCCAATTCTTGACGCGTCTGGATCTACGGGCGCGATTCTCTGACGAGGCGCGTGCGCAGTGAGTCATCGCGGTTACATCAATTTGGTAAGAGCCAGACAGGTGAGTCATTTGTCGCCACGTGGTAAGGAGTCAAGGTGTTGTTTGTGAACCAATTTTTGGGGTCATGAATGCGTTTTCAAGGTTACTGGGGTCCGTGAATGTTGTCTGTATTGAGGCGTCCAATATAGTAGTTACGTGGTAGTCATTGAGTTTACTTAGACTTAGGTAATTACGAGAGGAAGTAAATTTACTGTACAAAAGCTGACTCGGTTATCTTCGTACGTACCACCTTATGTTTTCCGTGTAAGAAACAATCATCATCATCATCGTCATCAGCATGGGCTGGCCAGCCCATGCTGATGATGATGATACCTCAGCAGTGGGGACGTATCCATATACCCCACTATATGTCCCCACTGCTGAGGCACGGGCCTACCCTAAACCAGGGCGATAAGGCCTTAGTCAACAACAAAGCTCAATGTAAATTTTTAAATTTGAAAAAAGAATCACTAAATTTGGTGCAGTAGATCGGAAGTTGTGGTGTTACATTCATTTCGGCGATTCATATTTATTTATGTAGAGTTTTAAAAAGGAAAATGTATTATAAATTGACTCTATCAAGAAGTTAGGTACTATTTATTAGTAAATACATAATTTTGTATTGGTCAGTCACATCACGAAACAAAAGCTTACTCATGCAATGTTGTGGTGCACGTTTGAGGGACGCATCCGATTTCTATGCAAAATCATTCGTCAGTAAATCGAGGAAACGTCAAGATAACAATCGATTAGTCGATATTAATATGCGTAACTCGAGTGTAATAAGATTTGAATCGTTTATTTATCAACTAGGTGATAAATAAGGAAAAAAGAGACAATTTTATGCCGTAATCTTGCTTGAGGAAGATGCAAATATTTTTCTTATCGTGAGACGGAAGTTCTTCCGATGAGAATGAATAGGTAATGGTATTAGTAAAGTATGTTTACTGTGCTTATCAGTAGATTACAAGAATTTGTAATTTGATACTTGGAAACTCAATTCGTAACAAAATATTCGTGAATGCTAAATTTTTCGGCAACGGAAAATGGAATTTGAAATAAAACTAATTTTACGGATTAAACTCGCGTGTATTATTATTCTAAACATATTGTTTTACAGACCCGACGTTTCGAGCTCTTTACAGTGCTCGTGGTCACGGATGAGTCCTGCCGAAACGTCGGGTAAAATAAGATTTAATTTAAATGTGTAGTGTTCGCGCAAATAATAAACAATACTAGGAACATGGAAAATGTTGGATAGACTATTTATCGAGGAGGGCTTTAGGCTATATGTATAACATCACGATGCGACCAACAGGAGCAAAGAAACAATGGGAAATAGGTAAAAACGTGGTAAATAGTGGACGAAGTCGCTAGCTAGTCTAGCTATAGCTAGTCTTACATAAAGAAAGACATATTAAATTATCTGACGCCAAAAATTTTGGGCACGTGTAATAATGAGTTCAACATTTAAGGTAAAAAAAGTCCCTTGCTCGCACTTACTGCCTTATCGCTGAGCTAATGAGAGTCTCGTATTAACTTCCTCATACTTCTGTTGAGTAGCCCTGGTTATGTACCTACTTGTTAAAGCCTTATTTTACTAGTTTCAACAACACGTAGTATTCTCTTATCGGGGGCATCCCATTATACGTAAATGGCACGAGTCAACATAGTGATTATTTTTATATTATAGTATGAAATGTTTATTTATTTCAGAAGGATTACGAGGAAAAAAAGTAATGTTCGTATGTATGTCGATTTTCTTGTGAGTCCTCTTCTGATCCCGGGCTCTTCAGGCGGGGCGTGAAACCGCATTTAAGCAGGCCTTCAGGGTGAGTGCGACAGGCTCAATATGGTCTATTGTGCCTGTCGACCTCATATGTGGATTTCTCTACCGCTTTTCATCAGGTGGAGTGAGGTCATCTCGTTAGCCTATTTTATAAAAAAGTACCTGATCTAAGTATTTGATATCGCTCCGATATAGTATTTAATTAAAAGTTACTTACGATATACCTACAGTAGGTAAGTAGGTCACTTTCTTATCGGTTTTATTTATACGATTTTCCTCTTGCTCTTGTCCCACAGAGAGTGGGGTGGCGCAACATGTCTTTTTCTTCCACTACGGCCTGTCATTTGTTCTGAGTCTACTCCTTTCACTCCCAAACCTTTTTATTCCCGCTAATCTTCGAAACGGCTGGACCAATTTTTACAGGAATATCACTGATAAGTAGCTAATTTTACAAGGTAGGGTATGACCTATAGGTATGTAGGTACACACCTATAGGCTATTTGAATAAATCATTGCTGCCAAAAACATTTCCACGCTTACGAATTCGTGGGCGCTAGTTTTCTAAATAAGACTGTTTATTAAAAATAAGTTACGCATTTCAATTATAATTGGACTAACGCGTTGTAAATATTGAATGTGAATCACCGTCGATTGATAACGGTTCCTAACGTAACAGTTGATACATATTCTAATGTTGTTGTTATTTTATATGCCTACTCTACTCTGTTTGATACTAACTATGCATATGTAATACGTTGGAGTAAGGTAAACTACTTAGTTTAAATGGACCTTGTGAAAGATGGGCGTCATCTTTATGGGATTCACCGGAGAATGGTTAATGCTAAAGACTTTTTTCCTTTCAAAAGTCTTTTTCAAAAGCTTGCGTCAATTTTAATGAAGCAGTTATAGGTAACTATTTCATTAAATAACTTATTTAAGTCCTGTTTTCCCTGTGGGATTTGGTGGTTACCTACTGAAGATTAAAAAAAAAATATTATTTGGTATTTTATTCCTAGTATATTGACCATTTAGATTTGCGTTGTTAAAAGGTATATGTATTACCTTATATAAAGGACTAATTTAGAAAGTAGTTTGCGAGTGTGTTTTTTTTAGAAACGAAATGTACTTTAGAAATGAAATATCAAGAACAGTCAGTGGATACTTAGTAAATAGGGTCCCGTTTTTACAATTATGAGTACCCTAATTAAAGGTTAAAAACGGGACCCTGGGACAAATATACACAAATATTGATATTTGTGTATATTTTACTTAGTGAGAGCAATCCGCTCCCCCGCAAGTCCGGTGATGATGACGAGGCTACTAGCCAACATCGTATGTCAGTTAGGAAAAATAAACATAGACACAACTTTGCATAAAAAACTAGTCCAAAACATCTAGGCGAC
Organism: Maruca vitrata; assembly: GCA_039566165.1. Taxonomy (NCBI): domain Eukaryota; kingdom Metazoa; phylum Arthropoda; class Insecta; order Lepidoptera; family Crambidae; genus Maruca; species Maruca vitrata. The sequence continues at coordinate 3,991,571 of CM076916.1, read as the reverse complement.
ATTAAAAGAGAATTACAAGTAGACTGTCGCAAACAATTTGTCTTTTAACGAAACAAAAACGCGGAAGACAATTTTTCTTCACGAATGCTAATTTGTGTCACAGCAATTAGTCTTCTAATCACTAACCACGGTGAATTCCCTCACAAGTAAACGTTGTTATTGTAATACTTATGTCATGTTGATTGCGATTAGAATCAGAGATTGTGCAAAAATAGGTTAGGTTATGTTCTTAACAGCAGTGTAACAAATAATCCTCTGATAAGATTGGTGCAGGGATTTTTCTACTGGACAAAATTTGGTTGATTTTAATCCGGGTTTTTCGACCTTGTATTTATTCCGTTCCACCGATTGTCAGACCACGCTTTTTTTTTGTTTCTTATACCTAATTTCTTCTCGTCCGTCCGTCCAAGACAAACACTAAAAGAACTGTGTGCTTTGAAAAAATAAGAACAAGCTTTAGATATGTGCATTATTAAAATGAATAGGTAGGTATTCAAATAAAAAAAATCGTAAACGTGTTTTGTATCTAAATTTTTTTTTTTTTAAAAATACAACCGGATTGACATCCTCTATTAAAAAGTGATGATGATAATAATACTAGATATTATTATTATTTTGTTTTTCTACGAACTGTAAGTCAGTGAGAGGACTCGACAGAAATAGATTCCGCTTATCTACATAACGTTCTGATTTCGCTGTTTTCATGAAAATCAGTTGATGTTTTTCTTGTAATATCTTTCCATCGATATAGCATTCTCTGAAATATCTCATTTCTTTGAACTCTGGCACCTTTCATCGGTCTAATAATAAAATTCTTCAATAATATTTATGGTCCAATAAGGTTAATTTGGATGACACAATGGTTAGGTATGTCTTAGGTAGGTTTTTTTTTTCTTTATTTTAAGGAGCTTTGTCGGTTATCGACAATGTCGCTCCGTCAAGTACAAACTTTACATTAAAAGATACAAAAGAGTAAACAAAACTTAGTTAATTGTTAGATGCATCAATCTATACAGTGCCATAGCCTCATCTCTTAGGTAGGTTATAGATCAGTTGTTGACATGGAAGTTCCTTGTTTCAATACCTGGTCGGACCTAATTAGTTGTATTAAACTGCGCATGAAACACCAAATTGATTAGATAAAAGTCCCGAAAACTATTAGAATTAAATTATTTGTGCTAGTTTCCCGGAAAAGGAGGTTACATTACCTAATACAATTTGTGTTTTAAATAAATCGATATTGGGTATTTATTCTTCCTCAACTTAGTAATACTAGTACTACTATAATAATAAGTACATGAATATAATATTTTTTTTGAATTAAAAAACATATTCATAAAAATGTAGAGTTTACCTACTTGCAACAAGTTCTTATGTATCTAGTATTAAAACACTTGTTTTAAAAGTACAATGAGGTAATTGAACCTTATATCCACCAATTAATAATATAAAATAATAGTATTAAAAAATAAAACTTGACATTTAAAAATAGCAACGAAACATTCTGGCCCCATTATTTAGTCGAGTTTTTCTTCGAAACCAGTTTCATTCTAATTTAAGTAAACAAAAGCCAACGTTTTGTTACCACTTAACCGGGGGAATAACTATAAAAGGCTTAGTTAGGTAGATCCTCTAACGGTGCCCAAACGGACAATTGATCAATGAGTGACGCACCGCCAGGGAACTACCTCCCGCCCCGCCTGCGTACGCGCCGCGCGCCGACTATAAATATGACCAAGCGCCGATATTAAACCTCATTCTAGCATTTGCCTTGCCACCGGCTGTGTGAGACGCTATTAAACTTTTAAAAAGTAAAATTTCGAAGTAATTCAAACTTGGAATCCCAACTGAGATTGAAGACGCCATTGTAAAGAAAACTTTCCGAATTTTCAAATTTGGAATCGCAACTTGTATTGTGCGCAGACGCCATTAAAATTAATACGGAGCATTGAAAGAACATTCCAAATTCAAACATGAAGCTGTACTCCGTCGTTGGAAACAAGAAGAAGGTGACGATGGAAACAAACGCCTCTCGCTTGAAAGTGGTCGGGAATAACTGCATCGTCCGAGTGCAGAGCAACTACGGCGAGATAGAAGTGATAGGGAACGACTGTTCGATCGAAGTGCGCGAGAACCACGGGTCAATAAACCTGGTTGGCGGGAACGGGTTGGTCACCATAGTGAAGAGGCGGCGAGGGGACAATGTCCAGTTGGTCGGACCCACCTGTCTTTTGACCGTTGCTGGAGAGAGGAAGCCGGCTGCGTACGAAGCTCAGCTGTCCCCTTTCAGCAAGGATTTGGATGACGTCATCGAGTCCCTCTTCTCATTTGTGATGCGCTGAAGAGTTCGTCAATAGTGTTGTGAATACGTTATATCCGCTGGCGCGGTCATGGACTGATAGTGTTATCTGAAGGTTATCCAGATCCAAGTTGATCAGTGATAGGAAATGATAAAGCATGTAAATAATGTAGATGTTATTGTGTATGTGCCGGTTTCGTTTCAATCTGTTTATCGGGATTGGAGGCGCGTGACGCGTGGCCGGTCTTAGTAAATCCCCGATATAATAGGCGTGTGCGCAGGTCGCCGGTACTTTTTTTCTTTTTTGGTCGATGGTCAACGACATTCCATTCTGCCTTATTAAAAACGCATATGCATTCAAAATTAACGGATGTAGAGTATGTATTATTTTGACTCTACAATCTACATTAAGGTTGCAACTTTTTGCTATTGTTTCTCTGTAAATTGTATTGTAATTATGTGCAATAAAGAAAATATATCTATTTATTCATGTATTTTTCTACCCAAGGAATCATTCAAATACAACATTATTAATAACAAATGTTTAAGTAAGTTAAGAAAGTTTTAAGAAAACTTTTTACATATTTTCCTTCTAATTTTGAAGAGTTTACTAAACCTAAAAAGTACCTATTACTGAAACGACCTCAAATATAAATAATTAACATTACAAGGGAAAGTTTAATAAACAAACGCTTTAATATTTGCCATATTACATGGCAACAACGCCTCTGCATTGACCTACTTACTTCAGTGTATTAACTTCAATTATATAATTGCATATATATGCAGAAACATAGGTACACTATCTATTACTCTTATATCACTATGAGATGAGTAGGTAAGTACTACATTCCTATCCAATACAAACATAATTACTATTGGATTGCAGAGACAGGTCGAGACACATGCAGTATTATTTTATAAATACATTTGTATAAATTAACGATAAAAGTTACGTTCATTATGCAATACTGCAATCTAAATAATAAAACTTGGTCAGTTACATTATCACAGATAATATCATTTAATAACAGGCGTAGGTATCATAACTACGTGATAGTAAGTAGTATCGCGTTACGATGTTAAGTTGTTATGTACCTACTATACTATATAGGTAAGGAAGTATGATTACCATACTATTTGTATGTATTTGACACACATAGTACAAGTTCTGCTTAGTTTGGGAGGCCGTGTGTGGAGATGAGATGCCCCAATCCCCAAATATTTATTTTTTTATACTACACATTTTAAACTATCTACTACTGAATATACTCGGTGACTGACTCGGTGGAACAGTGGTTAGTGACCCTGGCTGGCGGTTCCAAGAGTCGTGGGTTCGATTCCCACTCGGGGAAAATATTTGTGTGATGAACATCGGTGTTTGTCCCATGTCTGGGCGTGGTTATGTAAGTATTTATAAATATCAATGTATGTGGGTATACCTGTCTCTGACGCCCATAGTACTTCTTATAGGAAATCTCTCAGATATTTGTTTATTTATATTTATTTAGGGTTTTATATAGGGACCAACTGTGATTGTTTATTTATAAACAAAAACAATTACTCACTTTTCATCAGCGATTAGGGATTAGCCACAGTCACGGATCTGTTAGAATAACCTCCATAATAACCGAATGATTCATAGGCACAAGTATTTAAATGCCAATAGTATGATTAAAAGATCGAAACTTATTGGAAGTAGTGACCCTATCCTTGGTACTTATCTCTGCGTGTGTAAATTAGTCACCAATATTATAATGTTTCAATCAAGGTTACTCACTAGGAATGCATTAACTAACATTCCGATTTCCTTAACCTAGCGACCCATCGGACGCGGGATTGTTTAGAAGAAAATTTTACAATATTGACAGTTTTTTAATAGGGATACACTGATAACCCCCCACGATCCGTCAGCTGCACTTGTCCCGGGCGGCAGTTTCATGGGGGCGCCAAATTCTGGAAGAAATGAAACCTTTTTGGCTTTCTTCTATAATCGTAAAAGTTTTCGTGGCTATACAGACGATCCGGGGCTGATCGACAGTCGAATTTTTGACTCTTTGGCTAACAAGATTCATCAAATATCGTTTACTCTTGTTATTTGGTTACTATTTGCGGCACTCTAGAATTACAATCAATCTAATCTTTACTTTTGTGTACTTCGTTTATTGACTCTGTATTTGGCAGCTCGTTGTATACTCTTAGTAGTTATTTGTCATTGTAAGGCACTTTGACACAAACTCTATCTCTATATAAGTATCTGTAAAACCGTTCAATATCTAAATATATACCTACTTATATAAAAAGGTGAACTGAATGACACGGTGATCTATCCACGCACAGCCCAAACCGCTGGACGGATCGGGCTGAAATTTGGCATGCAGGTAGATGTTATGACGTATGCATCTGCTAAGAAAGGATTACCCGAAGTGAAGCAAGGGCGGGTCGCTAGTTCAGCTATATAAATGTCACGCTCGTGCATTTGACGGGATTAAGACATCCCGTGACTGTTGCCCATTTGTCGGGCTAGTTAACACATTTGCAGTAATTACTGTACGGTTTCAACCGTGTTTGTTGACGGTAGGGTGACCATGCTTGAGGAAGGTGTTGAGTTTTTTTTAATTAAAGGCGATTTCGTTTAGAACGTAGGTATTAACAATTTTGGCTAGGTTTTTGAAATGTTTATTGTCTTTGAGGTGTTTTAATGTATTGTAGGTTGGTATTAAATTCAAATAATATATTCATTTACCAATATATAATTAATAACGACAAAATTCTAATTGACTTTGTTGAACTAAAAAGAAGTCGAAGTTCTCGTGATTAGATGTGGTTTTTAAAAATACATGCCTTTAAATTATATACCTCTTTAAATAAGCCGCAAATAAATTTAACCCAATAGGTATCATGCCCGCATTTTATCTAAATGACTTGAAATTAAATTTATTTTCCATTTCTTAAGTTAATAAATTAAAATAACTTTTGTTTTGGAAAAAATTTAGTATCTCCAAAAAAAAAACCGACGGAGAAAAAAGATTATCGCACCCGCATGGCTCCTATTTACAAAATTAGTGGATATGTAACACGTTTAAAGACTTGCCTATTTTGTAAATTGTGTATATAGTAATATAATTAATATTGCTAGCTATTTATTATTGATGTATGGATTGTAGCTCATATATGGACACTTACGAACTTCTACGGATATTATTTCAGCACAGAATAAGTTTTTAGCACATCGAAAAGAAGTTCATGATCTAAGGTAAGATTAGAACTATTAAAGTCAATAGGTAAGTAAAGAAATAAAATTAAATTTGATTGCTCTCATCTGTTTGTATGCAGGTTGACGTCTGATTATTGTCAAATATTAAATGAAAACACAAAAACTTGATAGTTAAGTAAATACATGTACAATATGTGCGTCAATAGTATAGCAAACAAATTAACAGTAACGCGTTGAAATCAATATCATTATCCAAAATTGGCTCATGGAGTTTATTTTTAAACAACTGTTTATTCTTAATAGATAACGTTGTAAGAACTTATATTTTAAAAGAAATTAATAATAATAGTCTTTATGGGTCTACACGCGATATTAGGAGTAGCAAATACATAGCTAAAAGTTCGCTCGCGACCATGATTGGTGTAACCCAGTAAAACGTAAGGCAGTAAGTAGCTAATACGTAGTGTAGGACGCCCGCAGGCCAGGTGGTGTGACGATCTGCGCAGGACGGCTGGTAGGAGCTGGATGAGAGTGGCCGAGGATAGAGAGAAGTGGCGTGCATTTGGAGAGGCCTATGTCTAGCAGTGGACAGGTATGGGCTGATGATGATGATGAAGTAGCTAATATCACCTTGTTAATGTTTTGTAAACAATTTTTACTATTCCTTCGCTCCAATTGGTCGCAGCGTGATGTTATATAGCCTAAATGGTCGTTCCAACCCAAAATATTTTTTCAATTTGAAGCAGTAGTTCCTGACAAGCGGTTTCATACAAAATTAGTATATTAGAAGGCTGAAGTGTTTGTTAGATTAAAAATAGGAATTGCAAATTTCACAGCGAAATACTAAGGCGCCGGATCTTCCAAGATAAGATTAAAATGACGAGCTCACATCAAATAACAAAGTCCAAATTTTTTGATAAAAAATACTGTTGCGTTAGATAAATATTTGCGAATTAGTAAGGAAATGACTTCGTAATCGTTACGTATCTTCTTACGCTTTCATTCTTAAAATTTGTGACTAAGATTGATGCAATAGCTATTACAAGAGATAAAGTTTACGCCAAAATCTGATACGGTTCGGAAGAATGACACATAGAGTGGTACATAATTCGTTTGTATTTAACTGTTGTAATGTTACTATGAAGGTGTACAATGTTTTGTAGGGTGCAGAATAATAATTTCTAGGATCTGCGTGACTAACTTACGAGTAGGTACTATAATAATAAAATAAACAATACTTTCTCAACTCTTAATAGACTCAACGAAAAGCTATGCTATATTTATACTAAGTTATAATAATGCCTATTGCAAACACTTTTTTTGTTAGAGTAAATTGAAATGCTGGCATAGTTTTTATTTGTTTCCTAACGCTAGCTGAAAAAAAAGTAAATAAGTAAATAAGACTCAACGCTCACACTCAGTTCACAAAAACATTTTTTTTTCTGAAGAGTACCTCAGACGACTTTTACATTTTATTTACAGTTCTCATTCACAAGGAAAATCAATGTCCTCAAGTACTATATTGGTTCGTTGCCAGAAAGCGTTGATTTCACGCGTATTCGCAGAAGCTTAATGGCGATTCGTCATTCGTTTGAGAGCTTCAGGAATCCCCACGAAATTAAATTTCAACTGAGGAACGTTTTGTAATCGTACAAATCTTTCTTTCAATACGTTTCCCGTTTTTAGTGGATTCTAAGTATACCTGTATTTAAAAAAAAATAATGGAAGTCAAAAACTTTTGAGTCGGATTTTTAAGAATAGTTTATCAAAATTCCGAACGCGGTTCCTTTACCTACTCATTGCGATTGTAAATCATTGTTTAATATGATTTGATATATTGTGACAAATAATTTGATACATTATGAAATTAAAAAAAATGTTTTGCGATGTTCGATTCTTTTTTATTTTTGAATCTTGTTTTATTTAACAAACAATAATTTATGTAGAACAAATTGTAGCTAGTTTTCGTAAATTATACATAATTATGAAGATAAATGTCAACGTATAACTGAGGAAGATACTTACTGCTTTCTAAAATATTTGTTAATAAAAATATTAATGGGAACTATTTGATGAGACAGATAATATTATGGGTCGATATACTTAGTCAATTGACGCAAACGTTAAACAAACATCTCTTATCACAGTTCCTTTAAAACATTCAAAGTTTGGCATTTTGTTTACACTAATAATAAAAAAGTACGATAACTCTATACAAACATAATAAACCATTTAAATAGAGTCATCATAGCTTTACGTCTTTATTTAGTTAGGGACTGGCTAGTGGAACTCTGACACCAGATTGTTCATCAACAATACGATAAGAAGAAGAAGAAGAAGTGGAACTGTGGTTAGTGACCCAGGTTCACTACCTACAGTTCCAAGAGTCGTGGGTTCGATTCACACCCGGGACAAATTGTGTGACGAAAATCGGCGTTTGTCCCGTGTCTGCATGTTTTATTTAATATATTGAAGTATATACAATGTATTTATGTATCCACTGCTGATTTTGATATCCGTAACACAAGTGCTTAAGCTACTTACATCGAGATCAGATCAATGTATGTGATGTTGTGTAATATCTATATTAATTTTAGTTAAGCCCTAGCTTTATTATTGACCATTGAATAAACCAATACTGTTTGGTTTACAACTCGGGAAAAAATGATCGCATTGAAGGCTCATAACATTTTGGACAGTCTATTTTTGTCCGTTGCTGACCTAGCTATGATCATAGGCACTTGACGTTATTCTATGAACTGGATTATATTAAGTAGTTCTAGTTAGTTTTGTCGATGCTTGCCAAAATAATGATTCACTTTTTATATAAAGCGATTTCTCAGAAAACATATACGATTATTTTGAACTGTTTACGCAGAACTTCACCAAATGGCAGTATTATTTTCGAATGTCAAAATATTTAAATGTTTAATTATATTAACACTGATATAACGCGAATATAAATAATAGTAAGGCGTGAGTTTATGTTATGTAATAGTAATACACACGATTATAACAGTAGCAAAAAACATAATAATATCTATTTAGTCCCAGACCAAACACTTCTCGAAATTCCTATTAACATTTCTATTATGATAATTCATGGTGAAATTTAAATGGTTCGGGAATCCAAGGAAATAATTTCCGACTAACCGACTGGCTCGGTGGAACAGTAGTCAGTGACCCTGGCTGGCAGTTCCGGGAGTCGTGGGTTCGATTCCCACTCGGGACAAATATTTTTGTGAAGAACATCGGTGTTTGTTCCGTGTCTGGGTGTGATTATGGATTTATAAATATATATGTATGTATGTATATCAGTCTCTGACGACCATAGTACAAGCTTTGCTTAGTGTGGGGTCAGATGACCGTGTGTGGAAATGTCCCAGAATTTTAACCGCTTACTTGTGACCTATACTTCGTGTGGTCACCCTACGACACTTGAGCGGTGGTTATTAGGTAAATGGGCATGAAACCACCGAACACGACATTCCCTATGTTTTGATGTCACACTGACCACCAATTAAACTGGGGTAAGCCCTTGCGGCGGTACAGTCGACGACAGAAATTAAATATACATTTTTAAGCAAATAAAAATGTTGAAAATAGAATAAATTCGTAACCGTAAGGATATCCCTGTAACATTAAATTCAGTTTGTTAATTAAAGCGCTATATTTTCCTTTTTAATACAATCTGCCAGGATGAATAGCCTGGTGAGCCTTCCGCTCCCCCGCTAGTCCGGTGAAGCTGCAACTGCTGTCTGAGGCTAACAGCTAAGTCCTCCCGAAAAAAAAATACAGAAATTGTTTATTTAGTCTATATTAGAAAGAAAGAAAGAAATAAATAAATATAAATAAATAAATATTTCACAACATCACATACATTGATCTGATCCCGTGGTAAGTAGCTTAAGCACTTGTGTTACGGGTATCAGAATCAACAGTGGATACACAAATATACGTAAATATATTTAATAATACACCCAGACACGGAACAAACACCGATGTTCGTCACACAAATATTTGTCCCGAGTGGGAATCGAACCCACGACTCTTGGAACCGTAGGTAGTAAACCTGGGTCACTAGCCACTGTTCCACCGAGCCAGTCAATTGTCAAATGTTAATTCAGTTACACTTAAAAACTTACATACATTTGCAGAAAAAAAATATAAAAACAAAGTAGGTAACTGAAAAGGGATCTGCTCAGCATGTGTCGAGGAGTCGGGGACACCGCGACGCTGGTCTTCCGCAGATACCTTATCATTACCTTCATCATCATCATCAGCCCAAATATTTACTAGGGCAATAAGGCTGCAGTCACTTTTTTTTTACTAGATACATAAAATATTCCACTCAAGTGTACCTGTTCACGTAACTACGACCAATGAAACAATTTGATAACTGTCCATTTGGAATATGAAGATCCGTTATCTTTCTCGTAACTGGTGTAAATTACACACGACCAGTCATCCATGAGATTGGGCCATGACCCACATGGTTATTATTTACCTAACATACCTACATTACGTGGTATTTTATTTATTTTTTAAATTATTCGCTTTTGAATTTTCTGTTTGAGCCAATTTTGAAAACATCATTCGTAAAAAATGTATAGTTTAGGCCCTGGAGAGGAAATAGAGAAAAAACTCTCAGAATTATAAAGTTCTTCTTTTTTTTTTATTTCCACAAATTTTTCAAATTTGGATTTTAACAATCCTAACATACCTGTAGTGTCCTGCGTATTGCACTATACCACTGACTAAGCACGCCTAATATTGGCTCGACAACGCACCATCACTGCCCCCGTAGCGGGCCGGTCGGACACTGACTGTATCGTCCTTTTCCGCCGCGCGTGACGTATGCGCACGAGACAAGTTCGTGCTTGTCAATACACTACATCCCTTTCTTGTTTTAATTTAGAAGATGTGTCATAAAAACATGCAATGAAGTATTAGTTAGATATTTGAAAATAACTAATTTAGTTCACAAACAAATTATCTATTTGTTAAATTGAAGTGGACTCACCGAGTATTTCTCCTTCTCTAGTTTTACTTCACTTCTTCTCACAGTGTTGTTTAGTTTATTATAAATACATCGTCGGCTATTGCTTTTTCTACCGTATGAGGTACATGGTCATAAATAAACGCCAGCTTAGTTTCTTTGGCTGTGTTCTTAACATACACTTTATCCATTAGTTCAAAACAACATTCCGTGGAGTTTTTATTCCGCTATACATCCTTCTTATTTCTCTTTTTTTTTTCTGTACGGTGTAACACATGTACATACTGTCCATCCAGCAACATTCACCCAAATCGCTCCAATATCATTCTCCTAACTCAGCTAACATTTAGCGCAATCATCGCGTGTACATCACCTGGTAATAAGCAATAACGTATCAATAAATCAATATTTTCTTCTACAACTTTGGATGATAAAGTTGTACGGAAAGCACAGTTGATCTTCATGGTCTTTCGAGCCGGATTAGTGCAATGGCATGGCTGTACGTATGATAACGGTGTTTATCAGCACGTATTGTGACATCATGAGATGAAAAATCCTTTGATCTATTTGAGATCCTATTCCCTTCAAATCTGTTTGAACTTGGGTGTGATTGTTAAAGTCTTCATTAATCATCTTTGTTTCGCTAATAATGAGAAGTTCTAATTCCATCATATGATTTATAGTAGGGATCTCTATTTTCAGTACAATGCCTCTGTGTTTATCTGTTTTCATTGAAGTTTATGAGAAAATGTGTAAAGGTTTTATGCTTTATACTTGTAATGCATTCTTCAAGGTTGATAATGTCATCTCCATTTAATTGTTCCGATGAAACTTGATCCCCGCATATGATACGTACTGTGCATGATTCGCATCACGAGTAAAGGTGTGTTTTTGTTACGTATAGTTGTGACCATATAGGTTGGCACTTCATGATGGTCACTAACCTATTGTTTAGACACGTCATCTTTTACACAGAGACTGATCTGACGTAATATATTGGCTGTTGTAATGGACTTTAGATCGCGTTGTCATCATATTGATTGCATGCTTGTAGATCAGAGTGATCTATAGTCAGAAATGAGTCCTTCTGGATATTCATGGCTACATATTCCGAAACAGGCTGTATATTGATCACATTGATGCTGAATCGGTACGAGCTGGTAGATCTCGAAGTAGTCTCTTGCAATCAATGGACTTTTGATTTCAAAAATGAAAAATATGTTATACAGTTTCGGTCAGTGTGCTGTTGATCAGTAGTGACAGTTCATTGGCAGCTGGCCTGATATAATGTTCAATTCTTATATGAGTTGACCTGATATTATAAGATGATCCAAAATGAATGTCAGTTATCGTGTCCAGTTTTAGGTTTAGTATACCACCGTGGGCAATGAATTATGACATTATAAATTCATAAGTCTTTCCAAATGTTTGATGCTTTTACTCATGGCATTGGTTATGCTTAATGCCATGCTACGCCATTTACCTCTATGGTCTACCAGACGCCGTCCAAATGGGCGCCGAGTGGTATATAAAGCCATCCATGTCCGACACGCGCAGAATGCGCATACGCGCTCTACGCTAACTTCACTTATGCATTTTCAGAAATACTTGACATACTTCTTCTACTACCAATACTTCGTCTCCTCACTAGAAACACTGCAAGTTCTTGATCCTAATAATCAATATCAAGCTCTACGCATATCCTATAGTAATCTCCTAAGTGGTAATCTCGATTGAACATCGAACAACCTTTAGAAAGAACGGCAAGAAGGAGTCAAGCATATCAACAGCAACCTCAGAAGTCGCCTGTAATGCGCGTTTCACTCCCATCATACACCCAGGTTGTATTACTACTGGCACATTTGTGGATTTTTGTGAGGCATTTTGAAACCAACCAACTGAATGGTCCAGCTGGGTTTTTTACCCAATTTGCTGGCATCATACAATACCCAACTTAAATTCAGTATTTAATTTTCGTTTAATTAAGTTATATATCTTCCTTGTCAATTAAATGACCAGATTTGCTCTGCTTCCGTCCAGATAGGGAATAGAATCTCCCATTTTTTTTCCCGTAGACTTCTAGTTGTTACTTCACAATTTCACTGTTTTATTTATTTATTTTTTTTCTTAAGATCACAAGATCATATTCACAATATTTCCAATTTAATGGACATCTTAAGATCACAGTTTTTCCAATTTAATGGACGGCTTATGAACACAATATTTCCAATTTAATGGACATCTTAAGATCACAGTTTTTCCAATTTAATGGACATCTTAAGATCACAGTTTTTCCAATATAATGGACGGCTTTTGACCACAATATTTCTAATCTAATAATGGGAACCATATTTGGAACCCATTTAGATGACTGCTTTGCTGGCTCAATCATGTCACTATCAATTAGTTTCTTGATTTTATTATTTTTGACTTTTTCCTTAAGAAGAATTTATTATTCACCGGCATGGTTAAGCTACAGGTCCAACAGTTTCATCAATCGCAATATCGATTAAGATATCTTCGATCTATCGAATTTGGGGAATTATATAATTTCTACTTGATTTATTCCAACACCTATTTTTTAATGCGCTCTGTCGCTGTTTCCTTTCCTAGATATATTGAGTTTCCTTAACCTCATCCTGTCTTCCCTCTCTTTCTATATCTTTAATTTCTTTTAATAATTCCTGACAATTACTTGTCCAATTCTGAAGTTCAAATCCTCCTTTGGCTAATAGCTCATTCATCTGTTCCTGTGTCCTGTGTTCCTGTGTCTCCTTGCTCTCAAACCTTGATATTAGATCATCCATATTATAAAAATAGGTAACAAACTTTTCAGCGCCTAGCGGATAATGTTCGCCTTCGTCACAAGCTGACTGCTGCAATGTATGGGGAGGAAGTTACGCCAAAGGTGTCTCGATATTATATAATGATTAATTTCAGCACTCGTATCCTCTCTCCACAGTATCCCCTCGTCAGTATCAACGTTATTAACTTGTATCTGTCGATAAATTTTGATAAAATCTACTGTCAAGCATAAAGGTTTAACTCTCCAACGCAAAATCGTGTACCTTAGCTCTTTCTGCAACGTTGGCCCTTCCAACAAGTTATCATTCAGCGATTTATTATTGTTTCCCTAGCATGACACATCAAAGACTACTCTTATTTTCTATTGAATTTATTTCATAAAGGTTCTTCCGTAAGTACTTTTGAACCATAACAATTGAGTCAATTAAATGGTTAATATTTATTTTGAGCAAGCTACACCATCAACACAACGTTATACATAAATATTAAGTTTTTAAACAAGGTGAGTTCTGAACAATGTGTAATTTATAAGACACATATAATCTAGTTCACTGTTATTCCAGCTAATAAAGAAGTTTAGGTACTTAGCAACGCTTTTTCCTAATTTCTGTAATATCGGTCATAAGACCGAGAAGATAGGAAAGACCTGATATTATAATAATAATAATCAAAGACTCAGTAGTCTCGTGATGCAATCACTGATAATAATAATATTTTTTCCCAAAAGTAAAAGATACAATTGACTGTTGCAATTAGGTCGTTAATGGTCATAGTAAATTAATATACTCGCAGTTAACAGTCTTTGAATGTCTGCTTTCTACTAGGATTAATCTTGTATCGTAATCGGCAGCGAATCCTCCTTTTATTAAAATGCTTCATATTTTATGTAGCTTATGTATTCAGCACATTGTTACAAACGGGTTTATATAGATTAAATATTTATCGCCAGATAAGATAAATCATACCATGGTAAATTGTAACACTATTATTACCAACGATGCACAAACATTTGTTTGCATACACTAAGTATGTTAATTTAATAACCAGAAACTCAGCGAGTATAAATCTGCTCAAATTTGTCACCTATCCCCAATAACAAACTTTATATTATAAAGTTGTTTACAACTGTACAAAGTCTCCATATTTATTATTAATTATTTAAGTTGTTATTAGTATTTGTGATTATAAGGTAGCTATCATTGTATGTACAATATTGAAGAAGACTATTTTGAACATATGCAACTAGCACCAGCGCTGTAGTGTGTGCATCCTTAAAGTTCAAGTACATTTAATAACAACTAAAAGTTCAATTTAAAGTGAATAAGGTTACTAAGTAACTAACATACACCTTGTTTACGTATATGTCTCTTGGTAACGTTAACAATGTGTGAAAAGTATTTTTCTTTTATTTTATGAAAAAAGCACCCCGTTGTATAATTGTGTACAAAAAAATCATTGCAAAATAAGGAGTTTGCACATGGGGCACTATGTAACAATATTAACGGGGTATTGTGAAATGGGGCAATATGTAATAATAATTTAATGATTCAGATCTATAAATCATCTGCTTGTGTGTTTTTATTTAACATAATATTGCCTATTTCATATCAATTGAATGATCGGATTACTTTTAACCGCTTTGACTAGCAATCTAGAATAATCAATTCAATGATTCAGATCAATATCATCTGCTTTTGCGTTTTTAGACATTTTCCATTAATTTCATTTCATTTCCTCGATAAATAATCTATCCGACACAACAAGATTTTCTCAATCCGAACCAGTAGTTCCCGAGGATAGCACGTTCAAACAAACAAACAAACTCTTCAGCTTCATAATAGTATGATAAGTATAGGTATAATATTGTTTAAACAATATTATGAAAAATGTTCATAATACCAAACTCAATTTAATGATCAGGTTCTTGTCTGCTTACCTTTATTGTGGTTCCATCATATTAAATCTATTAAAAATATAAGAATTATCTGTAGATGCAACAAAAACAACAAAAGGTCCGCATTCCTGAGCCGGTCGGCCGGCCGACCGAGGTGTTTTTCATTATATTAACTAATAATAAGTAAACACATTGAAAGACAACTACTTATTTTCATTTCAATTACATCAATTTCAATCAGTTCAATTTTAACTGCTTTAGATATGTAAATATTTATAGGTATATCAATAGTCATAGAAAGTCTTTTCCCATCAATTAATGGAATAAATACATTTAAGTATACGTGAGTCCTGAAGATACCAATTGAATGGTCAACTTATTCAAATTGTATTTTATTTTTTGCTACGTTCAGAGGCAACCAAGCATTAATCGTAGGTACCCTACGATACCTACCTCCTATACTTAGCAGCATAGGAATATAATCGAATAAGGAACGTATACCTATTTACATAACAAATTAAACATTTCAACATCAGAATGCATATCCAATACGGTCATTTATATATTTTCATATTCAAGTAATGCTATGTTACAATAATTCAATGTAAAAGTCATTTCATCTGGTAACTATACCGTTACGAAATACGCAAATGGCAATTTGCAGGATCGGTAGCGAGTGCATAACTACCCGCTGTTATTTTTATCATAGCAAAATGTTCTTAAAATATTCTACAATTGTAAGCTATGCACCTGTATTGGTATCTTGCAATAACTAACGTTTGAAACAACCGGGCCGATGTAATGTAGATGTCTACTATGAGAATAACTTATCTTGTGCACTTTATTTTGTCACATAGCTCTTCCTCTTCCTTTCTTTTTATGATTTTAATGATTGTACTTACGTTTGTCCTCATCGCCACATGTAGTGTCCTGCGTATTGCACTATACCACTGACTAAGCACGCCTAATATTGGCTCGACAACGCACCATCACTGCCCCCGTAGCGGGCCGGTCGGACACTGACTGTATCGTCCTTTTCCGCCGCGCGTGACGTATGCGCACGAGACAAGTTCGTGCTTGTCAATACACTACAATACCGATAAAACATTGTAAAAATTCAGTACTACATCGCACTTTGGGAATTTAATTCTTAACTCTACTGGGCTAACATCATAAGGGTCTGTTTCAAAACAAAGTGGTTTAGTGAAAAGGACCTCAATAGGTTGTAATGTATAAAAAGTTATATTTTTGTTGGTAACCATTTTCATTACTAATTATTGACCCTAATGGATTTATAAATACCGTGTCTATATAAATAGTTTAACACTCAAAACTCAAGTAAGTCCCCAAAAAAGCTCAAATTTTGGTTACGTAGCCACTCTCTACTTAGGGAAATTATTGCCCATTTGCCCTATGTTTATATATAGAGTTACCTATCAAGATGAATCCATATTCATATTACATACTAGCGGCCGCTCACGACTTCGTCTGCGTGGAAATGTAGATATCAAAATAGCATACAATGTACCTTGAGATTAGCTATTTATTAGTGCAACAGGAACAAACAGACAGACAGACAAAAATGTTTTTAATTGTGTTTTTGTTATTGGTGTCCGATATCGATTCATACTCATTCAGTAAAATTCGGTATTTTAATATTACTAACTGACTCAATTTTTTTTAGTTGTATAGATCCTAGTTACTGAGTATAAGTGTTTACTTGTGTATTAACAGCAGTCGGCAATCTCTTTTATAGGTATAGACCACAATGAGGCAAAATAAACTAAAGTTAACCACACTTGTCATGATACGAGTATTACCTAACCGTAAAAGTACAATATACATACATACTTTTTTATTTTTATTTATTTATTTCAGGACAGCCAACAAAACATTCACTTATAGATAACATAATTTAAACGTTTAGTTTTATGACAATGCTAAAGTGATGCCTTAATTATAGGCTGCCACGACATGCACAAAATGGAAATGAAAAAGAAAAGAAAAAACAACTTCATGCTATGCTAAACTGTGGCAGCTGCAGTAGCCCTACGACTATAAATCTTGGGATCGAGAGATTCTCACTAGTGCCGCTGCCACAGGGGTAACATTATACTGCAGATTTAACAGTAGTACCTACAGCAACTTAATTATTATTATTTTCATTACAAATATAAATGGATCTATTAATAGATCTCATAAAAACTCCTGGCCTATCGAATATGTCGACATTAGTCCCTTTAGAAATTTTGTTATAAAGTAACTGCATTCTGTTCACTGTCGATAAATGACCCAGGTTGCTTTTAAACCGTTTAATAGAAAACATAACTTTATATAATTTAGTCATATTCCTTAGAATTGTCATACTGGGATCTTAACCACAATCTAACCACGGTAATACTTATCTATACTAATATTATAATACTAATATTATAATAATACTAATATTATAAAGCTGAAGAGTTTGTTTGTTTGTTTGTTTGTTTGTTTGTTTGAACGCGCTAATCTTAGGAACTACTGGTTCGAATTGAAAAAATCTTTTTGTGTTGTATAGACCATTTATCGAGGAAGGCTTTAGGCTATATAACATCACGCTGCGACCAATAGGAGCAAAGATACAATGGAAAATGTGTAAAAAACGGGGGAAAACGCGAACGAAGTCGCTGAAACAGCTAGTTAGTAGTATAAGTAAGATAGTACTAGCTGTACCAGCGACTTCGTTTGCATGGAAAAGAGACTTTAGGCAGCGTTTTTTAATGTATCCGCGACTGCAAACGTTGTACGTCTAAATTAGCATAACTTTTTTATTTATCAACCGATTGACATAAAATAAACACAAAACCTGAGTATTATTGTAAGCCCTACAGCTTACCTTATATTACTGTGATTATAAAACATTAAGATCGGATAAACCGTCTCTTAGATTAGCGTCCACAAATGCACAGACAGACAAACAATCCGAAATCATTATTTTGGGTACGTTTGCGTTGATATGGTTCTACTATAATTTTGTTTTCTTATACATATATCTATGAACAGACACCGATGCTTTACATTATTATTATATGTACATTGTACGTATACATTACCGAGTTCTGTGCTACTCAAGTTAATCCGATACCGCTCTTAGTTCTTCTTAGTAAACTCTACCTACGTAAAATTACGACGTTGACCTCAGTTGCGGTTATCATATACTACGTAACCGGAAAAAACCTGAGGTTATATCAAAAGAGTTTATAATCCGGTTGGTATTCCACGATCCGACCTCTCACTGACGGATGCAGGTTCCTCCCCAGACAATGAGGTCAGGCGCATCATCTGTTTTTTTTTCTAACTGACATACGATGATAGCTTGGAGTAGCCACGTCATCATCACCGGACTTGCGAGGGAGCGGATGGCTCTCACTCTTAAACGATCATTTCACGTGTGGTCGAATATGGTGGTGATGAGCACCTATAAATAAATAATAAATATTGCACAACATCATATATATCGATGTGTGGATAAACAAATAAAGTTAAATATGTAAACAACACCCAGACAAGGAATAAAAACCGATGTTCGTCACACAAATATTTGTCCCGAGTGGGTTTCTTTTTATTATTCTTTTTATTAAAATACAATCCAAGTAAGTAGTTTTTGATAAAACTTTGTGTATAATGTTGTACAGTAGGTTGTAGTTATTAGTGATTTTACACTGATATAATTAAATTTTTAAACGAAAAAAATACTATCAATGCTTATGCTGCAACGTAAATCATTACGATTGTTAGAAAGCATTTAGTAAACAGTTTTGTGAAGCACCAACAAAAAACAAAGGTGTACAGTTATTTTGTCTACGGTCTAAAAATATTAAGATCGAGGTCACACACATACACACATTCAAATTTGTCTAGTATTATTGAATCGCTG
The DNA here is from genome assembly GCA_039566165.1 of Maruca vitrata. NCBI lineage: Eukaryota > Metazoa > Arthropoda > Insecta > Lepidoptera > Crambidae > Maruca > Maruca vitrata. Next base: position 3,972,444 of record CM076916.1, on the reverse strand, counting down.
TTTTACTTTCACATTTGAAGAGGATCGCTCTAATAGAGCATTCGACAGCCGGTTCCATGGTGTAATGGTTAGCACTCTGGACTCTGAATCCAGCGATCCGAGTTCAAATCTCGGTGGAACCTGTACTTTTGTCGATTTTATTAATTTTATGACGTACCTACTAGCTGTGCCCGCGACATCGTTCGCGTGGACTACAGGATTATACACGCAAAAGTTTTTTCCAATAACTCCCGTTCCCGTGAGAATTTGGCAATATCGCGTTGCAAGTAACCTTTCGTTCAATAGGGTGCCTGCATGCCAAATTTCAATCTTTTATCTTTAGATTTTTTCAGACAAAAGATTTTTCCCGCTAACTTCCGGTCCCGTGGGAATTTCTGGAATTCCTTTCTTAGTGCACCTCTACGGTACCTAATCTACGTCCCTTCCAAATTTCAAGTGCCTACGTTAAGCCATTTAGGCTGTGCGTTGATACGCAGTCAGTCAGTCAATTTCTCCTTTTATAAATTTATATTAATAAGTGGTTAGCTTATTTTTTTTACATTAAGACACCTGCACAAATACGCCGTAACTAGCACTTACTGAAGCTAATAATAAGCAGTATTCATATAACACTATATTCACAAAAAATCTTAAATACTGCAAAAGGTCGGGTTCCACCGAGACTTGAACTCGGATCGCTGGATTCAGAGTCCAGAGTGCTCACCATTACACCATGGAACCGGCTGATTAACTCTCATATTGGCTTCAGCGGTATCATATAATTAGCTGTTGAACAATGTTCCGGGAACATCTGAACAAACAGCGTAACAGCTAATGCTGCTAATGTGAGCAGTAACCAGCCGGTTCCATGGTGTAATGGTGAGCACTCTGGACTCTGAATCCAGCGATCCGAGTTCAAGTCTCGGTGGAACCTGACCTTTTGTCAATTGTACCTACTACTATTTGTTATTTATGACGTAATGCAAAATTTATTTCTTACTTTAAGACCTGTAATAGCACATCGTAACAGCGAATTACATCCCTATATAATCCCTGATTTTTATGAAAATACGGATTTATATGATGTTCAAGAGCTGTTTGAGGAATAATAATTGTATTATTAATTGTTGTCAAATTAATACTCTTGGTGCACATATAACTATAACTTCTATTCATATACCTATATTATAGTACAATTTATGTTGATTGAACTAGGCACTAAGACTATTGTTTATTGCTCAATAATTACACACTCTACAATAAATTTAAAATTTTATAAAACTGCAAGTACTTACTGTGGGACCTGACACCCGAAAATATCATGGATATACGGAAATAACATAATTATTAAATTAACCATTTCATGGATCATTTAACCTCAAATTTTTACACACTGACGCAAAAGCTAATTTCCTAGTAAATCAATGTGTCATAGGTATTTAGTAATTCGATCCCTTCTAGTTTATCACAAAAGTGCATGAACGTGACCAAATTGCATTACAGCTTCTATTACATTTTTATTGAGTTGTTATTCTTACCTTTGTTATGTTTTTTTTTTGTACGGCAATTTATATCGTAAAATACTTAACTAACTATTCCTTTTATTCGATAAACAGTCACAATTAACTAATACTAGCGGCCATGTTTTCGTCCGTGCGGAAATGATTTATTCAAATAGCCTTTTGTACCTTGTAAAATAGATATTTATTTGTGAAAGTCCGGTTAAAACTGGTGCGGCCGTTTCGGAGATTAGCGAAGAACAAACAGACAGACAGACCTGATATAGATTCTTACCCATTTAGTAAAAAGTCGTTATTTTAATATTACAAACAGACACCTTAATTTTATTTACGTGTCAAGTTGCGTTTCGCTTGCACCTTTATAGTTAGTTACCAATATCAAAAAAAGAATAAAAAAATTTTGGTCTGTCTGTTTATTCCCGCTAATCTTCAAACGGGTGGACCAATTTTGACGGGACTTCCACTAATGAATAGCTAATTTCGCAAGGTATTTTATAAGATATTTTGAATGATCATTGGTTCCAAAACCTTTTTCACGCGGACGAAGTCGTGGGCAGACCTTAGTATTTTATGTACAATATTAATAAACATTCATATGGTAATTTTATATGTAGGTATACCACAATACAATACGGTCTCGTGCCAAAATTCTTCAAATTGAAATTCTTATTCTACTATTTCAATGTTTAACCAACTGTTACTACAATTTAATACATAACATACGTCACAAATAACAATGTAAATAGCTACTCCATTTAAGTTCAATTTTAGATCTTATTTCCTTCAGTGTAGAGTTTGAAATCAAAGAAGCTCTTTGTCTCTTGTTGATTTAAATAATAGATTAATTATGAATATTGATGAGCACATTTCATTGATTCAATTTATTACGCGTAATCAAAGTGTCAACACGTGACGTCACACATGTGCAAATAAAAATAATAAGTAGATATATTTTTGATGGGTATTTCATATTTTTTGTGTAAACCGGTCATTATATTTCCAGACTAATTTATCAAATTGGGATAACGATCTTAAAAGTACAATCCAACTACATTTTTCATAGTATACCTACTAAATAATAATCTTGTTTATTCAATTTACCATCATCCGACGCTTTAGCGGTGAAGGAAAACATCGTGAGGAAACCTGCACATCTACGAAGAAATTCTTAAGTTGTGTAGTCAACCAACCCGCACTTGGCCAGCGTGGTTAACTAAGGCCTTATCGCCCTAGTTTAGGGTAGGCCCGTGCCCCAGCAGTGGGGACGTATATGGGCTGATGATGATGATGATTCAATTTGAAATAATACAGATTTTACGGACTAAACTCGTGTACCTTTCTGGTCTATCCGACCGACTGCGGCCGATCTCAGTAGAGATAAGTCAACTGCACAGGGCATACATATCAAAGTGCTTAAGTGTGCGCGCAAATACAAGTGCACTCTATCCCCTTACTCTCATAGTTCAGTGAAACGGCAACCCAACATGGCCGGCAGGACCACCGGCTTAAAGTGCTTTCCGAAGCATCCGCCAACTTCCTGACTACAGGCTTAGTAATTTCATAACAGAAACTCACACAAATTATGCCTGACTCCGGACTCGAACCGGGACCTTTCGGTCCTTACGTAGCGCTTTCTACCAATAGACGAGGCAGTGAACTGGCGTATATTACTATTCTAACGATAATTTTTTCGAAGAGGAAGGCCCAATAAAAGGTGGTTTGACGATCTGGTCCATCTTTCAGGGATCTGGTAAGTCCTAGCTTTGGATAGAGAGCAGCAGATAGCTTTAAAGGAGGCCTTTGCCCAGCAGTGGGATGATACAGGTTAGGAAAAAATATATTTCTTTTTTTGTACTTACCTAAATAGGCCCTATCAATCCGTAAAATTTGTTTAACTTCAAACGTGCAGTGTTCGCGCAAAAAATAGACAATACTATTTTTATATTCGATGGAAATGAACGGTACAAAGTAAAGTATTGTAAAGGTAAATAACCGGACTGTAATAGGTAAAGCACCGCATATTGTGGTCTAAAGTAATTAATAAATTGTGTTGTAATAGCATAATCATTAATCAGTTATCACAGGTCATCCGGTTGTAGTAACCTTCATGATAACTCTTGATTTCAGTTAATGTTGGATGATGTAGATATTTTCTATCGTTGAAATAATGTATATAATATGTATCATTCTAATTAGTTATTTGTACGGACAATACTCTGCTTTGTAAGAGTTAAGTTATTTAACCCTTTACTTGGCGCTTTAGAATCTGAAGTAGTATTGTAACATTGTACCCGTGTAAAAAACTGTATCCCATCTTACCCTACAATTTTGCCCACTTCTAATAAAAAACATTGTATTTATATATATTGATTGTAAGATTTAACTATAAAAAAAAATATTGTCGTCATTAAAACAAAGATTTTAATATTAACCATATAATCTGCCAATCTAAGTAATAATTTACGATTATTTCGATTACTTTTATACTTATTAGATACAGTAAATATAAACAAGTTGATAATTTCAACCAAAATCAGACATCTTGGTTGGTTCCATGGTGTAATGGTTAGCACTCTGGACTTTGAATCCAGCGATCCGAGTTCAAATCTCGGTGGAACCTGATGTGACTTTTTGTTAATAAAAACCTCATTGTGAGCATTTACATATATGTTACGGTCAATGTGAGCAATCGGTAATTATCTATAATCACCGGTAATTATAGATAAATACCGACGCACATGGTAAATGTAGTGAGTTAGTCAAATTTACCGGTAATTATATAAAACTCCCGCGCGACTGAGGTAAATGTTGACATTGCTTACAAAAATCACAAGTACTCTGCAATTCCAAATGTCACAAAACTCAAACCTGCAAATATAATATTAACGAGTAATAATTTTAAGAGTTCCTCTGATAATTGCCTGCTAATTTGTTAATTTTATTTTAACTCAATTTTGATAAATTATATTTTTTTAAAAACCAAACTTGAATTTCGGTTTCTAGATATGTCTTGTTTATTTTATAACTAGCTGTGCCCGCGACTTCGTTCGCGTGGACTACAGGATTTTACAAACAAAAGTTTTTTCCAAGTAACTCCCGATCCCGTAAGAATTTTGTAATATCGCGTTGCAAGTAAGCTTTACGTCTGTAAGGGTACCTGCATGCCAAATTTCAATCATCTATCTTACGCGGTTTAGATGTTTTCATACAAAAGTTTTTTATGTAAGATTTTAGACTTTCGCGTTCCATTACACTAAATATTTGTCTTTATGGGTCTACACGCGTTATTAGGAGTAGCTAATTACATAGCTACTTACTCGTAGAGAGAATATCAAGATATTCGAG